>OZ018312.1:18574504-19174504 GCA_963969455.1 Arge pagana | reverse complement strand
GCGGCCACCTCGCAGCACACGCTAGTGCGAACCCTCCATTGATCATGTTTCGTGGATAGTTAGAAGCCACGAAACATTCCTGCGTGATCGACCACCACACGTCAGAGCCTTTAGCGTCGTCACGTTAGGTAGTCAGCAGGTATGCTTCTCTTCTGGTTCCAACACCCAGCAGCAGCGTCGCCGTCTTTCATATCAACTGCGGCACGAATCCTCGTCGCATGCCTTCCAGCTCTCGCGTTTCCGTCTCTCATTTTATATAACCGCATCGTAAGGTAACTTCGATGATGATAATAACAACAACACCGGCGGCATTCAGACTCGTTGGAAAACACGATCGAGTGACATTTTCGCGCGCGGATACGGAGAAAAAGA
Source organism: Arge pagana (assembly GCA_963969455.1). Taxonomy (NCBI): domain Eukaryota; kingdom Metazoa; phylum Arthropoda; class Insecta; order Hymenoptera; family Argidae; genus Arge; species Arge pagana. The sequence goes on along the minus strand of OZ018312.1, from coordinate 19,174,132 downwards.
TTCGAACGTGTGATCGAGAGCAGACTCGATCGCCTCTCGAGCACAGATCTCGCGGTTTCTTGGTGAAAAAAAAAAAACACGCGACAACAAACTTTCGAACAGATAGTTTGTCCTTGCGCCACACCGAATCTAGGAATAGATTTTTACAGAGAAACTGTACGAGCTGTCAGAGGCTCGTGGTTTCAAAGGAGGTGAAAAAAAAGCGGGAAAAAAGTGACGAGCGGTAAAAAAATGATCGTAGTCGGCAAGTGAGACGGAATATTGCGCAAGGCGTGGGATTTGCGGTTATATATCTGTGTACCCGCGTAAAGCACCGCGAGATACGACGCGAGAGAGCGAGATGGAAGGAGAGAGAAACAGGCGCGAAGAAACGTACGATGGAACGTGAGCGAGGCACTCGCAATCACGGGGAAAGAGAGAGAGACAGAGTGCGAGTCGAAGAAGGGTGGAGCGAAGAAGCGATAATGGAGCAATGCAAGAGTGGGAAAAGGAGAGACGTGGACGAGGAGAGGAAGAAAAAATAATGGAAGAAACGAAAGAAACACGAGTGGATGAAGAAGAAGAAAAAAAAACAGACGGGAGAGCCGCGAAGCCCTCGGGACGTCATAAACAATAGCAAGGAGTAATTGATTCTCTAATAACTTAACGCCTGCACGATCTCCCTTCTAACAGCTTTGGGTAGACGTAATGTACGACCACGTGTTCTCGAAAATGCATATCCGAGCTGCTTTTGCTTCGTCTGGCTATCGCTATACCAACACGATGCGTCTTGGTACCTACCCGGCGATCACGTACCAACATCGGTACACGCATCTCTGCCATATCGTATGTATATTTTACTCGACGTATAGACCATCCGTAGTTCTCTCAACGTGTCTGTGAATCTCTTCGAGATTTAAAGACTCTTTGGAATAATAAAAATTGTTGAAAAATGTTGAACGTCCAACATCTCAAATGCTAGACTATACACGAGCGAGCCTCTGTTATCTCTACGATCGATAAATCTCGGATTATTTATTTAATTAGTAACGAACATTCGGGACATAGATCCTCGCGCATTGTTTTTTCGGCGATCACATTTGATACCCAACTCCTGCCACGCCGATCGAGACCGCTGAGTTTATTCGTTTGGTACATAAATCGCCGAGTATTATGATCTCTTATCGCCGAGTATTATTGCATTTATTTTCGTATTCGTTACAACTATTTCTGGGCGGCTCGGTCCGCTGCGATTTTACCGAACACGAGACAACGCAGGAAAGTGATCACGTTTCGCGAAAGAGAAATATTTTCATCCGGGCGGCTTGAGATATCGGTTCAAAGCGACCTGTCATTAGGATCGATATATCTCGAGCCACTAAATCGCAAACAAATGACACTCTAGCCAATCTTGCCGCCATTAGCGAGTCTGCGCGTACAGCTCATTGTTACTCGTTGGAGGGCCGCGTATCGGGCGATTCTCACACCGCGTCGCGTCTCCCCCCGTACGATACTCGAGAAAATAGCCGTGTAAAACCCTACCTCAATGAAAATATGTACCTGAGAGGTAATCGCCGTTGTATACTACTCGCAGGAGACAAATGATTCTCTCACGCCACCAAAATACTCGACACACTCGAGTAGTCTGGCGAACAAGGCGTACCCAATACTCGAGCGGCCCTTAGGATTTGTGCGAAATTTGCAAATTTAGATCGGGCAGAGAAAAGGAAATGCGCAAATTTTCTAGGAGATGGCGGGAAAAATTGTTTTGGGAAAAACGACGACGGGGAATGAAAAATGTGGACTCGGAAGACTCGGCTGCGCGGCGACGTCGAGTCACGATGGATGATCTTCATAGCTAAAGGGATGATTACCGTGCTTAGGTGTTGGCTTGCCCGTTTTAAGATTATACTTATACGCCCCCACCGATTATAGTAACAAGAGCTCTTTAACAGCGCGAACGAGGCGATACGCGAGTGTACGGTCGCGTTCCCTGTTCGATGTTCAGTGTCACGCCGAACTGTTGGTGGTAAGGCGGTTCCGTAGCTTTATTGAAACTCTGTTATCTTACACGGAATATCGAAAACCACGCGAGCCCGCGGTATAAAACCGGTATTACATACGTTTGATTCCCTGCACACGAACGAGAAGCTGTTAAAATAATTATCAGATGATAATTTCATGGAAATTTCGCGTGGTTCGCGAACGAGTTTCGCGGTCGAAAATTTATCGATTCTCTTTTAAATCTGTTACACGTTACTTTTTCCCCGTACATGTTTATCACGCTCGTTTTTATGATATATCTATCGATATACCGGCTTTCGTATCATACGGATTGCTCGATACCGAAATGATTGGATACCTACGTAGGGCATAGATATAGCTACAGGACTAAAGACGAATTAACACGAGGGCTTCGAGAAGAGGAATCTCGATAAATCATTCCGAACCAGCTATAATGTTGAGTGTGTAGCCCTTGGGCGTAAAACAAAACATACTCGCGCGAGCACGAGCTGAGAATCAAGTCTCGTTCACCATAAAATTATGCACGTGCTTCCCACTCCGTTTCACTCGAGCAAGAAGAGCAGCTGAGCAAAGAGAACGAAAGAAATAATAATAAAATATCATTACTTATATCACATCGATAATCAACAGCAACGAAACCTTCGCGTCAGTTTTATCGACGTGCTTCCAATGATCTTATTTCGATACTATCCGCACAGTTATTAACGAAAAGATCCTCGCGAGCTGTTTGTTACAATTTTGCGCAGTTTCTGAAGTCGACTAAAATTCTCCCTGGAAAAAAAAACAACGAAAACGTGAACGATCCTCACGGATCGAGAACAGAAAGACGGAAAATATCCAGCGCGTGGGGACAACTAAGATCGAGCAACGAGATCTCACCAGATATCTCGATAAATCCCTCCTCGGACAAATAACGACAAGCTTCATTACTATAAATACGTCCCGGTTACCGCGGTCGAAGCTGCGTGTGGGGCGCGTGGGGCGCTCCGTAAGCGTCGCGTTCTCCAACTCTGCGTGCGATCCTCTTCTGTTTTCAATCTTTTCTTTCTTTCTCCTCTTTTTCACCGCTCTCTCACTTTTTATCGCGGGTTTCTTCGTCTACTTATTTCTCGACTTTTCCGCATGGCTAGTCAGAATCTGAATAGACGTACAAACTGCGGCGTGTCACAAGTATCTACAGGGTGACTACAAGCTCGCATGGCGGTACGACGAGTTGCCTAACGGCAAGGCGGCGAGAATCTGACTGGGCAATAAGTTATAGTTGCTAATTATTTGTTTGAGTTATTACTCGTCGTATTCGACGTCGTACGAACGTGCTTGCGAGATGAGGCCGCAGCAGGGTAAATCCAATGAGTCGTTCTCGATGATTCTATTTAAATAGTATGTTTGCTGATCGACGTTTTTTTTAAATAATTGTTTGAAAATACGGACAGATGTGATGGGAGTGAGGCTGAGTTGGTTACCACGAGAATGCTGGAACGCCCTGTAGATTCTGACGGCCGTAGAGAGCACTGTAGTTAACGACTATTAATATCATCGATCGGTATCGATAGTTCTCGCTGCGAGGCGTTATAATAATACAGTCGATCGGAACATCGAACGCGAGCCGTCGTGCACAAGCCGCCTCTTCGACATGTAATCCAGCCTCCCCATCACCCACTCAATAACCTTCCGCTTCTCGAGCCCCTCCATCGATTCCGCACGATCGGTACTCGCATGCCGCGGCAGGCATATTTTCGAAACCCAAATCACGTAAAAATAATGACATACTATTAATATATCGCGTCGAATTATTTTCCAACCTGTCGTATCGTCGATACTGGACCGTATTAACGACAATCTATACGAAATAATGAAATAGTCAGATTTTGATTTCTCCATCCAGACTCCGTGGCGAGGAGCGTTTAAGTTTAATGAAATCATTACGATTATTATTATTATTATTATTATTATTATCGATAAAGACAACATCGACATTTTTTCTTATAGGGGAGGGCTAGGGAGGGGAGCAAAATGAGCGTGTTAAAAAAAGAATGCTCAATTACTCGGTTTTACCCAGTCGTTTTGCTTGTTTCTAGTCCCTCGCTGCGCATTTGGTACGAATATACCGCGTCTATTAAATATTAGACAATTTTTAAATGTGAGGCGAAATGCGTCAACATTTTTTTTCCTTTTTTGCTATTTTCCGTTCCTTGCCAGGTATTTTTTACTAATATGCTGCGTCCATTGAAAAATAAAAATCTTCAAATTCAGGGCAAAATGGACCCCCTAATAGTTTTTTATCCCCCTCCCCTCCCCTCACCTACAATTACAATGAATCAACATCGGCATATGATGCGGAAGGGATGAAGAGTGATGTTCGTAGCATCTTCGAAATCGAGACTCTAGAATCAATTAGTCGAAGAATAATGAGGCAAGATACACCGTTCCGAATACGCGGTTACGGTACAATCTGTTTTACGATAGTGCATTTTCCTCGAATTAATAAGAGGTAGAGAAACGGAGAGTGAGCCATAAATTAAAGCGATTACGAACTACAAACCAAACGGGTAACCGCCCACCAAGTTCAGATTATCATATCAAGATCCGGACGGGTCGACGTTCAGTCGCTAAGATGACCTACGGTGCGCGCATTGTTCGTTAACAATGCAGCCAGGGTGTGAATGTTTCTGCCACCGTACTGCGTCCCAGGTGGCTACTTTACGACGTCACGTAAACCTCTCATTTGTATCCATTATCGAACGTGGCTCCAAATACTACCCACGTATACCGACGTAGACGGTCGAAGATAATTTAATCAACGTACGACATTGAATTCAGATTTATTAAACGTTTCATCCTGTACTTATCGTCGCAGCGTTCATCCTCCTTGTCCGCTTGTCATCGATAAAAATATTGGTTCGTTTCTTTTCAACTTCGGTATCATCGTCGATCGATCCTACCGTTGGTCGTCGTTATCACGCGATCTCACTTTTTCTATCGTTCTGTTGCCTTCACGCGATTGAGAAATATTACCGATTTCCAGTTATTCTCGTCGAGGAATCGTAAAGTCCGCAGATTTTTACATTCATTGTATTCAATCTATCTAATCGTCGCGTTTCTCGTCATCGTACGCCCTTCGGGTCAACGGGAATACCGTGTGCAACGCGCGCATTCCTGTTAATCGTAATAGTTAGGTTATGATTAACGTCTATCACACAACCACGCGCGTCTGTCCCATGTTCTGTTCTCTTTAATATTTACCATTTACGACGCACTGGTAGTGATGTTAACGCTACGCCGAAATAACTTACAATAAACTCAAATTTGTTAAAACCATATATGAACACGCTACATGTTCGCACGCATCTACTACGCGGTAACGATTAGCTTAGTTGAATTGTTTTGCCAATGCTCGTAATTCCTATGATCAGTCGGCTTCGTACTTCAGCGGAATGGTCGAGTTATTATGTTTATACGTATAAAACGAAATCAGAGCTGTCAATACGTTGAAGGTGGAAACCATCCCGCGTCTCTGAATCGTTGGTAATAATATTGTAGTAATTCGAACGGAAGACCAATTCATCGTGGTATCTGTTTATCGTGGCCATATTTGTTGTGTTTCTCCGCGTCTCGTCGTCCATCCGCGCGTGTCGCTACTATCCAGTATATAGACGGCCATCTTCGATGTGGCTTCCCCGAAGAGCGCAATGAGGCGTTTGTCGAACTGCGCATCCCCGTGAAAAATAATAAACAAAAGGACCGAAAGGATTTTCTACGAATAGGTCTGGTGATGCATCGCGTTACGTTAGATTTCGTTTAGAACGATTCTTCGTCTCCGGTCAATTGCACGGGGTGAGTTTCGTTTACTGGTGCAAGGAATCCCTTCTACCTAATTCGCGACCTGAGCATCGATGCTTGGCCTCGGGATTATGTCAATCGGTTCATTTCAGTACCCCTTTGATACTCCCAGTGAGTCTCTTCGTTTCGTACCTCGTCAACATTAAAATCTCGTTGAAAATTTTCTTCTGTGGAAATCTGAATATTTTAAGGTTATGTTGATCATCGGCGGCACTGATGCCGAGAACGAAAGTATCTACTCGTTCGGCAAATTATGAAAGTTTTTACAATCAGACCACCCTTTAGCACTCATTTGTCGGTCTTTATCCTTCGGGTTTTTAATTTCTCTGTCAGATATTAATTCTTTGGCCAATAATGCTATCTACAATTCGAATGACATTTTAATGATATCATTTCGTAGGACAGGTACTACGCACACTTCATCCCGATGCTTTTTATGATTTCACCAGTGTTATACAAATTTATTGATGTTATCGGATAAATTGAGCAACTGCGTGTCGCTTGTAACGCGTAGTTTTGTTGAGTTGGATTGCAAAATCATTATTGCCAATTTTAGGCACAGAAATGATGGTGGAGCAAGGCGATGGTGGAGTAGTGAAAACACGACGGAACGGCGCTCGACTGTTCAAAAATCCACCCCAACCACACATGTGCATACAGGACTACGTAGAAGTACTTATCAGATTTTTTATTTGCAAATTTCATATCGATATTGGTTGCTGAGATGTATGAAATATTTGCTACACAGGGCTGGCCGGATCCGTGTTACGTAAATGTACTGTCGTGGGGTAAAATTGCGATGCCAAACGGTCCGTCGGAGCCTGTGCCTTTATGGGGAGGTATGCGGATCCCCCCGCCTCGTACAGAAAATCGCCATGTGGCTGTATATGCTGTTATGGCAAATCCTGAAATTCTTCGCCTCAATGGCAAAAATGCTCAAGATCCACAGGTAACACCGATGATATTTTCAATCCAGTTATCGACTATGTTCGTCTATTTTTGCTAAAAGTATCGTGACATTAAGTAATACGCGGGTAGTAGTAGTAGTAGCAGTAGTACAGAGAGATCAACTGAATGGTGCTGTATTTGCAGGAGCGTTCTGCGTTGATAGAACTGCTTCTGGACTTTGTAGAAGCAATGAACGAGGGTGTGGTATTTACACGGTGCTATACGGTGCTAAAAGATAAGGACATAACCGGCGAGCTAAAAGAAGTGTGGATGTCCGTGCAAGCGAAACGAGATCGTGAGCAAGAGACGCAACAAGAAACATGGATAGACGTGCAGCCACCAGCTCCCCAATATCCTCAATATGAAATGACACCTGAATATTACTATCAAACTAATTACGATCAGATCTATCAATCGAGACAGATAGTTGGTCACCAATATCACGGCAATGTACCGCAAATAACTCAAGATCAACATAATTATGGCGAGCCTGGAAGACAAAGTCCTCCACAAAATCAGCCACAACAGAACTGTCCGGCCTACCCGACGCCTCAGTACCAATTTCAACAGCTGCCGAGACAGCTGGTTCCGCAGTATATTAATTCGAATATTCATCCAAATGTCAATGCCAACGTTAACCCCAGCTGTTCAAATCCAAATGTTAATCCTTTCGATCATCTCTACGCACAAGGAAGAGAACAGCAACAACAAGTTGTTGGTCAGCCAGAGTTGAGGGATTTAATGCATATTATTAGAAAAATGCATACTTATCCTAATAAACAACAGGCGATGCCCCAGTACGATCGACCATCGGTAATGAAATTACAAAATGTTTTTTTGAGGTTGGCCAAGCCGCACATGGGTGTTACGCAGAAGAGTAATGTAACCAAAAGACAGGTAAATTCGCCAACGCATTCGAAACAAACTAACAATTCGACTCGTCAGAGCAAAGAAGGTCTAGAAAACGGAGCAAAACCGAAGAGTCCGGTCAAAGTACTGCAGCGAGAGTCGAATGGTTTCTCATTCAAGGAGAATATCCTGCCGCTGTCTCCAGAGAAAACAAAGCTGGTGGAAAAATGTAGTATCGATATCGCCGAAACCCAAAGTGTTCAAGTAACGGATTTGGATGAGGAGGAGGCGGCAAAGCAAGATCATAGAAAAGAATTAAAATTTGTTATCACTAGTGAGAGTTCGAGTGTGGAAGTAGGAAACGAAACAATCGTGTCTGTCAAAAATCGAGGGGAAATAGTCGCGACGAAATCCTCGAATGCCGCCACATCTCAGGTGAATACAGCGAAGAATGACGCGAGGCAACAGATACTAAATTCCTCGGAAGAAATAACTGTGTTGGAATCCGACTTACCATTAGAAGAAACGGAAGACGATGCGCCTAATCAGAATTTAAGTAGTAAACCTCTCAAGACGCAAATACTCGTTCTGAAACGAAACTCTGCAAAGTGCAACGACTCGAAAGGTAACTCGAAAGACCCAAGAGCTGTGAAAAATGCAATAAGGCTGACCAAACTCGAGGGTCAGCAGATCTATGATTTAGAAAGCGATAGAATCAACAGTAAGGAACGAGAGGCAAAGGACAGCGACGAGTCGAATCAAACGATGTCGGGAATTGATAAGAAATTAACTGATAATAGAAACGACTTTGTTCAGAAACAAAAAGCGGACCGTCCAAAAAAGTCACAAACCGTCAACAATATTATGAAAAATGTTTTCAAAATTCATCCGAGCACGTCGAACGACGAGACGTCTAGTAAGAAAAAAGTTAACTACCAAACGAAAACTAATGGTAAAACTGAAACAGACGAGATTTATCGCGGTTACGCGATTTTGAGAAAGAGTGAAACGAATCAGGATGAGGTAACGAGCGAAATTGCTCAAATATCTATTCAAGACTGCAAAGACACGACTGAAGTCAACACTGTACTCTCGTGATAGCCTAAACGGCTGGTACAAATTGATAGCGGCAGGTAAGAAGTGAGTCAGTGTAAATAAATATATTTTTAAGATTGCTTTTAGAGTAAAGGAAAAGAAACAAAACAATGTAGATCGATAATTTCCATCGTTCGTGGTATCTTATTTCGTTAGGTTGACGAACATTTCTAGAAAATAGTAGAAAACCAAGAAAATCGTGAAAAAAATGATGCTAATAAAACGATAGGAACTCATTAATTTTAATAAATTTCGCCCGTTCTTTAAGATTCCGAAAATATTCGGCGCATCTTAAAGGGCAGAGGTTTGCTTAAGCAATAGCATAGGGTTAGCCGATGTTACAGAATTTATACGCGATCGAATGTTAGAAAAAACTGCGCGTTATCGAGAAATCGAAATCGAAATCGCTACTGAATTCGAGATAATACTTGACAAAGTCTGATGATAAGAAGTAAGAACCGATTGACGTGATCGGCAAAGAATTTCTCACTTCACCTTTGTATTGATGTATCATATTATGTAAATTATAACGTTATAAGACATTCGGCAGCAAACATGCAATGTAACGAACTGTCCTCTCGAAACGCTGTATTCGAATGCGAAGACACACACAAGATTTGAGACTCCGTATTTACGATTCTAAGCCGATCATCTATCAGCGTATTCTTAGGAAAAGGGACGTAATCGAAAAAAAAAAAGAAACGCAAAAAACAGTGAAAACTATATACGAATTGTATTTCAATTTCCGTTCTGTGTAAGGTTCACATAATTTTTCACGGTAATCCGTACGATGATTACAATGTTTGAAAATCACGTGTCTTACAATTATTCAGCATGGGTTATGTTAAATAAACGATATTAAGCAAACTCGATAGCCAATTGCCAGCAATGTTACGACTGAATCACTTCTTACAGCAAAGTTAACCCACGTTTATAGAATTACGATTGATACACTCCAATTATAGTCTAATAATCGAACCATTGCCATGTACTTACACCGAGTTTTCCCATATATCCATTATCCACTATCATTAGCATAGAATTTAGGTAGCTAATGCGTCGCATCGATAAATTTCCAACGCACTCGAACAAATCTAGTTGATTAAGATTGCGACTTCGTTTTCTTTAGGCGTATCTCGATCGTTCTCCCGACCGATAACGTCTAGTTATTTATTTATTTCCCTTACTTTTTTCGACTCTGTTATTCCGATTCATTCGACACGTTAATCCATCGAAGAAATTCCACGCCTTATAAACGCGTCTAAACTAGCTAGTCAGGGAACAAATACGTGTACCAGATCCCTTTTTATTTCACGTACAACATCACGTCGCTCGACCGCAATAACCATATTAATTTTCTTTCACATATTTTAATTCGACTCGATCATTTCTCTTTTATTTTTCTCTATCACTTTTCCTTCGTTTTTTAACGTTCTTTTTTTTACCCCATTCGCACTTTTTTTTCCACACGTTCCACTCTCCTATTTCCGCCCTTCGAAATCAAATAGCCGAGAGACGACTGAAACAAAGTTTCTGGTCGCGTCTTTCACGTATAGTTAACCAGAAAGTTGTTTTCTTGTCGATTTTCCGACATTTCATTCACATTTTTATCCCATCATGCAACTGACTTTACTTCGAGTAAAAAAACAAAATGTATTAATATTATCACTGAATAATATTTCAGTAACTTATACGAAGATAAAGATTTACGGAAGATCTTCGGTTAACTGTTCTCTGTGGAGGAAGTATTCGCGTCGAGAAAGTAAAATCATTTTTCGAAAAACGTCCATTATCCGACCTCGGATGTCATCTTTGAAAGTACAACTGGAAATCCAAAGATTGACTTAAAATCAGATGGGAAACCGAGGTAACAAGTCTTACTACAGTCGTCTTTTAACGGCAAGACCATCGATCAAAAAAGCGGAAAACTAAAAAACAATCGAATCAGGTTTTTCCTTTATTTTTTACAAGAAACGAGCGTGAAGTTTTTTATAACTGGAAAGATTTCGCGAACTTTTAGCCTCCTAATTGAAATACTCGAATGCTGCAACAAGACCTATATTTGCGATCATTCATTTTTTGTAAGAATAACGACGATCATCCTATCTCGAGGACCAATTGAGAAACGACGCGCGTTTTTTCGTCGCGTTGTCACATAGGAGCGTTATCATCGGGAATCGTGTAATCGAACATAGACTGACTAATTGTTTACATTATTTCCCCACAGCTTTGGATATTCCTTAAGAGTTGGTTACTCGAATAAACTTTGTTGAAATTTACACCGAGAAACGCGTCAGTTTTCGTGCTATTTTTCTCGAAAATACATATTTATTTTCATCTCATTCGAGATTTCGTCTCGTAGACAATCTGTGACGATTGCAAAGTAACATTAATGTCATATATTTAATGCCCGATCTAGCATCGGATATATTTTCACGCAAATATCGTTTCCTGAAGTATCATTCGTTCGTCTCGTTTCACATTTTCCAAGAAACGAATGCAAGAACATTTTATTAATTTTCGAATGAATGCATTTCTCTTTCTTTTCAAGCTAACTTCAACGCTCCTCTCATCGCATCGTCAACATTTAATTCCTTACTCGTTACATTTCCTTTATATATTTTTATCAACGACGTTCTTACTCAGCAACGTTCAGATCTCAGTTTCTTACATATCCATGGTAATTCGCGCTGAGAAAGCTTTATTAAAAACGAAATATTCCTCGCTAGGTAACATTTATTAATCGAACGCGCGGAAATTGTTGGAACTCTCTGATTGCTAGTCAAAGATTGGCCCTCACACTTCCAATACTCTCGACACTCGTTGCTAACAAATCCATAGATACAAACGTGTACATGACTTTAAGTCTTGTACTGTTCGATCGATTATTGCAATTGATATCGAATATCTTGCGTTTTATTCGTCGTCCTCAATTTATTAATTAATTATACATGTGTATTTAGTATCGATGTTGTTATTATCATTATTATCATTATTATTATTATTATTATTATTATTGTAATCTATTATTATTCTATAATACATGTTTTTTTAATGCACCCATTTTACCCGTCTTCTCCTTATTTATTAATTGCAGTTGTAAACTCTCGAGAGCTTTCTGATTAGTCATCGATTGCAATTCGTTTCGTGTGGCCATGTGTGTTGTACGCGAAACAACGATAAAATAAGACATTACGCGATTACTTCCTGAGAGGAGTACTTTTCCCAAAACACTCGTCGTCTAACTTTTTTGACAAATGTTTGATTTACGAGTATTTACCGTTGAATTAGAGGAAACGGACAGAAATTTGGGGAAATGAGATGTTTACACGAACGAGGAGAAAGTTTCCCTCGGAAGTTTACCTAGATTTTTGTAGTCGGTGTAAATTATTGAACGGTAATTGTTGTAATTGTAAACGATTACGCCGTCGTCAGAAGCTTGAAAAAGTTATGTCAGTGAATATTGAATAGCACCACGTCGACATAGATAATATGTAGGTTTGCATAACGATTAATGAAACACTGTTAACATTCAAGTCGTACATCCGAAGCGCGAGCGAAAAAGACTATAGGCACGATGTTACATGTACCATTCAACGTAACGTCAATTTACGATACTACACGCCTGTATATATGTGTCGTGTACAGGGTGTCCGGATTTTTTCAACCGGAACGAATACCTCGCGACGAAGACTACGATGTTGGAGAACCGTGGAAACAAGAGATCTCGCGTTATCCGCCGAACGCTCCGTGAAAAAATCTTCCAGGAACAGATCGCTATTCCTGAAAATGCAAATATCGTTTTTCAAACGTTACGGCATCGCAGAATTAAATTTCAGTTTCTGATGACGATGCACGATTTCAAGTCTGCTAATCTCGTCGAATTTAACGCTCTCATCACTGCCATTTTATCTCTGTCTCGAGTGATCTTTGCATCGCATCGATTAGCGATTTCCTTAGTTTTTTTTCTTATTAGTTTGAGATCGTCGCGAACGGAGATGACACTTCAGATTCAACGTGTTACGTAAAATTGTACGAGATTTCTCTTCGGAGAGATGCATCTTTGGTGTTTGTATCTGGCATAGGAATGACGGAGTCGTGAGAATACATCAATGTTCACGAACCTACATGCACGTTAGAACCACACGTTTGAGGGTGGGTAAAAAATAAAACTAGACGTTTTCAATCACAATCCCAACAACATATTGCGTTGCCGTAAGACTATGGAGTCGCGTCATAGGCCAATGCTTTTGCCCACGGATTTTGCCACAGAAACATATGGAAATGCCCATGTTCGTGTTCCAGAAGGCAACAGCCGCCACATGGACCGGTATGCGCACGAACCTTCTTGTAAGACGCGCCCGGACGAGTTTCGCAGGCGTGAAACTTGCGTCAGACTCGCTTTTTCTCTACTATCGAAAAGAATATATCAACCTCCAAGCAAATTACTAAATCGACTCGATGACCGATACTCCACATTCTCGATACTCAACACGTTTTACTCCCTCACTCTTCAGATCAACACTTTCAGACTATGATAACAAACATCTTCGTTACGTCCCCTTCTTCTAGTTCGCAACAGCTCATCATGGATCAACAATTCGGAAAACTGCGCGTTTTTTATTTTTCCATCCATGTGATCGAGCGCACCAGAATAGGTGGGTAGAAAATTTCGTTGGATAGTCGTAAAAAAATTCCCCGAAAGTTACAGCCCTCAAGATTAATTTCAAGTACTTTCTCTGAGCGTGAAAAGATTTTACATTTAAAATACACGTGAATCAAGATTTTTTTTAAAATGTCTATAGCTCAGCCGCATTTTATGCTATCGCAACACCACCGCGACATACGAGATTCTTGCTCCCTAAAATCTCGTCGCGATTTCGAGGTTCTCGCTCCCTAACAAACAAATCGTCATTGTCGATGTGAACGTCGGATGGATAACGATATGACAATGCGATTTGCAGGATTCTCGCTCGATCTTGCTCGGTAGTTCAGGACATTCGAGACGAGACGAGATTGTCAAAAAAAAAAGACAAACTCGAGATAAAACGAGCGAGAATCTCGCCTCGTACCGAAACACTAATCGATATCGCTCGAGAGATTAGATTCGGACACAGTGTATAACGATTACGTCAAACTTTCACTCGCATTTCTACGGTGAACCTTGCGTACTATAATGCGGTCAGAAAACATCGAGCGATCCCTCATGGCGGCCACACGTTTCGCGTCGTTAGGACTTTCCATTTCGCGAATCGTCTTAGAATAATATAATTCCACTCGTCACTCTGCACCCGGTAGTTGTACCGACTAAATACAAAATAAATGCTGAATCTCAGACATCTGTTCCCGTACGACAACTCGTCGATCACTTTCTCATTCCCCATCCGACATCCAACGACGAATTAACGATCCGAGGCATTTCGCATCTTGCAAGAGCGTCACATTTTTCTAAACCTCGCGGGTCTCCGAGGAGCAATTGGAAACTTCACCGAGAAACGATCCCTTGCGAAGCGGCTGTTGATCCGCTTACCATCGAAACTGAATTGAATCCTATCGCCGTTTTACACGTGACATATTACACAGGCCTTCGGGCTGGGATAGCTGAGAGGAGAGATGGTGTGGGCAAAACTAGGACGAGAAGGAGGGACTTTTCCCTGGTTGTTGGCTCGTCGTGGCGAGGAATAGTGAGACCTCTCACCAGAATATAACTCGACCGTGCAAATGCGAGAACGTCACCGACCAACAAACTTTGTTTTTATCCATTTCACGACCATCATTCGAACAGTGTTTCTCGCGTGAAGATGCGCGGATCTTTGCTTTTTCGGAAATCGTAGCTCGCGCGTGCTTCACGACTCTTCAGTTTAATCGGACGCCCCGATTTTCGCGCGCTTCGATCGTTCCTTCGCGAACTTTTCACGAGCCATCGAACGAACGGATCCGAAGATGTTGGAAACGTTGGAAAATCCAGGTCTGTCGTTTCATTCTCGTAATGTGTAGTGTTATCGTATTTTTAGGACTTCGCCTACAATTCTCTCCACTGACGTATCTATAAGCTCGTCTTGGAAATTAGATTCGCGTCGATAATCGACGTCTCTGTAGATTTAGACGTTGGAAATACCCGTGGATTTCTCAAACGAGACACGTTTCTGGGTCGACTTACTTGTTAGAACCAAGTGTCATGCTTCTAACGACGTTACGAAATTGAGAAAACATTTGCGAAGCATCCGTTCGTAATTCGAATGATCGTTATCTTTCGCCACGAGTAAACGCCGGTCGATAAAAATTTCACTTTTGATATCTTCAAGGATAACGTCATTTCGAGAAAGGAGATAGTTGGCCGAAATGAATCGGGGCTATAGAAATCTATTCAAATTTCTTCCCCTCACCTCGCAAGTATTAAACATTTTAAACATATCGTTGCAAAAGTCCTATTCAACAAATACTTTTGGAGAGTCGTGATATCTCGTTATTAACAATGGAGCCCGCGGCAATACAGCTTTCCCTGAGGAATGCACGCGGTTCCGAGTAACTCACTAATTCGTTTACAATAAAACCTCTTAAGAAAAAAAATTCTTGCTTCGATTGTCCGACTTTTGGAACGTTCCCAAAAATGATTATTATTTGCCAAAAAATTGGAGAAATCTGTGACAAGTTTTGTTTCAATATTTGGCGAATCTTTCCGAATCGCTTACCCGTGCAATTGGACGTGCAATTTATGTACATATCCAATTGACGAAGACGACCTTGGTTTAGAATTCCAGTTCCTTACTATACCTTGAATTTCGTAGCGCTGATCGTTTTTTGCCGTACGGTCATTCTTTATTTTCAGCATTTTTATAACATCAATTTTATTTTATACTTCCTGCATAAAATTCATTGGCTCCGATCTCTGTTGTTTCGCAATGCGCAAAAAATGTGTTAATGCCTGACATCCTCTTATATCGCATAATCATAACACCTAAATGGTTATTCAGCACAAATTTACCAGCACGCCACGATCATAAATGACTGTCGCATGTTTCGACAGCCTTTCAAAAGTGCGAATTCCTTTCTTTCGCTCAAAGATACGTACACGACAATGAGACTCTGTGTGAAAATTTATTGTCAAGGGCACCCAACTGCATACATCTAATTTCCTACGACAACCAATGAGCACCGATTTTTATTCATAGTCATCAATCAATCACGCGTATGCAATTTGGAGTCTGGGATTTTGTGCTCGTCTCGATTGTTGGTTAATTGCTTATTCGCATCACAAACAGTACAGATGTCCCTCGTTTCATCAGCTCTGAATACAAAGTAGAAAATACGAGAATACACCATCGATAAACAGGTGTGAATCACTGAATTGATTTATTTGGAAATACGCTAACAAAACTGACACTTGTTGAACGCGTCGTAGCGAACATTGCGTAATTTTCGTAACGTCAAATCGACTTTATCCCGCGGCCTTTCCATTCGTTTCGGTACTGCTGTCTCGAATCCGGTTGTCGACCTCGAAGACTATTATTATTCATTATTATCATCATTTTTATCCCTATCATTACTATTATTGTTATTATTACTATACGATTATTCGTTTTTTCGTCTTTTTTCCTACCTTCGATTGTATTTTTTATTATCGTTTTAAGAAATCAGAATTCTATGTGAGCATCGCGTGAACGTAGGAAACGTTAGAGTTGTAGCATCGGTTTCCTCGAATTCCTTCTCGCAAATGTACAGTTTTAAAATCGACCTCACCTTGTAGCATAAAGATTCCGGAATTGTTAAATAAATTGCTATTCATTGGAACATCATTCATTCGTTTGACGAACGGATCATTTTTTTTTTTTGATTGAAATGTTCGATTATGGGAAAATGAAAGCATTGAAATTAATGGGAAACCGGTTTGAAAGGGAAAAACACTCGAATTAGTTCTGCCCCGCAGCGAACATCGGTAAGAATTTTTAGAACGAGCTGCATGGCGATACGCGTGATTGATATTGTTCAATTTTTTCCATCCGGCCTAAAATACCAAAACGCGTTTTTGTGAATGTAAACTGGTGCCTCGCGACTTTTTCATTTCTTACGTACCGTCTTTCGCGTCCTGGTGAAGAAAAGAAATCACAGCGAGAATACGAATGAGAGGCTCGAGGGAATCTCGAAGGAATGCTTTGCGACGTGTCAATACGTTATATCAACGAAATTACGCAAATTCAGTGTGTTCCATTCTCGCATTATCTTCTCACCTTTATTCGAATAAGAAACGTGTTAAACATTAGCTAGAGTCAGTAATGAAAACTGTACGTGGCATGTAGTTTCTTCGTGTTCGTAGTTCTTGCCACGTGGTTTCTGCAGCAACACTTTGATTGGAAAAGATATCAAAAGTGGACGTAATAAATATTTTAAAATAAATCTTTCAAGTTAAATAATCTAATCGAGATCTTAATTACTTGTTTTTGAGTTTGTTGTTTGTTGCCACGTAATACAAATTGAATGTGCGTTGAGTTGACTAATATATTAGTATCTTAGTATTAAGCACAATAATTTCTTCTCGTTACAGTCTTAAAATATGGACGCACAAGTTGTTAAACAATAAAATGTGTCGTCCTCGGTTCGATCCTTCTGTTCGTGGATAGGCGACTCTCGGTGCTATTATTCGTCAGAGCCGTCGATATATTTGCGACATAAAGTCTAACTAGTCGAAACATGCGGCTATTTATTTGAGTGGCGAGACGAGCGAGAGAATCGCACGGCAAAAGGATCCTGAATAAAATTCGAATCGGCATCATTTGAAATTCTGTAAAACAGACGATGTGGCGGAGCGGCGTTTCCGGTTGCTGTTGGAAGTCGGTGCGAAGACCCCGGCAGCATCGGACTCGAGCGAACTCGAACTGCCTCCGTACTACGACGGAGAAAAATTTCGGGTGGGACAACGAGTCTTCACCGACAATATATTCACGATGATGATTGCGAAATTGAGCGGGCTACTCGCGCTGCTCGCTGTACCATCTATCCTGAATGTCCTCAAGTTCACGAAACAGAGCGGTACGCCCTGCGCAGCCTTTCGTCGATACGCCTCGACGATCCTGCACACCTGCATGTGGTACGAAAAGACACCGGAGAAACATACCGAGTAAGTATCTCGTTGCTTGCCGTTTCTCATACGAGCCCAAATCCACGGCCCCCGCGAATAATAGCACCGATTTTCCACTACACACGAATAAAAGCACCGTCCACATTTTTTTTTCATTGCTAAACAACTTTCCTGTTCACGGTTTCAGTATTTAATAAGACACAATTGTTGTGCTGAATACTCGTTAATACATCAATCAATTCACTGCATATCCAATCAAAAATAAAGGACGTGCTCGCGTTATTTTATTGCCAATACTAGTAAAGATATATTTGAAGTATAGATGTATGCAGTTTGTGAGATATACTTTGTTTGAAAATTGTCCCTCATAAAATCGAAACTAGTGCCTCTAGTCATGAATAGCTCGTTTGCCGAGTTTTTTGCTGCTATTGTTCGCGCCGGTGACGCGAGTAGTGAATTAGATGTGCACTGCATTATCGACAGAGTATTATCTCTCTCTCTCTTTCTCTGCCTTTTTGTCTGGTATACTCGATGAACAATACTCGTCCTTATCAATCTGTAATATCTATATCTTTGAGAAGTGCTATCCGCTGACATTATATTAGCAGCAATAATACTTATAGTACTCAATGAGTAGATCGCTCTCTGTGTGCGCGCGCGCGCGCGCGAGTGCTGCCGCGCTTACCATCGGCCGGTAAAGAATCGCGTCGCGACACGTTGCACCGAGTACTGGATAGATGGCGCCACGTGGCGTTGATCGATTCGTTGAAATTTGATAGGGAGCGAATTATTCGCAACTTCCGAAGACCCGTTCGTTTTCGGTTTTCTCTTTATCGATAGTCGATGTGGTTTCGTTCGCAATCGCGAAGACGAACGGGCCGCGTGCATCTCTAATGTAGGTGGAATTCGAGTTGGCGACTCGTTCGGAGGCCAACGACGCTCGTTTGGATGACATGGAATGGCTTCGGAGCGAGACGATGTCGCGTCCGTTTCAGGAGAGACGTGCCCTTTCATTCGCAATCACGGTGTCTCCTAATAAAGATATTTCATCCCTGTAACTCTATCCGGATCTCGCTTCTTTTTTACCTTTTAACTTCCAGGAATTCTAATGCTCTCTAAAAATAACGTCGCGACAGAACTCCAGACGCAAAACGAAGCAAGTGAAATCCTTGGAGTTCAGAGACTTTCGCCGAGCGTCGACGAGCAAAGCGAAGGGAGCGGAGAATTCGTCGTCGAACGACTATAGAAACATCCAGATCCGGCGCGTCTCCCGCGATAATCGGACAACGGGGATGCGAAACGATTTTTACCCTTCGACGAATATTTTCTGTCCAACTATCCCAGGAATGCGCGACGCATTCGGAAATAACGCTGCGAAATCGCGTCGCAAATGTCACACAGCTGCGCCCACTCGCAAATGGCAAATATTTTCCGTAGACGAAGAACGCGACTTTCTTTTGTTATTAATGTTACTATTTGATGTTGTTATTACTTATATTAAACGGGCATTGCTAGTGGAACTTGAATCGCCGACGAAGAAAGGTCGAGAGGTCTGGAAATCTTTAATGAAATCTAACTCTTTGTTCTCAGATTCTTCAAGTCATTGAGGAATGTTAGAAGAAAACACTGCGTCGCTTTCAAGAGAAGCGTGGATGCTGGGTTCGACAACATCTCGCAGCTGGACATGGCTCTAACGCAATTCGGCTTCATCGGTTTTACTCTGCTCCGTGGCAATGACCTTGGACTGGTTGCAACCGAAAAAGACATCGAGGGACTCATCCACGTATGGAGAGTGATCGGCAACATGCTCGGTATCGAGGAACGGTAGGAAATCGATCGCTCCTCACCGATACCTTGGCAAAAGTACAGCCGAACTTGCGTCAACAATGTTTTGGATATTTTCAGATTCAATTTGTGCGCCGGTAGCGTCGAGGAGACGAGAGCTTTGTGCGTACGCTTGTTGGATGAGATCTTCGTACCGCACATGGCTAACGAAACGGAGGATTTCCATGAAATGGGAAAAGTGCTTCTGGAAGGATTATGGCCAATTAATCCCTTCGTCGAACCCGCAGCTTTCAAAGCGTTCACTTATCGTATCTCGAATTTAGCTGCCTCCAACAACAATCAATCGCTTCGGATAGGTAAAATTTATCCGTTCAATTGAATTTCGCTCGAACTAAACTGTACACGATCAAATGTTTTCCGTTTTTCACGCAAAAATTGGCGTCTACCAGGTTTTTTTTTTGTAACCCAACACTAGTCTTATTTCAGCACTCTTAGTGTGTGGCAATGAAGTGACACTGCTCTGTGATGAAAAGATTTATTTTAATAGTCGAGTATTTTTTTTCAGCTCACACCACATTTTCACACCACACCAGACCACACTACACTACACTACACCACGCCATAGCATACTACACCACACCACACCGCACCACACATGCGTTCAAGTGACGTTTCGCATACGGGCTAAACTTTTCAAATTGTCATCTAAAATTTCGCATTTACGTTAAAAAAGCACACCACCTTTCTTACAGAGCTTTCTAAGAACTTCATTTTTTGTTTAGAACATTTTTTCCCAAAATCAATACTTTTCGAGATACGATGAAAAAACAGGATTTTTTTTTAGGAAAGATGGGAAGTGAATGGGACTTCCTCGCCAAAAATGCTTTCAGGGTTTTCATTTTTGAACTAAGAAGAAACTTTGCTCAAAAATTAAATTGAATCGGAGGTTGTTTGTGGGTTGAAAAACGAATTGCGAGAACAACACGACGGAAAATGTTTCACCGTGTATCAATAATACGATATCGATCGCACAAGATCGATTTCACTGCAAATATTCTTTATCTCGTTCGTAAATCCGTGTTCGTTCGTTCATGGAAGTCTACTGATAGGATTGTCGCTTTTCAGACGTTTCATCGATGCGACCTTACAGCAGATTCATCTACGGCTTACAATGCTGGGTCCACGAAAATCTCCTGCGATCCTCGCATTGGTGGTCGCCGATTTTCCGCGCATACTTCAACGCCCAAATGACACTTGCCGTGTTCTTAACCGAAAACTGGCCATTTCTCGCTTACTGGTTGTACGGAAAGGAGCGCTCCGTTGTCAACATTTATAAAATGCACTTGGAATGATCCACGTCGTTGCGCAGTTCCGCGCGAACGAGAAAACAATGCGTTTTGCGCAACGCCGTTTGCTCCTCGATGTATAATACGTAATTACATTTCGTATTTTCGTGGTTCGATATTTTCGAACGTTACGGAAATGATGATGGATCGATTCGCGGTCGTGGAAAAAAAATAAGTATCTATTTTTCGGATGGCATTATACAGAAGGTACTTATAGCGGAATAAGCAGCGCGGATTAGCACGAAGATGAATCGGGATTGCTCATTCTGGTGCTACTGATGCTAAAATTATCATTCCCCGGTCGTTCCAGTCATCGGGAGTTTATCTTGAGATTATTTTCTATCAAATACTCGTGAAGCGTCGCTAACGATATCGCCGCGCGTTTCCGTGAAACGATTTCGAAAATGCAGACTCGTCGAAACGCAGATATATCAGGTGGAAAATATCGTATGGAAAAATATAGTACAAAGAAAAATCCGCACATTTAAATGTAGGTATCCGGACGAGAATTTATTTTGCCATTGGATCTACGGAAAACAAGGTCATAGTGTTTAGTTAACGTTTGCCAGTCGCGAAATGGGATTTTCCCCACTCGACAGGTATATACTAATAGGAGAATAACGTGTATGTGATGTTATCGATAATAAATTCGTGGAACGATTTGTAAAACGAGGTTCGCCGAGGAAACGGCATTATTTCGAACTGGGCATCCCGACGGAGCGATTCTCGAGATATATGTAGGCGAAATCGTACGTCTGCTTGTTTTTGCAACTCGTTGACATTTTGCTCACGCTTCGTAAAAATAAGAGATTCGAACAAAAAACTGAATGACAGGCGTGACGTCTGCGTTGACAAGCCGACGTTAAATACTTGAAATTTCTCCTCAAATGTAATGAAGATACGAGGAATCATCAGGTGCGTCGTACCGCAATGAATTTGGGTAAGGTCGGTTTCTTATCGAATCGCGAAACACGAAAACAAACGCGCAATTGGAATGTTGAAACGATAAGGTTCGTAGGGTTAGCGCGCGATCAGGGATTTCGCGGTCGCAGATCGATCATTTCGTAATTAACTTCTCGACTTTCGTAAATCATTGCCACCGAATCGACATTATCGCGAATCATATCCTTACAAATTCTTATCTCATCCGAGATTTGCGAACGAGAATTCCTCTTCGTCGACGTTGCGACAAATTAGTCGCGAAGACTCGACATTTCAAGACAATTATTCCCGCAATCAGCCGACTCGCCGAGGAATTTGTACCGACGATAATAACAACGAAACTCGAATTTCTCGAGTATAATTTTCGTACCTTCTTCTTGTTAGACACCGGCAACGCGCTCGATCATTCGCGCTGCGTCTTTCGTATCCTTCGGCGTAATTATACATTCCCATTACACGCCGACGAATGATGATTACACGTCGCGTTTTGTAAGTAGTAGGAAGATCGTGGTTCAGCCGAGAGAATATTCGAGTGATCTCGCGCGATTTCAGATTAAATTACAACCACGAATCGGTCGGCTATCTCCAACGCGTCGAAGCGTCGACCACGACGGATTCTCGTTTCAATTACGATTAAATAGTCGTAGCTCCACCAAACTCCAAACCCTGCCAGGAAAACCTCGCCGATATTTTACGGAACATTTCCACCATCGCGGGCAAAATGAGAAAAATGAAATTAATCGCGAAACGACCGTTTATAATTGACGCGACGTATGGTAGTTCTTTACGTAACGAGTTGGCTCAATTGCGCGCAGAGTTCCCCTCTCCTCGAATCTCCGAACATATGACCTGTCGGCAAACGACGTTATAATTTCACTTCGTCGCAAGAACTCGACGGCTTCACTTTTATTTCATTTCCGATACGACAGGCAGGCTGGGTGGTCATTCCCTGTGAATGTGGAGGATTAACGTGGCTGCTGAATGACGGATGGGTCATTTGAAGCTCGCCGGCAACGGGATCAGGAAGAGACCGAATAAACTCGAAGACTCGAACGCCAATTGCAATTGCGCCTGGCAATCGGAAAGCAGCTACGCGATTGCCGTTGGTCTCAGTATCCTCGAAGCTAAACGTCTTTGTCTCCTCTTGTTCGGGATCTTCGTCGAGTGGCACTTGCTTTATTTTTCCGGAGGATTTATCCCCGTCATTCTCACTCTGGTCGCCGTCTCGATCGGTCTTCCCGCCTCGGCTGCTACCGTTCTTACGATTCACAAGTAAAGAATCGACACTCATGTCTATTTCCAACGAAACAATACGGATAACGACGATAACGCTTATCACGCGTCGCATTACCCTCGAAATAGACAGATAGATGAACAATTGCGCGAATCGCGTGTTCGAGGAAACCATAAAACGAACGACGCGCGTTGCAATTGTACACCGGGCAAAGAATCACCCACGTCCATGTATATCAGGCTGTGCCAAAATGATCGACTATTTTTCTCTCGTCCCACAAAAAAATTACGTTGTCTGTAGCAAAAAACAAAAATTCCGTTGCCTGTAGCGAAAAAAAAATTGGTACCCAATTGAACTTGCTGATTTTAGAAACTCGGACTCCGCACAGATTTTGTAGAGAATTCAATTTCCTACAAAATCATACCTCACGTTTTATTTTATCAATTACATTGGCTGCGTCATAAAATAAGAAGAAACGGAAAAAATTTCACGCTAATTAAATGGGAAATCTTCACTGGGCGAGCGCAAGCTGTCCGATTATAAGACTCAAAATGGTACCAATTCTTGTTTTACAGTAGGCAGGACTGAGAAAAAAGTTCATGTTTTTTTGGCTCAGTCTAATATACATAAACCGACAGCCCGAACGAGTAATAGCACCAAACAATTTTATTTTTTTTATATTTTCGAGGCAAAATCGTGTTGTTGCTTTTATTCGTAAACAGCTCGTTTTCGATTATACTTTTTGTGCCCAGTTTTTTGATACTGTTTGGTCAGTCTCTGGAATTTGTTGTTCGATGAATATTGACAGGCGTCGGAAGGCACCCTGTTTCCCGATTCTCAGCACCTTGCTGCGTTACCTCTCCGCGATTATCTTCGTCTGTGCTGTGACCAACGCGGCCGTGATTCTGTCAATCGGACTCTTCGTGAATATAAGTTCTCAAGCTATCGAAAGAGCGTTCAACGATTCTATGATGCGATACTCTAGCGAAGCTTCGTCCAAAGTCACGATCGACGAGCTCCAGTTCAAGTTTCAGTGCTGCGGTCACAAGAACTACTTCGACTGGGTCGAATTTGACTGGCAGGTTAACGATTCTACGACACTTAAAAAATTAGAAAGAAAAAAAAATACATCAACGATTCAACCGACGCGGATGCAACTAACGAATGTCTCTCGATTGTCACGTAGAAAACCGATTACGCATCGCGCGACGAAATGTCGAAACAACAACGATTGTCCGATGAAGATTTTCGTTCGTTGGCCGTTCCCTACAGCTGTTGCAGTATCACCGCCATGATGCCCTGTTTTCACATGGATTTGACAATGAATATCGACAGTATAAATAAATTCGGATGCTCGCACCTGTTGAGTCGAAATCTCACGCGTGGGGCGGTCATTTCTTATTGCGTCACGATATTTCTAGTTCTCACGCAGCTCGTCGTAGCATTTCTTCTGACGCAGGTGAGCATCCGCCACATTTGTCAAGGACACGCCAGCTTTGAAATGGCAATTAATTACGCAGGCCAGCGATGAAACAACTTTTTCAACAATTTTATCCAATGCCTATTTTTTTTGTCCTAGAGTCTGAAAATAATAAGAAAAAAGTCGCAAATTTTTCACATTCTGGTACAAAAAAAAAGCAAAATGCATTATTGATATTTTCAAAAGCAGCGCTTTTCTGGCCTGTCGAGTCATCGCAGCGCAGTTGAAATGTAATTGGCGAAGTTATCGCGCGTTCTCTAAAAAAACTAACGTTACAGATCGTGCGTCGATGTGCAACGACGAATCGCGCATCGCTCTGCGGGTGTTCCGAAAAATCATCGTCGGCACATCCCCTGCTGGAATCGAGTACGTCGTGCGTTAGGTAAGGCGCGGAGGTATCAGTTGATGCGTAAAAAGACGAAAATAACGGATATCGTTCCTCGTTCTCACGTTCGAAGCTCCATTGGATACACGTCGGAGAGCGACAGAAACTCTTCCTGCTGCAGGACGTCGCGGAGACACGGAAGATTGAGCACGATCGCCAGTAGGAATACGGATGGCGAGAGTAGCACGACGCCGTCGCCGCCGTCAACGTCGACGTCGAAGAAGAGCTCCGCCAGGAACGGCGCGCAGTCGGCGAGGCCGCGTTGCGAGGTAGCCAGGATCCGACCCAGCACTCACACGGAACATCGCGTTCCGAAGAGAAGGAGCGGTGTGAAACGGGCACGCGTCAATTGACACGCCGTTTCCGGTCACATCGACGACCTACGATCTCTGTGATTGACCCCGATGAAAATCCGGAGAGGCTCTTCGAGTCCTTCGACAAGCAAGTCGGGAGCTCGGGGGGCTGGCGCGGCGGTCAGCTTGTAATTAAATATCAAAGCTGTATTTCGAGCTGGGAATACGCTTACACGTACTATTATGTTACAAATGATACGGATCCCATTGTAAGTTTGCGCTCTTACATGGGCATGTGCGTGTCTCAAGGTAATATCGAAGTAAAGACCGGTTTCTGCTCCGTTCGTATCCTCTAGAAATGATCCGTAAAGTTGTCGCTGTAACGAGGGCTGAGTTTGTTGAACGGACGAATACATAAGAACCTGATTACCCACCCGGTCGCACATTTTTTCACACTCAACTTTAGAGATAATAAATTAATACAGGCAGACTAATAAATTCATGCGACGGAATCTGCTGCTCTCGATACCTATAGGAGTTAGGAGCGCGGTAGGCGTACTCGACCAGGTATGCTCGGGCATGCGACAGCTTCCCTCCTCGCACGACACTATGCAACAAGAATTATATCTTTGCCAATACGATCGAAAGATTTACCGTTCCTCTCTCGGCGAGTAGAGAGATAGCGCGACTGGAGTGTGCTTCTGCGTGTGCCCTCCGCGTACGATGTAGTTTGCAATAGTATAATCCGCGCGAAATAATAACAATTTCGCCAAGATATCGTTGGTAAAGCGATAACGATAAATATTTATAATTCGACGAACAAGCGAAATTGCGTTTGCCTTTGCACGCACGTTCCGGACAGTTCCGTTGACTGGGCCGAAAGCTCTGAAAGCTCGAGGGGTTCCACGTGCCTTCGAGTATGTAGGTATTCGATAGTTGTGGCAATCGGCGCACGATTTATTGCGTCTTCGGCAAATACCGCGTTCCCCACTCGTCCCAGTTTGCGGCTTAGAGTCGCAGATCGATTACTGTTGTTCTTCGCGAATCGTATCTTCCGATCGCAAGTACCTAGATCTCATGCGTCTCGCGAGAGGGAGAACTTTTCAGGCCGGTAGAAACCAAATCGCCGTTCCGTTCGTGGTCGAACCTAAAATTTACCAGCTTCGTTCGTAAAATCTCACGCTCGTAAAAACACGATTTCGCGTGACCGCTCACGAAAATACAAGACACACGCGAAGTGGGCTTACAAATAAATATGAATTACAGTATAATAACGAACGTTAACGCGGCTGGTTTTCTCGCGTTGGGAACCGGCTGTAACCGGGTGCGAAAGTGCATTCACATGTTCGAGCAGTCCGGACTACTCTAACTGCAGTACCGAGAACAGGATCCGAACCACGGTATTTAATTGCTGTTTCAACGATCATTGAACGACCGTTGAAATCATGAAACGAGGAACTACTGTAACTACGTATACATCTTAACGCCAGAAAGATGTCGGATATTTCGTCGCAGTTAGATGTAATCCTTGCATCGAAAGTATGGCGACGTCTTCGCGGTTATTCTCGTTCATCTGGTCGATGAAATTCAGCATTTTTACCCCAGAGACAAACGCTGTACGCTCCAGTGCGATTTGCAATTCCACCTTTCAAGATAACAATTGATACGGCGGTTATATTCGAGACTTGTATTCTATTTTGGTCAGACAGTGCGGGGCAAAATTAGTAATTGCGAGGATCGCACTTATCGGGACGTTTGCTCGAGGAAGTGAATCATAAGATTCGCGAGAAGTCGATCAACGCTTTATGAAACTGATAAGATTTTTCGCGAAGTAAACATTGATTTTTTTACATTTGGTCAAAATATCCGTGATTTGTTGACTCGCGACAAATTTATTTAGCCGCGATAAGATGTCTAATGAGGTTTCGCTTTGATTAAAAAAATATCGATCATTATCATCGGATATTCGATTCAGGTGGGCGGTACTGTCGTACGTACACGTAGAAACCGACTCTCTGAACCATTGGGCGGCGCAGAAATGGGATAACCAGGGCAATAGAGGGGGTATACACGGTAAACGGATTCATTCACGTGTGCGCGCTGATGCCGCCGCAGTTCAGTTGGATCCGCGAGACTTGAGACGCGACTCCGAGACGCGACTCGACACGCAGGACAAAAGACTCGCGGGTAGTTTAATATCAGAGAATACGAATAAATTGTAAGTTTGACAATATTTCCTTCGAGTCCCTGCGAAACGCGATTAAGAAACAACGTCGTCGTCGCCCCCGTTGCCGCGAGCCATTATTTTCGCGAGATCAACGCTTCGTTTCAAATTTTCGCCCGAACGTTCGTTTCAAATCGCGTCGTACATCACGTTTCTCGACGAGCTCCATCGGCAGCTTTGCGTATAAACAAACGAAGATCGTAGAAATAAACGGATACTCGGAAACGGAAGAGTTCGTTAGCGAGACAGCAACGCCGTTTTTTATCGACGCAATTAAATTACTACATCCTTGGCCGTTCGACCATTCCTCTTCTTATTTTTAACGACCTTCATAAAAATTCTGGCGAGTTCTTCTCCGCGGAATCCGTCTCTGCGAAATCTTTCCTGCGGTTTTAATGATCAGCCGTAAAACGTTAGAGCGAACTCATCGTCGGGGCAATAAGACGTACGCGTTGCTATTCTTATGCGAAGTGGAGTAGTTCGAATGTTACCTAGCTAGATCTAGACAGTGGTGGTCCTCCGATGCGCGCTGCCACCCTCTTGCTTCGCGGCTCGAGATCCCAATTCGTTATTTCGGAGAAATAGCGCGACCGTCGCGACCCTCTCGTGAAACAATCGAACCTCGCGAATACGTATTTCCCATTAAATATCCTCGATAACCCCATTGTTACGTAACTGTCGCGGACTCTTCCGCTTCGTTACCAACGCTCATACGCGTTGTCCGTGAGAACGGTAATGCGACAATAGCCGACGGTTGAAAAAGCAGAGACGCGACGAAAAAACGGGCGAGACTAGTGTGTTGTAAAAAAAATGTTGCAAGGTCGAACGCTCGCAGTCGTGCGAGCATCGCGCGGCAGGGAGATTCGTACCTGAGCGATTCTTTGCCTCTCGAAATTCGAGCCTATAGAGACCCCGGCGCGTGAAACTCGGTTCCCTGGCTTTATCGAAACTCGTATAAAAATATTTCTCTCCTCGGTCGCGTAGTGGGAAGTAGTAGTAGGAAAGTGGGTACGAGCTTCGTGTAGGTAGGAAAAAAATAATCGTTGCACTACGCCTATGTAGTCTCGCGTGCGGTTGAGGTTGGTGCCGAGCGAGGTCGCTCCTCGGTTTCCAGCGCCGCAGACAAATCCGGCGTGTCTAGAGAGAGAGAGAGAGAGAGAGAGAGAGAGAGTATGAGAGAAAGAGAGAGAGCGAGAGAGACAGAGCGAGAGAGAGGGAGACAGAGAGTGAGAGAGAGAGAGAGAAACGGGTAAGGGAACGATCGGCGAGTGTGATCGCTTCAGTTCCCAGTTGTCCGCCTCATTGATAGCATAGCATGTGCCCACCAGTTCACAGCCACGTACACGACTACCTGCCGCATCATCAGCCCCACAATAAACTCGTCTCGTACGGCTACCGCTAGGGTCAGACCGATCGCTAAACCCGAGGGTTTCGTGTTCTGTGCGTTTCCAAGTGATATATTATGATCTTTTATTGGATATTATAGTGCGTCCGTGGGGTTCTTGTGATCTGCCGTGAAACCGTGCGTTGTCTCGATTGTCTCGCGTGTCCTCCGTAGCTCACGTGTCGTTCGCCAGCTGGTAACATCGTTGCACCGTTTCCCGGGGAAGAGAAAAACCACCTTTCTTCAGAGAAGATCGATAAGATAAACGAACGTACGAACAAACCACCCTTCTTCATACATCTCGTTGGTGTCAAACGTCCTCGCGTGTGATTTTTATTCGAACTACTCAACGCTTCGACATGAGTTGCACGTCAGCGCCACCACCGGTCAACAAAAGTTGCGAGACGATGCTGAGCAAATGCGAGATACCGATCATAGATCTGGCACACATGGGTAAGTAGTCAACCTTCGTTCGTTTTTCCAACCAGGTAGTCGTTTCGAAACCGCTCGAAGGGAACGTGCACCTCCCACGTTTTAACACGTATTATATTTCCTAGTGTCCAAGTTTTCGAACGCCCCGCCACAATTTTCCCGCGATCGACGCGTACCGTTTTTCTTTTTTTTTTCATCCTATTTTCCTTTGCTATCCGTCATTCTCTCTTCTTTTTTTTCCCTCCATCGATTCCGATCGCGTTGCGGCGTGGAAAAACAATTGAACGCTGCAACCGTGTAACCATCAATTTCATGCGAATGCAACGAGCGATTCTTATCTTTTGCGGTAATATCACGTTGTTTGGTAAACCTCACGCGAGGCGGTTACGGAATGCAATCAGAAACTTTACACGTCACGTTGTTATCGTCGTTGAAGTTCGTTACGGAATTCGAACGTTGCTGTTAACCCGTTGAAATTTCAACGAACAGCGCGCGTCATTCGAATTGCATTGGTCGTTCTACGTAAAACAATGATTATCTTCCCTGATGCGGCCGTATTATCGTCGATACTCCGCGCGCAGCAATTCGTTCGGTTTTTACACCGTGAAAGGCGCGCGTAGCTGCGATAGAAAGGAGCCTGTTTTTTTGTTTTCGTTTTTTTTCAAATCCGTTTTGGAGGCGAGCTGTATCAACGAGCGTGGTAGACAGTCGGCTGCGGGCTTTGGTGCTGTTGACGGTTGCTTAGCAACGACAAACGTAGTCGTAAGCTTCTACTAGGGTCTGATCCTCGACTCATCGCGCGATGATGGGGCCTGGAAATGGTAACTCGTCGTTCTGGGGTCAGAGCCCCTCTCACGAGGGCCTTTGCCCCTTCTCGAGCCCTCTATTTCTGTCCGACTGATATTTCGTATCGTTCCCACCGAACCGAGCACGGCAAACGACTCCGCGTGAATAAAGGTGAACGTTCCGCGTTATACTCTTCGACTGTTACACCCAAATTCGCCTTTTTTTCGAATACTTCTCCACTACGTTCGTCGTAATCATCACGGCGTCTGCGAGAAAATCGTAGCTACGAAAAGCTCGATGAGAATGCCGATCAATGGTAGATCAGCGATCTCCCATGAACACCGATGCCCGTTTAGCCACGCGTCGTAATACGCGAGTAATTGATACGCGAGGACATATCGTGTTCGGCTTTGTTATTGTCGCCGCATCACCAACAATGGATCGCGTGGTACAAGCGTATCTTTTTACGAGTATTTTAACGTACCTATCCGGAAGTTGGCAGACCTCCAGCGCGCGCGAACAAGATGATACTCGAACCGAATTGCCTGACAAGTGATCGACCCACTCTCGAAGAAAAAGGAAAAGAAAACCACCGGCCAAGTACTCGTTTAACGCATCGTTTAGCGAGCAGCTTAACGTTATCGCCGTAACGGATTCTCGTCTTTTCCACACCACGAGCGAGCAGCGGATTTTTTCAATCCGTAGCTGGAAAGTTCGTCGACTGAATTTGGCAGAAGAGCAACGTGGCTCCATTCCCAATGCGGATGACGATATTAATCGTGCACGATGAATTCTGCCCGTGTATAAATATATACGCCGTCACGTTGGATTATAAGCGCCGCTATGAAAAGACTTGGACTGTCTAGCATACGCTATATCTAGACTGTCTGACTCTCCGACTGTCCGGGCAGACGGCCAACGACCGATGCTTTTTACTCGTTTCCGTCACAGTTCCACCTAGATCGAGCGCATTCGTTTGCCCCGAAGCCTCGTGTCAGCGGGTACCTACTGTTCACGACTAATTGTAAACCGCGAACCATGGACAAAATTACCGACAATTTCATTCCATTGAAATGCAACGACCTCCTTTTTGCTTACTATGCTCGCGCGCGTACCCGGAGTCGTTTAAGCGATCATATCTTTGGGCACTAAGCTACTAACCGAAAGTAGTATTCCGGCACGCCAACTCGTTCCTCTACTTACGTCGCTTCTTTCCGCGTTGCTGACGCGAATGGTAATTGACGCTGCGATCGTTGTCGCCTCAATCTCATCGTTGCGAAACGCGATATATCATCAAATTTTGCAATTCAACGACGAAATCATTTTCTCAAATATTCGCGACAAATCGCGCTGTAATTGCCGACAGTTATACACTTCTGAGAACGGTAAAGACAAAGAGGCTTTCGCAGCGCTGGAGGATACGAATTAGCTAAGCCACAGCGACGACGGTTTTTGCAGTCGCGTCGCGTCTCGCGAACATCATTTTTTTCAGGAATATTTCAACAATTCGCGCCTGCTTATCCCGGAATTTGTGTAATAGAACTGATAAAATTGAACGTCTCGCGAGCTGGGAAAAAAACTAATGCTGTCGCACTGATAACGATAAACTTCGCGGGATAATGCGGCTTTGGTTCGACGAAGTCTTTGACTTTCTGACTTTGAAGTTGTCGCTCCGCATCATTCATATGTATAGAAACGCGTGTCGTAAAATAATGACGAAGCAAACGTGGGACGTGCTTTTATTATACGCTAGACTGAAAAGTGGGCTAACGGCAAGCCGATGGAATGCTACGATGCTATGTGATATCACGCGTAACGTGGTCACGTTCTGTTTGATTTCCCAGATTTCACGTTGCGTATTCACAAAAAATTTCACGCACGGATGGTAGTGTTTTCTCGATGCGCCGACTCACCTGGACGTGGGAATTTTAACCGATTACCCAAATTTTATTATTCTCTGGCATGAAATTAAATTTCAAAACATTCGAGATTTCGAATGCTTCGCGGGCAATTCAAAAATTACGCGGTCACATGATTCGGCAAGGAAATTTGAACCACGCTTCTAATCGGTCGATAATTTTCTATCCTTGGATCACGGCGATGCGATTATTTTTGGCACGGATATTCGACCGCGAGGCAAAAACTCCGGATCCTCGACCTCGACAACGGTAAATTGGATAAAACGATTACGAAACCACTTTTATGAATGTTATTGGAAACTGCAGAGTTTTCGCATCGAGAATCGTATAAATTCATGCACAAATTTATACATAAATTGAGAAATAAAGTTGAACGAAGTCGAAGCACTGTATTGTCTCGTTGCACCTGCCCAGAAATTTCGCCGGTTCGTTTGAATTCCACGCTGTTAGAAAGTTTACCGAAAATTCGCTGCCGTATCAGCTTTATTTCGAAACATCGCGTCGGTAAATTTCCGAACCTTCCATATTCATTTTTCTGTACGCGTAATACCCGTTAATTCGATTTCACGTAACCGGATACGTCAGCGATTTTCGTTCTCGAAACCTCCGACTATGATTAGACGAGCGATTCGTGACGTCGATAATTCGAAAGAATTGCAAGACAGCTGCTGACGATTCTTGGCGACGGTGACGTTCGCGTCACCGACGAACTCCCAGCACCGCGACGACTGACGTGCGGACGAGAAAATTCATCATCATCCCAAAACCATTTATAACGGACAATCGCGATTCGTTCCAAGTTTTTCCTCCGTCGTCATCGACGCTTTAACGTCGACTCCGAATGCTCCGATTGCCAGCATCTTCTTCACGTGGCGACAAGTTCTCTAATCGCCGCAACTCGACCTTCGAAATTCCCGCAGAAATCGAAGACTGCGATGATGCTGTAGGGGAAAAAAAATGATTGAAAAAAAAAATGCCTTTCCATCGCGGCGAACAACGTTCTTTTTCCTCGTCCGTCGTAACGTAATTGCAAGGTTGGCCAACTTTCGCCAAACTTCGGTCGAACCGTGCAATCAGATTCCGAAACAATTGCCATCGTTCTTCGTTAGCCTCGCGAGTTCGAATAAAAACCTACATTTTCGTTGCTGGAATTTCTCACGAATCGTGGAATAAATTTGTCTGGCCTCTGAATTTTGTATAATTTTACAAAACATCTTTCGTTTCCCGTTTCCACTCATTTTCACGTTCGAATCGTTCGTTTCTCGGCGCCCCGAAAAAATACTCCACATTTTCTCTCGCTTGATCGTTCATTTTCGTGCTTTTTTGCGCAAGAACCCAAAAATAAATAATATTCCGCGTAGTACAAAAAAAGCCAGCCGATAATTACTCTCGTTTTCTCATTCCGAAATGCTGCCAGATAATAAGTCTCAAATCTGCTGCACGCACTCCAACAATTCTTGGCTTTCAAGCGAGGCGGAAACGCTCGCGCGATAAGATTTCAAAGCTTCACCAGTCGCGAGACACGTGGCGTCGATTTGACAGTTTGCGATCAGAGTTCTACGCCTCTGGCCTCGTTTTTTTTCCGCTTTTTCTCTCCTTTTTTTCTCCTTTTTTTCACTCCTTTATTACGACTCCGAACGAACGAACGAGTCGTCGCGAGAGCGAGATGGCGAGCGGCGGGGACAGGATTTCGAACACGCGGTGAACAGCTGATTGGTGATTCTATGGAGAAACAGACACGCGTGTCAGTCGTTCGTTTCAGCCGCAGACCTTTGCTTGCCCGTGCCCAGTTGTACGTATTACAGACGTTTTCTTCCCCACCTATCATCGAATTCCCGACGATGTCGAAGCCTCTTTCCTATCAGGCGAGGCGCGATTAATCAAGAAAATATTTTCAACCTTTGTTGGTAACTGCATTACGAGTTACGACTTTTCTTTGTCATGCTGTAAACATTTCAAACCTGTCCTGACTTCTCAAGGAGAGACTTCTTGTCGTTTGAAATCTCTTTATTGACGCCATTCCAGACATCCGTTTCGTTGGCGTCATTTTATCGACCTTTCCACCGTAATTACACTTGCGAAATGCATTCGCCAACGTTCTACCGATCAAAAAACTCAATCCAGCAATCAAACTGCCACATTTTCCACATTTATTTTCAATCCACCCGAGAAAACGAGGTTACATATAATTATATTAAAAAAAATTGGCCCCATATGGATGTACATATAATTTGTATATTATTTTTCTAGATATAATTTATAAATTACTATATAGAATTGTACAGAATTCTATGTAAAATTGCAAAAATCTCTATATTATCATATAAATTTCTAAATATTTATTCCTTTTTTTATATAATATATATATATATATATATATATATTTTAGATATTCTTTTTTTTTTTAATTGGTATTTTCCTCGAACGATAAATTCGGCATTATATGAGTGTTCCATGAAAGTGAAGTACTGCACTTTCGTTTCAATTTCTCGAGCCTCGTCCAAATGTTCTTAAAACCATCGTCTAGTTCTCGAAACTTCGTTCCACGCGTAAGGTGAATTTTTTCGCAGCTCGTTCGAGCGATCGATCGATTATCGTCGTCGCGTTGAATCGATGTATGATGTACGACGACATTTGGAAGACGCGGGAGTCGCTAACGATTCTTCCTTTCATTTCTCAACATATATAAGTATAAATCCTACGTTAGCAAAGACGAGAAAGATAGCGAACTCGGCCATGGCCAGACACGCGTCGCGCGATGTCTGCTCGGTCGGTAATGCCGCTCCCTTCTGGGGGAAAATAATTATCTCACGTTTGTTCTTCCTCGATCCACGTGATTTTTTGCATCGGCTCGTCACGCGACGAGTTTACGTCAACGTCGCGTCGCTTTTTTCCCAAACATCCGACTCTAACGTCTCTAGAGATGTAAAAAAAAAAAAAAAACATGATACACCAACAATGAGACAAGCTACGCGTTAGTCGCGAGAAAACGACGTGAAAAAAAATCCTGTTTGGAACTTTGATACGTGATGGACGTAAAGAAACGAAATTCGTCGCGTTCACCGCTCGTCTTCTCTCGGATTTCATATTAGTCTGACAACGAGCTAGACCAAATTCCAACAATGTCGAACGAAATTCCAAACGAACGGATAATAGACGCGATTTTCCAGCCTCGAAGATATGCTAATTCATCCTCGAAACGAACAAGGGCGGACCTTGCCTGCGGCTCAGGTGCGTCTTATCTTTTCGTACCTGCCGTTTCATTGTTGTCACTCTGTCATTCTTCTAACGCTCGCCTATTCATAAATATTTATGTTTCCTAACACCAACCGCGAAATTTACTCCCAGCGCCACAATTATTCGACAGATTACGAATTCCGGACGCGTAAAAAAACTTATATAATCACTGTTTCATAGAATTCTTGAAACGTCTAATTGTAACGTTTTTCGAGTAACGATTTTTTAGCAACGACTAAGAAATTTACTAGCGATCAAACGAAAGCTCGTCGAACTGATTTGTTGCAAAATGATAAATCGTAGGCAAAATTCGCGCGGAGAGCTGATGTTTCCGAACGATTGATTTATTCGCCGTTCAGCAATGATTTACAAACCCGCTGGCACATTGCGAATGAACCGTGGAGTGCGGAAACATTTATTAAATTCTAACATCGCCGAACAGTCGGCGGTACGAACGCGATTTGTATTCGTAGGCGACGTTGAATCGTTGCTAATTGCTCGGATAGTATTTGCACAAAGCGTTAAATATTCTAACTGTCCAACGGCCACTTCCGGCACGCGTTACGTACCTCGGAACCGTTGAACGTTGCGCAAGAAAGTTCCAGGTCGCAAATGAAATAAGTATTGAAAGAAGTTTCGACGCGTGAGGAATTGCTCGACTTTCATTCGATGTAAAATACGTTTTTACCCTCGTGTAAAAAATATCCTTATCGTTGGGTAACGATAATTATCGTTATTCAGGTTATAATCTGAATAGAAATGAAAAAATTCCATAATCGAGACAACGATAATCGAGACTCACGTTTGTCAATGTAGCACAAAGAAACGGAAATTTTATACAACATCGTAGTTTGTTTGCGTTACGCCAAAAGATGCGAAATTTTTTGTCGTATTCTGGCTTAGAGGCATGAATGTTTAGTACTTTTTCAAGTGCAATAAGAAAAAGACAAACAATATTTTTACTCCCCATTATTTTACAAGACATTAACTTTTGAAGAATACATTAAAAAAGGGAAAAATTAAAAAATTCATTCGAGAGAATGACGCACCCTGCCTGACGTGATTGTAACCCTCCTAGTCATCTGAAATCAAAAAAAGGGATCAATTTGTAATCTAAAAGAATGCTGCAATCGCGCAAACTAAGGAGAAGTAAAAAAAAAAGTTTGTCGCAAAATGGCGGCTGTCTGTAATAAAAAGACAGTTTTTGTTACTTGGAAAAATTTGTAAAAATAGTAAAAATGGGAATGTTGTTATAATTCTAGTTCGGGCGATAGAGTAGTGTATGGAGAAGGCTCGCGCCAAATTTCGAACAAATTGGTTCAGGAGATCTTGAGATATCATGTCGACCAGGTCGAAAAAAGTAGTAAAAAATTTGTGGAATTCCTCTGGAGGGTATATTCTTGGAGGTCTTAGCTTTGAAAATGTGCAGTAACAAAAAAATGCAAATTTTCCAAAATGCTGCACCAGCATACCCACTTGAGTGGAATATTTCAAAGTTTAATACCTCGTTAAATTTTGCGCGACGATTTAACTTTATTAACTTTTATCCCAACGTGTTGAAAAATACGCAGGTGCGTTGTTCGGTCGTTTGAAGGTTCGTTGGTTGTTTTTATCGTGACGGATGGCTTCGTGACGGAAACGTAGCAGACTATCGAATAAATCTATTCAATCAATTTTCACCGTCACGCCTGGTCTTATATATACAGATTTTTTTTAAACTGACCATACGCTCGTCTCAAAAATGATGCCAGTTATGAAAATTGTGCGCGCCGGCGAAATTTTGCGATTCAAGGATAACGAATTCGATCAGATCGAAACTCGATTGTTTCGGAATTCAATTGTTCTAGAGACAATGTCCAAAAACATCGGCGGACCTTGTCAAAGGATTACCTACTCCGGCTTATGAAAATATCCTCATGCATGTTTTTCAAAAAGTTCGAGGTGCTTCGTACGTCAAGCCGTATTATCGCTTGGAAAATAGTACGATTCAACAATTTTTTATCAAGTCTTGTTCTGATAAAACGATAAATCGTTCGATGATAAATCAAATTGTCTCTATATCGTCTTTCAATTTAGTAAACATCGGCTGAGATATGTTTTCGCCGGTTTTTTGACGAAAACCCATACAACAGTTTTTTGTCAAAGTTCAATCAGCTTTTCGAAACGACAACTTTTATCACATTTTGTTTAAATAATTTTCTATAAGCAATTGCAAATAACTGAAGCAAAAAGACGGGTATTTTTTCCACTTGCCTACGAATAATAGCGCAGTTAGTTTGATGCTGTCTAGCCCAGTTCGTGCCTGGGCCTTAATAGGTTGAAGGAAATTGCATCGGTTTGTCATTGGTGGGTCGAAGTTGACGGAGGAAACATTCCGTGGTGCGTACGACGAGTTTGAAAAATGGTATTAGATTCGTTTATTGTACTATCATTTATTGACTATCGTTGGGCCAATTTGTTCGCGTACAGCGCGATGCACGCGGGGTCAACGACGCGTTAAAAGTTTTAACTCATCACGCCCAACTGGCTCGTAACCAACAACATACGATCTCTATAAGTACCGCGTGCCGCCTCTGCTCCTCTTATTAGTATTATCGAATCCCCGCGACTCTCGTCGTATATGCGTCGCAATAGTATCAACGCGTGTGAAAATCATCGCCACGCGTCGTTCCAGATACGGAACGCGCACGTTACACGTGCACGAAGGGGTCGGGCACGAAAAACTTTCCATTTTCTCGTAAACCTGGTTTACCATGCGGAGATAACGCGTTTCCTCGTGTTCTCCGGATCATTTTTAACGCTCGATGCGACTGATTACCTCGCGGCTCGTTCGACCTGATATGACACACGCGTAATAATAAATATATCCCGCCTGGAGTTTAGTCACGGATGCACTAGAATGCTTCGAGCTCCGAAGCAATCTCACAGCCGTTGTGGGGATTTTTTTTTACGGAACTGAAGAAAGATTCGACTGCGAATTTTTTACCCCATTCCTATTCACATTTCGAGCAATTTCGCGTAATTTGCAATTTTATCAGCCTGAAATCGTCGCTGAATCACACCGTAGCTCAGCCGCTCATTTTCACAAAACAAAAAAGTCAAACGGTATTTCAATTTGCGACGTTTGAACTAGTTTTGGAACTAGAATTATCAACAAATATTGGAAAGGAAATTTTTGGCAACTTGTTCAACTCTTATCCTCAATTCTGGTGTTTTTTTACGATTTCTTCAGCGTGAAATAAAAACGGCTCGATGAATCACAATTATTCTAGTTTGTCGAGTGACTACACGTGTGCCGAACAAGTTTACCCGATTTCAAAGGAATTCCTTCGATAGATATCGAGATATCGTGTGTACCGATTATTTTTTGAGGCACACGACAGCTTAGCCACTCATTTTCAAGCAACATTTTTTTTTCGGCTACGTTAAAAAAAATTTTTTTACGTATACGCAGGGACGTAGGTGTGATTTTTCAATCGCTGTACAAACGAATGGACGCCTCGACGCAAAATCCTTGAAAGTGACGTGAGCACGCGATTGCTAGATCACGCCACGTGGTGAGCATTCCACGCTATACGATTATTTATTTAAATATTTAACATCATTTCTACGCGCGAGCTGATACGCCACACCGAACACCGATGTCGCCATTGATTCGCGATCGAACTGCTTTCAAATTATTCACCAGACAATACGCGACACAAAAATTCCTGCGAAATATAAAAATTGGATGTTGAAAAAACATGGGATTGCCAGCGAAATAAAACTCGTCGACGAAGTCTTTTTAAAATGCATTCCTTGAAATTCTTCGCGTGGTAAACGTTTCCAGGTAATTAGATATCGTAACGAATCGTTGCCTGTTTATATTGGTTCGTGATTCAATTTTTTCCTGGGAAAACGTGAAACATGCAACGATTGTTCAATTGTTTTTTTCGTTCTCTGCTAATCTGAATTCCCGTTGGGAAAAAAAAACTTTCCTCGAACTCGCGTTGCCCGGGAAAAAATGCCTCGCAACGTTTTTCCCATCTCGTGGCAAAAAAAATGAGCACGAGTAAATGGATTGATATTTCCGGCAACGAGTAAAACGATATGTACGACACGTACCGAGCGGCAAAACCGCGTTTCCCGAGATATACTCACGATCTCCGCCGAGTAGCGTTCGGTTTTTTAATATTTTCATTTTTTCTACAATATTTCTAGGACTACGCGATTTTCCGGTGCCTTAAAAACCGACGTTGCTGCTATGCGTACTCTATAAATTTGCGCGAAAAATGGATCTTTCCAAGGACACTCGGAAAGAGCGTCGAAACTCGAGTTCCGCTTCTTCTAGCGTTACATTTTTTGCCATTTTATCGCACCGCTTTCCCACGTTTTTTAATATTCGTTACGCGATGCGACGTTTCCTGACCGTGAACATATCTCCGTTTTCGCTCGCCGCGTTGATCGCTTAAAAGACAATTGAAACATATTTATTTCATTTTCGCTTTTATTTCATTCTTCTCATTATGGTGCGCGGTTCATTAATTCTTTCAGCCCTGTCTTTTCATTCGAGCCTTTCTCTCTCTCTCTCTTTCTCTCTCGGGTTCCTCAGCTCTCTTGTCCAACGCGCGTATTTTTTTGTGTCCGCGTAGTCGTTATTTTTCGTCGAAAATGTAGCAATTAAATTTGGAAATTCCGTGACCAGCCATTTCGAAGATTACGATCGCAGGTGCGCGAATACGAAAATATACGGTATAGTTTCTCGAATAAAATTCGTTCTCTCGCGCAATTCGAACCTTCGTTTACAGATGCACGTACAACAGCGCAGGGTACGTCGGTTTCGCGCAATTTTCGCCGTCGCACTTCCTGGTTTTATTGCTCGTTGCAATTTCCCTGTCGCGCCAAACGAATCGAGCCGATTTTCGAGGAACGACTCGCGACAGGTACTACTGTCACGACCACGAGTGACGCGAAACGAGCTGCGGAATTGTTTCGACACAAATAATGTTTATACGCACCTGTTTATTTACGCGCACATGTTTATGCATGCGGATACATATAAGGAGAGAGAGGGAGGGAGAGAAACTTTTGCGAAACCAGTTTATTTATACACCAGATCCCATGGGATTACCCGAAGGATACGATGGAAAATTTACAGCGCATTTCGCGCTACTTAACATTCCGAGAAGATGGACCAAAAAAACGGATTTCGTATACATGTATGCATATTTAACATTCGACCAACTGAACTTTCCACGAAAACACAAATTATTTTTATTTCCAACTATTCAACTGCGACAGAAACAGTTCCGCGAACCCAACCAATAATAGCACCGATTTTCCACTATATTAGCACAATAAAAAAAAATTCCACGAATAAAAGCACCACGCACATTTTTTTTTATTGTCAAACAACTTTCGTCTTCATACTTTCAGTGTGTAATAAAAAAAATATTATGCTGAATAATAATTAATAAATTAGTCACACCATTTTTTTTTTTGGTGTTACTATTCGTGATAGAATTGAGTTTGATGCTTTTATTCGAGGGAAAAATTTGTCGTTGCTTTTACGCGCAGAGCTCGCTTTCGGTTACACTTTTCGAGCCGAGTTGTTTCATGCTATTTCAATTCCGTGAGAATTTTTTTTACGTTTTTCTGGTGAATTTTTGGGAAAATAGGAATCAGCAAAAATATTTACTGATTACTCGACATTTGAATGTGAATTTTTGAGGAGAACGAGCTTTTTTCTTCTAGTTCAGTGGTGACAAGGCGAGGTCTTTACCATACAATGCATCGCGCCCCATTGGTCGTTTGCTGTTGCGTTAATGGGATAAATTTCAATACTCCGCAAGATATACGAGTGGGCTAATCGATTTCATTTGATTTATCACTCCGTATAATTTAGGCAGTCACGAGTCACTGGCCACGAAGGTTAAGCTCTACGATGTTTCTCTCGTCATTTCATCGCTGGAAGAATGAATTCTTCTATCGTTAGCCTATTTTCACGAAATTGGCCTATTTCGAAGTTTGCCTAATTTTAAACGATCAAATCGCGTAGCACGCCAAATCGTTGTTTGCGAAGCTTCCTCCTTGTTCCGTGAACGTTCTAAAATCTCTATTTTTCGCTGTATTGTTGTTTGTGAGAACAATTTCGGTCGAGGAAATAAATAAAATTTGATAAAATCTAATCAAAGCAAGGCGGTTCGATCTCTTGATCTGTTTTTGATCGAGTTATTTGAATGGTGTTAAAAGTACGGCTCACATTTTTTACCTAATCCATGCGCCGAAATTCTAATTCCGGAATGGTTTATCGCCTGGATATCTCTTTATCATCGATCGCGCGCTCGATCTTACGCGAGCGAAAAATATTGATTGTTTATCGTCTAGCCCGTTCGGTGATTCGACAACGTTCAATTTCCGGTCGATTCAGCTTTCATTTCCCGCGCTAGCGAATCCCGCGTCGCGTTTTTCTCTCTTCGCCTATATTCGTTGGAAAAAAACAGCGTCGAAATATTTCGCGCGCCGACGACGACGCAGCGCTTATTTGCATCCTGCAAGGTTTTTCTCTCGTGACTGGAAACGGAATCGTTTCGTACGAACGCTTTGCCAATTATTATAATGACGAGTAACCTTTTCGCTTCTCGAGGTCTTTGCAGGGACTTCGCGGGCCTCCTGCTAAGGTAACGATGCACACGATCGAAACGTACGTCGCGTACCAACAACGACCCACAAAAATGACACGCAATATAAAATCTCGTATCCGTTTCACATGCTCATCAAAAATCACCGTGCAACCTGCCCCTTTGAATTTGCGTACCTGGAATGGAAATTCTTCACGAGAAACGAAATCTCATCGGTAAAACAGAATCCAACTCCCTCCGGACAAAACGTGCTAACTCGCAGAGAATAATCACGAAGAAGAGACACAAATTTATTGGGGGAAACAGGAGAAAGGGAAAAATAATTTAAAAAAAATACGAATCGATAGAAAAATGAAAATACGAGTCGCGAAAAATTGCAAATAATTCCAAAACTCTCGTAACATCTTTAGAATTGTTGTTATTAGTGGCGCATCTTTTTCAAAAAATCGAGCTTTAAAAAATATATTCAGAAACGAAAGGATTTCCGGCTAGTGAATTGTAAATCCGCTCGAAGATGCGACTAGACAAAAAAATTGACTTGAAAGTTTTCAGAGAGTTTCCGAGCGCAGTTGGAACATGCGGCCTGAAGAACGATACAGGATTGCATCTTTGTTGAGAAATCTGTTTTCGACATTGCCGGTCGACGTTGGAGTTGTGCGTCGCGATCTCGCGGTAAATTAAAAAATGACAAATAAACGTTGAATAGGTACGAACGAGCTACGAGAATTGACGTCAAAGAGGTAGCGAACAAACAGCGAGTAGATCCGACGACGACGACGACGACGACGACGACGACGACGACGAGTAAACTTGCGAAACGTTAATCAAACAATCGACTTTGGTCGATCGAATCGCGAGGTGAATATGAGCGAACGATATTAGGCGTGAAATTGTGCAATAATTCATTCGCAGATCAATCGCGGCTCAATCGCAGCAGCTAATTAACTCTCGCTCCGCGATTAATCAACGCTTCGTTCGTTCGTCAATGAAAAACGTTCTGCCATCGCCGCGTTACATAATTTATTCTTAGCAGCATAAGCGTCGCGTGCCAAGAATGCAATCGCCGCTTCCCTCTTCCTTCTCTAATCGATACATCGAAACGCTGATTGCTTTCTATTTTCGGATTCCACGCAAATTATTTCATCTCGTTTCGTTTCGTTTCAGGCACGGAGCGTTGCCCTCAGAAAGGAGTCGTGAAACAGGTCGCATCGAAGCTCCTGCGCGCACTTTCGGAAAAGGGACTCGCTCTTCTGGTCAATCATGGGATTCCCGACTGCAAGGTATTCGATGCTTCGCAAGAGATCTCCACGCCGAGCGTGTATTTTTTTTTTTTTTTGCGAATACCCGATGCGTTTTTTTATCGGTCGACGCGCAAAGCTGCCGACATACGGGGCTTGGAGAACGCTGGCGATGTTTCATATGGGCGTCGCGAGCGATGCGAAAAACTGAGAATTCTGTTATCTTTGAATTTCACGCTGATTCGTTTTTGTTTATTGATACGCGAGGATGCGTTACGTAGGAGCGACGTCGACGATACGCTCGGTGACGCCACGAGCGATAGGTACTGATATATCGAGTCATTCGGTTGATCGCTGCATCCGCGCGACTACACCAATTATTCGAGATCGAAATGCCGGGAAAATATGAGGAATGCTGAAAAAAAGGTTCGATCTGGAAAGTGAAGGAGATTTGGAATGGCAAGGTGATTTAGCGAAGAAAAATAATCGCCGATGTAATTCGCAAGGCTTGCGGAGCGAAAGATTTATATTGATGTGGGATCGCTCGCGTGTTTGATCGCCCAGCTTTGCGTGGTCGAGCGATAGGAGCGGGATTTTAAAAAGCGAGGAACTCGCCTCCCCACGCGATCGGTCATCCCGCGATAAGAACGATTTGACAGTCCCGATTATCGCTGTGATTACGATTTCCGTCACGTCCCAAGACCGTGCGCGATCGATGGCGTGAAAAATCCGTCTGGAATGATATTCGGCAAACGTTTGAAATCAACGGGACTCGAAGCCCGACGTCTCGTTTGCCAATTCATTTTTTAATGGCAGCGAACTTGACCCTCCGACCCATCTCCGCGTTACCAACGATTACAGCCCGACGAAAGTTCAACTAATTCGTAATCGTTTCGACACTCGCCCACCGATTGGCCCATCTACCCAACCGAATCGCGTGTTCCTCACAATCGTGCGATTACGTATTTTTTGGTAATTCGAGATTCTGCATTTTTGTAGAAATGTCGATGTTACGTATTTTTTAAAAAATTCGAATTACTTTTTTTTTAGAAAGTGCGTATAACGATAACTTGCAGCTGCATACTTCGTAAGATTCGTAACAATTTGATTTCGATGGCGGAATTCGAGCGATGCGATAGAAACAAAAGGAAACTTTTTTTCTAAAAAAAAAAGAAACTTTTTTTTCTAAAAAAATGGAAACTTTTTTTTCAAATCGAAAAGTATGGTAACAACTGGAAATGTTACAAAGATAAAGAAGTTAGCCGTACGTAGGTTTGGAATTAAATGGATTAGGAGGGGAAAGAAAAATAACGTAATTATGTATCGTCGTTTTATCAATCGAGTTAACTATATCAGCTACTATTTAATGGACACTACGTATAGGCGGGTTCTCTTATCGATGTACCGATAAATTAATGCTAGTGCGATATCATGGTACGAGCCGTG
Organism: Arge pagana; assembly: GCA_963969455.1. Classification (NCBI taxonomy): domain Eukaryota; kingdom Metazoa; phylum Arthropoda; class Insecta; order Hymenoptera; family Argidae; genus Arge; species Arge pagana. Next base: position 19,129,569 of record OZ018312.1, on the reverse strand, counting down.
TCACGTTGGCATATGCGTCATCGAGTTAAACAAACCATGCTTCGCAATTGCAAACACAAGTTGCAGCCGAAATACCCGCGAAATCTTGGTATCACGTGCTGTCGCCTGTGATACGGAGAACCTTGACGAATTTCACGTGACTCGTTTCGCGCGCAAAAAAAAAAACGCGGCTTACTTGTAATTATTCCGCAACGAGGCTCGAACCCAATTAGGCAACGTCCAAAAAGAAAGGATACATTTTTTTTCTCTTCATGCGATCAGAGTCACCACCGCGCGACCGTGAATTATGTATAGACGACAAATCTAGAACTTTGTCATCTGTAACGATGCAATGGAGATAAGAAGGAGAACAAAAGAGGCTGACATAATACAAATTAATCAACGAACCTTGGCTCGCATTGACATAAGTATGTGGGGCATTCCACGCGCAATGGACCGGCGCGCGACCTTCTCTGTCACCAACTCAATTCGTCGCTCGTAACCACGTCGAAAGTGATCCATTTTTGCCGATTTCATCCGACTCACGTTTCTCAACACCCATCGAAACGCTCCGAAAATATCTCTAGACGATAACACGGGTCTGCGATGAAAAAGAGTTTTTTAATACTCTCGCATGAAATATACAGATTTTGATCTGCTCGGACCAACAATAAACTCCATTCTACACGTCGCACGAAAATGATCCAATATTTTTTATTTTTTTTTAATAAATATTTTGCAAATATAGGGGTAAACTTGGTTCACCGTGTTTGTTAGCCCCACCACAAGTGGGATATATCCATCCCTTTCTACGCTAAGTGAAAAAAAATGCAGGCCCTGTTTAGCTGCAGACATTTTTTTTGGTAAAAATACGTTGTATGTGTTTATATTGGCACGGACGAGTTATTTTATTATTATTTTCGTTAATAATTAAAATGTGTGATTTCATGTCAGTAATCGCAGACTTTTCATTCAGTCATACCTTTATCGCCTGTATTTACTAATCGCGACGTGATGTATTACTTCCGTACATACTTTAAGATTCCATTCACAAATCGTTACCTATTACGTTAAAACATCGGTAAAACGTCTTTATTAACAAATTATTTCGCAGACCCGTGCAATAATAACGCTGAAATTGATCCAACAGCGAAATTTATTGGCCGCGTATTTGTTTTTTTTGTACTCCGCGTGAAAACAATTTTTACGTCCGAACGAAAAAATGTAGACAATGTTCGAATCTCGAGAAGCGAAGGTGAAAAAAATCGGTAGAGAAGAACAGACGAATTTCCAACGGCGGGACGGGCGGGAGAAGAAATAATGAATCATGGTGTAATAAATCATAAATGCTTAATGGGATAAATTATTCCACTCTTCTCGAAACGGTGAATCACGTCGACGCGGCTCCCACTCGATTAGACTAGATTCTGGTACTTGAAATTTTGCAGTACTTAATTTGTACACGTGGTTTTTGCAATTTTCCACGACACTCGGCTCTCGCGCGTGTACCTAGGTGTAAAGCTAGGTATAAATATCGATCGCGATCTATTTTCACTACTTACGCTTGTTCTCACGAAAACTTTGGCCTCACCCAAGTTCTTAGTATATTTACGGTACGTCGCGTCGCGAAAGTTGGATTCATCTCCGCTTTTGAAAATCATCGGTTATTCGAATAATTTGAGAATGAAATGGATCGTTAGGAGCGACGTTTATCGGCCGTGTACGCGTAACACCGCGAAGATTTACGAGATGATTTAATTGTTTGGTCGGTGGGGAAAAATAATCGTTCGTCTCACAGTTTCTAATTGGTTTTCGAGTGCAAACAAACATAGATCAGGCCACGGTTCAACTTGGCGCTCCTCGATGCCTCCTCTTTCAGCTAATGAATCATGAGAATATGAATTGAGAATAGTGGGCCAGTGGGCCACCAGTCTCAAAATGGCCACCTGACACTTGCGAACGTAGGAGCGAAGGTGTATTATTGAGACTCGCGGATAGAGGAACAGATGAACTTTCGCAACTAGCACGCTTTGCGAACCCGTTTCTACGCCCATACACGTCGCGTCTACTTTCTCTGTTCCTTTTTCTCCATTTTCATTTTCTTTCCATCGCCTGTTGCCTCAGATAACTCGAAGAACCACCTCGCAACATCTGCATCCACTTTGCAGAAGAACGACGAAGAGACGAAGAGTATTGTTCTCTTACGGATGGTCAATTCGCTATTTATAACGTCGACCAACTGTGAAAACAATTCATACTTGCTGCACGGTGTTATTGATGATACAATCACAGGGAACCCAGTCCTCCGCAATAACATAAATACCCTGCCGATTCTCGCGCCAATATCGATGAAAATTTCAGGCAAATTGGGCAAACCGTTAATTAACCGAACTCCGTCAGATTTTCCCCATAGGATTACTGAAGCTCCGTATCGCACGTTACACTCTAGACACTTGGCAAATGAGAGCTGAATCCAAAAACGTGTAAAACTCCGAGTAAGCGTGAGTATCACGACACATTTGATGTGGTGCGTGGCGCAGCCCTTGATTTTTCCGCAGAATTCGGTTGTTCGGTCCAATTTTTTTTCACGGGTGCGCGAAAATAAGTAAACCGCGGTATAATAATAGATACGCGTTAACTAGCGGAGGAACTTTGTTCTAATTCTTGTTCCTCCGTTTCTGGTGATTTTCGAGCTGAGATCGTCGAAATCAAATTTGAGGTTTCGAAATTGAAATTTCGGGTCGAATGTGCGATAATGAGCGTAGACGCGGATGTTGTTGTGCTCGGGGCACCGAGAGAGATAATAGCTAGTCAAATCGCGGTGGATCATTTTCGATTGATCCGAATTAAACGTTCTTTTTTTGTCTCGCCTTCGGATCAAATTGGCTCGTGGTAATGAGTTTTTAACGATGATGAAAGACGCGTCGCGTTGGAAAATTACAGTCGTTTACGTTAGCTACAACGAATCGTTGTCAATTGCGGAGGCATGAGCGATCGACCGCTAATTTCGGTCCGGGGAAACAGAAACGGGGCGTCAGCGAAGCTACAGCGATGTTATCGCCGGAATAAAATCAATTTTGGGATTGTGATTTCCCTCGGGTTCACGAATTTTACGAGTTTGTTTGTCTTTCTATAAATAACGAGCCGACGATCTTTTCAACGACCGACATCTGCGATCGCGATCAAAAATGTCGAATCGATAAAATTATATAGACACCGATGAACAATGCGGACGGAAAGTTACGGTCGGTTAAACGGTTGCCTGAGCAAATAGAAATTACGAACAGGGTTTTTATGAACCCTAAATTCACGCGACACGCGTTACCTCAAATTCGACTTTTCTATCGCCGTTGTAAAATCTCATGCCTTTCTTTATTACCGGCGATATAATTCCAGTCGGAATGATCCGCGCGAACTATTCGTAGACGGTGACTTCAAAGGATAAATCAAAACGAACAGACGCGAAAATATATTTCGATTAACGCGTAGTGAAAAATAACGCAAATATTGCACGGAGCCGTCTTTTGCTTATTTTTTCACAGTCTAGTCGTTGATATTGATGGGCGTAAGACGCGAAAACAAGAAGACATCCTCGCACTGTACCTATCTTAAAATCCACTTGTACGTATCACCTAAATGCATCCAGGACACGATATGGAGATGACAATAATCAGAACTTAAATTATATTCAGAATAATTATTTTTAAAAAAATTGTACTTAGTGAATAGACTGTTATAATATATAACTAATCTGTCGTATGGGTCGAGTAATTCTGATCCTCCAGGCAAATTGTTTTGAAAAAAGGAAAATGGGAAGTTTGGCGAGTGTACCAATTACTTGTACTTCCTCTCTACCGCATGAGTGCAACGTCGTCCCACTTCACGGTGGACTATGATCGGAGCACAAGCTTCTGGCTGTACGAATCTTCAACCCTCGTATCTCATTTATCGTTTCAGTTGAAAGCTGTGTACAGATCTCTGGACGCGTTCTGCGAGCTCCCCGACGAGGACCGCTGCAAGTATCAGTGTACGCAGACGTCGGTTCACGGCTACGTCAAGCCCAAAAATGAAAAGTAAATATAAAGCACACGATTCATTAGCTAACTTACTTCCATTACTCGCGGAGGATCGTTCGCGCGTACTATATAAACTCGGAGTGATATTTCCAAGATTTTCGCATAGGGCGATAACGACGACACGGTTCTATGCTACTAATTGTTGATTCATCCATTTTGCGTCTATCAAGTCGAGGCGGCGTACTGAGAGAAATTCCAGGTTAGGCCAACTAGCCTGAACGTAGTTGAAATCATCCTTGACTTTTTTATCTAGTCGGAATTGTAAAAGCTAGTCTAGTTGAACTACCGTGGACAAGTAGTCGTGGTTGTGGTTTCTATCAGGTTACAGCTACCAGAGTGCAGAAGCTAAAAAGACTAGATGTACCAATGATTTGCAGCTCTTAATCATATTTGTAATTTGACAAGCGAGTTAAAAGCTCGACTCGATCTCGGTAACACGACAACGCGATTTTCGAGCTCCAGGTAGGAGCAGCACAATTATAACAAAATTACATAGTCAAGGACGATTTAGACTACGTTACCTAGTCATTGATACCAGAAAGCTCTAGTCGGCGACAGTAGAAAAAGTAGTTCCACGTGCTATTCCCGACTAGCTTGTTTTTCTAGTTACCCTAACTAGGTGCCATTTTTCTCACTATATGTATGTTTGCTCTAAGCGTCACCCTTTCATTTCTAGAATCGTGAAGGAACAGGAGAAGGAAGCGAGACACGCCTTCAACGTGACCGGTAGCGGCGGAGTTTTACCGGAGACCGAAGTTCCAGGATTCAGAAATGCCGTTGACGAGCTTGCCAGAGATTTCAAACAGCTCTCAGCGATGCTTCTGACCGTAACTATCATCCACTGCTGAAACGGCGTCGAAATAGTGTTTTTTTTCTCGGTTTTTTCGTAACGTGAATTTGTTGCAGGCTCTGGCCGTTGGTCTCGAACAGCCGTCGGACTTTTTGCTTTCGAAACATTCGGGCATGCTGGGAGAACACAACGAGTCGATGCTGCGTCTGCTCTACTATCCACCCTGCGGAGCTCCTGTCCCTGGCCTGACGCGTTGCGGAGCGCATCGAGATTACGGAACTTTCACGTTGCTCGCCCAGGTAAGCTTGCGTTTTTGCCTCCGCGTGAGCAGCCGATAATGAAAATATGTACGTACGTTAAGAGTTGTACGTTAAGATGATCATTCGATTTCTCCGCTGAATTTTAGGACAGCGAAGGAGGATTGGAGATTCAGACGCCGCACGGCGAACGTTGGACTCGCGTTGGTCATCTGCCGGGTGCGATTCTGATAATAACAGGTGACATTCTAGCAGCGTGGACCAGAGATCAGCTACCAGCTCTGAGTCACAGAGTAGTTATTCCAGAACTCTGTGGCCGAGGACGTCATTCGATCGCGTTCTTCGTTCATCCGGACAACGACACGGCGATCGAGCCGCTCGACACGAAGCTGCAGGTCCAAGAGGCTGCGCCATGTCGACTCCAGAAAAAGAAAAACGGCGTTATAACAGCCTACCAACATCTCCAGCGTCGATTTCGAGAAACTTACGCCTCTTAACGTATCGCGCAAACTTGGGAGTATATTTTCCCGTCAAATGCATTGATAATATTGAAATGCGGTGTGTGGTCTCCTGTGGTATTAATCGCCAACTTGCGGCGCTGAATTATTACTTATTGCCATGAAATCGAATATTTTATCTCAAGTAACTCGTTCTCACATTTTACAATTGAGTATATTGCATTTCAACGAAACGAAACGATACAAAGAAAACAACAAAAAAAGGTGGTACGTTTACAGAGGAAGATTTGCATTTATTATCGGCACGAAAACACACGAGATTCAATTCCGATGCTCTTCGCTCCCCCTGTTATTTTATCTCGGGACGAATTGACGTTACAAATTTAATCGTCGACACATCTTCCTGTAGCTTGATACTGCGCGGAAATTCGCGAATCGAAATTAATTTGAAAAAAAAAACTGGGTAAAACAATTCAAAACTACGAAAACTAATATTATTAATAACGATACAAGTTTCACCTTTCGTCTGGCTCTCCGCAAAGGCGATAGTGATAAAACTAGAAAAAATAAATAGTAAATTAAGACGCTAATGCCGGAGGGCGCAACGCGTTCGTTGACGAATCAAAAAAGAAAGGAAAAAAAAACTATGGAAATTATCGGTGCACGTGCGAATACTTGATAGCAAATCAAAATTGGTCATCGCTGATGAATATTTTGTAATACATGAATTTTTCAATAAAAGAAATCGTTCGATTGCAACTAGATTCGAGGGCGGTGTAGGGAAAATGCTCGAGAGAAGCGAGTCATCCGTGCGATGACGAGATGTGCTCGAGAGGAGAAATGAAAATGTTCGAACGTTGTGGAGTCTCAAGGAAATAATAAATGAATTTGTACTTATACGAGTGTCGATTGTGCCAGTCATACTCGGAGGAACTCTCCTTCGTAGCACTGGATTGCGGACTGCCAGCAGTTCGGAACGGTTAGAGGTCTTCCTTCAACTAATTGAAAGTCTGATTGATCAGCGTAGTCGTACAGTTGATGGATCGTTAATTGCGTGCGTGATTATAGGAAACCGAATGCAATCACAGCGGCTCCCTTGCACCGAGTAGAGGTACAGGTACCAACGAACCACGCACAGTTATATCCAGTTCTAAATAGCGTAGTGTTTATTTTCTCTGGAGATTTTTTTTTTTTTTTTTTAATTTCAAGTTATACATTTTTTGCCCATTTTCATGTTTGATCGAGCGATGATCCTGGCACGCGCATTTGTAGTACCTATAAATACACCTGATTTTATGGGCACTATGAGTCGGTTGAGGCCTCAGGAAATGGTTGCCAGTTTCAAATAATGTGCGGGCAAAACTTTTGGAGCGCGAAGTGCAACAGGTAGGTGAAAATGATTGTAATTGAAAATGTATTGGCACGAGCGTAGTCTATTTGATTGTAGGTAACTTTGCCAATTTTGCCAATCTCTGTTTCCCATTCGACGTGGATAAGATTAACATTTCCGTTCCGACTCGAAACTTTTTCATGCCAAGTTGACAGATGTTTTCTGTCCACTGATTACGTTATAATGAACAATCGATCGTTATTTCAAGGCTGCAATTTCCAGTTTCAACACGTGTAATAAATTCATTAAAATCTCGCGATATCGTTGATTGATTTGTACGATTAGGAATTAAGTGGCAAGAAATTGCTCAAGTCCGTGTCATTCTCGAGAATATTGTCGAGATTTGACGAATCGTTTTACGATTAGATACGACCGCGAGGAAAAGTGCGTTGAACGTATCGTTCAACACCTTTAATTGGGCCACCGTTGAGAGAGCGTAGAATTCCATCATCTTTACCCGCCTTCTACTCGCCACATCGCCTCTTTGAAATATTTGGAAATATTGCTGATGGGAAATTTCGACGTATTTGTGGTAAAAAAAAAGACAGCTTGATAATTATTCTTCGAAATTTTGGCGTATATTTAACATTTCGTTACAAAGATGCAAATGAATGAGTGGTTGGATACACGTGACAATGATAAGTTAGCCTATCACAGGGAAAATTGTTGGGTGACAAAGTTCTTCGTGCGCTATAATATTTGGAATTTTCGCCCCCAGACGTTTGGAAATAGGACTTAGAAAAATAATCGAGTAGTAGATTTCAGTAGGAAAGGACGCGATTTTTTCTCTCAAGAACGGTATCGTGTCAGTGCGACTGCGAGGATTATGAACTTTTTTACAATAAGTGTAACGCAACGTAAAGATTGGAAAGAGTTCATTGGGATCTGAGCGCGTACCGTTAGAAAAAGCTTGGAAGTCTCCCGACTCATTTTTTCCGGCGGGCAAAAACATCCTTTCCAGATGCCTTTTGTTTCGTTTGATATACCTGATAAGCCGATGGGGCCTGCCTAGGATTACGAGACAACATTCGATCTCGGAACGACGCGACCGCGAGGGCTTTCTTCGGCTCCTTTTTTACTCTTTCGATGCTGACAACGTTGAACTGCGTTGTGCCGCCCGAGGAACTTGTAGAACCAGTTGTATTATCGACTTTGATTCGAGTTTTCAATACCGTGTTTTCAGAACTGAACATTGATTTGGAAGGCACGGTTATTTCTTCACCTTTCAACAACTTGCGACGTTTTTGTGGCTGATTCGGCGCATCCGAAAGATGCTCCAAAACATCTTCCGGTAATCTCTTCAGCGTCAGTTTTCCAGACTCCGGTTTTACTTTTCCTTGTGTCGTTAGTTTCTTCAACTTCGCCTCCTTCTCCAGCTTAATCTTCTCGAGTTGATCCCTCCGTTTCTTCTTTTTCGCTTCCATGGCGACCTTCAAGTTCGTGGCTATGTTTTTCATCGTGGCCAGTGCGTCATCTCGTGCCTTGACGAAGTCCAAGCTTTCTGGTGCATCGTCGGAATCTGAATCCGAACCAGCGGTTTTTTGCGGTTTCACCTTCTTCTTCGTGCCTTCGCCAGCTTCGGTGGCCGACGAGTTTTTGGGCTTCTTCGTTTTCTGCACAATTTTCGACCTACTCTCGCTATTCTCGCGCGAATCACCTTTGCCATTCGACGGTGCAGTCCTGAACTTGCTTGCAATATTCGTGCCTGCAGGAACCATCTCATCGTCGTTGAGCAGATCTGCTTTTCTTTTGTCACCTTTTTTCTTTATCAATGGCTCGGAGGGTGCATCCAGATTTTTGGACTTTTGCGACTTCTTCTGCTTCTGCTTCTTCTTCGACGCAGGATCATCTGGCTCCTCGACGTTCTCTGCGATGGATTTTTTCTTCTTCTTTTTAGATTTGGTTTGCTCTTCGATCACCTCTTCTTCTTCGTCGTCGTCTTCCAGTTTGAGCTCGATCTCTTCGTGATCTTTGTCTTCGCCATTCTCGTCGTTGGATTCATCGTCCTTCCCGTTCTGGTCCTCGTCGTCTTGAGCACCGTCGTTGGAGACTTCATCCTCGTTATTGAAGTTTTCATTGTTCGCTTCGTTTCCCTCGTTGCCAGATTTTTTCGACACGTCGCTGTTCTCGCTTCCATCGGAATCCACCTCTTCCCTGTCATTCTCGTTCATATCATGCAATAATACAGATTTGGTAAAGCTTTTACTTCTTCTACTATTTAACATTATGAGCGGTAAACTTTCGTTCAGACGCTCCTTCTTCAAGAACTTTGTTTGCGGCGTTTCAGAACACGGAGTCATTACAGTTTTGTTTAATTTCGAGGTGTTACGAGGGGTTTCTTGACCCAGCGATGATTGCGCTGTAAAGTTGTTGGTTTTACTAGCTGATCTTGGCGTTTTTACCTTCGGATCATGCTTGTTCGATGCGTTTGATTCGTCGTGCAGCCTCGTCGAGACGTCGAGCACCCCGCTGTCGTCCTGGGAAACAGATTTCCTTTTCTTTTTACCAGACGACGTAGCGAGGGAAGTATTCGGTCCAGAAGGTTCTCCAACACTGGCCAATTTGCTCACAGACAAGTAGTCGGCATCTTCGTCGGAAGCCTCTAAACCTATCGTTGCATTGGCTTTTGCGTACGACTCCCTTAGTTTTTTCAATTTCTTCTTCGAAGTGATAATTTCTTTGCTCGGCGCAGGGGTGACGGGAGCAGATTTCGAATCAACTGACTTCGGTGTAGCTTGATTGGGTGTGGTCAAATCGATAGTTGCATCCAAGTTAGCGTACGACTCGATCAAGTTTTTCAACTTTTTCTTTTTCGAAGTGCTGGTATCTTTGCTCGGGACAGATGCGATGCCAGCCTTAGAATCCGATGGCGTCGACGGATCTGGTGTAGCTATATCGATCGTTGTATCAAACTTGTCGACTGATTTGTCAAGTTTTCTCAATTTTTTAATGGATTTTGGCAAATTATTGTCCGGGGGAGGTGCAAGAAGCGTGGAATCTTTCGCATTTCTGTGATTTTTGGCGCTGTTCGACGACTGAGATTTATCTAATTCCAACGAACGTTTAGACTTCTTTGTACTACTCTGCAATTTTGACGAGTCAGTTTCTCCCATGCTACGGTGAGGTGTTTTCAAAGGATTTTGTGATCGGTTGGATGCTTCTTCAGCCTTCTCTCTTTCTGTTTCAGCTTCTACTCCATCTTCTTCTCCAGATTCTTCCTCAAAGTTGTCATATCCTTCGTCTTCTTCTTCGTCGTCTTCGACTGCTTCGACTCCTTCCAACTCTTTTTCTTCGTCGACTTCGTTATTATCGTCTTTCGCCTCGGCTTTCTCTTCTGCTTCGGATTCGGCTTCATCCGTTACATTTAATTTCTCTTTACCGTTCTGTATAGTTTGGCTTTCAACTTTTTCTTCGGCTTCTCCAACGTCTTCTTCTTCTGGGACGGATTCTGCTGAAACATTGGCAGATTTGTCTTCACTCTGTTCATCGGTTCCTTCCTCGTCGGATGTAAAGACGTTCAGGAGTCTTTTGTAACTGTTCTTGGTCTTCGGCTCTTTTACGTCTTCATCGGCCGAAGGCTCGGATTCTGCGGAAGATTCAGCCTCGTCGTCATCGACAACGAAATCGATAAGATCCGAACCATCATCATCGTCATCGGAATGTTCCGATTCGGATGCCCTACACTCGTCCCCGGGCACGTCGTCATCCGAGTAGGCAACGTTCGAGTCTCCGTCGAGATTCATTTCCCTAGCTATATCAGAATTCATCGAATCATCACATTTTTCTGAATTTTCAGAATCGCTCGAAACAACATTGAATAAGAAGGAAGGCATAAGTTTCGAGTTCTCAATGGAAGGAGAATATTCAGCATCATCGCTTTCAATTTCGGATGGTAATGAATCTGAATTCAAACAATCAACGGTCAAATAATCTTTTTTACTGACCGGCGTATTCTTCTGTTTCTGTTTTTTATCAGATACCGGGGTTCTGGTTTTCGATTTTTTGGTCGAGCCTAGATCGACGAACACGGAATCATCGTCGGACGATTCATCTTTATCGCAAATCCTGGATAATGATTTTCTTGATTTCTCTGTCGACTTTTTATCGGATAATTTGGTCTGTAAATTCTTGGGCGTTTTTTGTTTTGCTTCCACCTCCGTATCTTTGACGGAAGTGCTTTTGCCATTAATGTTCTGTTGGTCGTTCGATTCATCTGTACTGAACTTCGCATTGTCATCTTCGACGTCCGTTAAGTCCGTCGGAGATTCATCACGTTGTGCTGGCGAAGCAGTTGATTTTGCGGATTTGTTTAAAGACTTCCTTCGGTTCGACGGTGTATCGTTAGCGGATTCAACAACCATTTCTGCATCGCTTTCCTCGATTTCTATAATAATCTGGTTCGATTTTCTCCCCTTTTCACTGGCATCTGAATTCGGAATGTCGCCAAAGGGTCGATCTCCGCAAGTTTCACTGTTGCTTGTAGACGTATCGCCAGAGATTGACTTCAATGGCGATAACTTGCTCTGCGAATTTTGCAATCCTAGAGCGGTGTCTGCCAGCGAACAATGCTTGTATTTACTGACCCATTCGTCAGCTGATATATCTTGGAACAAACCATCTATTATCGTATCCGACTCGGCGTCTGAAGCTCTGAGACTGGCATGTTTTTTCGACCTTCTGGGTTTTGGAGAATTAGATTCTTCTTCCACTTTTTCTTTCGTGTCATTATTTTCAGTAACACATTGTTTCTCACTTGTCAAAGACCCATCTGATTCGACCAGAGATACAAGTTCACTTAACTCTGCGATACCTTCATCAGCAGATTCGTCTTCTGCCATATCGTGTTCCTCAGCTTCCCTCCGTGTCGCAGATCTTGGTTCATTGTTCTCTTCCATTTCATTATCTGCTTGGTCGGATGGTGGAGAGTCAAAAACACTTCCGGATTTCATATCATTATTCTCCGATTTATTTGGAGTATCCGAACGCTGCGATCTCAAACTCAATCGTCTAGGTTGGCTCGTAGATTTTCCTTCGTCATCCTTTCCATGCTGCGCTGATTTTTCATCATCGTCAGCGTTTTTATTTTTCTCGCCCGTTCGCTGTTCCGAACTACTTTCATCTCCGCTCAGTTTCATCTTGGCTGAACCGGATCGGGAAGAGGGCTCTTCGTCGATGCTCGATTGTACCCTATCAGTTTCATCGTCATCGACCTCTCGCGAGTTTTTTTTACCTGTGATTGATTTGCTTACGGGTTTGATGCTTTCAGTGGAATCGAAAAATACAAAGTCTTCGCTCGTTTCATTTGCTATGGCTAACTTCTCTAGTTTAACGAAACAATTATCCGTTTTTTCTTTATCAAAATCACTTGCGAAATTACCAGTGGATTCGGACAACCGAGATTGCGAAGTGACTGAAATTTCTGTATCAGTATTTGGAGTAGGCGCTTCGTTCACTAGCTTTTTATCCAAAGTTTTGGATCTTCTGGATCTTACGTTATCACCGTCAATCGATACAGTAGATGCTTTCACCAAGGAATTTTCAGACAAGACCTGCTCGTCCAATGACTTGTTTAGCTTTGATTTCAAATGTTTCTCTGTGAGCGGTGTTGAATTAGAAGATCTGCGCGAGACAACCACACGCGCTGGGGATACATCAAACTCTAGATTCTTTTTAATTTTCTCAGATGACACGTTTACCTTCTCATTTTCCTTGTTACCCGGGCTCTGTTGTTTTTCGATAGATTTGTTCAATAAGTCTTCGATTCTTACACCAACTTCCTTTGATTTATCCAACTCTGAAGCTTTCAGTACTATTGGTGACTTCGGCGTTGATATTTTCACAATTTCAGTGGCGCTGTCTACGCCGACAAAATCTTTTGATTTACGTTTGACCGTTATCTTTGAAGGTTCTGATTCCTGAGTAGGAGACATGGACTTCTGAGTGGTGAAACTATCATTGTCCGACGATTGTTCCATCAAAGACGCGGAACTCTTCGACGATTTGCCTGGCGACTGGTTTGCCTTTACATCTGAAGCAAACGTTATTCCAAATGTATTTTCGAATAAATTAGTTGATAATAATTTTCAACCTAATCTGTTTTGGAAAAATAGTGGATACGATAAGTGTTAACGTAATTACTACTCACCATCCTTGTCATCATCTTCAACGTCCATACGAGAATCACTGATATGTCCTGTACGCGACGTATTCTTTGGTGATGCCTCAATAGTGGACAATCTGCCTGTAAACGGAAGAAAAAAAAACGCGAAATAAGAATGCATTAATACTTGACAGATTTTCCTTATAAAGATCAACTTACCAGAAGGATCAACTTTCATTGAATTTTCCGACTCATCCGACTCCTCAATCACGCTGTGCCGCGATTTAACTTCTTCAACTTCTTCCATAACCGCTGGCTCTTTCGGCAATGCTAATGCTCGTCCTCGCCGCGTTTTCGTCGGTGTTCCCTCGTGACTCGTGGATAAACTCGATGCTGCAGTTTGAGCAATGAATTCGGGTTCAGCGGACATTGCTCTCGTCCTTCGAGTAACGCGCGTAGGAAGCGGGGATGATTCGCTCTCCGATATTCTTGTAACCCTTTTGCTAAAGCGAGGTAAAGAAAAAAAATCCACTGATATCACATAAAGTCCTGGAATTCTCATTTCTGAAATCGTATCAGGCTCTAGCTCGCAAAATGTAAACTTCATAGACGTTACCGTACAATCTAGCAAATTATACGGATACGTTATTCACACGTGAGAATATTTTGACTATTCCCAAAATCACATTCTCCTACATGGGCACTAATCCAATTTTGAATATTGTTATTAGATAAGTAGCGAAACATTCCTATATCTATATTCAGGTACAATTTTCAAGACTATTTCCATGTTACTATCTATGGTTTTTCATTCAAATATACATACGTGTTGCGAGTAGTAGGTTTTGGACGTTCAACTGGTGTAACAACGGCAATACTTCGTCTAGTTGTTCGTGCTATCGGTGTACTAGGTGCTTGATCCGACTCGCCAGGTTCTAAAGATGCTCGGCGCGTATTTCTTGCGCCTCTGGTTGCCTTTGCAGGTTCTATGTTAGCAGCGCGTCGTCGAGTATTTATCTTTGAATTCGAGCTCACCGAATCGGCAATACTTTCAGGAGAGGAACCATCAGGGTTAACGGAACCATGTCTGTTTCTAGTACTGCGACGTACCGGCGTATTGGGTGCGGTAACTATGGCAGCCGCTCTTGTACGTCGACCTAAATCAAAGTAATCGAGTGGAATTTTTTCACAAATTCACTGGTAAGCTCCTATTCTGACATTGCTGCAAGTTCACTAATCAATAAGTAGGTGTTACCATCCTTAGCCTCTACAATTTCTAGCAAGCACATTATCAACAGTATTGGAAATAGACGATAGTATGTCTTGTGTTAAAATAACGAATGATATTTGTAATAAATACCCAACGAAGCACGAGAATCGCGATGACGACATTTTTTTTAGACAAATACGATCTCCCGAGTACGTCGCGTCAGATCGATGCGATCGCCACCCGAAGTGTGGAACAAAAGGGTTATAGAGAAATGCTTTCGTCTCGACGGACGAACGTCGCCGGGCGCATATCATTGTAAGTAATGCGATACAGTAGCAGCATTAGCCACGAAACAGATGAAAAAGTGACAATTCATCGATTAAAATATTTGAAAACACGTTTGACCGTTACGCGATGCTTCGTAGATTATACACACAGCGCGAACAAAAGTATGGATTTATAAATACTAACCGACTTTCAATTCGTGTTCTTCGTCCGAATCGACACCACGCGGCATTATTAATGACAAATTATAACATACAACACGCACAAAAAAAAATTAGTTGAATAAGTAAAATATAACTGGTAGATGTTTCCTTGTTTTAACGACTATCGCCGATAACACGTGTCGCCCAAGCAGTTGTTCCGGCATGGACTTACGTGCGCGACCGGTCACAATCTTTCTTGGCATGCAGAATCCCGCGCATCTTTGATCCGGCTATTTACACTAGAATCAACAGTCAGTGACATCTGAGGATCGTTCAGGAACTAAGTTTGAATAACGGCCGATTCAAACGTGAAAAAGGAAGAAGCAAAAAAAAATGTGCATGGTTTCTCGACAGGTGGCGCCCTCTGTTCCACAACGCAGATGTACTACGCAGTTTACGTGTATTGAAACGCGATCGATTGGACTTCGATATATCGGTATAATTCTTGTTACACTATACAATCACCATCTCAGATGGCATGGATATCTTCATACATGTTCGTAGTCCGTGTAAACACCGCCCGGGTAGTTATAATATGAAAATTTGGTGTCTTCGCATACACGCTCCGTAAGTGTATAGATCAGAACCTTTTCTTGAGTAGATCTTAAAACTTTCCAATGCGAAGGTATCCCATTCACAGAAATACGAGTAGCTTCGGAAAGATAAACATCAAACAAACGTTCGACATCGAGTTATTGAAACGTTCTATCATCGCGAACTTTTCATATCATCCACTGTAGTATACGTTAGCTGTCGTCAAATAACGCCATCTGTTATCTCTGTCAGCACTACGAGTGGTGGGTATAACCTAAAAAGTTGCTTCTCGGGAAATATCGTGTATTACGGTTCCCAGCTGCGAACTCGAATAGCGTCTTGTGTCACTGAAATATGAGGTAATCTGTTTGATATAAACCCTTCCAATCGAACAATACGACTGTCGGTTCTTTTCAGAATTTTCATCGGCGAACTTTTAGCGGAAGCGTCGTGTAGCTCATCATCGGCCGTGAAAGAATGCCCCGCGACCTATGTATCTGGAGTTTATAGAAGGTACATGCTGCTACACGCATGCGTAAATCAGAATTACATAAATCGTTTGCTTATATCGTTTTTTCTGCTAATATAGGATTTTCTCCGGTTCAGAACTTCCGAATTATCTAGGTACTCGAAGTACAGCGAACTTTTGTTCGTAAGTACATATTCATAGGAATATATGGCGAGTCATGATTGATCGAACGGTAAGCATACTTACTTTCATTGTTTTCAGCGAGCGAAAATATGGGAAACAATTCTATCCACGTGCCAATTTCAATCGTATAAGTTATATTGACCAATACTTTGAAGAAAAAAAAATGTTAAAACATATTTTTCTTTTTTTTTTAAATTTATTTGTTTCTAATATTTTTAAAAAAAATTCTTCATATACATCTCAATTAACACACTGTAAGCACAAACTGAAATTGGCACAGGGATAGAAATGTTTCCGACATTTCTAACGATGTTCAATAAAATACCAACACATTTGCATTGTGCATGGCAAAATTTCTAAGTCCATGTTACCAGAGCGTATTATATATGCGTGTCAAGAGTACAGCTCGCTGCATTGCGGAGTAGAAATGATCGTATCACATTATAGGCTGTTGTCATGCAAATAGCTCGTAGTAAAATTCGTACAAAGCAACATATCTATCATTGAAATGGTCCACTCGTGTAAGTCGTTGAACTAATTTGCGGAACGACCTAGTTACGTCCTAACAATCACGGGTTGATTGCTAATTAGTTGAAAAACGCGGAGCAAATTTAATTACCGTGAGATTGTCGTCAGCGTCGAGTGTTTGCTGACAACGGACGACCGAGACAACGGCGAGGCAATCGACTGGTCAAGTGACTCTTTGTCAGTCTGGACTCCTGTGGCTGACAGAACGTGGGCGGGTGCCAATACTCCAGCCAATTCTCAACGATAACAGTAAAATTGAAAGGCTTAGAGACATATCGAATAAAAACGCGAAGAAGTATCTACGCCATAAGCGTACAAATTACTATCCGTATATAATATCTATAAACGTATGACACGCGCGACTACCGATGGTATATGCCGCCTGAATCGCTCTCCTTCAGGCTCGTTGCCACGTTGTCCGTTGACTGGCCGTAAAATATTAGAACACTTTTGATTTGCCAATCAAAAGTTGCCTGATTTTTCGTTTTTCATAGCCACCATTCAGGAAACTACAGTGTTGTCCAGCACAAAAACAGCGTTTTACCCATGATCCGCGTTCAGACATATTCGTGTCTAACGATCGACCTTTAGCTGCGTTGCAAAGTTGAAAATTCGCGGCCAAATTATCCAGGAATTGGACTTGAAGTAAAAATTATATGTAGGCAGCAATTAAAACGAAGTAGTGCCCTGTTCTTTCAGTCGCCAACTCGATGCTAGTCATTAAAGTCGATCCAGTCTCTTCCTCCATACTTACGCCTTATAATTACTCGAGCAAATGTACTTCCTTCGGAGAAAGATAAAGTTCTCGAGGAGATGCGACGAACAATGGATCTCGGCTTGAGAGGTTTACATTTACAGTCGAACGACGAGTGTCGCCTATGATTTCTCCAGCAACCATATACTCCTGTTCAAACTCTGTGAGACACGAGCGAAAAAGGGTTCGCGTATGTTCGTCGTCTTCGCAGTGCTCCGAAATGTAAATCTCTGTCCGCAAGATCAGGAGTCGGATGTATGTCACTGGTGAGAAAAATTCAGATGAAGACGGAAAAATAATACCAATCCATACAGGTCGCGCGATTTCCCGTAAACGATGACGCGGCCAGAGAGAAAAATTGGAAGTACAGGAAAAGTTGAATTACGAAGAAAAGCTCAAAGATACCGGAGTTACGGAAATACATCGCGGACTAACGCGATACTCGTTCACGTATACGTGGAGCAAACGCGTGTCGTTTACTGCAGGAAATACGACGGATTACAACCACCACGACTGACTGCATCACGTTCCAGCATAATGAACCCTTGCTTAAACGAGACTTTCGTTATTCGAGGGCTGCTACGGACGGCGGTAGTGGCTGGAAGCGGGGTGTAGGGTAACGTCGGGGTGTTCACTACGAGGCGGCCGGTCGAGCTCTAATTAAAAACGTTCTCCGGTCCCGCGCAAACACAGACAGGAACGCGCGCTCGATGAACCGAGGGTGGATCGAGATGAAAACACAACCGTCGATTCGATGCGACGTTTCGAGGACCAATCTCGTGATCACGCGAAAGAACGATATCACGACAAATTCTATCAACATCTCTTTCCCATAACTATATTGATCAGCCCACCGAGTTCTGCAGCGTCGATCGATAGCTTCCTCCGTGTCACCGCCGGTTGATTCGCACGTCACGCGAGGATATCGAGTATCTACGTATACCCAAGCTCGTCCCGATGTCACGTTTCGTCGCGTGTGCCAAATATATTTTCGAATCGTTTATGAAACCTGAGCTTTTTCGAACCGCGAAAAAGCTCGAGTACCCCATCGCGAACCACGATCACGCGGTTATCGCCTATCGGCCAATAAATTCCATCGGCTGTTATTCGATATTACAGCCGATGTGTGTACCTATTTACCTGATGCGAGCATCATTAAAGCAGAATTTCCGATCGATAATTATAATTTCGATTCGGTTGAGTAGAATTTATACGAGGAGGTAGTTTCGGGAAGATCGCAGCGCGTTACGTGTCCCTTCTCAACAGTTGAAAGCGCTTCTCTTCAAACGTTTTCAAATTACTTTTTTTTTTTTTTTTACCTCAAGAGAAACACCGTCGCGCTACTGGAGTGCAAATGAAATACGTATATATTGCTCGCCGTAACGCAACCTCTCGCCGCATTTCTGACGCCGCTCCCTTCTTCTGCTAGCTGCACTCGTTTCGGCGTTTTCGTATCGGACAAAACGCGACGGGAGCTGTGCGACCCTCGCGAAGAGTAATTAATTCTCGACTAAATTCTTCACCAGCGTTGCGAGGATACAAATCTGCGTTTAATATTTCCACTACTACGCTTCACGGCATCGCAATCTTTTCGTCGTCGAGTTGACAAATAACCGCGGACAGGTGTAAGGGTCGTGAAAATGAGAAGAACACGGGACAAGCGACGTAACGCGACGCTACCTAATTGTCAATTTATCAACTGGCTACTACTAATCAGAGAGACGCCAAAATATATCCACTCGTCTCGCATCGTTCGATAATAGAGATCGAATCGTAATCGAGTAGGTGGTTACGTTCGTTCCGCTGGTTCCGCGACGTTGGACTGTTGAGTTTCGGCGTCGTGCGAAAACTGTTGTGACAAAATCCACGATCATTCGTTCCGACTTTGTTTTTCCACGTCCACTTTGTTTCCGCACCAATTCCCCAGCTCCATTATCACGATTTTGAATCACGGCAACGAAAGACAACGTAAACATAGGTTTTCCGCTACACTACCCGTTACGCTCGTTTCAACCAATGGGACACTGCAACTCCATTCCAATACCCGTAACGAAACAAGCCCGTTGCTCCGATCTCGCAAATTGAGTTGCAGTTTCACCAGCCCCATCGGATCGCCCTGCAGCCGAACCCTCGTACAGCAGATTATTATTGTTCACTGGGATCAAAAATGTACTGCTAATCGCATTTCACGGTACGCTGGAACGGCAAAAAAATTGGATTGCGCCATAATGCTTCCAGTAATCATTTTACCAATTTGAATGGAGCAGCCTTTCTATTCGTTACGTATCTTTATTTTATATGTGGGGCATTCCACGCCAAATCGAACGGTTTAAATAACTTGAATCCCTCATTTGTTCACATTTTTACTACCCATCGACAAACTCTTCCTACTAAAGTTTGAAACTTCTTTGATAACCGCTTCCAAAGCTTTCAAATTTGGAAAAAATTGCTCGTTTGTTTGTACCTTCTTCAAAAATAATCCAAATCCAATTTTGTTTTGTTTGAAATTTTTGTTTCTTCACACACTTTTCAGGAAAAAATACAATAAAATAATCACAAATGTTTTTACACGCGACTTTTGTCTTGTTTGTGAAACTGTGTGTACTATTCGATTTTATTTCAAACGTTCGTGCATTCTACAAATTTTAAGACCTCGTTGATGGTGAACTTGCGATAATTTTCTGACCGACAGAAAATTTCATGCACGCGAAATCGATATTTATTTACGCGTGTCACGTGGGTTTCGAGGTGGTTTTTCATTTCGTTTAGAAACGTAATAAATGTTCGAGGGAAAGCTCGAGTTATTGCGCCGCGTGTCCGCTTGTTTCATTCCCTTCATTCTCGTTCTTCTCCGCTGTTGGTGGTGGTATCGAGGTTGCAAGGATGGGAAGCCTGACCCGGGAAATATTTGAGTTATGCGTGCTAATACAGAGAGAGAGAGAGAGAGAGAGAGAGAGAGAGAGAGAGAGAGAGAGAGAGAGAGAGAGAGGGAGCGAAATGCTGTAATCTTGTCGGGAGTTCGATGAAACACCTCGTCGTGGGATATTAAATTTTACAAAAATAAACCACAAAACAAAGAAATATCACGAAAACGTGAACGTACTCCGCGTCACGTTGGTTTGTCAGACAGTTCGAGTTGGGTCTAAACATCGGTTTGTCCGAGTCCGCTGGGTTGTTTCTCCAACGTGCACGCGTGTACGTCCAACAAAAGCGGAGGTAGTACCCGTACCTCGACAAAGTAGGGTAGGAACCGAAGATACGTAAGTATGATAACTGTCATCCGACTGGAGTGACGTTGCTACGCAGTTGGATTGTTCCCTCGTCGCTAATTTGAAATGCAAAATGTACGTCTGACAGTTTTGGAAGCCCGATTGGAAATTCGATTATGCCTCGAACGTATAATTTCGACGTCAATTAGAACAGCGTCCAATCGGGGTTTATTCATAGAATTGGAGATTTTTCGACGGCGGAGAGATCGCAATTTTCCTGTTTTTTTGATAATTGCACGTTTCTAAATTTCACGATATTCAGGACAAATCGAATGCGCGCGAGAGTGATAGAAGTGAAGAAATTAGTTTTGGTAGCAATAATCTCACCATTAACGTGATATAACATCGGCTAATCGACGACGAATATTTACTCGCAGGCATCGCAACACGTTTATCGCTTGTTGTTGTCATCAAAGCTCGATCAATTCGCGGAATCATAGCACATTGACGACGCTAATCCTTTGTTTACCGTTTCGCATCTACGCTGCAGTTCAGCTCCTCAGTCGCTACCAGTCGCTACCCAGCTATCGAAAGTAATGGACGTAGTTTGATCGGTCGCGTTTTATTTGCTGTCCTATGAATACTTCTCTAATATACCGAACGGTGCTTCTGATCGATGTCATAAAATCGTCGCGATTCAATTCTTCCACCTCGAGCTTCCTGCTTCCCACGCCTCTGCTCCGAGGTAAACGAACGCAATATTTTCACGCACCAACTGGATATCATTTCGTATATCTCCGTTTTTTTTTAAGTTGCACGTCTCAGAATTTCACGAGAATGCCGGCCTTTCAATACTCGCGAGAAGATATCTTCGCAATTCTCACGGACACTTCATTTTCGAATTTTGCTGTTTGGTTCTTCTCGAAAAATCCCATTTCCTCATTTTGCCATTTTACTACTGTAAACAATGCACTCTTTATCACATCTGCTTTCCGCGTGCACTTCTGCGGCTTCCGGCTCATTCGTGTAATTAATATCTTTTGAGCATGTCTAAAGTTCCGTGGATCATCGTGTACAGCGACGCATCACTGCATCAAAACTCGAGATGTCAGGACGTTGGAGTAGCTACAAAGCACTGACTGCTCGAACGCCCGGAGGAACTCCGCGAAATCGCGCTCGTCTCTCGTGAATGGGGAAGCTGTAGCGGATAACTCAGGATCATCAAGCCGTAAGGGTGGAACACAACACTGTTATCAGCTGTCTCCAGGCTGGGTGAGTCGCATGCGTGTGATTTTTTCCGTGTTCGTGCGTCGTCCTTACTCATCGATGCGTGCTTTCACATTTTAATTTGCCATCGCGATGCATTTGACAATATTCATTGGCATATCTCTTACTGTTCTATAAAACTCAACCTTTGCGTATAACCGATCGATCCTTTCTAATCGATATTTCGTATCCTGGATGTGTACACAATTGCAGTCAGCATGGAGAGATATTAGGATGTACAATCTATTTTTCCCCTCCTAAGCCTACTCGAGTTATTAACCACGGTGTGCATAACGCGTGCAACAGTGAGACCAGTTTGAGACTATTATTTCGAATTTTCCAGGATTTTTCTCCAGTCAGTATTTTGAAGTTTACGGATCAATTGAAAAATTTAGAATTCGCACTCCTCCTCGAAGGAACGGTTTGTCTACCCAAAAAATAGACTTTTGCGATTACTGATGATTATCATTGATTATCTTTGAGGCTTCATTTCTTTATCGAAAATCTTGCTCGAATCATAGAACGAAAATTCGCAGATTATCCCAATAATCCTTCTGCGAAGGCCGCTATCCTCTCGAAGGATGTATTTATAATGGAACGTTTCAGTCTAGTGTGGATAGAAAAAAGTACGAGATACGGGCGTTGAATTTGCGTTCGCGTACACGTCGAGTGTCTATTGATCCGGTGCGTTTGGGCTCGCGAAATGAATTCTCGTACGTTAAGCCGATAGTTTTCAAACTATACTCGGTGAGTATTCGACGATGGGCTGTGAAAAACATTTGCGGTGTAAACGAAAAACGGCCAGGATCGACTTTTCGTTCAAATAAATCCTAGAACATTTTCCCTCGGTTCGGTTGTTTTCGTCGAATTTTCGTCGGCCATTCAGGTTCGATCCGACGAGAAGGATTTTCGTACCCTTCGTCGTATCGGTGAACGTTAACGGTGTACAAATTTGTCACGTGACACGAGAATATCCACGCGAGACGAGAACATGCTGCATGTTTGGCTTCTTCCGTTCGACGTTAATTAGGAGAGTTTTATTAACTCCACCCAAATGCAACGACGATGATCTTCACGTCGATCTGTGCCTCGAGTGTTACACCTTATTTTCTACACTGACGCTCGTCCGCGTCATCCACACGCCGGGGTGAGTTTTTATTTTTAGCGACCAACGTCGCGTTCACCTTATCCATTCAAGGAGTCAAGTAGTCTGATGATCTCGAGATTTAAACTTCGCACGCACGAGCCGTGATTTATGCTCGGGCGTGCGACTTA
The DNA here is from genome assembly GCA_963969455.1 of Arge pagana. Lineage (NCBI taxonomy): Eukaryota > Metazoa > Arthropoda > Insecta > Hymenoptera > Argidae > Arge > Arge pagana. The sequence goes on along the minus strand of OZ018312.1, from coordinate 19,106,603 downwards.
CATCCGGTAAAGTTTGTTCCCTGGCAACAAACCTGCTGAGCTGACGAACGGCGTTGTACAAATTAGCGTTCGCTCGAGACCCTACCATTTTCATCACTATTTACGTAAACTCGCATTATTGTTTGCGAAGAGCAGTAGCTCGGGCCTGCGGAACCTGTAGTTTTAAAAATTATCCACACCATCTTGCGACTCCGCTGGAATACGCGTAACCTGGAATAAACTCGCTCGATAAACTTCACAATAATGATCGTTAGCATTGTGATAAAGTTCGATTTATTACATACTCGATTGCGAATGTTTGCGCTTCGCACAATTTTCGAACGATTCAACTCTCATCGATAACCACGTTTAAAAAAGTTCGCGGGCGACCAGCCATCCCCCAGCTGTGGTTCTGCTTACGTTAGCGTAACGTAGCGTTGCGAGGGGGTGACGTCTGGGTGCGAGAACCAACCGAGGTACGCTTCCCGCTGCGATGCGTTGCACTAACGAGGCAGAATCACGGCTAACTATACGTCCGTCTACCTCCACCCGCGATATTTTGTAGCGTATCATGATAATTGTACCTGGGCGTTTCTCTGTATACTGGGAGGTGAATATTTCGAGTCATGACTGCGGCTCAAAATTGGTCAAATTTTTTTCGTAGCAATCCTCATTAAAAAATGATATCCCGGGTAATATTATGGCGGGGGACGACCTCTAACGCCAAAAAAAAAATGTTTTTTTGCATCGTGAATAAATTATAAACAAATTATCGTAGTCGAAAATTCACAATTTCATATTTAATGCTGTTCATGCACGCGAACCCGCAGCGTTCCAAGTGTATTCGATCATAAGCTGCTTAGCCAGATTTCCAAAACTTTGGAAAGGACGACGATATCGCGAGAATTTCTTACACGCCGTGCGATAGTGAGAATCGGGATCGTATATTTTCGTTTCTTAATCGTTTGGTCGTCATGTGAAATTTCGAGAAGGGGAACGGTGCGTTCTTACGTTAAGAGAGGTTGCACGTCGTAGCAAAGCTTCCGACAACTAACGCCGGCGCGTGAAGGTGACCGCCGCGGCGGACTCCGAGTGGCGCGCCGCGCGTTGAACAGTTGACGATCGGCATCGTAACGACGCGCTTCGTGTGTCTCCCGTACTCTGCAGTTTCCTCGTCACGCGAATAAATCGTTGAGTATTATTTTGCACGGGTAATACGGTCATGAAGTGAATTTCGTCGTGGGAGGTGACTCCGTGCAGCATGACGCGACGCCACCGAGTATTTCTTCTCATCTTCACGTCGTGGCTTCTCGTGGTGATTGCAACAGCAACCGGTGAGTCTCTCCCCGCGTTACTGCTCCGTTGGCGCGTAGCTTCACAACCATTCGACTGTTTTTACACGTCACGTTCCTCTATTTACGTACTCATTGTTACATCGAACTTCGCACACTTTACGCAGCTCATCGACGATCATTGTCCAAATTCACGAGAAAGCCCTCTGACCGAATTCGTTACGCATTGTCCATTCTTTTGTTTACACGTGCTTCTGCCCGACATTGGTCGATTTACGCGCAGCCTATCTCGCTATTTCGCTACTTCGTTGATTCTGTCGCCTTTGTTTACTCTACTCCTCCAACTATATACGTCGTTTCGATAAAATTCGACGTATTTATCGCAGTTTGCTACTCAATCATTTTTCTTGTTTATCTTTCCGCCGCATATTCGTGCTATGCACCTTGTTACGACTGTGTCGTGTCGGTTTATCGATAATAACCTCACAATTCCCGTGACCGCACGTCGTACATCGACGTGCAAGTCACTTCTCTCCGCTCCGTTTAGCCACGTTTTACTTCTGCCGTCCACTTTTTCTAATTGGATACCTCGTGTTTTACCGTTTTCCACCTATAACGTCTTGTCCGTATCCCACGGGTTTATCGATCACCGTTTCATAGCTCGTTTATTAAGCGTGGGTTCGTCGACACCAACTTTCTTCCTCTTTATTTAACGACAGTTTTCTTAATTTGCTGGCCAACTTTTTCTGACCAGTATCCCGTCGACGTATCGACGAGCGTTTCTTATTTTTTCTGCAAACCGAGGTGAGAAACGAGCTTTCGTATTCTTGAGTAGCGCGTCGCGCGAGCTTGCGAGTATAGTAGCGCAGGCAAAACAGTTGAGCGTCGAGGACAAAGAAACATTGGAAAACCTTCGCGATGTGGTTTCGCGTCAACGATACGAGAGATTTAGCGTGGGTAGGGTAATTTTGCCATCGTTAAGCCGTTAGGGTTGGGAAGAATCGATGGCAATTTCGTGTCCGCGACACGAAGGCGCAAAAAAAAAAAATGAAAAACGCAGTAACCAAAACCAATAAAAGATATCTTTGCCTAGCCGCACTGAATGGTACTTATTAAGGAGAAATTTGCGGTCAATTATTGTGGGTCATTAGGACGGAAAGTTGTTGAACCAGAAAATTAACTACGTAGGTGTATGAAAATGAATATTTGTAGGAAAAATAAATAAATTTTCATGAAATGTATGTCGAAGTGTAATACGTACATTTTATTCGTTGGCGAGACACGCGTCAACGACTTTCCGTTGACGCGAAACGAGAAATAGCTACATACAGCGGAAGGAATCGCGCGTATAGAAACTCTGAAGGGGTTCATGATATCTGCGTCGTACGAAACGGTCACGTTTCCCGCCTCGTGAGAATTGCGAGCGGCGCGATAACTGATACTTTACAAATCGAGAACCTCGAATCGATCTCGCAGATCAAAAGGTTTATTTTTAATTGAAATTTTCTCGTATTTCATGCCGGCTGCAATAATATGATAAATCGAAAAATTTTCCCCCCGGAAGATTTCGTTTAATTAAACCGTAACGTCAGCGGTGGGAGGTCGCACAAAAGCATGAAAAGCCTCTTATTTCCAAGTTGAAAATTTACAACGCGGACCTTCGGCCTTTCTTTGAATTACTAATGCTACGTATATACTCGCCCCGACGCGCCTCGCTCTTCTAACACTTAACTTTCACGCCGAGCAGGTATTTCAGACTAGCCACTCTGTTTTTCGCGTCGCTCCGTTTCACGCCCGAGCGATTTGTACCATCCTCGCTGGTTCGGGGAAAAAACAAGCGAGACTTCCCAAAAAAGGAAACCAAAACAAAAAGTTTTCCACGAGAGTCGTTTGCATTCCTCGCGATCTCCACCCTTCCGCTGTACGCGGCGTAAATAACGATCTAAGTAACGTCCCACGTTTCGCCCTGCAATCATGAATATTACAGGTTTTATTTATTAAACCGTTTCGATCCCACCAATAATTGCCAATCAACGGCTTCGAACGCGACGTCGTTCGTTGTCGAGTGCGCGCTAATAATTGACATGCCTCGACGCGAGTATACGTAGCGGTTGATGGACAACGAAAGCTCCGTGAAAAACTAGCAATGCGCGTGGGTTCTTCGAATCGTTACGCGAAATGACTCCGAAGCTTATTCGCGAGCTTTTTCGAGTCTCTTCTGCCCCGACGGGAACGCAGGAAACGTGACACTTTTTATTAATCATCCCCAGTCTAAAAGAATAACGTTTCCTCGTTTCCCAAGAATGAAAAACATCCTTTCATCGTCGGCGTATACTTTGATCCGTTGGAAATAACTCGGCATTTTTTCTTCTCGTTTCGCCCATAAATAAAAAGGCTTGCTGGAAAAATCACGACGGACGAACGAGCGAATTTCTCTGCAAACGAAGGTTCACGCTCGACCGAATTTTTTCAATGAGACAAAGGGAAGGAAACATCTCGCCTCCTTGAAAACACAATCGAATGAAATCTCCTCTCTCTCCGTAGCCAATATCTGAGAAACAATACAAAGTCTTCGGTCTTTGACCGGACAGATATACGAAATTTAATAATAATACTTTATCGCGCGCCGAACTGATCAATTTCATCGACAGAATCTTACAATGTCCCGTACCCTCCGAATATTTTCCTGAAATCGTATAAAAATTGATCGACGTTTGGAACACTGTTCCATTCCCAAATTTCTGCATTCTCAAACGTTTCAATACAATGTTTACAGCGAAAGCTTAAAATCATATTTCGAAAATTCCCCTCTTTATGCATTTGTCAATGCAAAAATGCGACGTGGCCAAGCTTACATTGCACGTCGTATTTACAAGCTTTTTTATTAATTGATATATACTATAAATTATTACAGTAGTTCACATTTTTAAGGAAATATGGAATCTACGTGTTTCTACAAATTTACGTAGCTTGACTCATTTTTGTCATTTCTAAGCCGCTGTTTATTCCAAAAGAATCCGCGCTCCCTTAACAGTCTACGTCAAACGACACGTTTTTGAGCGGAGATTCCTCGAAAACGAATATTTTAGCTAAAATCGGGAAAACGCGTCTTCGTTCGAAATACTTCGGAGATTATTATTCTCGCGTCTCGCAGAAATCTATCATTATCTTCAGCGTCCAAACGTCGTTAATCATTCGATTTCGAACGACGCGGCGCAATTCGCGCAAAGTGCGCGCGAGCAGTACAGTGAATTCGTGTATTATCACTGTAATTACGTCGTAAACGTACAAGAAGAGGAAGAAAAAGCAAAGTTTATCTTGTTTTGTGTTTCGGACTACACCTGAGGCTACCGCGGGCTGCGTTGTCCTATTTCAAAAGCAATATCACGAAATACGAATGTAAGGTATTCCGGAGTTTCAGCGCTGCGCGCTCCGGGCATCTCGACGTCGTGGAATAACGAGCCAACCTTGCCACAAATATTTCTGTATAAATATTTCTATATAAATATTTCCCGATCTTGAAATCCCGATGATTCACGAATTAATACCCAACGATAACAATCGCTGGTCACGCGGAATACAATCTACCCGTGAAACAATCGGGATTAAAATTCTCTTTCATCTGCCGATCTTCATTTTTTTCTATGCATCGAAAAAAATCGTGTTTTTTTTTTACTACGATTTTAGAACGCTGGGTCGACATTTTTTTATCTGAAGAGTAAATGACGGGATGGAAAATTCAGCGCTGATTCTGAATAGCTGACGTCTAGGTGACGCTGAGGGATGGAAAAGGGGTTCGGGAGATTGACCTCGATCGATAACCGCGCCGTATTGTAAATACGAACGAATATACCTTCGCCTATACGCGTCATACTCGTGCTCGTTTGATGTCAACTGCGCAGTAGATATCGGTAGACAGAGTTTTTCGTGGGGGAAAAGTATTGCTGGGACTTGGACAAATTGCCCATAATTTGGGTCTATTTATTTCTTAAATACCAAACAGGGTTCGAATTTTGACGAGTATTTTCATAGGTGACGCGTCGTAGTTGGGATAGAATTTGTCTACGGTTGTAGATCTTTTTCCAACAAACAACGCGAGCGATATAGGTCAAAGCAATGATCAAGCGTCGACAAGAATCGCCGCTTGTGTTTTAAATGTTGTCGCAAATTTGCTCAGCTCAGCAATAATCTCGCGCGGAACGAGAAGAGGGAGAGAGGAGAGCAGAGTCGAAGAAAATTTTTACCTCCATTCTTTCAAACTCCCCCGTTTGGTTTAGTTTAGTTTGTACCAAAAGTTCGGGAAGCGAGCTTTTGAATGTCGAGTTGGAAAAACTTTGGAATTGATTGCCTCGAGAATGAAGTTAAAAGTAAAGAAGATATTGTCGCCTGTATTGTGCTTTCCGAAGGAAATAAATTCGCCGTGGAACTCGCTCCGTCCTGCGTATACCTTCAACGTTAGTTTTCTTAAATAAATACCATAAATACCAAAAATAAATACCATCGGCAGCGACGAAGCATGAGAAAAATTAGAAAAATGAGAAAAATGAGAGAAATGAGAAAAATGAGAAATTCGAGAGATTCCTACATTTTTTGCTACTCGATGTTTGAAATACTCTGTATTCGTTGCCGCGAGCTCGAGTATTTCAAAATGAATGGGCTATCGCCGGTTTCGTCTCTGGTATCGCGTTGCCGGATGTACCTCGACGTTGACAGATATTGCCGTCTTGTTTGGCAATTATCGATCGATCGGGTATCAGCCAAACACCGCCGGGTCCAAACCGAGGCCGAGATATTGGTTCCACAGCTGTTTGACGCTGTACAAACCAAGAAGATGTTTACCCGGCTAATCAACGTCACGGTCACCTCGGTTCTCCACCTTTTCGTGGGTCGCTCCGAAATCCATACATTTACAACAAGTGAACACTAGCGATGTGCGGCCAAGTTATGGATTATTACCTACAAAATTAACTAGCTAGTTCGAAAATTTTTGCTAGTCGAAATCGCGCGCGAAGACGACATTTTTTCTATGTGGAGAACGCCTAGCCGAGTTCCATGGCTCTCCGTCGAGTCTCGATCCGATTCTTGGCGCTCGAAAGCTGGGGATGTCGTCGTCAACTACCCAAAACACGTTCGAATATCGCGTCAGCTTTAGGCCGCGATTTTTTGACGGGTCCTGACCGATCACGCGTGGTCCACGTCGCGCCACAAGGGCGAGGAGCAAAAAAGTGGCGCGAAATAACGAATCGGTACCGCGGCTTGGGGTTCGCGGCGTGATAACTTTATTTCACCGAAATCTAGTGGATTCGAGTCACGTTGGTTGGTTTTGTCGGAGGCAATAATCTGCATCGAATGCGATGCGTTTGAGTAAGAAACGTCCGTAGCATCGCTGGCGCAGCTCGTACCAACATGCTTCGTCGAAACTATTCTTCCGTCACTAGCTAAAAGTGCCAGTTTCGCAATGCTCTCGAAGAGATTTCGAGCAAGTTGACAAATCTGCGTGAAATGTATTGTAGAAATGGTGCAGGAGAGATTCGTCATATTTTGCCTAACATCGTGCGCGAGGAGGTACGCATGCGTGGAAAATGTCGCCCGAGGGAAACTTATCGGACCTCGAGAACCGCTGATGTCGGTAACTCGTTGTACTCTAGAGAAACCTATTAATTAGTCACGCCATGATCGATGAAACAGCCTCAAGCGTGTTGGTAACAATGTTTCTTCCGCGAAAACTGACAAACCCGATATCACGACCTGACGCAATAGCAGAAACGAGTCTTCGGGGTATTCGACACCCGTGATATTTACCCTCCTAAAGCCCGGGCAATAACTGGGCTATCTCTAAAAAAATACCCGTGTTTTTTCTCTCGTCATTTGAAATTTTTCATAAAAAATTGTTTAAACAAATTATGATAAAAGTTTCTGCTCTGAAAAACCGATCGCACCGGTCCATTCCACGGAAAATGTTGTGACGAAAACCCATGTAACACTTCTTTGTGAAACTTGAATTTGTCGGTGTAAAACGATTATAAACAGTTGAATATCTGAATCGTAGAAATTATTGAGGATCACGTTTTCGTCATCATTTTTCCCGTAGAATCGCTCGGCGCAATCAGCTCTTCCGAATAACAACTTTCATCGCAATTTGCTTAAATCTTTTTTTAGAAACTAATACAATTTTTTTTATAAACAATTGCAATTTTTTTTTACAAAGAATTGCAATTTTTTTATAAGCAAGAGCAAATGACAAAGAAAATACATGGGTATTTTTCTCCCATTTTCCTGTGAATGGCACGGTTATTTTGATGCTATCTAGCCCAGTTTTTCCCTGGGACTTAATGGGTTAAATTACACCGCTATCAGAGTCGGACCGCGAATAGTTTTTACGCGTACCTCGGCGCCTGGAATGAGACTGATTTCCATTGTTATCCTTCATAAATATCGATTTTTCACTTTTCTCTCAACCCTCCCGCTCCTACTACCATCCGTGATCGTACTCGCAATATTCCAGACAGGATCGACTCTTCGAACTTTGTTTTTCGTCGGAAAAAAGTATCCCACCTGAAAGTTGACTCCCCATTTTTTATCTCGCAAAACTTACGGCTTTTTCTACTCAGTTTACAAAGTGGCGGAATGCGAAGGAGTTTCACTCGAAAAATCCTAACTTTTCAACGAACTCGTTTGTCCCGAGCGGAACTTACAGGGTATCATCTACGCGACAAGAAAATTCTCCCAGTTTCAAATAAAAACATCGGTATCTCGAAGCGAAATCAGATTTCCTACTTCTATTCTCGTCGTAATCGTAAATGGTAGAACAATTTTCCATTTCCATTTCTCAACGTCGTACGTAATTTAATGTGCCTAACATGCCCGAGGTTCGTCACTTCGTCTCTGTTTTTCTCTCTGGATTTTTTTTTCTCAAACGTTTGTCCGACCAATTCCGATTGTTTTCTCGCGATCGCTCGTTAATTAATGTTCCCTCGTTTCCGTAATTATTTGGCTCGCGAGGGTGTAGAGTGACGGAGAGACACGGGAGAGAAAAAGTCTTTAGTTAGTTGTATTGTCTGGCAAATAAGTACCGGTAGTTCCTAACGCGTAGAATTGTTTAGGCGAGACAGATTTATCGAGGGTGTCGCGTTTAGTGTTTCTCGCTCAACGAGTCAAGTACCCAGGAGTCGTTTCGCATTTAATTGGAATTGGAAAACGTAGGACGGTCTTTTCGGGGTCTTCATGGCTCGATTCCCTTTTCTCGAAACAACATCGATTCAACGCGATCATCAGTCTCCTCGCGCGCCATTTAGACATTTCACATTTCTAATCCGACGAAGTCTGCGACAAAAGAGAATCAACGCTGCTAATGGGCCAGGAATCGTGGCGATAATAATTAACGTAACTTCCAACTCTCTTTGTCGCTTAGCTTCGCTCCGTTGTGCGAGCGCGAGCCAGCGAGTAGTACGAGTCGATCGGTGACCCGCCATGCGGAAACAAAGGCGCGTCGTTCGAGCTGCAACGATTACTCGGTATTATTACCTTACTAATACCGTTGCAATTAAATTACTCGGATATTCGTTCGTTTTCGAGTAGTTTATTATTTGCCACAAACTTTATTCTTCTCCTGCCACGGTGACCTTGACTCGTTGCCTCGTGTCTCTGTTCATTGTCAAATATCCCTTTTCCATGCTCGCGAGCGGTAAGTTTGCCGGGCGAACCTGATTTCTTGAGTACGAAAACCAATTTGGGTCGAAATGGTATCGAAGCATCTCGCCTCTTCTCGTTCCTTACTGAGAGGCTGAGAGGTAGAATTTCATGAAATCCCGTGTAAGTGCTCGCGATGTAGACGCACTTCGCCATCGACGTCTCATGTTTCTAGATTTAATGCCCTCGGACGGACGTTAATGACGAGTCATTCGGCTAGTTAGTACTTTGACCTTTGTACAATATCTATATACGAAGATTATGACCGTATAGACGTCGAGACTGAGAGCAGACACAGTAGTAATTTAGTGCGCAGTCGATACTGGACACTGCCTCTGCAATATCGTTTCGTACTACTCTACGGCATCGAGCCATTCCCTTTTAACGGTTGATTTTACGTTACACTTCTACTTTCCTCTCTCGATCCCCTCACTCCGCACTCCGGAACTCGAACTCCTCGGCGCGCGTCTGTGTGTGTGTGTGTGTGTGCGCTCGCCTCGCGCTATCAGGTATGACGCACGTGTACATCGGAATCACATATGTTATACCAACATAATAATTTGTAAACGTTCTCATTATCATATATAATAATAATAATAACAATGGGATAGTGTAAATATTAATTCCAAGTAACTGAAGAAAGAATACACAGTGACAAAAATTGATATTCGCAATGATTAGTAGGGAAACCAACATTTTTCAAATTTCCAATAATGGAAAACAAATAGCGATTATAAACCATGTTCAATAATGACAGCTTGTGATGCAAAAGTTTCAAAAACAGCAAAAAATGCACGCATTTTGAAAAAAAGATTAATCGTCTGAGTAAATGTTGAAGTAACACTGAAAAACCGCAAACAAAAATAATGTGATGAAAATTGTCGTACTTTTTTTTGGAAGTACATAAAAAAACGAAAGATTTGAAAAAACAGATAGGCGTTTAGTGTTCGACGTGTATTCGAGATATTTTTCATTGCGATCTCAGCCGTTGTTAGGTAACGATTCCTTCTATTGATAATTTTCTTCGACCGTTGCGGTAATGTTTGTTGAAAAATGAGCGATTCGTCGATGGAATATTAGAAATTTATTACGTTTCGAGTCACGAGAAATCGAGGAAAAGATTGAATTTATCGCAAAAAGTTTGCGTTTGTCGAACTGAGAGACGGAGAAATTTATTCGCGGCAGCTACGTTACAGCATTTGACGATTACGTCGCATGCAGAGTCATGAATACGACGTATTCGAACGGGGTGGAGTCGAGGCAGGGACAATCGGCAAACCAATTTGTATATTTAACGTTCATTCAAATCTGTACGAAATTCTCTCTCTCTCTCTCGCGCTCTTCGATCATCTACGATTGAATATAATTCAAATTTACGCCCTCGCTCCTCATTAATCTCTATTTCCAGTTTACAAACGACCGTACTTTCGAAAATTGCTTTCGCGCGCGTCATGCTATTGCCATTCTATCATTCCATTACGCGAAATTGAAAATGTCGCGCGAGCTAATAAAAGTTTATCGTTTTACGTTATTTTTCCACCAATTTCAATCGTTTTCAATTAATTTTACTTCACTGCCACTCACGGCTCATCCTTAATGGGAATAAAATCCAGTCTCGATTCAATGTATGCAAAGCCGTTGATACGTTCATCCTCGTGTTCATCAGCCGTTTTCAACCCAACTAATTACACTTGGCCAATCGCGTTCGGTATTTAAATTTGCGATATCATTTTTTCAGCGGCTATATTAAACCTCCTTTTTTTTACATTTCTCTCTCCCTTGCTTTTACCATTTTATACATCCACTTTATAAATAAGAGGGTGCTCGCACGTTTATCAGCTACGTTTTCGCGCTGCATTCGACTCAAGCTGCAGATGTTTGCAGTGTTTTACTTCAGTTTGTGTATGCAGTCGGCTGGCTAGTTCGATTATTATCGATAGATCGAGGAATAGAACTTTGCTCTTTTATTCCACGACAGCGCGTAACTGGTAACCAATAAATGTTTGGGCAAGTTTGTGGTCAGCAGTCGAAATTGGAAGGGCTTGGTAAATAGTTATGTTTCAGCCTTTGAAACGTACGCGGTGAAACTTTCCTTATCATCTCGATGTTTTATACGGTTGAATGACTACGAGCTGCGGCGAGCTCGCGCGACGATGAAAAGCCAATAACTTCGTATCACAATTTAACGTAGCTACGAGCCACGCTACATTAAACTCGAATGCGAAATCTATTTCGTAATTCCCGTCGTTCGCATTACCGGAAATTTCCGAACCGTAGCTAAGTTTCGAACCCGCGAGGCGCTTCTCCGCGAGAAAACGAGCAGAAAATGTCGAAGAACGAACTCTCTACGATTCGTAGTTCCCGAGGTAAACGAATTCCTGGCGCGTCGCACCGCTTCGGCCAATCGGCGCGCGCGTTACGTCCGCGCGCCACTCCCACCGAGCATCTATCGGGCGTTTCTATTGGCCTTGCGATTATCTCGAGAACTACGCGTCGCACGATGTTCGTTCCTTGACGTATTCTTCTCAGTTTCTTACGATCTAACGAATCGCGTGCATTCCACCGAGCTAAATCAAATTCCTCGCATGGTATCGCTCCTTTCAACGCTGAAAAAACCACCGATTACGCGATACGTCGTATCAGTCAAAGAATTGAACGGCGAAAATTCCTTACCCGCCTATTTTTTTTATATTCTGCCGAGTGAATACTATTCGTACGCAAAAATTGTGAAAATTGAAACAAACTTTTTTAATCAGGGTACCAGCGAAAGAAATTTCTGCGAATGATTTATGTACGAATCGACCGTATGTTTTTTTATTATTATTCGCGTACCGCGAATAAACGTGTCCACCCCGTTATTAACGTACAGCCCTCGTTTTATTTCACTTTTGAATATAAAAGATTCGGGTCACCCTCTTCGGGTGACGATTCGTATTAATGTCGCACCGAGCCTCTCACTATCTTTGTTTTAGCACCGACGTGTAGAACATTCTCGAAACTGATTCCCGCGTTGCCTGCGAAATTTTATTTGCTATCAATTCCACGAGAAATTCTCCAATTCCAAATACCTGCGTAAATATATCCAAGGCACGTGAATGGGAACAGAAATTCCGGAGGGAAATTGAACGACTCTTTTCACGCCACTAAGCTCATTCTTCCCAAATAACAAAACACCTTTATTTCAAACACGTTTTTCATCGCTTCCTCCAGCGCCGACTCAACTTCCCGTAAAATCGCGCGAAAAAACACATTTTTTTCCTATAAAAAACAAAGCGTTTTCGCCGTCCCCCAAAAACGCGGGATATTTTTCCGGTTCCATAAATAATAGAAGAAAAATGCCTTCGCGTACGAATAAACAATAAGTTCACGAAAATTTAAAACTACGATTATTTTTGGGCTCGTTGAAAAATGCGGGAAAATGTTGCTGATCGTGCGCAAAAAGGGTGGGCATCTCTGGTCCAGAAAAACTGTTCTTCTCAGCCCGTTGATATTTTCAGCTGAATTTTCGCGTCCGTTTTTTCGTCGTCGCGATCGGAAACGTCGACTCGTCGTTGAACTAGTCTCTTTGCATCGATGCAAAAGTTTGACACAGTGCCTCGAAACCGCCAATGGGATGCTGCGTTCATCGCAGCTCGGCTCGTTCGCTCGGCCGCATGGCAGCATTCCTGCCGCGAGCCCTTTTCATCGTGCCATCCACGCTCGAATCGAGCTCCTCATAAGAGCAACTCGTAGATGGAATTTATATCCTCATACCTGTGATATATCGCGCAGCGAATGTTTCCTCCTTAATTAGATCCGGAAACCCTCGGGATTGCGATATACATATAACGAAAGTCCGACAATTTCTCGATCCTGAATTTCTACTTTCACCTCCCCATCATATTCCGAATTTTAATCACCGAACCAATTTCGCACTAAACATTAAAACTTCCCGGAATTCCCGACGATATTATTTTTCCCTGCGCCCACCTCTCCTCGTTATTCCAATCGAAGCATTTCTGACCAAATTGTACTATCGACAAAATACTTTTCTTTGCAAAAATATATTTTCCGCAAAACAAAAAACAACATTCTCAAGTTTAAACTCACCAACGAATCTGGTTCTCGCGGTCTAGTTTCGAAAATAACTCGGATCCGATTTTTTCGAAATGCAAGAGTGCAACGAAAATGGTTGCCCCTCGATAACATACGAAAACCAAGGTACCAGACTTCCGGCGTGAACATTTTCAGTAATATCAGGAATCCTTGAATTTTCAACTACCTCCAAGGCAAAAGTCTGCTGTTCCCAAAGATTCGATGCCGCGTTCTTCGAGAAGGCACCTGAAATACGTTTCGGTACGCTCGGCGAGGGGACTTCTTCTCTAAGCCCGAGCTACGTGCCGACACCGGGGTGCTCTGCGACGCCCGGCATTGTTCATCCCTCTCTGTACGTTCTGTCGACCATCGGATTAACTTTGGCTGCTACATTTTGCTCTGTTGATCCGTTTCAGCTTTCAGCCCTCACCTGATGCTTTTTGCCCAGTTCTATCCCGCGCGTTTTACCAGAGAAATGTTTTCCACCGTTGGATTCGTTTCAACGTACCAGTCGCGGCTCGATTTATTTTACATTTTTTCTTCCCGCACACAAAACCCTGCTTTTCCAGCTTAAGAGCAGATTCTGACTTTTTTCCGAACAAATTTCCCCCCGCGACTCTCACCTCGTACCAACGAGTCAGAAAAAAAAACTCAAATCATCATTTGAAACTCCAACTTGTTTCAATCTTAATTACAAAATTCAAATATCAGCTCGCCGCTGTTATTCTCTACGAGAGAAAATGTGTAAGCAACAGGATGATAAAGAAATTCTGTTCCATCAACTTCAAGGAAGTTTCGAAATGAAACATAAACTTTTTAGCAGCTCTTGTACGTATTTAATGCGAAACTTCGAATCGTGTCAATTTAATTGGCACGTTTACAGCAATCGCAAAGTTGAAATGACTAGGAAACGAGAAATAAATCCTGTATTTTCTTCCAGCAGTGGAAAAACGAGCTATGATATTTCGATAATCGAATAACTTCGCCCAAACTTTGGTAACCACCAACGTCGACGATGAACAACGCGGTAGACCAAAAATGCCTGTTTATCGATTCTCCGCGGTTCGACTCGCGAAATATCGTGGTAAGCTTACGTGCTAGAAGACTTTTCGAAATCCTCGGGGAACCGTCTCTGGTATTTAATTTAATACCATAAACGAGATATGCTCGTACAACGAAACAACGAAATTATAACTATACGTAAATTGATCATGCGCAATAACGAACAAATTAGCGAACAAAACGAGGGAGAGGACCTGTTTTTTCTACCAATCAACAAACAAAGCCTACGAAATCGCCGTTGAATTTTTTCGAGCTGTTCCATGTTAAAATGTCGATATTCAATTGTTTCAATTGTTTACGAATCGCGCCGAGTCCTGATCAAATTACTTGCTCGTTGTAAACACAGCTTCGATACGTAGAGCCCCGAGCTGTTTTCCGGTTGTTTTGATACGAGAATACGCTGCGCTGATGAGGGTTAAAGAATAATTAATTAGAATTCCCGAACCCAGCGAAGGCCTTTTAAGCGGGGGAGGATTGTTATGGCCCCGCTCCCTTCGGGAAGGCTAATACTTCAACCCTCCGTTGGGTTGCCGTTCACCCGTTTGAGAGCCTGGACAGGATCCGGAGTGCACATGGCAGATGGGTGAACCGTACAAACGACCCGCGAGACTCGCCGCTCGTTGAACTTCGGACTCGACTTGGAGCTTTTCGCAGAGACGGACAGTCTACCGCGATCCTTGACGTTTTACCGCGATACGCCTGATCGGAACTGCAATAAACGAGACGCGACGAGGGTCTCGCCTCGCCGGAGAGAAGTTCCCTGGGGTCAGCTCCGACGGATTTCGGCTCGCGAGATCTTCGATTGTTTTTCACAAATTTAGCGCTACCTGCTACGGAGCTAAGCTCGTGAAACGACGATTCGCGAGCTTCTACCACAGCGGAGGAAAATATCATTCGGTAACGATCTTGCGCAGAAATACAAAGCATTTATCGACTCGTCTACACACTTTCGTTTCGTACTCGTCAAACCTATCGCCAGGATCGATACCTAAAGCTGCGCTGCCGTGCGAAGTCGTGCAGCGTGTAGAGAATATCAGAAATAATCAACGGACTCGAGCTCTGATATGAGATTTGCAAAAAACTGCGAGGAACTTCGACACTGAGGTTGCGATCCAAACATTCTTTCTCTTCTCAACCATCGTAATAGTCGGCTAATTTTTGGTATTTCTAACAACGACGGACAGAAAAGAATGAGCTGCCGGCATATTTCAGAGTCGGCTACTTCCGAGCCTCGCATCTCTACTCCTCGGCACGTATGTCGTAAGCGGAAAGTGCGAGTTTTATTCGTAGGAGAATGAAAAAAATGGCGGCTGCTCCGCGAGGACGGCCCGCGCGACTACCTTTTTTGAAACGTTCCGTACATTTCGCGAGGCACGTCCTGGTTTATTATTAAAATGATGATAATAATAACACGAGTAATATTAAATGAGGGGCGGAATCGACCCGCCTGGATTATTGTCGCGTCGCACGAGCCTAGAATCTTTATAGTCCCCACGGTATAAATATAACTTTGCCTGCGAGCGATGAAAAGTAAATTAGGAACGGACAAATATTCAGTGTCCTTGGAGCATAAATGTAAAAATAGACGTAATTTGCTAAAACGCAAAAACGATGAAACTTCGAGCTTCTCTACATGCATCGATGCAAACCCCCGTGCGTCTAATTTCAGTCTCGTCTCGACTTTTCATTTACTCGAATACCAAATACGTTTGATTTCACGTTATTAACATGAATTAAATTCATGTTTTTTGCAGGACTCGTCTAAAATTGTGCGCTTCTCAAAAAGCGTCTGCCTATTAATATTCCTTCTTGCCACCTGGATTTCACGTATTGGATAGACACCAACGAGATTGTTTTCCTTTTTACCAATTTCGAGCAACGTGGAACATGTAAACACAGGAAAATTTGCCAGCGAGTGACGAAAAGCTCGCGAGTATATTAAAGTAGCCATGAAAATGCGGCTTAGAAACTCGTAAACTTTCGGAAGCTATCGATCGTAACAACGGTGCTTGTTGCGAACGGAAACAAGAGAGACGCGTCGACTGATTAGGAATTTATAGAGCGATGCTATTATTCCTTGGTGCAATACGGATGGACACACAAATAGCTTCCACCGTCGAACAGTGCGCGGTCTATTCGCGGCAAACTCGATTGCAGAACAGTTCTCCCGTGATAATTTTCTGCTTCTACTCCCAGCGGAAAAAATGTGACGCTCGAGGCAAACATTTGTGGAAAATTCCCGTGCAGAGATTTGAAAACGTCGTTTTAAAATGTCCATTTTAAATTTGAAACGAGCTTTTTTTTCGCCCATGTTTCGATACTGGGAGAATATTTCAGCTTTTCAGGGAAAAGCGTTTGTCAGCGTGACGAATTTGACAATTCTGATTTTGCATCGAGAATCAAATTATTTTTTTTTCTGGATCAAGGATTAATAAATAAACGCGCGTATAATATTTTGCGATGACTCGCCGATGTTCGGTCCGAGAGGGGCTGGGTTTTTTCTTCTATGGCCGTTTCGCACGACCGGATACGAGGGAGAGAGAATTTCTCGGACTCGGCAAACATTTCGCGCGGCGTTGAGGTTTCGCCCGGCGATTTTCCGAGAGTCGAGATGACGTTTTGGATTGGAAAAGTTGAAGCGTCATGCCTTCGAGGTTTCAATATCTATAGAAGAAGCGGAGGGATTTCGGACCGATGGAAGAATATCCGCGTGTGAAAAAGGCGGCTTGGAGTCGCAGCTTTGTGTCGACTATCCGAGCTAAGATCCGCCATTGAATTCCAATTCTTAACCCGATGTGAAAAGATCCGAGCCCTTCGAAGACGCGGCAACGAATGAATTTTTCGGAGACCGTAACTTATCATTCGAATTGATCTCATCGTGACGCGCGCGAGGCGATCGGGGAATCCCAACGCGACGGGCGGACGACGCGCGCCGACCTCTACTACTGCGCTAGCGATGACGGTCAGCGTCTCGTCGTACGTGGCGCCTGACCTCGCGCGAACCTTTTCTACTAGCCTCGTTGGGAATCGCGCGACGCAAAGCTACGAAAGATGGCAAACATTTCTGCATACAAATAATGAATGAAAAAACAATTCGCATCCAACGTAAACGGAAAACGGAAATTAAATTGAAACGCGAACGAAAATCTTAATATTAAAATTTATTTTTCACTTTCAGCGTGTTTTTTTTTTAAATTTAGTTTAACTTTTAAACTAATTTATTTTACTTTTTTTAACTCGATCTATTATAAAACCGTGTTGTTTCAGTTTTTTTTACCTATAATTTTGTACAGGTTTTTTTTTCGCAAAAAGAGAAATTTAAATATTGGCGCAGCAATGTTCGAACGAGTGTTTCCGAGAAAACGAGAAAACGATACCTGCTACCGAATTACAGCTGTATTATTGATTACCTAGTACTTCTCCGAACTTCAGCTGGATTTTATTTCGTAGTTTCGCTTTGATCATAAGCAATTATGAGCTACAGACGCTTTCTCGTAGCCGAGTGAATCTCTTTGAGACTCTAGTTGTCATAATTGACAAAGCATTCGTCGCTGAGTACGCTGGGAATAACGCCCGACGAATTCGAGCGATGAGCAACAATATCTTCCCGAATATAAAGTCCGATGAGATCCTTCGGTATGCAATCTGTTCACTGAGAGAAATGGCACCTAGTCACGGTAACTAAACAAAACAAGTCATTGGAGAAACGCGCTTGGAACTACTTTTTCTAGCCACTGCGACTACATTTCTGGTAATAGTAGCCAGTGAATGTAGCTACTCTAACCAATCTGAGCTTTCCGGTATCAATGACTAGCTAACATACTTTAAATTGGCCCTGACTATGTAATTTCTTTATGATACCAAGAAAATACGGCTGAAGTAACTTTGAAATTGTAGCTGCTCCTACCTGGGGCTCGAATATCGCTGTGTCGTGTAAACAAAATCGCATTGTGGCGTAAACATCGAGTCGCGATTTTAGCTCGCCTGTCAAATCCGAGAACAAGAAACGTCTCGGTGATTCAAGATTTTTAACCAAGATGACAAATCAACGTACCATTGCTCGAAGCGAGTCTCGACATCGGCTTTTTCTCGTCTTGGCTCGCCTGACGAGACGAAACTGTATCTGCGAGTACCATTCGAGACACGAAATCGCAATCTTTGCTCGCAGTACGAAACTCTAAAAATGTTGAAGTTGCCACAACTATGATTTACAGTTGAAGAGGATTTTCTTATTTGGTTACTGCAACTTGAGAACTCTGGTAGCAGTAACAAGATCTGAAGGTCACTGCACCGACCTGTATCAAGCTAGAAACACCACATGATCGAATCGAATTCTGCGATATCTGAGAATTGAGTGCTAATTAGATGCTAATTAAATGCTCTATTGCCGAATTAAGTGCTCTTCATGTTTAGAAAAATACCCGTGGCATGAATTTTGCATGATTTTGCGATGGGTCTTCCCCGTGTTTTTTCCGGATTTCTCGACATCCAGTGGACATAGATATAAGATCAGGTACTGTTTGGGATCCGCAAGGGTAGACTTGGATCCATTGGGCATGGTCCCGATGCTGTCCGACGACCAGAACACATCGAGAATCGCAAAAACATCAATTTTGCATGATTTTGCGATGGGTCTTCCCCGTGTTTTTTCCGGATTTCTCGAGATCCAGTGGACATAGATATAAGATCAGGTACTGTTTGGGATCCGCAAGGGTCGACTTGGATCCATTGGGCATGGTCCCGATGCTGTCCGACGACCAGAACACATCGAGAATCGCAAAAACATCAATTTTGCATGATTTTGCGATGGGTCTTCCCCGTGTTTTTTCCGGATTTCTCGAGATCCAGTGGACATAGATATAAGATCAGGTACTGTTTGGGATCCGCAAGGGTCGACTTGGATCCATTGGGCATGGTCCCGATGCTGTCCGATGACCAAAACACATCGAGAATCGCAAAAACATCAATTTTGCATGATTTTGCGATGGGTCTTCCCCGTGTTTTTTCCGGATTTCTCGAGATCCAGTGGACATAGATATAAGATCAGGTACTGTTTGGGATCCGCAAGGGTCGACTTGGATCCAATGGGCATGGTCCCGATGCTGTCCGACGATCAGAACACATCGAGAATCGCAAAAACATCAATTTTGTATGATTTTGCGATCTGTCTTCCCCGTGTTTTTTCTGGATTTCTCTACGACGAGCACAGATTTTTCGAAATATCTCCAAGCCGTACGTAATGAGAGCTCTGAAACAAGTCGATGAGAATTTCCCAATTGGCGAGATCGACTGATCTTGCGAAAAGCGATATCGTCGGCGGAGTGGAGTGCTAAAACGTCTACTTGTTTGATGTTCGGACGAGCTTCGATATTTTTATGCTTTCATTTGTTTTATTCCTCCGATGAAAGCTCCTCCATCGTACCGTTAAACGGGTAGTTTTATCGTCGATTTCCGTCGCGAGCAGAACTATCATCGAGTCACTATTTATGGAGAGGTCGAGATAGGGGAGATTTTTTTCTCCATCGATCAATCGAAAGGTCATCCGCACCGACCGAGCTTGAAAAGCTCGGAGACGCTGCTCTGAAGCGAAATGTCGTCGCAGCCATTCTCTTCCTCGAGACGTCGCGGCATTCAACCAGTGGCCTCGTCGTCGCGCTTCCTTTTTATCCTTCTTTTTCGACATTCCCGACTCGTTTCTCTTTTCCCATCTTATAAACCACCGAGACGTTGGGATTCGTAATAAATCAAGATACAAAATCGCGCGACAACGCCGCCTCAAGCTGCTCTACGCTCACGGAAATGGACTCTGCTCGATGCTTCTTCCGGAAACTCGTTTTCCCCGTTCGATCGAATTGAATATCCTCCGTCTCCTTAAGTGTCCAAAATCACGCCATTCGAAATATTCGAAAAATCAGCTCACCGTAACAATTTCCTTTCCGAAAGTGATTTCTCTGGGTGCTGAAGATCCAAAGGTGAATGAGAAATTTGAATGCATGATTTGAAAGACGAAATAATAGCTAGTATTATCTGAAACTTGGCCTGCGGAGGCTTCTGAGGTCGTTGATCACGAATGAGCCTTCAATTTTTTGAAATTCAAAATACCGGATTCGATATGTTGAAATGTGATACTTTTTCTGACATTTGCTATAAAAGGATGCCAAGATCACTGATTTTGCAATCTTGACAGCAGATTCGTAATCAGCAATCTGAAAAATACTTGTACACCAAATTTCATCGGAAGGAAAAAATTCGTGACCGAAAGGGTTAATATTCATTCTTGTCAACGACAGGTTTCGCATGATCAGCGAGTTTTCATCTGGTGTCGCCAATTTTTTGTACCCCGAGAGGTTACACCTCGCAGAATATTAGTCCGTTGTCCCATATTGAGACTGGTAATCATTGACTGAGCAAATACTCCGTCTCTGTTCCATCATAAAGCCAACTTTCCACGCGATATCACCGGAGGCTCGTGAATCTCTTGAAAGCCAGTCCGTAGCTGATTCACCGTTCCGCTGTGGTCTGGCGACCATTTCTCCAAATCCCATGCCAATCCTACGGCAAATAAACAAGGAAAACGACTCCTGCGAACTCGCACCCACACCGCGAAACCCTGCCGGTTTCGAAAGTAGTGAAAACTCGATCGGGGAGAATTTTTCTTGTACGAGGAGCCGTCGAACAATGGAGGGCGGGGGGAAGGTAGTATCAGAAACGAGCCGAAGAGAAACAAGGCGACGTTCGGATCAAAACTCCTCGACTAGGACGCAGAGAGCTGGTGGAACAAAAAACACGCGAATGAGAAAGGAAGAGCTTCGGTGAATATCCACTCGGGCGGCGAATAATAATTGGTGGCAGCTGTGGGATCCCCCGCGAAACTCGTTCCGCGACCGAACGAAGGACTCTTGAAATCCACGAATGAATTCTTAACTATTTTTTTTCTCCCCTTCTCTTTCTCTCGGTCGCGATTGTAGCAGGCCTACATTCATTTGCAAAACCCACAAATTTCCAATTCTTTCACGATCTGAGGTTTCCACCGCCGCGACAATCTCGAACAGCACTGCCGTGTCTCCAGCGACCCGTACATTCTCGCACTACCAACCTAATTTTTCGCTCGTCACCAGAAAACGAGGGGGGGAGAAGTTCTTTGTGCGGAAATAATTAGGCCACGTTTCGAGCAGAAGTTTAATGTAGTTGCTCCCCGCAACTCGACGATTACGTACGCGTCGTCGTCATACTCGTTGTTGGCTCGAATCTCCCCGGGAATTGTAAATCACCGCTTGATTCGTCTGAAACGACGCGAATTCCCCTAGATTTTCGCATTTTCACGCTGTATTGCGTATTTTGGATGTATTTTGGAGCGTATACCTCCCCTCATCCCGACCCTCCGAAGGAAATTGGAGCTTCCATTGCTCCATCGCGAAAACTGCAACGTTGTTTGTAAAGCCCTCGAGCTTTTTCCCGTAGGTACCCAGGGACAAATTGACTGCGCTTTCGTTCGTTCTAACTACCGGAATTTTTCCGCTCCGCCTGATCCCAATGATTCGCGAATGCCGGGGGATATTTAGACTAGGGAAATCGGACTCGACAACGGTACGTCATTTGTTCCGATTCGAGTATTCCGTGATTCATTGTAATTATCTTTCGGCTCCGGAAGCGAATGATATTATGCCGTGCCAACGAATCTATGGAAATCCTAATCACGCGTACTCTCAAGTCGTCGTGCCACTCACCTTGGTCTCGATCGAGAACTTTTAACTCGGCCTTCGCGAACTGCGAGCTGAGTTCAGCTTGACACCGGGACGCACCTACGACACATTCTCAACATCCACCTAATCTTCCCATCTTCTTCGCACCATTTCAAGCCACGCGTGGTTCTCTTACTCTCGTTTGCGCTTCCACACCTCGGCATGATACATGCTATTTTCGACCTCTACGTGCGAACGATTATTACGTCGTTACCCTCGGCAACTGTAGAGAGACAGAGATATGCGAAACGGAGGGGAGGAAGGGGTCGCTCGCCCGGACTGTTAGGCGGGCTCCCGTGACGCTATCTAATTATTATCTCATTGCCGTCGGACTAACGACGACTTATTACTAATTATGACGCAGAGATCCCAAGGGCAAAGCATTTCCAGTAGCACGCGTGCTGAGAACTTTGATCTGATTCATGCCGCAAAAGCTTCTCCATCCCCTTAATCAAAGGAATAATAACGAGCATTTTATGCCACGAGTGCTACGCACGACCTCCGTGAGGCCGCGACATCTTGTCAACCTCTACTTTGCAGATTACTTCCAACGAATTCACGAGACATCGAATTCACGAGAATCCTTACATCAAATTCGACTCGGTATTATCATTTTGGCATGAAAGGATGAAGCAGTTCGCACGAAGCATTCATCATCTATTATCCTCTAACGCCGATATACCAACAATTTTAATACGCACACAGCGAAACATTTTTCGTCTTTGTGTGAAGTGTACAAATTTGTGTCTAGAATAATCCCCATTTTAGCGTGATCGTTAGTTTTGTTCTCACAGTCCGTTTTGGACCGTACAAAAGTGTCATTTGATACTAGAGCAACCGTTTAAGAATGTTACTCCAGCATTCGTTTGTGTTACTGCTACCACAGAGCTGTGTGACTTCATCGCTACACACCGAGTAGGTTGAAATAACGCTAATTTTGTGTCAAAAAAGTCGTTAACACAAATTTTTGTGTTAAATTTTACGGAAAACTTTGTACTGCGTACAGCTGCGTTGACTATGCTAGATGGTTACAGTAGTAAGTACAATGCTGACGCAAGCTACCATTCTACAGGTTACCCTATAGAAATAGGAAATAGAAAAACTTATATTTACTTGATAGCTATAACTCTGTTGGCCACGAGACGCCATGCAACAAACTGAGTTGCAAAGTTTGATTATTCTTCTGGGTAGTGGAATAGAGTTGTAGATACGTACATCGACGGAGGACTTGTGGAAATGTGCTACTGGTTGAATTCAGGGACGTCGCGTTACGCTGCAAGCTCCAGTGTCCGAAACAATAGTTTGGATGGATGGGCTGGAAGATCGAAACTTGATACTTTTGTTTGAAGTGAACCCTCCGATACATCAAACAATACTACGACACGCGGTTTCCTATACCAGCCAACCAGTCATCGATAGGGAGATCCTCGCACAAAATGTATTTGCTGCGTTGCGTCGTATCGAATGTACTGTAGGAAAGCTATCTACCACATCGATTCCAGTTACAACTCACCCCCTGATGTAGGTACGTTAATGCGATGTAGATAAGTTTACATGAATCGTGTAGAGTGACCTGATTTTTTCCAGGTCACCACGATAACCAGGAATAAGCATGCGAGTGAAAATTATATACCATTAATCATTGGGGGGATGATAAAAACATAGACGTTTCTTATCAACGATTCACTCCGAACGCGTGTAGGTCAATCGGTATTGAATTCCTTTCGACCCGGTTATTCAGACTTTATTTTTATATTAGAATTATTTCTAATCTCAATCATGTCCAATGTGACTGAACAAGCAGAGAAATTATTTCCATAGGTCAAGTACATAGTGGAAAAATTGCCGTCAGCTACATTTTTTACGTACATACTTTTTTTCAAATAAATAACCTCCAGAATTATCGTATTGGATGTGAAATGTTTGGCAAAAAGGTGCTCGAAGCGTAATGATTTTTGGGCGTATCTACGCGCTCTTAGCATTTTCACGTTCCTGCTTCCATAAATTTCTGGGAAATGTTATTTTTATGAAAGTTGGATGTAAAGAAAACGATGAGCTTTTCACGGAACACTTCGCGTCGGATGAAAAGTTATTTTTATGGAAATCGGCATGTGAAACATGCCGGATCGTTGTCCCCGTTTCACCCTCCGCACCGGAGCGCCGCTTTTTCACGATCCATTCACGCATTATTAAGCGCCCTGGAATTAGTCATTATTTCTCCTTGGAAAGCTCGAGTTTTTTGAATACTATACTTATTTAGATACACAGCGATTACATGGCACAGTGCGATGGAAATGGACACGAGTAACCGAAGGGACGAAAGATAATCGTGCTAACTCTAATCGCCGCCGGTTTATCATCTATTGACCGAAAAAGCTCGAAGAGTGTTTGGAAATTATTTATTAATTAGTGAACCGACTCGTTTTTTCGTCCTGCTCTACGGAAACTCAGTTGTGTTCAGCACAGTGAATTGCCTTCGAGTTTCCCTGTAGTCTTCGTTAGCATGGTGAGAAGGCGAACGTCGACCGGAGAAATGAAAATTCGGGCCGTGAGACCGCCTCCGGGTGTCGCGACCAGGCTAGACGCGAAGTTTGTCGAAGCGCAGTTTTTTAGATTGCACTTTGAGTCGCGATATCTCGAGAACCGAAGATCGAAAAGGCACGTTCCGACCACTCGTTGGATTCGTCTCGAGTGCCGCTACAAAACTGTGCCAACGTCTG
This sequence comes from Arge pagana, assembly GCA_963969455.1. Lineage (NCBI taxonomy): Eukaryota > Metazoa > Arthropoda > Insecta > Hymenoptera > Argidae > Arge > Arge pagana. The sequence continues at coordinate 19,082,045 of OZ018312.1, read as the reverse complement.
TACGTTTCGCGCGCGTCAGAGCGAATCGCGCGCAAAAAACGAGTCAGAGAGTAGACGGCGGAGGAAATATCTCTCGCAATTCTTCGTGGAAGGGGGAACAAAGTGGACGGTATGGGTTATACATTTTTCAGGAATTTCGCGAGCCGATGTCGATACCTTTGACGCAATCTCGTCCCAGCGGATTTGGAATGAGATTAGGATTTATCAATCGGTCGGCGCAGGGACGAGCCTAATTCAATTCGTTTCCCGTACAAAAAAAGAGCAAGGCAGACCGAGCGTATCTCTTCTAAATAACTTCCACCGCAGAAGACTTTTTCGGTGGACATCCGCTCGAAAATTCATCCTCGTCGTTCCCATTTATTGACCGAAAATAATTTCGGGAAAGTTTGCGAAAAATTGGAAGATCAGTCGCGAAATGTGTGGAAAATCATAGACACAATTTTTTTAAAAATGTGCACAATTTCTAATTCTCAAAATGAATCTCAACTTTGACAAAAACGAAAACTAATCGCTTGACAGGTGGAAAATTTGTTAGGAAAAAAGGATAACGCGTTCGGGAGGAATTTCTAACTCTGCGAAAAATACGAGGTCGAAGGGGAGAAGAATTCAGTTGTGATGCTAACAAGAAGGAGAAAAAGTAGGCGGTTGAATTATCGCTTTTATCCGTGACGCGCCGTATTTTCGTTTGCTTTTGTAAAATGAGGGTATGAATATCTGCGCGGACGGGGGTTGAGATGAAAGCGAACAAATAGCGTTGGTGGATGAAGGTAGCGAGTATTGCTACGAGGATCTGTCGTATATTATTCAAGGGAGCATCGGGGTTAGGAAACTCGGTTCAACGAAAAACTGATATCTCCGAGGAACCGGGCTCGCAGGAACGCGAACTCACGTCCGGCAGGTTTCGAATATTTTAAAAATTTACGGAAGCACAAATTTCGACAGAAAATATCGACCAGCTACGAAAACCAGAATTTTCACGAATTTCCACGCCCTGATTCGGTTCTCCGCGTTGGACTTGATACGAAAACATTTCATTTTTGAAATTGACCGTTCGAGTTCCAAAAACATGTTTTTTTTGTGCACTTTTCCATTTTAATGTCCGTCGCAGGATAAAAGTAGGATCGAAATTCACTCTCCATTGCGGAAGTAGCGTCAATATTCTCGGGACAAATTAACGGTATAGTCTCTAAAGATTATACTTTGAAAAAACGAAAAAAAAAACATTTTTTGAAAATTTCTTAACCCTTGTAAAAAAAAAAGCGACGAGATATTCGTCGAATTGTCGCTTGTTAGTCGCGTTTGTTGCTTGGAAAAATTGCGATCTGCGGGGCTAGCCAAGAGAATGGAAGGGCCAACACGTGGGAGCCGAGTTTTGACCTGGAAGCGTTGATATTTATCGAACACCTCGAGACGAGGCGAACGGTCGCGTGTGAAATGAGTCTTCGTAGCATTTACCAGCCAACGGATCGGAACGGTGTAACGAATGCAAAACTCCCGGTCTATTTCCCGACTATTTCCATCGTTTCCTATCTCCCCGGTGTTTACCGCAGCGGTAAATACACCAGAAGCATTTTAGGCGCCTATCAGACGTATTATATTCCCGCGGAGTAAAAATACCTCCGCGTAAAGGTTCACCGTTCCACGCGAATTTCGTGCCAGATGCGAAATTCTAACGAAAAGTGCGGCACGCCGATAATCGAGGGCACAGAAGACGAGAATAACGCTGGACCATTTTTCGAATCCAGCATTCAAACGATTGCAACAATTTCATCGGTTCTATTAGTCGCGAATCGATCGCGCATGATGTTCGCTCCTCCAGATTTTGATCGACCACTTCACCGCGCGGTGATTGATGTTCCTGCACACGTTTGCTCCGCCATTTCCTCGAGGCGGCGAAAGTATGTCAACTTGTTTCCAATCTCGGCGCCAGCCGCTAAAGACGACCTACTTTCACACCGCGACGAATAAAAAATACCTTTGATTTTTATTAATTTTTTTTTTAAAACTTTTGTCAACAATTATTGAACTATTAATGCTCACCGCGAACAACATTCGACGAGTTTCTCGTTATTTTCGAAGTAAAGTACAGTTAAAAAAAACTGAAAAACACGCTTTTACAAGAGATTGAGCTAAAAACTGGAAAATAAATGCCAATTATTTAAACCCACTAAGAATAAAGTGGGTTTGTTGTTTTCGTATTATTTAATGGTTATTGTTCATATTTACAAAAATTGACTTCAAGCTGCCCACACGTTTTTGCAATGACCTTAATTTTCTCGTTAGTCACTTTGTCGTTACCTTGAAATTTATTCTTCACTTTTTAGTTCGGTTTCCCATTAATGTGTGTTTTTTAGTTTTTTTTTAACTGTATTTTTCTTCTTATTTTCTCAGTTTTTCCACGTTTTTAATCTTGAATTTGAAAAGAATTTAAAAGTCAGTTTTTTCTTCAATTATTGTATTTTGCACAGTTTCAATTTGATTCGGCGTCAAAACCACGTTTGAAGATTTTGTTACATACCAACAAACATGCACACCAAGCTTACGAAAGCTTCTTGATAATATGTAAATAACGACGATGCCAAATATTTTGCGACGATGCTGAATATTTTCTCAATCACGATTATACAAGGATCTCCCGATTTCACTATGCCGCGAAATAGATGAGCACCGGAGAAATGATTACGCCGAGGACGGATGTCGATGAAATTTACACACGATACAGTAAAACTCGCGTCAGAGAAAAAAGTAGAAAAATTAGAAATATTCCATCGAATATCTTTCCTTACCATCGTAAGTCAGAGCAATTCGACTACCCGTTCGCTTTGGCAGGGTGAGTTGGCCTAAAATACCGGGATAGTTGCCATCCCGATGTGTTGCATAGCGTAGTATTAGTATGCCGGATGGCCACCGTGCTCATCTAACGCCGGCTAACTGATAGATAGTTGTGGCGCCTATCCAAGATGGTTCGACTCGCGATATTACTAGAATACTGAGCACGGCCATCTAGCATGCGGAGACTAACCAGAAAATGCTTATCGCAGCTATCCGTTTTTTTTCGGTGTAAGACGAATCCGCATTTTCTCGATCTTCTCGTTCGTCAGTGATCATCGGCGAAATTGCGAGGTTCGAAGTTACGCGCTGGAAACGGGGGATGGCAGCGTAGGAACAGTCGTTGGGCTTGTATGCAAGGGCGAACGAGCGAAGGAAGGAAGGATCTTGGGGAAAAACAGTGGTATGTAAAAGGTTACGCGGGTGCCGGGGAGCGAGATAGGCCTCGGTGGGAGAGACGTCGAGGGTGAGTGTGGCGCGAGCGCACGGGGGGAGCGGTGATGGTCCATTCACCAGGAGGGAACGAGGGTGTATCGTAGCGATAGGCAAATCTGCTGTGAATCAGTTATGACTTCGGAAAAAGTCTTACGTCTTCTGGCGGTGCCTCGCGTATCGTTGAATCTGCTCGAATCTCTACCCACATGCGACGATTCTCTCGCTATATTATATATGCGACGTTTCTCTCGCTGTATATCTCGACGCCCCGTACGATATCTCACCGTGCAGACTACTTCCATAGATTCCGTTCGGTCGTAACTTCGAATAATATACTTCTGCCGTCTTAAATACGAGCCTCGTATATGCTACGAGTATACCTCGCGCGTCATCCGTTTGTTCGCCGATTTTGAACACCTTTCGCCAAAATTGCCTCTCGCAAACGATGAGCTTGGTAGACGTGCGAAATAAATATCTCTAGGCGAGCTATTCGTCACTCGAACATGATCACGAAATTACACGTTAAAAAACTGCGCGTCGTTGTGTAAAATGCACAAATTTGTGTGTAGAATATTTAGAATTTCAGTGCGATCGTTAGTGTTGCTCTCACATTTCGTTTTCCAACACGCAAAAATGTTATTTGATACCGAATTAACACTTTTTAAATGTTATTCCAGCATGAGTTTGCGTTACTTTCAACATAGAGCTGGGTCATCCCGGCACTGCACACGGAGTGTGTTGAGATAACACTTTTTTTGTAGCAGATTCTTGTTTTTTTGACGTTATTTCACAAATGACTGGACTTACATAAAAAATGTGCGAATCAAATTTGCAGGAAATTCAATTTACTACAAAAAAGGTTCAGTAAATTGAATCGCCGGAATTGATATTTCTCGAGATATAGAGCGTTGACTTTTTCATAACATGAATTTTTTTTGATATTCTCAAACATTTCATATCAGGAAAAAGTCAATGCTCTATATCTCGAGAAATACCAATCTTGGCGATTCAGTTGACGGGACCTTTTTTGTAGTAAATTGAATTTCTCATAAGTTTGTCATTACCCGTTTTTATGTTCGTACACCCATTTACGAAATAACACGAAAAAAACGAAGATTTTATACAAAAATCAGATTTAGCGATCCGTACAATCTTACGAGTGCAGATTACAGCTACGTCGCAATGGACACTTTCGTAGAGAATTCAATCCGGAGTAAATCGCGCCCTGGTACGATATGATAGCACGAAATGCCGCCGAGTTATAGTTATTTGCAGGAAAAAAATCCAAGTTTACCTGTATTTTGAATAGGAAACCGTCCCACTCTCTGGGAAAGTACTTGATGTTAATTTTAAAATCTGAAATCTTCAGGAAGATTTCTTTTTCGACATCCCAACAAAATTTTCAGTTGGGGCCAAAAGTAGAAAAATAGTCCTGAAAATAAAGACACCCCAATCAATGCATATTTCGACGTGAACTCAAAAGCGTTATACATCGAGTTATACCGTAACTCCGCTCTTCCCCTCCATTATTGCAGCACAGAAATTTTATCGGCGCAGACCTCTAACCACGGTGACAAAATGAAACGAACTGAATTATTAGACAGACGTCGCTGCCTAGTCCGGAGAAAATTCGATTCGGCATAAGTAATAACCGCCGGTGATTCTCGATCTTCGTATAATTTTATCGTGTCGGTAGGAAATTGAAAGGTCTTTACTAATAGAGAATCTCTGAATACATCCGATCTCCAGGTGATTCATTTTTCCCTGACCAGATTTAGTAGTTCATTTTTTCCGAATAGCCATCGAAACATTCATGAATTCATTCTTTCCAAAAAATTCACTGCGGTGCAGATTGAAAATGACAGAATACGAAAATTCCTTCCGCGTCAAAAACGAACACCAAAGAAAATTCAGCTTTTCACATCACCAAAAAATACTCGATGCCGGAGAAAAATGAGCGTCGTTGCAGGTACATTTTTTTCTTCGGTCGACTTTTGCCAGAGAAATCGTTTGACAGCGAACGTTTTCGTTTCCTGTATTCGTTTTTGGCTTGCGAAATAATTTCCGCGCGAGAAATGCTACGGATTTCAAGTATCGAGATGGTTGTGGAAATGCAACGCGAATTTCAGCGTTAATTGCTCAACTTTCGCGATAAATTCGGCTCGCGATGACCATGAGCTGAATTTACTGTTTCTCTGGGCGCCCGAAATTCCAGAAATCGTTGATGCCCAAAGTTTATCGGAAAAATAGTCGCCGCGGCGGTGGCTGATGCGGATAGTTCTGATAGATGCTCGTTTAAAGTTATTTAAAGCTCAACTAGGCGCGCAAATTGGCCGAGCGCTGCGACGACTATTGATCATCGTGCCGTTGAATATTTACCGGAATAAATAATCGCGAATGTTCACGGGGCGAAGTGCGAACGAATGAAAATTCCAGAAGGAGGAATAAAATTGGAACGAGGCGATAAAGGCGCATCGACGATAATGAGCTTTTATGTAACGTCAGTCGTACGAAGTTTCTTCCCTTTTTTTATCACATTTTATTATCATATTCCGACTAATTGGAGAGTCGGAGCTGGTAAACGAGTTTGAAAAATATACGGACCAAGTATAACGAGCTTTTATATCACTGATCCGTTCGCGCGATAATCAGCAAATGAATCTGCCGTCAAAGGTGACGTAATTGAAGTCTGATTCAATCTCGACGCTCGAACATTTTTACGTCATCTCGACTTTCAATTATTTCGGTTTCTTCGCCTACGCGGAAACGAGATATCGCAATATTGTTACTCAATTCAATATTTTCTTCTCCCCCTCCGATCAACGCGAATTTCGCATCTGGATTCTAAATATCACCCTCTGATTTTTTTTGGTAACTAATAAAGGGAAAAATAGTTTCATTTTTTAACTAACAAAAGAGAGAAATAGTTTTACTGGTCAAAGTCTGCTTTCGCAGCCAGGAAATGTTTATACGGTTTATATTTTTATCCGTTGCACAAACAAAACCTTTGTACATCATGTTTCTTAACTTTGCTCCTTGCTTACAAAATTTTCAAAAAACCTTTACAAAGGAAACCCTGTTAGTCTTTTTTGTGTTCATGGGTACTTTTTCTCACAAAACCGAAAATGTAGTAATTGTATTGGCCTCGATAACCACGATCGCTAAGGGCACGACTAGTGCGACGACCAAACAAAAGGTGATTTTGGGGAATTTGTCCAAAAAAAAGTATTGCACCGAATGTTTTCAAATTTTGCACGTATATTCGGACATGTTTAATGAATACAAATTAATTTTTCTAAATACAAATATTAAATTTTCAGCGAGTTATCCGCCATGTGCTGAGACTTGAAAAAAGTCCTCCCCCTGCTGCAGTGATTGCACCTTCGCAGTGCCTAAAATCCACTAAACCCAAAATTCTAACACACCAGAAGATATTTCCCGTACCATGACTCACGGCTGTGGAAAAAAATGAAAATGTAAAAAAATTGGTAGATTGTGGGTAAAAAAATCAAGATTTCAGTAAAAAATCGGCCGGTTTTTGGGCTGGTAAAAATACGTATCAAAAATACAATCATAAAACCGGAGGGTCATTGTATGTAGGATGTAATACGAAATAAGCTGAAACAAACCGCGAAGCGCTCGGATTATTTGTTATCGAGTTACAGCTGCGGCAAATTTGGATAAAGTGGTTTTGAGATAAACGCTGATTTAAGTAATAAGTAAAAGTACTGATTTGATTGACGTACATTAAGCAGTATATCTCAGGTTGATCTGCTGTTCCAGGCCCGTGGAATACACCTTTCGCTGCCTCGAAATGCGGCTGATGAAGTTCACGCTAGTTGTGCCCCCTAATAAACGTGCCACAGGATATTATATTATATCGTATATTAAAATATATAGGATATCGTATTGCATTATATTATATGAGAGGATGCATCAGCATCGTATTTACACGTTTCAACCTTTTGCAGCTTGTACAAAACACTCGAATATTATTCTTGACTTACGCGCCAGGTATCAGTAGTACCTCTTGTTTTCGCACAATGTGTTTAAACGACCGGAAATTATTGAATACTTCTGTAATAGCTGGAGAATTTGTTTTGAGTGTGTAACCACTAGGAAGGTAAACTTTAAATGCGACGAGGGTGTTTTTCCGTTATTTTCGCGCACGATGGATAGAAAAGTCGAGGAATAGGAAAACCGAGGACAAAAAAATACGTTGTGTTGTTATTATTGCCTGATGAAAAACGTCGTCGGGGGGAAAATGGAGGAGGAAGAAAACGTAAGTAAGGTAAACGCGTAATCGATCGGTCGGAGCTTTTGGGAAGCTAGATTCGGGAAGATTCGATTTGTTATCGTGGTATTGGAAAAGTGCGAAGGGAACGCGTCGAGCCATTGATTCGCGGGGACGAGGATTGCGGTTGGGTTTCATTCGATTAATCCGACCGGTGATTGCGTACGTCATAAACGGAAGTGTTGCGGACACCGTTCGGGAATTATTTGTGGACGAACGCCGAAGTGACGAGAGGATAGGAATAATTTCGCATCGACGCTCGTTTGATATATTTCGTCGCGGCGCCGCGCTGGTCGGCGAGATTCCACGGTTCTTGACGAACGATATCTAATCGATATGTTACGCGTTATACCTACGCGACGGTGCCGCCTGTATCCGACGCGAATCTACCCCCCGGTTATCGGTCACCGTATTTTCCTCAATCGCCCTCGGGCCATCGGCTATTTGGCCTCTCGCTTCGGACACCGCCGGCCACCATTAATCTGCCTCCGGTGTGCTTCGGGTCGGCATTAATAATTAACCATCATCGGATTACTAGTTACAAGGGTTGATTTGTGCTCGCGGATCCTTCCCGACCGCTTGGATTATTGCTCGCAGCTTCTTCGACCCTCCCATGTTCGTCCTTCTCTCCTCGTCCTTCCGCGATCCAACGCGAATTCGCATCCACCGCGTTCGCGGCGAAATTATCGCGTATATCACAAAAACGTGCTCTACGTTTTCTGCGCCAAATTTCAAGATCTCCATCTTTTGTTTGAAGTATTTTCGCGAAAATCCAACCGCTGTCGAGATAACCTACAAATACGGTCTCGAATACGCGCTTCGATGTCGTTAAACTGGACCACATATATTTTCCTCCCAAATTCGGGCGAACGGTGAGAGATAGAAAAAAATGCTTGGGACAATTGTAGTTGGAAATTTGGTTGCCTTCAACTTTTGTAAGAAACGTTTTTCGAAGAAACGAACGGAGACGCGATAAAAACCGTTTGTACTTCTTTTTTCCCAGCAAAACTTCGGCGGATATGAAAAACGTAAGAAATATCCTCTCCGGACATTTTTACCGCCCTCGATGTTCCCCGCGGACATTATTTTTCGAAATGACTAGTCGGCAAGTTACGTGCCAAGAAATATGCACGCGCCACGTTTCCAATTCTCCGAAAGTCTTATTGCCCATTATTCCCGCCGCCGGCCAGCTTTACCCTCGATTCGGTCGAGTAATTGAAACTAACCGAAGCAACTTGCTCTTCGAATTTTCGCCGTAGGCAAAATATGTCGCGATCGCTAGTCGCGTTAGTCCACCCTTCGGCGTTCGCCAGGGAAGTTATCCGAGCAGTTAATCCTCCGCGTTTCCGAAACGTGATAAATCTCGCCCAATTCCACGCGAAACGAGACGCGCCCAAACTCCCTAAACGGAAAGAATCGCCGCGGAGTCGTGCGAAAATTTCCGATTGCTGCATCCAAAAAACAAACAGAAAAAAATCTGCTCTCGTTTTCATCAGAATTCAGTCGAGTGCAAAATTTTGACATCTTTTTTGTCCAGACAGTACGATTCAGGGGATTGGGGTTGTCTCCTGATGGAAACACCCATTTTTTCCACTGGGCAGCGATGGAAAATCGGAAAATAAACGCACTCGCATTTTTTCAAAAAATCTCCAACAAAAGTTCGGGGAACAGAAATAACGACGTAGGAGTTTTTTATTCTCTTTGTCGTGCCTGTTTTCCGTGAGTCCCCTCGCTTAGCGTCGTCCCCTTGGCATACAACTTTTGCCCGAAACTTTTTTCGACATAATCGAATCCAACAGAGATATATTTTTTTTTGCCTCAAGATAAACGCCCACCATGTATATTGACGGTATAACGAGAAAGATATACCGAAGCTGTGAGATTGAGCCGATTTTCCGAAAAACGGTACGACTGTGAGTAAAACAGAAGTAAAACGAAAAATGTAACATCACTGATGAAGTTTTTTACAGCTATGTAGTAATCTTTGAAAAAGTTGTATCGAAAAATTCTAAAAACTCAACCAAAACTGAATAACAGGCTCGAAGAATAATAGCATGGTCAGAAAAATCAGAGAAGTCTGGCAAACAGACTCAAAAAAGACAAAACCTGCGAAATTTGTTGAAAAAGCTGGGGAAAAGGTCGAGGAAAAAACCAAAAATTTGGTTATTGAAAAGCTATAAGTATTTAGAGACTACTAGTACGAGCAAGTATTAATTTCGTCAAATAATATTTTCTTACCGCATAAAATAGACTCCATCTTTGAAAAACCGGTATTTTCGATTTTCGCGATTCTACGATTTTTCGTGTCCCACATTTGGGTCTAGGAATATATGCAACCCAGATAGAAACGTATAAACAATTCAATACTAATGCAATGAATTTGAAAAAAAAAAATTTCAACTTTTACGTTCAGATGAAAATAATCTAAATTCATCATCATCATCGTGGCTCTCTCGATCGTCTCGGTATGACAACCAGAAGTTGTCTTCTCGTAATACGAAATATGTTAGAACTTGTCAAAAAACATTAACAAGTTGTTAGATACCTGAATTTGAAGATTCCAAGACCAAGCAATATTATTATTATGCAATAAAATCAAACAACTGCGGATTCGTTGCTGGCATTAATGAGCTTCTCGAATAGCGTGCTGTGAGAAGGCCGTTAGAATGTATGGAATAAGTAGTCTATCAAAGCTGTGTGCGTAGGTATTTCTAAATTGAATCACATTTTTTTAAATTTAATTTTGGCAAATTTGTAGCTTTTTTCCCCAGTGTGTGTCCCCTCGATTTCTTTTTTTGCAGCAATATTACGGCGCGTAACGCAAACTTTTCTATGCAAGAAAGGGAGAAAGAAAATCATCCGTTGAATCGATTTATCAAGCTGTAGTATTAGCGAGACGTGAAGTTAGATTAGACGAGTTATCGCGCGCAAGATAATTAGCCCCTTTGAGCGCTGCAGTCAATCACGAACGCGAATCGCTGGAATTTGTTTGAGGCTCGAGTCAATTTCGCGAGGAATAGACGCGAATTTTCACGAGCGAGGTTTAATCCCGCGGAAGGGAGTAATCGAAAGAGAGAGGGAAAAAAATAAATCGGCAGGAATCCACGGATGAATCTTTTTATTCGAGCTGCAGCAGCGAAAAAGCTTCTTCGATGAATGAAAGGGAGAAGTCGAAATCGTGGAGGAGTCTCGTGCTATCGCGTCCGATTAATTCTTTCGGCCCGATATCATCGCCCTCGTCGTTCCTCAGGTCGCGCAGCCTCGAAGGCAACCAAAATCTGCCCTGATGGCCGCATTATTTCGTTCCGAGTCGCTAACTCCGAAAGCTGTCGCTGTAAAACGCGTTTTCCTCCCTAACGAAACAATTATCGGTCCAGCAAATTCCGTTGACCCCCTTTGCAAATACTGCCCACTTAAAAGTCGAGCAGTAACGCGCAGATTTCAAGGTCTGTGGGGTAAACTTAGCAAAAAGGTGGCAATTCGTGCGATTTGTAAGCCTCTGCTTTTTTTTCTCGTGCGTTATACAGATTTTTCGACAGCCACCTGAAAGAACTTTGTGTTTGGGCGTGATTTTTGGATGGAGTCCTCACCGTGGAGTCAATGGCCTTGGGCAGTCGTTCGTTTATAAATAGGGGGCTGGATGGAAAAATTGAAGCGTGTCACTCGATAATCTCCGATGAAGCTCGATCTCGACGCGTCAGAGGAATAACAATGGACCGGGTTGGCGAGGATCGATTCGTGGCAAGTGACATATTGGTGAAAAAAAGCGACAATGACAACTGAATTAAATCATTTGTCAAGGATTCGTAACTTCGAGGGTGACTCGATCAACTGGAACGAGTTCGGTTGGAAGCACCCGTATATATCACTGTCGCAAAACTTTGCCGGATAACTGATCGCACAGTTTTAAGGCCGGAATTGCGAATTATGATCGTAGCGCTCTGCATCGACGTGATATTCACTCGATATGGGGGCGTGAAGCCTTGATCGCGAGACCAGAATTTCGGCAGAGACGCGAGAATGTACCACGACTGCGTTCCCCTCGAAAAACTGAGCCGAAAATGTTCGGGAACGACTTTCGTCGGATCATTCGTTCGCGAGATATCGACGGCGGAACGTCTCAGCCAATCGGCTCGCGCGTACCACGGCGCCGCTCGCGTAACGCGTCTTCCTACTGGTCGCGCTTCGACCGCTCTTATCTCGCGAACGAAGCGTCTCGCCAGATCGCTTCTTGAACATTTTCCGTGCAGTTTTTCACGAGGAATCTTGCCATCGAATGATGGAAAATCACGCGTCATTTCACATCATTCATGACGAATTTCTATCCCCTACGCAAAACTATCGGTTTAAAAGTTTTTTGCCCGGGGTTTTCACCAGTTCTTTGCACTCGGGAAAAATCCAGCCAATTCCGCGGCGTAGAACTCGCTTCGACCTTCGGAAGTCCTCTCGGCATTCGTGCCAGGACGAGGATCTAAATCCTCCTCAAATTATACTTGAAAGCTCGGTTCATCTGTCCCCAAGGTTTTGTCTCCGCCAACTTATTCCAGGTTCGCCACAACCGCTTTTCAGATCATCAAGGACCGATAGGAACCAGCGGCGGATATCCGGCTGACGCGGGTCGACGTTCCTTCAGCTTTCGAGTAGCTAACCCTCGGAGAAGGACTCTCGGCACGTTAATTCTCTGCGACGGTTAAGCGACGTGAATTATTCCCCCAGTCGGGGTTTCTCTCGGCGTGCAAACGAACAGAAATAAAATGTAATGAAATAAGCGAATAGTCCGACCGTACCTAGGTTTTACTACTGAAACGCGTTTTTCGCGCTAGATCTGAAAATTGACCGTTTTAAACGCGGTTCCCACGCTTTTTCCACTGTTCGCTTATCCTTCGCTCGCGCTTCCACGATTTATCCATCGGAGGACCCAGCCTTTTTGATTTATCGATTAATTAATGAACCATTCACCGAAACGCAGAATCGCTAGTAGCAAACTCGAGCGCAAGTCAGCCGTGTCTGACTCCTACGCTGTTCCGCTACCGAACACATCGGGCCGCGATCCATCCCCGTCAGTGCTATCACCCCTTAGACCGTTCGACGTGACTTCCTCCTGACAAATTTATCCCACGATACAAAGTTTCACCTACGTTCGTCAAAATAAACGAACACAATTTCAAAACTGTGCACAAAAAAATTCATTCGTTTAAAAAAAAAAAGCACTTTTCGCAAACGAGAAAGGATCGATACATTTTTTTTATCCCTGGCCTACAAAGCTTTGGACGATGCTTAGTTTTTGAGAACTTCGTCTTCCATTACTTCTCTTTACTTTGGACTCTGCAAATTTTTTGCCTCCGCCAAACATCCGACGAATCGAAGCGAAGTTTAATTTGATCGCGTGCTTCGGGCGAGAGGGAAAAAAGGGCGGAGAAGACAAGAAAACGTAGCCGGAATTCGAAGTTTTGTTCGACTTGGGAAGTAAAAGTCACACCGAGACTCGATATTTGGTCCGGTAATTAAAAATGCTTCGCGTTGTCACTTCGCCAAGTTCCGCGTAATTCGGTGTCGTTTGCGGCGGCGCGCGGGCCAAAAAATAAATCGAAGCTTGCTCCTCGAAAAATCCACGTTGCAACGCCGAACTTTCGCCGATGGAGCCAAGCTTTCGCGAAAGCTCTCCGCATCGCAGCGGCAAAAAATTGCGGGTCCATGCATTATTTATCGCTCTTCTACTCGGCGCGAGCAAAAAATCCACGCCGCGGATTTTTTTTTCTCACGGCCTTCCGAAGCTCGCCTGAGAAGAAAACTCTTTACTTTCCGCTTCGTCGATTTTAAAAACCAATTTTTCGCGATCCGTTCGATGGAAAAATTCGACGTGCTTATTCGTTCGCTCGGAAAATCCTCGGACTTAAGGGCAACAAATTCGAAAGCGCCAGACCTCGATCCGGCGTACGGAAAAAAGCTCGTTTCCAACTCCCGAAAAAAACTGGGAAAAAAAGTCGAACCGGATCTCGTTACAAAATCTCGCAGCAGAATTGAATTTTGTCCGGAAACTTTTCCGCGAAAATACACGATTGTTCGAGACTAAGTAAGCAGATTAAAATTGGACCATCCAGCCCAGCAGCATTGCGAGAACATTTGCCAAGCAAACAAACAAACAAGATTACACTCCTTTTCTTACTTTCGTGTAATGAGAAAAACACCGGCGAAAGAAAAGTGAGACGATGATGTGAAAAAATCACCTTTTGTTCACCCCACATTCTTGGCGCTTGCGTAACGTATCGAAAAATGCACTTCGACCCAAAAAATGTATCACTGTGCCGAAAACCAAAAAGGCTACGAGCAATGAAAATAGTTATTACAAAATAGTGTATTTCTGGTTGAATAGGAATAGTAGCAACGTTTTCGACGTCATTGACGCGACTGGCTCATATATTGTTGCTGTCGGTGTCACGACGTATTTACTACAAATATTAATGGCCTTTCCTCGGCGAGATATTTGAATCGGAAGAAAATCGCAGAACCGCTATAACTGTGAAATGCGGCTCGCAGATTTTTAACCAGCTTCCGTTTCGTTTAATTCCCCGGAGCCAAGAGGAGGAATTCAGCTGCTTCCGTTCCGCACGGAACGGAGCGGTAGAAGTAGGCGAGGAAACGTCGTTTGCGGAGGCCTGTAATCACCGGGCCGAGAATAAAGCCTTATAAATTGGCCGTGGACGGCGAATCCCTCGCGGTTTTGGTACCCCCTGGAATTATCATGCGTTACTAGACGACGAACGAGCGCGCAACGCGAATACGCCGAGATGCTTGCTCGCGAAACGAAAAATTGGTGTATGCTGGAAAATCTAGAAAATATCTGTGCGCGCGTTTTTCCGCACTTTTTCCCCTTCGCAATCAATTTTTACGACTCGTTTTCCAACAATTTATCGCGATTCGATGAGAACACTTCGTTTCGCGATATTGTTGCGAATTATCAGGCGTTATTACGCAGTTCCGATTCGCTTTCGCGTACCTCACAATTGAAGTTTCCCGGAGCTGACGTAGTCCGAGGTAATTGTGGAATCAATTACTTCGCGAATTGCTCTCGTTTATAGCCTCGCGTTTCGAATTGTGTTGCCGATCAGATTATTATCGATTACCGTTTGGTTTATTGGTTCGATAATACGTGTCGGTACCACCTGTTTCAAACATTGCCAACACCCGTCCCGAGACATCCCGCGTCTATCGTCGGCGTGTACCGTCCAGCGAATAATATTAAGGCGGCGTCTTCTCCGAACGTGGAGCTCGGAAACACGATGCTTTTCAAACCAAACAGTGTCGCCGAAATTTTCCCCTCCTAAGAACAACTTCGAAAACGCCCTAAACTAAAAATTTCAAAAACCCAAGATACGTCGACAGTGTAGCTTTTATACCATAATTCACACCTCCTATGTTAGTCTTCGATAATCACGTCAGAAGAAACATAAAGTCGTATTAAAACTTTCAACTACTCTTTTAAATTTCCAAATTCACAACAGGAATATTTATTTATTTTCAATACCTTTACTTACAACTTTTTTTTTTAATTGACACGACTCTTTATTGTTTCCTTAATTTGAATACCGAATTTTGGGAGCAAATTAATCACTTGGATTTTATTTATAATATAACTCGATCCACATTTTTTTTTTCTTCCACTTTACGTACCATAAATACGGTCCACCAGATGTCATAATTGTGATAACGCCTTTACAAAAATAAATGATGCATTCGAATATGCTTAATCATAAGCAAATGATGCCGAGGCATGAGATTATTAAACCCTTCGAACGAAATTTGAAAAACGGATGAAAAACACTGAACAAGCCTCTCCCCCACACACACGCGCACAAATTTGAGGGGGGAAACACAAAGTTGGCTACACTGAAATGAAAGGAGAAAATAACGCGACGTTGCAACTCGAGCGTGGTCGGATTGTCGGAATATACAGTTTTATACATCTGCTCGAAGGCATCACCTTAATGTTTGTCCCGACAAGTAGCAGAGACGCGCAACGACGCTTGCTTCACAACTGCGTCGCAATGTGTCTATCTATACGCTCAGAGATATGCTCATTGTATTCTTACCTTTTCTCGGATCTCAATATATCTCACAACCAATATATCTCCGTAGACAAGGAATATACAAGGAGAAAGGCAGAAAATTCTACGTATTTCGAGTGTTACATAAAAACAATTCACACGTTGTGTAACATAATTCATCGCTAATACTCTTCGCTCTGAACAGTAAAAATATACTAGACAAAAAAATTCCCCCCAAAAAATCAACTTCGAACATCTTTTCACACTCGGGTGTTCCACACCCCACGGGATTTTGGTCGGCTGCTGCGTCACAATAAACCGATGTAGCATTACGCCACTACCGTGAGACGGTAGCCGCACCCTTGCGTTATTGAGACATATTGAGAAAAATAAAGCCTGGGGTGTGATTTACCCCACGGTGGCAAGCGAGGCTTAAAACGGTCCCCGCAAAGCATACCGAGGTCCCACGATCAACGGCACATTTTTTTCTGTTTAATTTTCGCGAAATCAAGAGTCACGTAATATAACAACTTTGCATCATCTGTTCGGTAAAATGATTTGAAATAATGCGGCACAAAATTCTGTACAAAATTCTGTACAAAATTCTGTACAATAGTCATCGTTCGGCTCTCCGACTAATCCCGACCCCTTGAGAACCATTCTCATCTGCTAGTGTCTGATCTTCCCGCGTAGATTCGTCGATACTTTGTTTTCGTCTCTTTTTAACAACCTGTTAGGGGCGGCTGCCGTACGGCGGGGTCGACGCGGGCCGAGATGACGGACCGCGCTCGTCTTCCATCGCTCGTCGAACACGTGTCTTTAGAGTTATCGGGTTAAGGAAGTCGAAAGAATCGAGTATAAAGATATAAGTCGTTATTACCGACCGAAAGAAGAAGAAGAGGCGGCAAGGAAGTGAGCGGGATAAGCCGATAATCTGGCAGCAGCGGCTGTCCGCCAGATTACGACCTTCGCCCTCTTTGCCACTTCGCTCGTTCACCCTCCTCGTTCCGTCTCTCTTCCTCTTCCAATCTCGATCTACGTTCCTCCCTCGTTTCTCGACCCCCTGAAAAGTTTCTACCTTTTCCATTAATATCGTAACGACGCTTCGAGATGAATTCTTCAATTTGTCGTTTTCAGTTTACCCATTTATTCAATTCGATATGCCCACTCCTCGAAAGTATCGCGAGTTCTGGGGGAAAAAAAAAAAAAAAAAAAAAAAAACGAGAGTCGTTTGTAGTCGGATCCCGCTTTTTTCTCCAGTTTCTCGTTGTTTGTTCTCCATTCGTCTCAAAACCTTTTGGCACCGAAATTTTTCGCGTGTCAAAGCGAGTTTTTTCCAATTTCCGAAAAAGTAGTGACTTGAAATTTATTTATTGCGTGAGCTTGTTTCGTTTTTCCCCCGATCGATCTGTTTCCTTTCTTCGGCGACGAAGAATAATCGTAGAGTCGCTCTGATGTTTCATGCATGAGATGAAATGAATATATCGAGGGAAAAGAAATTGTATCGATGAACTTTTTTCCGTTTGGTTTGCGTACTCATTGTCGAATAACGTATCGAGGTAGTTATTTGCGATAACGATATCGTTATTTCGATATCCGCGGCGTTTGAAATTGATTTGAAAGTAGGTACGCGAGGATAACGATGTTTGTTCGCAAAGTTCGAAGTGGATTTTCATACGGATAGAAATCCTCGTTTCTATCGATGTCTAATTTAATTTCAGTTGCGCTGCTTCTTCCCTGTTTTTGTATGTTTTGTCTTATTTGATTTTTTTTCTATTTCCTCCAGCTTATCTCTCCAAGATTGCGCCGCCGCTGAGAGGAGCGGTAGGTCGGCTTCCCAATGTTTTCTCGCACTCGAATCGATTACAAAAGTGATTCGGAGTTTTATATAGAGTGTCGAAAAACAAGGGAAGTCGACGCTGATGGCTCGGTATCCGGATTTAGGGAACGCTCCTCTGCGTCGCGCGAAGATGGACGAGCACAACACCTACGACTTATCCTTTTTTCGGCGCTTTTTTGCGCTGTTGCTCCGTCATTTTTCAACGAGTCACTCCGAACAATGTGCCACCTCGCCGCCGAACTGCTACGCTGCGAGCGCGCTAATTCGAAAAATATCAGCGTGAGAAAAATTTCGTCCAAACAAATTTTGTCACGAATCTAATAAGCTATAAAAAAAGTCCTATGAATTTTCCTCGTAGAATGCATTTTCACCGAGATATCGGGGGGAGAACAGCTGCGTGCAGTCTGTTTTCAACTGGTGCGAAAAATGCCCAAGTTTGAGAGATCGCTACTCGGAAGCTATCCATCGTAAAATTACGATTCTTCGTTCGCTTTGACAGACATTTTGTTAGCTATAAAAAAGCTCTGATTACGTTTCCACGCCAAAGGCGTCGGAGCCCAGATATTTGATCGCTACCCCAAAGTGACGATTTTTGACGAAAAAATGGTCTCGGCATTGTAACTCCGAAACGACTGGCCGTAGAATAACGATTCTTAGCTCATTTTAAAGAAAATTTCAACACCTTCAAAATCGATATCCTTCATTTTTCTCGTGCGACCGATCGGAAGCGAGATATTTCGGTAAACGTGTTTCGCATGGTCCTCATTTTCGTGCGATCCTCGTTTAAATAATTTATTTTCTCGTTTATTGCCAGGCGAGTATTCTTTCGTATCGTGAGATGAATAACGTTCCCTTCGCTATCGGTATCCACTATTTATAGCCGCGATTCGATACGTAAGAATGCGAATCCTCGGAGAACTCTGCCATTAGCTGGATTGGTTTCTCGAGTTCGAAAGGCGGAATCGCATCGAAGCGGAGTAGGGAAAGAAATTTTTCCCGGTCCAGAAACAATTTTCGCCCGTAGCCGTAAAACAAGTTTTACGGATCGATTTTCTTACCCCCGAGCTTCTCTCTCGGTGCGAGTCGCGAGGGTGAAAATAATTATTCGAAAGGAAACAGATTAAAATTCGACACGATTTCCGGACGAAGATTATTCGGAGAATCCATTTCGCCATCGGTTTGTTATTGTCATCCGTTCTAGGATTCGAAAACGGAATGAAAATTTGCCCGAATTGCTCTCCGGAGGCGAGAAGCACCTCGCTCCAGTCAATTAGAGGATCCCTTAATTTCCTAGCACCAATATTTGCTCGAGGATTATTGTCCTCGGCGGGTCAATGGAGACCCTCGCAGCTTCCGAGCGATAAACGAACCAGGTTTCGTAGAACCTGCGAATCGACGCCTCGAATCTTCTTATTTATGACGTTTATTCAATTCGAATTCATTGCCGCCCGATCGATAGTTGCTCAACGACGAAACAAACACCGAAGTCCCATCGAAACGAGCTTCCAAAACGACTACCTACAAATAATTCCCAAATTTGTATCCTCATCTTTTCTCTATCGTCCCAACACCTCGGTGCGACAGTAACAACGATTCAAACAAAATGTCACGTCGACCAAAAACGTTATTAGTTTCTACTCCCACGCCATCTTCCAAACGTCTTCACTTCCCTTTTCCATTATCTTCTTATTATCCACCTTTCTCCCGCGTTGTCTTCCTATTTCATTTGCCCACCTCTTTCACCTGCTTCCACCATTTTTTTTTCGTCTCCCCTTTTACCAGGTACAGGTGCCGTACATTTTTCCAGGCGCCTAGTACGTTCCTCGAGTCTCCCTCTCTACTTTTATTCCTTTCCTTACCTCCTCGCCCCATATCTGTACCGTCTACGTAAAAATGCTTTTAACCGTTCCATTGAACATGCTCAAACTGCCCCCTGCTCCATATCTACACCGTTCTCTCAGCTGATGCTCTCTTCCCTAAGTCGTGTATATTTTCCAAGAAAAATACTCATCATAAGTCGAAAACCCTTGGTCACTCACAAGTTTGATGGAAAGTGCGCAAAAAACGAAAATTTCCACCCTCCCATTTTTTAATCGCGATTCCAGTATTCTTGTACGTGCAGTATCCGAATAATTTAACCGTCGTTCGTTTTTCAAAGAGAACGAAATTATTTACGTTGTTGAATGACAGATGGCGCTACGTCCTTTTGTCCACACATGCGCAGAAGCGACATTTCATTTTGCATTGGTTACGCATCACAACGCAGTGCGAGCAAAGTGTACGATTTGGTTTCAATTATAAGAAATGTATACGTGTCTTATGATTGTGAGAGGTTGGTAAAATACTAAAAGAACAAATACGTTATCGGTATATTGTTTATTTAACAGATAAAATATTCACTAGAATTAACGTACGTGGTAGAACACGTTGGTTTTACGATGTAAGAGTAAGTTGTAAAAACAAAGATTTAGCGTACAAAAGAAGAGCAGAGTCTCCTTACGTAATTGGTTATTAAATCGAGTAAATAAGTAAAAATCTATTTATCTATCTATAATATTGTGGTCGGAGCTGTTCTGACCAGTATGCAATGCCAATGCAAGAACGAGCGTCCGTGTTATATAGACGGAGTGAGTGTTTCATCCCTCGCGACTCGTTCGCGGATAGACAACGCGCGAAAATTGGATCCGCGAAATATCATCGCACGCGAATTATTGATAATCGAAATCTCGTTACCATTTAGTACTGACGTGACCTGTTTCGCGACGCGTCGGAATGATCAACGATGATCGACCGGATTTCGCCGTTGAAAGTTTCGCCCCGCGCGAATATTCCTCTTTTTACTTTCTCTCCTCGCCACGAAATACGTGCAATTTGTTCCGCTCGTGCCCGCGAGAATCTCGAACTCCGCTCCATCTGTATTCCGTTCCTTTCCGTGGCGGAGGCAGACCAACGTTTCCGTTCGGAATGAAAATCTCGTATAAAAAAAATTAAAATAAAAAAATAAAAAACGAGAAACCAAAAGACGAGGAAGATGAAAAAAAAACGACCGTCGTGGAAGTGATAATAAAAAATATCTACAGCGTCCGCTCGGCGATTATCGTCATTTTTCACGATACCACGGAAACCTCGTAAAAAGGACGAGCACGGTGGTCCGCCAATTGATTTGATAGACCGTTCGTCGTTTCCTTACGAAGGAGAAAATCGAAAGTTATGGTTTTCGATTCTCTGACTATTCTTTACGACTGCTTCCGATAAAACAGAGAAATTCGCTGGGATAAAACACATTCGGCGCCACGTTCGATCTGATTGGCTCTCAAAAAAAGTGCTGCGACGTCGTTTCTCGAATGTTCGCGGCGATAATGCGCGGAATATATCAACGTCGAACCCGCCTCTCGTTGAGAAAATCGGAAAAGTGGGCGTTATGAAACAGAAAAGTGAAATAGAAAACGCGCGAAACCGTTCGTTAGATACACGACCTTGAAAACGTAAATTTTCGGATGTAAAAATGCCTCTCCATCGATCTACGGTGTCGCGAGTAGCCCTTTTCCTTTAAAAAATTGTGGTTGACCTTGAAAATAATTCTAGCGCTCGGCAACGAGATCCTCGTAAAATTGCCTCTCCGAAACCCTAAAAGTTTCGTGTCTACACTTTTTTCTGCTACGCTGCTTTCGCGAGTTATTGTCTACTGGGACAATTAGCAGTGGGACACCCGGTATTAGAAACTGGCTAATGAAGCTTTTCGAGCTTTACGAGTGCTCGCATCGTCTTCCGGAGAGATGGGTCTGGTGGTACTTAAAACTACCCGTGTATTTCAGCGTGTCGAATGAGGTGTATTTGCTCCCAACTGAATCGAACTTCCGGCACTCGAACGAGTGTCAGAAAAATTAATTTAATTTTTCCATGACACCGAAAAATTGAATTATGATGGTAGGCGAACATATTTCAGCACCCCTTCGCCAAGAACAAAATATAATGCAGTTCCCAGAAGTTTCGATCGGAAGTTTGCGATGGAATTCAGATGCGAGCACAAATTCTTCTGGACTCGTATTTCTGGCTTGCGAGTTTCGTGGCAAGGCTCCTGGCGGCTCGTCGGTGCTGTTCTTCTTCTCGGTAGCTCTACTTCCATGCATACGCAAAGTTCACCGGAGAAAGGAGCAGCAGATGCTCCTTTCCGAACTGGGTCGTTTGCGAGTACGCGTTCCAGGCGCTGCGATATGGAACAACGGTGTTTCACGGACATCCGCCATCGCTACCGTCATTTTTTCCCAATTCCATCCCATCGATCGTACTTTCTTATTTCCGCAGCGAGTTGCCCCCCACAAGCAGAGACTTCGAGCAGTGTAACTGCTATCTAGAAGACAGTTTCATTACCCGGCAGTAAATTAGTGTCACTAGCGTTGCCTACCTCAGTCCAGCACATCCGTTTTCGGGCGGAAGTCGCGTGAGACGTCCCACTTAATACCAGCTTAGCGGCGCGAATGCAAACTTGTAGTGTTTAACGTGACCAAGACTTACTTGGCAAGACCAATTTGTCGGTGGACCGGAAACACCGGCAAATTGCTTCCGAGCTATCTTTATAGGCGGAATGCAAATGCATCGCGATTCCTAATCGCGCGATCATTTCTCCGCACATTTCTTCTCGCGCGATTATCTCCGATCTTCCTCTTTTACCGCAAACACCCGTCTGCGAAATAATTTTGGTGCACCATAATTTGGGGTTACGCCACCCCGAGCGGCTGAAATTGTGTTCTTCGGCAAGCGCTACATGGTATGCTGATTCAGCACTGCACGTCTCGCAACAACTAGGTCCGATGGTTATGTTCAATATGCGTAACATTAACAACATCGTTGTGAATACGTTGTGCGCAGCGCGGTCTAGAAAAATCATATCTTCGTCAGTATTGCTGTTACAGAGTTCGTTTCTGGCTCAAAATATTCCTCCAGGTTTACACCGCGAAAAAAACCCGAGAATCCAGTTTTGGAAAATCTCAGGGTGCTGTAGTCCCTTAACCCTTACTGGTCACTCGGGGTTGATTCAACCCCAGCGGTTTTTCGAACTGCGCTACCTCCTAGAGTATTTGTGAAAATGGAACATGTGTCGTCATCTGTGGGTAGTTTGAACCATTTTTCATCATAAAATATCGTTCGTTATAACAAATCTGGCGTATCATTTTTCCGCACTTCAGATGTTCAAATAAATATAGTTTTTGGAACGGCCACTAATTTATTCTCACCCACCTGAAAGTATGCTATTTCAGATTTATGAAACGATTCTTTTTATTTTTTTTGCTTGAAAATTGAAGTCTCTGCATGGCTTTTCATGAAAACGTCATATTTTACGATTTTTTTTTTGACCTTTCTTTTATGGTATTAAAAATTACACGACTTGAAAATAACTGACATGGCCTTACGCATAAAGGTTGACATTACATTTGTAGTATTTCGATATAATTTTTTTTGCAATTTTTTAGTTATTTATCACTTTCCAAAGTGAGTGGGGTTGATGACACCCCGCGTGACCATCACGTCAGAATCCGGAGGTGTGACCATTAAGGGTTAATATTCGTATAACTATCGTCCAATTTGTAATGAAAACATAATACATTAGATTATAGAGCTTAATTTTTCGACGAACATGTTTTTCATTGAAAACAATAATTCAATGTGTTAAAATAAAAATAAAATTTCCAAAATATCAAAAAGTAACGCGATCAATTTGGTAGTATTTCTGTAAAAGTGCTGTGTTAAAATGGAGGTCATATTTGGACCGAGCGAGGCGAAATCTGTACGGTGCATGAGAGAGTATTGAAAACAGCTGTTATCGTCGTTGCTAATTTTAATGAATATTTCTATTTTCCGGGGACAATAATCTACTCCAATCGAGTTTTAGCCGGCTTCTCAATCAACTTTTTTCACGCGCGACTTTTTTGTCGGAAAAACGGCAAACGCGTTCGGTTCTCCATCGATTACTCGTCGCGGAAGTCTGGACAAATTCGTCGCGCTCTTCCGGAGAATTATCAATCGTGACGCGTCGTTGGGAAAAAGGCTCGACTCGACAATTAATTACCCTCGCGCTGTTGTAAATAATTTCAGAGTCGTTTCCAATTACGGATTTTATTGTTTCTTTCTCCTGCCACCTCCGTAATTGGAAACTCGAGGTTTGATCGTCGCTCGTTCGCGTGGACGACTATTCGTCGAGACAGATCACTGATTCTCTCGTCTACGCTCCGATCGTAAGAAAAACGATCGTTGTTTTCACCTCGAGCGAAACTTATTCTCTGTCATTTGGACAATTTGTCTGGATCTCGTTTTTTTCGCACGATCCATATTACAATTATCGCGTCGTATTTTCTCTTTCCTCGATTCTCTTATCTCTCCTCGGGATTCAGAGGCGGAGAAGCTGCGGGGCTTTCGAAACGCGTCAGGAATAAATAAATTACGGCGCGAGGGTCGCACGATCGTAAATTCTTACAACTCCTCGCGTTCGTAACGTTCGATCGAATTTGAACGAAGAACGAAAAAAGTCGTTGATTAATATTACCAAAAAAAAAAAAAAAAAAAAAAGAAAAAACACCTCCAGAATTTATTGTCATATCCATTCACGTTTCTCCTCGTTCTAACTCTGCATTGCTCGATTAAAGAAAACACATTCTCAACTTTTTATGTTTCTTCGAATCTTCATTTCATAATAATAACAACGATCATATTAATAAAATTAATATAACAAATAATAATTATTATTCTCTGTATATTTTTATTTTTGTGTCTCTCGTTGTTTTTCCAATAATTATTCCATTTCTACAATCTTATTGTAGAAATCTTATTGATTACATTTTCTTGGAAAAATCGTTGAATTTATTGATAAATTGATTAATATTTTTGCGAGTCATTTTCTAATTTATTTTAGTTTATCGTCGAGTTTTCTAAGGCCACCAGTTTTGTTCACTTTTGTACGCTGTCTCCGCGTCATATTTATAGGAGCGAAAAATCGTGTGAGAATATTTTTTCTTCTTTCGAGTTTTCATCCAGGAATTAAAAATTACACGCTATTCCGAAAGTATTTCCTTCTTCTTTTGTTCTAGATATTTTTCACATCTTATTCGAGTTTCTCGTGCTACTTAATTTTCCCAACTATTACTGATTTTTTAAACTATTTTGGACGATCTAATTTTGTTGGTTTTTTTTCTTCTTTCTTTTTTTCCCGTTCTTCGAGGTTTCGGCTCGTTATTCGACGCCTGGGGATCTCGTCGATCTGTCGAAAAAAGGCAAACATCTTTTTCCGTCGATGGAAATGGCGAAGTTTATATACTCGGGCAGGAGGAATAGAAATAAGACGACGAGGATAAATGGGGGAACAAATGACCGTCGGGATAACGATGCTGCCGCCGCGCAGTCAATTGACGTGGGAAATGACGTCGATTTATTCGGGTTTCATAGCATTGACAGAGGCGGGTTCAGGTCTGATGCGCCATCGAATCAGGAATTCGTTTATGCGGGGCTCGTAAACGCAACGAATGCGCTTCCACCCGTTGTAAATCTCTCCTTTGCGAATCATTTGAATATTTTTCTCGTTCGAGCCGACTCGATCGCGAAAACAACGGCGAAGAAGTACAGAAAACGATCGCGACAAAAAAGAATTTGGGAACGGGCGCGAGAAGGGATGTGGAACACCGTTTCGGAGAGCGAGAAAGGAGAAGTCGTAAGATATGATTTCCTCTGTTAATTCGCCCCGTCCGTTTTCCACTTTGATCCTTTTTCTCGTGCCCCGGAAAGAGAGAGATAAAGGAGCGCAGCGCGTGTTTTGCGCCAACCATCCTCATTGTACCCGGTCAGAAGCAGAATCCTGTGCTTGAACTTCCCAAAACTCCATTTTTGCGACCCTTCGCCTTGAAATTTCCTTCTCTTGCCTGATTTTATCAACAGTGCGGTCCAAAACAAATCCGAGGTTTAATATCTGGCGGAAAAAAAATAACAAACAAAAAAAAAGTTTGATAATACGCATATACGACGACTGTACAACGAATTTGAAGTGGGAACATTTTTGCTAGGTCAGTGGTTCGCCGTTCGTTCTTCGACGTTCGATCGAATTTATTTATTTTTTCTTCGTTATTTACAATTTTAATTTTTAACACTTTTTGTAAGAGTATGTAATGAAATGATGTATGTGATACGATGTTATAATATCAACCCGCATAGAACTGCACTGCGCTACATGCCTGGCGAGATACGATTTGACCGAATATTTCCGGAGGGAAAAAGTCTATCGTTATCATTATTGTAGCGGATGACGCGCTTCGCTGTAAAACTACCATCAATATTATCGTGCTTCGGATTCTCGAGGGGTTTGTGCGTCCACGGTCACGCTTTGCTTTCGGCTCGAATAATAATTACACATTTTGTGTTTCTTTTCGAGAGCCTGGATTTCATTTCAGCCGGGTTTACGAGTACCCAATCCGGTTTGATGACCGTGTTTTTACGGTTCCTATTTCAAAGGGACGAATTACTGAGTTGCGAGTCGACAATTTCGACCGATCTCACGCCGCCTCGAATGTCGAAGCTCGCGATGGGACGCGAACAACGAATTTTCAAAGCACTAAGAAACTTGTATCGTAAACTTGTACCCGGAAAAATTTCACTACACGTTGTAAACACGCTTCAAGAGCTGTTGAACGAAATGCACTTATCAATATATCATAAATTTAGTTATGATTTTGGCGAATAAAATGCAAAAAGCTGCGGACATTATTAGGATTTGTGGGTAAAAAAAATAGAGAAATGAAAATGCATTCTCAACGAGTACACCATAAATATAAAATCGGGATCACGGATTAAAAAACTCCAAAGCTTCCGATCAGTAAAGTCGAAAGTTTTTACTGATGAGACCATAATAATTGAAGCTCGTTTTGTTTTCTCTATTTTGTCAAGAAAGAGATTTCTTCTACTAATTCTTCACATTTTGGGGCAGAGGTGACGAAAGTGGAGGTTTCGAAAAATCGATCACTACTCGAGATATTGAATTTTTCGTGGCGACATTCACCGGATGATAAGTCGATGGTTGGGAGAGGAGGGAAGAGAAATCCGATATTTTTCCGAAAGTGTTCGGTGAAGTGTTTTCGCGAATGGACGGCAATTGAGATGCCGAGGGGGTAAACGTCACGCGTGAAGAGTGCAGGATTGGTTTCCGGGGTGCGGTTACCAGCAGACAGAGTAGCCGAACGGTGGTATATAGATGAAGTAACACAATTGGCTTCGGGAAGAGGCTAGGTCGAGCGACGGGGGTTGCTTCGTGAAAAATAACCGCTGGAATGTATTAGGCCGACGTGGAGTCCGTAGAAAAAATTAATCAAGACACCCGATCCCACTGATCACGGCTTCTTCCTCCTCTCCGTCTTTTCCTCTCGTCGAGGATCATTTTTTATATTTTTTTGCAGACGCCTACCTCGTCGATTTCATTTCTTTCGCACCCCATGAGCCGAGAATACGGATCGGAAAATACGACTTTTATGCTCGAACCTCTGATCGTCGATACTTCTAACGTTTCGTTGACGCCAGACGAAAACCGGAAATTGAAATCTAAAGCTGTTGTTTCCAATCGGTCTTCTACGCGTCCCACGAAATTTCAGCTCCATCGCAATTTGCGGACGAGGCGTCGAAAAACCAAAACACCTCTGATAGACTCGAAACTCCATCAAAAGTTTGCCTCTGAAGTTCCGAGGCTGAACAGACGTGGAAAAACCTTTCGAGCATTATTGGCGATTGGGGCACACTTTTCTTCTACGCCTTCGCGAAATTTCATTCATTTTCATCCAATATATTGAAAATCAATTCATTCTTTAACGAAAAGTTACGCGAAAAAAAGAAATCTCACAAAATTTATACACAAATTTCCGATATTTAATCCAGTCATTATGTTCTAAAATGTTTCAAATGGATTCAAGTGTATTCAAAGTGCCAATGTTTGGAAATTGTGTCTGTATGTTTGGGGGCGTAGGGGGAAGGCTTAGAAGAGCATGACTTGAAATTGTCGACCAGGATTTCCTATGTGGATTCTTCACCAACTCGAAAAAAGGGTTGAACTTTGTTTTGGCGCAATAACTCAGTTCTCCGTCGAGATACGAAAATTTTGATGGGATTATTTTTTATTGCTTTTTCCACGCTCTACAATTAAGGTCATATACAATTTTCTTCTATCTTGCATCGTTGTTGAGATATCGAACGAAGAAGTCAAAAATTCAGGTGGCGAACATTTTTTTTGGTGTTTCCTTCTTTTCCGCCATAGATATCCAAAGAATATCTAGTATCAAACTCGTAGAGCACGTTAACACCTGCAATTCCATATGCTTTTCGTTTCTTCTAGACAAAAATTGCGACCTGTAGCGCGCCGCAAAGTTAACTATAACGTGACGTACGCTATATGAATAACGCTACGCGTCACGTTCTGTGGGCCAACCAAGTAGTATTTTGACTTTGCATGGAATTACGACTAAGATTTTCTTTTTTTACCCGATGTAGTATCACTTGCTGAGTATAAAATCACAAAATGCTAGCAGATTTCGCCTGTGCATAACGCGCAATCTTAAAAAAACGTGATCGGCAAATATCTCGGTAACCATGCACGTTAGGGCAAAAAATCATTATAACTTCATTGTAGAAAATAAAATTTCCCATCTTTTTTCTGTAATAATGTTTTTCATAAGTCTCGCCGTTTGCGATTTATGGCTCCTCTAGTGAACATGTTTTTCTCTTGCTCCAAACAATTTTCCAAGATAGCTCAAAATTCCAATCCCGAATCAATTAAAAGTTTCCATTTCGAGAAAAACTGATTATGCGCAGTTTTTTCGCAATACCAGCCAACATATCAGCCCGTGCAATCGAACTATAAAAGCTTTTCCATACAACTTGTCAAAAGCTTCATCTCTTTCCTATAATTTTTTTTTGTTATCGTAATCGTCACAGTTTTTCGAGCAAATCACGAAAAATTCTATTCGAAACGTTGAAATCCCATGAACGTAGGAATACAAAGCAAAAGTACGGTGTTTTTTCCTCAAAGCGGTTTTCCGATCTCTTTCCCGTCACTCGACGAAGTCGCAGAGATCGCGCTAGGGATTCTCATGAATTATTATCCGACGACGATTCGGTCGCTCGGCCAGCGTTTCGTCCGAGGCGAAAAACAATTCGGAAAGGGATGACAGTTGTTGTTTTTGTCGCGGGATGAAAGTAGTACTTTGTTCTCTGTTGGAACAACGGAGAAACGGGAGGTAAGTTGGAAAGAGTAGAGGAGTTAGCTGCGAATAAAGGTCAGCCCGCTTCGAGCGAATAACTCGAGTCGAACGGAACTAATTCTACGTCAGCTTATTGGACCGTTTGGCCTTTGGTCGACTGATGGAATTCTCAGCAAGTTGTAGAAGAATGGTGCATCGTATCTCTCGCAGCCTTCACCCTTTCACAGGCAAACTCTAATCCCGGAACCCTCCATTCACGAGGGACACAGACACACCGTATTCGATCCCGACTCTCGCGCGCCTGCCAAATGAACCTAAATCAGACGTAATCCGATCGCATCCAATCCAACCAAATTAACTTTTCCCCCCATAAATGCTAATAATAATCCTAATAATAACAATAATAATAACAATAATCTTCGATAGATCATAAATAATAAATTTGTTTCATTCAACTGCATTTTTCCTGTACCATCTGCCTCTAGATTTTCACAACATATTATTTCTCTTTTACAATTACATTTCTAATCGAACCAATTCCATATTGCTCTTGTTTCTCATCATCTCCCGACCACATATTCTGCTTTCGCTGTTTATCCTAAACTCATTTGCTTTCGCCGCTATTCCTATTCTGAATAATAATAATAAATAGTAATAATCGTAATGATAATAGTGATGATAATAATAATTATTTTTTTTTCTCATCCTTGTTCGCCCAATTTTTGCCTGACGTACAATTTAACGCAGGGTACGTCTCTTTTGATTAGATTCACTCCTCACTTCTGGAAAAATTATTGTTCGCTCGATCAAAGCGACTTGATGATTTTTCGAAGATGATTGTCACTTTTTTTCGGTTTAGATTTTTTCTCTAGATAGTTTCCCCCGCGTAGGATGTGGGATTAGCTGCTGAATCGGCGTTCTTGATGGCGTGTCCAACGAAAGCGGAGCGATAAACGCGAACGAGAATTTATTTAGCTTGACACAGATTCGATTAATTTTCGCGCAGGATCTCTTAACTTCATCGTACCTCGTGCGCGCGAATCCCCGGCGTCGTAGTCTTCGCCCGTCTCGACGTAATTCAATCGTCAGCGTTAAACTTTCCATTTTTGCCACGCATTTGAACCTCCTTGCCGTAAAACTGAACTGCGATTCGGAAAAATGCCGATGAAAAATGCGCCATCGGACAGGTTTTCCCCGAGCTTATTCGTTTATTTATTTATTTTATTTTCAACTAAAGAAATACATTTTCCTTCGAGTCAGAAATTTCTTCAGAAAGTGGAAATATTCGACGAATAACGCGCGGATCGTCTCAAGTTTTTTGTCGTATTTTTTTCTCCCCGTTTCGCTGGTTACGTATTTGCAATTTTGTAAAACCTGGCGAAACGACCGGCCGAGTTTCAAACAAGTGTAATTATTTATCTGGTCAGATTAACCCGGCGACGACGCACCCGAGGGTAGTCGAACCGTTGGAACACCTCGCCTCTGGCATATTTGATCGTCTCCCGCGTCACGGAATATCAAGTTGAACTCCGAAATCACATTTCAAACCCAAGATAAACGACGCGACGCCCATCTCTGTCCGTCGACTTCCTACGCTCGGACCCCGTTGCGAAACACATTAATTTTCCTCTTCCTCGCGTCATTTTTCTCGCCCCCGATGACAATTCAATCGTGGAAAATCACGAGCAACGAATGTTTCCCGTCAATTTTCTTCGCCCCTCTCCATTATTTTTCTTCCCTTGATCCGAAATTTGAAAAAAATCGGAAAAAATTACCTGCCTCGCGGTCGACCTTTGCATCGAAACGGAGTCCCTATTTTTCGAAATATCAAACAGCAGGCAAAAATCACCGCTCGAGCTTTATCGAAGCCTGCGATGTTGGCAGTGAATTTCCATATTTTCTCGAAGCCGATTCGACGTTAAGGGAAAATCGATTGTTTTTTTTTTGCGTTCGAATATCAAAGCCGCGATTGAGGTAACCAAAAAAAAAACATCGTTTGAAAATGAGTGGCTGAGTCGCTGTGTACCTCAGCAGCGAGCTTCGATTGGGGCCAAAAAATTGCAAAGTGTGTTGAAAATGTGAATAAATAGAAATGAAAAATACGTGGTAAAACATCGCGGTTGTATCTCCATTCTGTACGCGAAACAAAAAAATGCCCCAAAAAAGCAGTCTGAAAAGAGCTTTCGCGCGGGATGAGTCGCTTGAGCCCTTCGGTCCTTTTT
The DNA here is from genome assembly GCA_963969455.1 of Arge pagana. NCBI lineage: Eukaryota > Metazoa > Arthropoda > Insecta > Hymenoptera > Argidae > Arge > Arge pagana. The sequence continues at coordinate 19,051,158 of OZ018312.1, read as the reverse complement.
TTCAGCCATTGTATTTCTTGCGAAATTTGCTGTTTTCGAAAATGCGACACGAATTGTATTCGTAAATCACACGTTTGACGGGCGACACTTTGGCGAAAAATAGGGCTCGTTCGACTGCGAGCCGCAGATGCTGCGGGCGACTCTCGCCGGAGTCGTTGATGTGGCTGAAATTGGTTGTTCTCGGCGCGTGCAGCGGAATAAAGAGGCGCGGCGACGAGGAGCGAAGGCGAATAAGGGCTGCGAGTCGCGAATCTTCGAAGTTCTTGTGCGAACGGGGCGGCAGGCAGCGTACGTAGGTACGTATTTTTCTGCCCTCGTAAAGGCTAGCCGTGCGGAGTTGCGGATGTTTACTCCCGTTTCTCTGGGGAACCAAAGCTCCGCGGTTGTTCCGATCTGTTGCCCCGTAGTCGTCTGCGATCCCGGAGTTTCTTGGCTGAGATAACACGTCGATATTACATCGATCGATTCGGGAGCGAAAATACCAGACATCTTCCGCGTTTCCATTCGCGGCTGCAAGAAAAATACACCGAAGCTTCGCCTCGTAATATCCTCGCGGTTTCTCTGCGACTGTCCGGAGATGAACTCGAGTCGAGATGATATCCGTTACGAGCGGAGAGAAATAAAAAAATTGCGCCGAAGATTGTAGCCAATGGGGCATGAGACGAGCTTAAAGAGGTTTTCTCGTCTCGATACCCGGCTTCTCCAACCGTGTATAATCCCCGATTATTCGCGAATTCCAATTCTCAGACTGGAGAAAAAATTATCCAGGCTACGCGACGCGGTGGATAAAATAACCGCGACCGTTTTTGTTTTACCAAATTCACCCACCCAAATGGTCCTCTATTATTTGAAATGCCAACAGCAAGAAAAAAGGATTTGCAAAGCGGAATGCCCTGAATTTTATTGCTCTCAAGCTCTGTACCAAAAACGTTGAAAAATCTAGAAGACACCACTTTTTTCTTTTTAATCCTATTTTCTTTATAAAAATAGTTAGGGAGGGTCAATTGCATAGCAATCGAAAGGTCTTGAGTCGAACTTTCCAGGAAAAAATATGGGATTTCGATTGGTTCCAAAAAATATATTTATTTGCGCCACTGAATTCGGGTGACCTTCAAATGACAACTGAGACGATAAAATTACTTTTCCATCCATTTTGAGAATTATTGTTGCAATTATTATTCATTCGTTAGTGAATTCTACTAATCTCAAGCTGTTACGTACGAAATTTGAAAGGTTTATTATTCTTTCGACGAACAAGGAGACGAAAATATCATTTGAACAATGTCCATGTTTTTTTTTTTTTTTTTTTTTTTTAAGAAACTAGTAAATGGTACACGATTTTTTGTAGTATGGATAAAAAACATTGGAATCTGCTCAACTGTCGATATATTGGCGCGTTTACCCTAATTCGTAAAATTTCGGGCTCGCAATTTGAAAATGTTGCGTTTAGCCGAGAAACAATCGAATATCAAACGAGAGGCGAATGCATCTGGCAGTTGATCATTCTCACGGCGAAGATATTTATTTTGAAATGTTTACTTTCCGGAGGCAAATCGTACGATTCGATCGGAATATACCAGCGTCCGATAAAACTGAGGGCAATAATTCGTCGATTGAATTTTTCAGTAGAACGAGTCGATGTAAAGTCAGACGGGAGAAAATGAAAGTTGCGGCGGATCTGATAGGAAGCAAAACTCGAAACGAACTGGCACGAGATAGACAACTTTCCCGTTCGTATATTCTTCTCGAACATTCCTCCGGGCAATCGGAAGAGAATCGACGGAGAAAATTACCGTGGAACGCGAAAGTCGTAAAAAAAATAATAGAAAAATCGAAGCTCTTTCTTCCACATCGATGTATTCTCTCCTGGCAATTTTCGTTAACAAAACTGCGAAGCTCGAAGTGAAGAGAGAAAACAGCGAAAGTTTTATCGCATAGACGAGAAAGAAACCCGAAAATGGGAAGATACCAAAAACTGAAAGTAAAATTAATTGGAAAATTGGGGAAAAAACAGGAAAAATCGTGCTAAACGTTGGAAATTCCAGGTTTGCCGACGCGAATTTAGCTGTAAAAATGAATTTGTCTTTAAAAATGAGGGACGACAGCTGGAAAAATGAAGCGCGCAAATTAAGGAGAAAATATTGAGGCGGTAACGAAATACGCGCGTAGCCGGGAATTTCCAGTAGTACGAGTCGTCATAGAGTCGGACAGGTGAAACTTAAACTCGATTCCGCATAGTTGCGGACGAAGCGGAGCAGAAGTAGAAACAAATAGAACGTGTATCTACGCTCGTGCCTCACACTCCAATCTTGTTCCGGAAGATTGGAAGAAAACCGACGTGGCGAATGAGAAAGTTACGGTAAAACTTGAGCGTGGAATAGACGTCGGAGGTGCGGAGTTGCCGCGAGGATAAATGAGCTGGTTTTTCATACGGAACGAGAGTTCCGCTGGTTCTTGCCAACTACAACGTTGCAGATATCAATAATCGTCGGGTAACGATCGAACGTCGGATAAAAGCTCGCTCGGGAATCCCGCGCGAATAATTACTCGTACCGTACGCAATTGAGCACAGATGACGTCAGGCAACGAGAAAACGATAATTTCGTACAAAGTACGCGGCATTCTCCTTTCTTTCATAATTTTTTCGTAATTACTACTCGAGGATTTCAAACAAAGCTTCGAAAAGCTTCTCCGGAGGTTCGAAAACAGCAGATGTTATTTAAACGTCGAGAGCTCAGCGAATTCATACGGAACGAAAGTGGGGCAAATTCAGCCCGCGCATCAAGACGTACCGTTTAAAAAGTGCAATTTTCTCTGATCGTCGAGATGCGATCTTCCAGAACTCTGGAATGCGGAAGGTTGCTCCAACGAGTGGCCTTCTTTCAAATGTAGGGAGAGTGACCTGACACGGTAGCTTTGGTTGCCGTAGCCAAACATGTTGTTGGGCGATATTCAACCACGGTGTTTGGTCCTGACACCCAAAGCTTTGGCCCTGACGCCCAAACCTTTGGTCCTGACGCCGAAAGCTTTGGTCCTTACACCCAAAACTTTGGTCCTCACACCCAAAGTTTTGGTCCTGACGCCCAAAGCTTTGGTCCTGACACCCAAAGCTTTGGTCCTCGCATCGAAACTCTGCTCTCCGCGTGGATTACGACGACCGCTTGATTTTTCTTGCACGTTCGTCAACTTGTTGCATTTTACCCATTTCTCTCTGTCAGGGATTTCCAATTAACGAATTTGATCGCGAACGCGAGAAATTTGGTCGCGCGTTTCCACGGATAACAGAGCAGAAACAAGGCTACATGTTTTGTTGGCGAGATTAGCAGCGAGCAGGATCGTTAACGAGGCGTAAAATAATAAGAGCAATGTTCTCACGAACGTTGGTTTCGTCCGCGAACGAACTTTATCGTCGACCTTGTCGCAGCGGCGAGAGGCGAATGGAGCTTCTAGCTCGGAAAAACTCGGGCTACGAGGCTCGCGCGCGAGTGTTCGGTGAAAGTTTTCACTAGGGATGAGATAAAAATGTACAGGCCGGTGCGTCTGTACTCGAAAGAGCATTAACCGCGGATCAGTAAAAATGTGGACAACAGCCGACGCTGTTGGATCGTTCGAGACGAGGCTGAAAAAGCTTCGTGCAGGATTTTATTGACAGTCTTGTCTCTTGCCAGCAAAGAGGCGACGCTGTTTCCGAGACGAGACAAAATCCGGATGAGAAGCTTGAAGCTCCAATGACGATTAAACCGAAATACGTATCCGAGGCCCTTCCGGGGCGGATTTCCCGCGGAAGTGGAAAGAAAGCAGAGTTTTTTTACAACTAGCGAACGAGGCTTCGGACTCTATAAAACGTTTCCTCCGGTTTTTTCTCTTCTTCGTCTCTTTCGCTCCTTTTTTTCTCTTTCCTTTTTTAGCCGGCAATTATTTGCCATTTGCAAAATCAGTTCTCGGAGGAACGCGGAAGTGGAAAACTTATTACCGAGTCGATTTCCCTCAGCTATTATCGTAACGATGTCATTTTTCCGCCCTCGAGAATCGCTCGAGCTGAAAATGTATCGCGACTTGTTTTTCGCACAGAAATGCGAGACTCGTCGAAAAGACGCGTCGCAGATTCACCTCAATCATTCATTCGCGTCGCGTATCCGTTGCGACTTCGCGCTTACGATGAAATTAATAATTAAATTTCACCGGATCAAGCAGAATTACATCGTACTTGAAACTGTAATTCAACGTTGTTGCTACCGAGAACCGACCTAGTCGAACCTCTCTACGGAAAAGAACAACAACAAAAAAACTAATTCTACCGCGACTCTTCTCTGTCACCTCAGTTTCATCGCGAGGTGTAAACTCCGGCGAAAATAAGTAAATCTCGCATTTCGTTGCCTTCTCAAGCTCGGGATCTCATTCCTCGCGATTCCGATCGTTTGCTGACGGATTTAAACAATATTTTGAGATAGTGAGTCGTAAAAGCTGCTCCCGTAAAACGCGGTTCGTCGCTAAGTAGATTCCTGTTCGTTTATAGTAGATACACAGATGCGTTAGGAATAGACATCGGTCGCAAATTATTCGCATCCGTTGAAATGACTTCCAGATTTTATCGAATTTCTCGTCGGATCCGAGCGCATCATTAGTTTTGCCGTAAATTGTCGCGTCGTCCATTGCAGTGCGGTCCATCGTTGATGCTCGTAGAGCTCATCCACTCGTCGACCACGTGGTTCCGATGTCCACGGTCTCGTCGACTACCAGAGGCTGCTTTCTCAATATTTTCGCAAACCAACGCACTAAAAATTATGCGAGTAGTTTTTCCTGCACACTACAAATCTGTCTGTCAAATTTAACACAAATTTTTGTGTCAAGGACATTTTTCTACACAAACCTCGTGTTATTTCACTCATTTCGTGTGCAGTGATAGGGTAACACGGCTCTGTGCTAAAAGTAACACGAACCAATGTCAAAGCAATATTTAAAAAGAGTTACTTCAGTATCGAGTAACATTTTCGTGTGTTGGAAAACGGACTGTGAGACCAACGCTGACGATCACGCTAGAGTGTTACATATTCTGCACACAAATTTTGACACTTGACACAATGAGGGAAAAATGTTTACCATCCACAAGTAATCTATACCGTTCGCTCGATTTATTATCCGACGAATTATTAGTTTTGTTCCATCGCGGTGCTTTTTAGGCGTGTTTTTCTTTGTTCCCGGAAAAATTTTACTCCGCGACGGAATAACGCCGCCCCGAGGTGCTGGAGAGAAAAGTTAATGCTTTCTTCTCGCTCTCTCTCTCTCTATCTCTCTCTCTCTCTCTCTCTCTCTCTCTCTCTCTCTCTCTCTCTCTATGTAGCTATCCACCTCTCTCCCTCGTTCGCTCCCATTTCTTTTCGCCCTCCTTCGTCCGTCGTGTTCCCAGCAAATTGGAATTTATCGGCTAGATAGTAGCGATTCGTATCTTCGATTGCGCCCCAACAAAGCTTTTTCTCAATAACACCTTCGCTCCCTTGCTTTTCGTTAATTTCCTGATAAACTCTATCGGGAATTCGAGGCTAATTAAAAGGCACGAGAAGGACGCGCGATCGATGCCAACAAAACGATCTACCAGGAAAAAAAAGATACCACTTCGAGAAATGCATCGTCGTTCCGCGGACAAATTTCGCGCGGAGCTCGAATTTCGACGAAAAGTTAGGATTCGCTTCTTCCACGCGAACCACGTCGTCGGATATGAGATGGGAGAAGTTTTTAAATATATCTCTACCGTCTTCTTGCTGCCTCCGCTTCTCCTTTTTCGCAACGTCCCTTGCACAGCTGGATCACTTCCTTCCACGCGACACTCCTACAACTTTTACTCCAACTTCGCCTTTATTACCGAACAACGCGTATACACCGTACACCTTTCAACGGCGAAGTTGATAAGAAAATGAAGAAGGGGGAAAAAACGCCCCATCCTTCCCCGGGACACATTTGCATCGTTCCCTTCGCTCACGAGGTCGGGTGACGCCGCGCATTACCTACCCAACACCGTTATTTACCCGCAACGCGATGCTAATGATGAAAAAACGACGGTCATTCCTTTTAGCAGGCTACCATGATTTTCATTATTTCCCAGCACCGCGACACAACGATCGTTTCTCGCGCAGTTTGTTAATCGATATTCGAACCCCGCGAGGCATAATTCGAATTCTCGCGCACATTTTTCTACGAAATTCCCAAATTCCGTCGTATTTTTATTAACAAAATATATTCGACGAAAAATACCTCTATCCTCCTCGAAATTGTTGATAACCATTGAAGCGAATTCCGAAGCTTTCGAAAACTTCTACTTCGCGACCGGAAAAACAGGTGATTTAGTGATTTTTTTGGTGGAAATGGGTGCACTTTTCAATTGTTTTTTTCATAGTAGCAGGTATTATCTTAAGTACCGCTTACAATTGTCTTATTGGTAAATATTGGATACAGTAAACTGCACGGACCACTGTGCAAATATGGTCCTTCGCGTTGACCACTCCTGCCAATGCTGGCGGCACGCCACAGCACCGTAAGCTCTAAAGCTCGTAGCTCCGACAATTTTCACCAAAACAGGTCTTCAAGTAGTGTTTTGGAAACGTCTCGCTGCCATCTTTAATACTGTGCCTTAAAATATGGGTGTTCCGTTTAAAAAAGTCATGTTGGTTTCGACTGCGCCTTGAGGTCTCTACCCGAGGTTAAACGAGCATGATGGTTAAATAGAACTTTTGAAACCCTACAACATTGGTACGAAACATTTTTCTGAGAAACGATTCGTTTTCGAGATATTAGCGCGTTTCCAGACTTTTCTAACACTCTGTATACCTACGTAGATAAAGTGTAAGAATTACAACGCCAATTTTTGAAGGATGGACTTGAAATTTTCAGAGAATAGTGGCAAAAGATTACGTATTACGAGAATTCGTAGGAAACGAAACATCGATTTTTTTTAAGTTTAAAATAGATGTACTCAGAATTCACGGGCGTGAAAAAATAGTGGAAGTAGACACAGCTGGGTGTTTTGAACAAAGATGGAAAAATGTCGAGGATAATTGTGTCGGGTCGTTTTTCGCGAAGGCGGGAAAACTCATCCTCTTCGTCGTCGTCGTCGGCTCGCATCCGAGCAAACATCGTTGCTTGGCGTTAATCCGAAAGTTTGTCGAGTCAACATGGCGGCGTGAAAACGTCTCTCTATCCTCCGCGACGTTTCGCGACGTCGGATTCGTCAAAACTCGACATCCGACTCCGCGCGCGGCTCGTCAACGATGTTTGTTCGACGAGCAGATATTCGGAATATGTTACCGCCGATCGATGGCCTGGGTTATTCGCCGTCGCGAATCTTGTTTCCGATCGAGGATCGGAAAGGAGCACCCCGACGAGCATCGCATCGTCGCGATGCTCCGGTCAAGCGAATTCCAATATTTTAAAGCGATGCCTCGCAGCGTCGACCCAAAAAAAAGCTCGATAACGAACGATCCCCGAACTGAGATTCCGCGAGCCTAACCAGCTTTGCCGATAAACAGATTACAATTTTCCAATTTTCGAGGGATTCCAACATCCGTCGATAAACTTTACCTCGCTCATCCGTACGCCGCGAGGACTGAAATAAGACTTCGTTTTGTCAGCCCTAACCCGAATCCAGCTTTGTACTCGATTTTCCTCCCCGTCGTCTCGATATCGCGAGCAGAAATAACCTCGAGCTTTCAGTTTTACCGCTGCGTAAAAACGGCCGCTTCTGTTTTTTGAATGCAGATCTGCTCTTCTCTTTCGATTTGCAGACTTGCAGAATTTCGCGATGCTCCTAGGAAATTACGTCGCTCGAGTCTCGTAAGTTTGCCGCAGACGAGAAGACTGGAGTGACGGGAAGGAAGACTTTTTGTCCCGCAAAAAGCGCGTATCGCGCCGAAGGAGGCATGCGATTCAGCTGTGATTTGGAAAATTAGCATTTAGACAGAATTTCCACGTGGCTTGATGACGATCAGCTCGAGCTCGAACGGTCGAGAATTGAAGATTTGCTGAAACGCTCGCGGTAGTTGGCTGACGAGGGAAAACCGCGGGCAAGTCGTTCGAAAACGGTAGCAGATGGTCGGTGACTTTATATCGTTGGGAACGCGGGCTGATAGAAGTCGAGGGCAAGTTTTGTCGTGGGTAATTATGACGCTTAAGTTTTCACGTTTCAAGACTCGTCGGCGTCTTCTCTCGGGACGCGACCGGCCCACCTTAACGAACTCGGATGTAACGGATGCTTCCCTGCTTTTTACGACTCATAAAATTCGTCAGCTTCTCCTTTTTCTCTCTCCCTTTTCCCGATCTTCCGGCGCAAATGCTTTCACCTGATGAATAATAACGGAAAGTCGAATCACGGTCGGGTTTTTTTTTTCTTTTTTTTTTTCTTAACAACCCTGTAACACGTTTACGAGCCATTTTCTTTTTCATCATATCCAAATCGCGCGGCGTAGAGTGAAAAATAACACGGAGGAAAAAAATAGATATTGTTCCCATTTTCACAGAGGAATTTCACCTACGTGAACATGTTATAATGGAGGCGTTTTTTCTATAATATCTAAAAACTATCCCTACCTAAAGCATAGGTACCTTTTCTATGTTGTTATAAAAGTAATTCGGAGGAAAAATGTAGCTCGGGCAATCTCGACGAGCGTATTTAATTTCTGGACGAGCTCAGCGCCTATTCGGCTAAACCGAGCTCGATTAAGCTCTGGACGAGATTAATTGTGTTTGGCGAGAAAAAAAAAAGCAATTGACATTTTTCATTTATTTCCATACTTTTTTTTTCTAACTTATACTCGCATATCCTGTTTCCCTAGAAAAAATATAGGCGTGCAATACTCAATCTACTAAGAATATTTGTTACTTATTAATGTCGTTGAAAAAACCATATGATTATTATTTTTAATGAGTCTCACATGGGAATAATTTCTATGCTAATATGAGGAAAAATTTCATGATAACATAGGAGTTATTCGAATGTGAACAGGGGAAATTCCTATAGAAATTCCTATAGGTTATAATGGGAATGGTTTCTATATTGACTTGGGTATTATGCCTATGCTAACATTGGAATAAGTGGTATGTTAGCACAGGAAGTATTCCAATGTTGATATAGGGGAATTTCCTATAAAATATAAGAAATAGGTATTTATTCCATTTTTGCATAAATGTTATTACTATAATTACATATTACGTAATCACAATATTACTATATACATAGTAAGCATCCCTACGCTAATATAGGAATTTCTCCTATGTAAAAAGAGGAGCACTATGGGTACGTTTGTTTGAAATAGTTGAAAATTTACTCAGCTATTCGAAGAGGGCAAAGGCTTTTTTTACCTTGTTTGGGATTTTTTACCCACTAATTATACTACTGCGAAATTTTTAGTTGTTACATATTTATTCACATTTTTAGGTCACTTTATAATTTTTTCAGCGCGATATCGGAAAATCACTTCGCTCACACTGAGAGTAATGGTACCCAGCCAGGGTAAATATAAGAACAGAGTTTGTCGAGAGAAGCAGTCGGAACTAATTTGGAACTAGTTTGCACTCGCAACCAGATTTCTGGCAATAGGAACCCGTGAAGGTAGTTACTGTAACCGATCTGGTATCAATGGCTAGGTAACATCGTGATTTGTTGCGACTATTTTATTTGAAGTGAAAACTGCCTCTACGAGAAAATCTAGTGACCACAACTACTTTTCCACGGTACTCCAACTAGATAGGAAAGTCAAGGATGATTCAACTACGTTTAGAGCAGTTGGCCTAACCTGGAATTTCTCTCGGTGCACAAATTCTATGTTCGGATAGAAATTGTGCACAAAGAATCGATTTTTCGAACCGGTCACGCGGGATGAACCCGTCGAAATCACCGCGGCGATTGAAATATTCAGGCTTGTTCGGTGGCGAACCGGTTCTGGTGAGGTTCTAAATAAAGGAGGAAGCTTGCGTTACGCGAAAGCGCTGACGCGTCGAGATGGCGATGCTCGACCGATGCACGACGAAAATAGGACTGGGAATTGAGACCGAAAAATGGAGAGTAATTTCGTTGAAATCGATGATAATGTGGAATAGGAAATTTAGATGTCGATGATATTCGAATTCTAGAGGCTGATAATATTCGAATCTGATGCTCCTGTTGTGCGGCGGATCGGAATCTTTCGTGAAATTTTGACTTTTTACGAGCCATAAAGGATGACGAGGTATGCGATATCCGCGGCATTTCCCGCCGACAATCTCGCCTCGTATTCTTCGATTTTGCCCTCTGAAAGCCGGGAACCACTTCGGTGCGTCGGTATTGTCCTCGATGCACGTGTTTCATCGCACCGAAATCGATAAGCGAACCTTTCGCAGCGATCCGATGCTCAGTTTTCTCTCCTCTTTCTCCCGAGAAACGACACCTTTCTTGATAAATTTGTCAATTCTCGCAGAATTGCGACGGTCCTGGTCCCTCCGTACGTTCTCCAAAATTACTCCCCGCACGGCGCGACGCTCCTCTTCGGACTCGTCGCGCGTCAGCCAATTTCGCCGAAGATTAGAATCAGTCGAACCTCTGACCCGTTCCGTTCGGCCCCTCGACGTGTGGCCTCCATTCATCGCCGGCGTAACAGGTTAGCCGCGAAACATACGAGGCATTCCGCTTCGATCCAGCCACCCATTTTTTCCATGTCCAAAAATTCACACAAAATTACAGACTTCTCCACGCGTTGTACCGACTCTCTCTGATTTTTTTCGAATTTTTTGGACCTTCGGCGCCCAAGTTACATGCCTACTAACACTTCTCATTTCGCAAGCTTCGGAGAAAATAAATCGTAACCCATTTTTTGTCCAACTTGTCATCGATATCAATTTTTTTTGCACATCCTCCACACTTTATCACTACAAAACAATTTTTTTTATACAACAGTATTTGAAAAAAAAATTGTAAAAAAGTATTTTTAAGTAAAAAAGTGTCCAAACACTTAGATCCTTTAAATCCGATTTTTATTTTCGTTACAAAAAAATTTAAGTTGCAATTTCGGAAAATTTCTCAGTAGACACGTAACTTTGACGTGGAAGCTCCAAAAAATCCGAAAAAAATTACAGATAGTTCATCTAAGACACAGAAAAGCAAAATTTTTGTCAGGAAAGTTCACAGAGAGCGGAATAAATAGGTGGCTAAAGAAAAATGGAGGGTAAAAGAAAAACAGATTTAACAGAAAGTCCAAGAAAGTTGGTCCTTCGTGGAAAATCCATCGGTTCGGATTTGGACTATGGTTGTGGGAAGCGAAGTGTTTACGCGAGTCAACCACATCGGTGACTCTCCTGGAGAAACAGCGACAGTTTCATTTCCGCAATTTTACCATGATATTTCCGTAAGGGAAACGGAGCAGAAACGCGTAACGCGATACTCGAGCCGTTTGTTATATCTGCCTACAATTCCGACCGAAAAGCAAAGCATAAATTGCTAGTCGCCTTCTGCTGTTACGCTCGAGCATGTTTCGGCGAGCAGCGACACCGTGACGCGTAACAAAGCTTTATTTATTTTACGTAAGTTATTACCTTCCCCGATCAAACGGGCCGAGGAACGCTCGATGAACAATTTTCAATTCGCAAACTGCGAGCGAACGTGGCCAAGTTGTTTCCACGGGTCGAAAGTAAACAGATCCAAATCCGCGGAGCATTACGAGAACGGATTTTCATCCACGCGAAGCTCTCGCCTTCGGGGCTCGTGATTACAATTACGAGACTCGTGAAACGGACCAACGTCGATTCGTATTCTCTTGCCGCTGTCGTCCTGAAAACTTGGGAAAATCTCTGCCAGCGTGTTCGAATATTTCCTAGCGAAGGAACCAACTCTGTGAAAAAAAACGTTTCTTTGGTCGGAACTAGACTCGAAAAGCTTCGGCGTTATCCACGCGAGGTGAAGCAGGACGAACACGATGTACGTTGTGCAGCATCACAATTTAAAAACTAGACCATGAAAATGTCTAGTAACTTCGCGTTACCACGGAGAGCACTTTGCAATTGGTTTCGTCGCGGAATATCAATTAGAGGCGGAAAGATATCGAAAAAAGACTTTTTAGAAATTTCCGGTTCGTCGTTTTAGGTAGGAAACGTAGAGGTTCTGTTGGACGTTGAAGCTAGCCGGTTCGTCGCGGACGGCTTTGGAGAATTATGGGTAACGCGGCGAGGTTCGTAGCCAAAAATATGTAAGGAAACGAAGATGCAGGGACACGTATAACTGAGTCAGATTACGCAAGGATGAGATAACTGTAGTCCGTGTAACAGTTTGCGGAGCGGTGGTCCCTCGAGGTAAGGATTTACACGCGACGCAATCTTGGAACGAACCTCGTTCATGATATGCTGTAACCGAAGCTCGTACCTCATGTAAATATGTTTATTATACGATGTACCGAAATATATCATCGCGAGGCCTTCACCGTCTGTCCGTGTTTCAGCCTACGCAAAACCCCTCAGGGCAAACGAGATACGGCACACCGACGCTGCAACGCTCCCTGATGAAATGGCTTTCCGGTACAAACGAACAATTTCACACGACACTGCCGAACCGAATTTCGCACCAGCGAAATCGCGTTCGCTATTTCTCACTTTTTTTTTTTCACCAAGCCCCAGCGAAGGGAAAAGTGTACTGGGAGTTCGTAAAAAAGGCCACGGTACCTAGTAGAATTACCGCGAATCGTATTCTACGTCAGATTCGAGTGCTTTAAGAAATACGCGCAAGTATAAACATCTCAAGTATTTCGCGACGTCTAAAATAAAGCTCATCGCGAACACGTTGTGAAAAATTGTTGGGGTATTAGTTTAAAAAAAAAGCTCGGTGTCCGCGTCTGTTGCGAAAAACGCATCAGCTTCTCTGCGATTTTCCTCCCTGTTTGTTTCCACGACTCAGCGTTGCATGCTGCTCTCATCTCGCGCAGCCGTCGACCCACTCTCTTGCTCTCATTCTCGCTCTCGCTCTCTCTCTCCCCGGCGGAGAAAAGCTTGCGGTTACGAGAGAGAAGAAACGACGTCTTCGACTTGTCCTGACTTCGCGAACACGACGCTGGCGTTTGCAGTCCCGAGAGAACGTTGTTCCTCGAGATTCTCAAACATCGGGCAATTCCATTCCCCAGTCGGGATCGGGGAGCGAAGGGCTGATGAGTTTGGAGAAATGGAAATGCGGAGATGAGCCTTTTCCTCGGACCGATGACGGAGATCCGTCTCAGACGGAACTCGCAGCCGCGATTCGAGCCGCGAGAGCTTAACTGCCAGAAAAGTCGAATATCATTTCGCCAACTTAAAAACTTCTCTCCCGTCGCCGACTGACAACTTCTCGTCCGTCTGCGGAAAAAGCTGAGTCGTCGGTCTGCTTTTTTTCCTCCCTCCTTCTGCTTTTTTCATTCTCCGTTCCATTTCTCCCACGCGGAATTCCATCCGCCGTGGGAAATGGACGGTATCAATTTTATTGCACCGCGTTGAGCCGCCTTCTTCAAACTTTCGCTGCGATTTTATTTCCTCGCTTGCATTCTGACGCGACAACAATGCGATGCCCACCTTCGCAGTCTCTTTGTCGCGACTCTGCTACGTTCGCTGCTTTAATTTTCTTCCATGTGATACAATTGAAGTTTTGCTAGACGAGGTCGCGCCGGAGTGCGGCATCTTGCAACGGATTTCCGCCGCGGAGGAAAAGCTCGGGAATTCAAAAAGTTGAAAAAGAGAAACATCCCCCTCTCATCGCAGCGTATATAAACGTTGTCGCCATGTTTCTCGCTGCCGGCGACCAGCGAAGCCTTCTTACGAGACGGACCAACAAATTTCTGGAAAAAATCCCTTCCCATTATTTCTATACTCCGAAAACAAATGAGCCATTACTTTTAAAAATCCTGCGAGAATTTACCATAATTACGTTGTTCTTTTTTTTTGTCAATCATTCGTAACATGACAAGAACAAATCGGCAATGCAAGAGGCTGACTCTGATTTTTTTTAATTATTTTTCTTCGATTTCGAACGTTCGCCGGATAACGAGCTTCCAAGTAGGCTACCCTGCGAAGACTGGCGAGTCTGGGGTACGTCAGTAGAGTTGGGGACATAAGACGTTGAGAGGTCTGAATTGAATTCAACGAGGATAATGTACCAGTCGAAAGAGGGTTGCGATTGATGTTTGGACGGCGAAACTTCGGATCAGGTTCTACCTGGAGAATTTGGAGCTGTCATATACGGTTCGATGCAACTAGGGTCGTAATTAGCTCGACGGAGTTCGACTCTTAAAGTCGCGGAGGGCGAATCGACGACCCAAACGAATAATAGCACCGATTTTCTACTAGAGGTACGCGAATAAAAGCAAAACTACTGTGCTGTAAATTTTCATTTGCAATAATTATTTATTTTAAAAATTGCAAAAAATTCAATGAAATTTGATAAAAGTCAATTATTTATAGTGCTTTATTTTATTCGCTTGCCATAAATTATTTGTTTCCTATATTTGCTACTGGAATATCTCTACAGCATTTTTACCCTTCGATTATGAAAAATTGTAGAGAATTAAGTTGAATTTCGTACAAATTTGGTTCCTACAATTTTTCGTTAAAATTCGAAATGCCCGAGGTATTAAAGAAAAAACATTTTATTTTATAAAATTAAAAATAGCAAATATACGCAACTGCACGATTCGGTTGCCAGTTTGAATTGACATTACCAGTGAGTCTACTGCCACGAATAAAAAAAAGCTGACCGTAACGTTTGTTATTTCAGAGCGCATATTTGGACACGTTGACTAGACTAATGGGGCTGTCGGGATGTTGAGGATCTCGAAAATCAGATTTTTCCCGGATGTACTGAAAGTGCCAACGTATAGTAGTCGTAGGTCCGTTGTTCGAAAGGCTCGGAAGTCTAAAGCAGGCCGACGATCGGAAACGAAGTCGAGGTGATGGTCCAATAGACGGAAGGGCTGTTGGCAGAGAGAGAGAGACCTGTAGGCTCAAAATAGGTCCAAAACGTCGATTCGGGTTTCTCTGTCGTTAGGCAAAGCTTTAGATAGCGTAGCTGTAATCGGATAGGGAAAGTTACTACCGAGAGTTGCGGTTCGTCGGGAAATTCTTCCATTTCGTGAGTTGGCGAATACGTTTCGAACGGCCTCGCGCCCGATGGAGACACATCGAACCGGACCCTAGGGATGAGCTTATCTGGTAGCAGAATCTTCTCCGGAGCGTGCCTCGGCTCGCGCGAGGAGAATCAACTTTATATTCGCTCAATTCCGATTTTTTCTCTCGCGCTACTTCCCAGATGCTCAGCTCTATCGAAGCGTTCGAATGGCTGTTTTCGAAAAATGACAATTCCGACTCATCTAGTTTTTCAGCGGGTATCGAATCTAAATCGGAAAGCAAACTTTTCACGGCTCTTCTCCTTCCACAATTTTTCCCCGGCTGAAATAATTTGGCGGCTGATCGTTCTCGGCCGAAGTTAATGCGGGAAGCACACTGATGAAAATCGCTCGAGATAATTAAAAACGGGATTATTTGTAGCCGGCTAAGCGGTCGTCGGAGGTCTGGCTTGCCGCGCGTATTATCGGACGAAGGTGATACGCTAGCGGAAATGAATCCGATAAATTTCCCCGACTTTTGGTTGCTCCCACTATTTGCTATAGGCAATTCAAATTTAAAATTTCGGCCATTTTTCGAGAACTCGAATTATATATATATATTCGTATACATTTAAATATACGCAAATATATTTATTCGATCAGAAAGTATAAATTCACTTGTAAATTATGGCCAAGATATTCTATTTGAAAATGGTAACATTTTCTAGGTACAAAATCGAAATTTTGTTATTCGTCGTTTTTCGATAACCGATAAACTTCTGTAATAATATCGTAATTGAGGGAAAAATAAATTAAATAAACGAACGAGTGAATAAAAAATTGAAAATTTGGGCAGATTTGTTTACAGTTTTCTGGAGAAGCATAGTCTGGGGTTTCTTTTTCGTTAAATTGCCAGGTAATTCGGACCCTTCGTGCCAAGATGGCAGCGCCGAGGCACTTTTCGTACACTCGACTCGTGCTCGACGGTCGTTCGTGGACCTCGGTCGATTTGGTCTCGCGTTTACAACGGGCTCTCGGCGTGTTTTCGTTTTTCCGTCTTGCGGATGCCCGAGCGACGAGGCACGCGGACAAGAGCTGATCGCGAGAACTCGAGCCGCGTCCACGCCACGAGTCTAGCAATTACTCTCCGCGGCGCGAAACGTGCATCAATTAAAATTAATGGTCGCAAAAATGAGGAAATAAACAAGTCTTCCCGCCGCGAGCGGCAGTGCAATTTTTAAAAAAAATGTCATACCGCTCGAGAAGCGACGAATCTCGTTGAGAGTCAGCCGAATTCGAGCGGAGTGCCCAAAAAAATGGGGGCAAAACTCCGAGCAAAAATCACCGGAAAAACTAGAAATCGATGTGAAATTCGGGAAAGAGGGGATTGAGGTGAAAAGTGAGCGTGAAAATTGCGAATTTTACTCTAATGTTCATCGGAGTTGCCGACGTTTCCAAGCGGACACCTTCCTCGCGCGTTGCTCGGTGCGCGCGACTTCGAAGGCCGTTCGAGTCGCAGCTGCCGCGAAGCTTGTCGCGAGAATAAAAATGGGAAAGTTCGTCGAATATCTGCAGTAAGATTTTTCCCCCGTCCGCGAAACGTAGCGAAACACCGAGACGACGCGGAGGAGCGCGATCGGGTAAGCTTCAGATTTGTATACGTCGATACATGCAGAAAATCGAATTTATCAGTCGAGCAGACTTTCGGCCTCCTCTTCGCCTCCGAGGCTTGTTTTCGCGTCGCGGCGATACGAGATCCAAATGAAATATCGGAAGCTCCCTCCAATAAGCTCTCGCCCTTTCGCGCTTCGCCCTCTCCGCGAGTTGAACAGCCCTCGAATTTGACGAGCCCGCAACAAAATTTCGAGCCCTTGTCCATCGCTCCGTCAAACCTTCGTTGTTTCCGCTGGTTTGCGTCCGATTTTGTCAATTTTTCATTTCCCTCCCTCCGCCAGACCGGACACCGAAATCCACCCTTCTCCCCCGTGTCGACGGATCCAGAGTGAATTCTGCCTAAAAAAAAAACAACAAAATAACACAAAATAACAACAACAAAAAACACGCGCGCCTTTCGTTTGAAACTGAAGATGAAACGGAAAAATTTACACCCCGAAGACGATGCACCTAGGAAATCCCATCTCGCTGGCAGCAAAGTTCTCGCGTACCAACGTTAGTGAACGTAGAAGCAGAACGTATCAAAGAATTTCCTCGTTTAACTTTCGCGTAGACAGAAGAGTTGAAGGATACGAAGTGGCCCTTCGAATACCTGCACGAGCTAATTTACCCGTTTAACGAAGCGATTCAAACGATTTATTACCTCACTTACTCGAAATATTACGAATCCACTCGCATTTATTTTCCTACCTCACTTCTCACGATGAAGCGGAGCCAGTTATTTCATCCGTCGACGTACGACCTACTTTCAAGGCATCGCTTTTTTATCCCCCGCGATGCAGCAGAAAAATGTGATCTAACGACCCAATTTAATCGTCAATTGGGTTTCATATTTTTCATATCTTCCTATTTCACAAAATAATAAAAACTCGCTCTCCATCTCTCACTGCAACGTTGCAAGTAGCGCTAGAATTTTCTCTCGCCTCATTATCAACTAAACATCTTGTTTTACTCGCCTTATTTATCCATTTATTTATTTATCTATTTTGGAAACGTGTTTTATTTTACAGTTCCATTTTTTTTCCAACGACAATCGATTTGATATTCTTGTCGAAAACGGTAATACCGCGTAAGCACGTTCATTTGTAATGTATGATATACAGGGTGTATCAGAAATGAGTGTTCACAATGATGGGAGTAATAGAGGGGGTCCAGCTGAGTAAATTAATCCGAAGAACAGAGATGGTATTGACTCCGCCGGCACGTGGACAACCGAGTCCACGTGAAAACAAAACAAGGAAGATGGACGCTGGAATTTTCAATATTAAATTTTGTTAAAAAACTTGACGTTGTAATCTAACCACAGATTACCGTAAATGTCTGATTAACAGGCGACTGCTATCACGTATCCTCGTTGTTTTGTCAGGCGACAATTCAGTGCCAAGAGTGTTTCCCTTTGAATCAGAAACACGCTCGCGTGTGTTCCAGGCGTCAAGGTCACGATCGAATCCTTTCCCGAAAATGTGAATTTCTCCTTCTTCCGAGTCAGTTCAGCGAGTCTGTTTTTTACAGATCTTGATACGCCTACGAACTTTCTCGCCTCGTAAGAGTCGAAATAACGAAGAACTCGCAATGAATTTGTCGTTTTTCTCGTTTGTTTCGCGTTCTATTCGTTTCTGGTCATGGAATTTGTGCGCAATCGATTGCGAGCAAATCTCTGCTGACTGCTAGCCTCTCATCGGAATTTAACTGTCGAAATAATTACCAGTAATTTGTCATCGTTGTCGAGCAACGACATTTACAGCAGTTGTAATTTTTATTTTTATTTTTTTTTTAACACACGATTCGCCGACACTCGTCAAAGCTTTACGTGGCGTCGAGCCATCGAAGCTGTGGTATCGGAACGATGACAATTTTTCTCGTTTCGTATTCCGCGATATTTCGTTTTCTTTCTCTAGCAAATTCAACGACTCGCCTCTCCTCGCAGCATTGTTATTTTAATTCTCTATTCGGTACTAGCTCGACAACAGCTTACAAGCCTTAATTACGCCTCTCGTGTACCTACTCAGACACCCACTACCCCGATTTAGAACCGTGGAATATTCAACGAAGCAGCTCCGTCCTCGAGCTGCATCGCTTCAGGCACGAACCCCTTTTTTTTTAATTGAAAGTTTTTTTTTTATGGAAATAAAAAACAGCGGAGAAGCGAATCGAGTCGCTGAAAGTAGACTCAAGCGCGACAGCGTTAACCAATACAAATATTATAATATTTGGTGATGCGAAGTCTGAAAAAAATTGACGAATTATCGCGAACGTAGGTCGCAAAATTTTTGACGCGCAAAAAAATGACAGGGAACGAATGACGAGGGCGGTTTTTATTTCCCTAGCCACCCATCAAACAGTTCGCACGTTCCCGAAGCAATTTGTGCTCCGCGAGTAACGCTGTGATTTTCCTTGGCGACTCGCCGATGGGGATATACGCAATTCGTTCGTTTCGTAAATCGCGTTTAGCATCGATCCCAAACAAACGTCGATTCATCGATCGAAAAGAGATTTCCCATTTCGCGCTTCGCAACAAACTACCGAATTTATTTCCTTAACCCTTAATGGTCACACCTCCGGATTCTGACGTGATGGTCACGCGGGGTGTCATCAACCCCACTCACTTTGGAAAGTGATAAATAACTAAAAAATTGCAAAAAAAATTATATCGAAATACTACAAATGTAATGTCAACCTTTATGCGTAAGGCCATGTCAGTTATTTTCAAGTCGTGTAATTTTTAATACCATAAAAGAAAGGTCGAAAAAAAAATCGTAAAATATGACTTTTTTCATGAAAAGCCATGCAGAGACTTCAATTTTCAAGCAAAAAAAATAAAAAAAATCGTTTCATAAATCTGAAACAGCATACTTTCAGGTGGGTGAGAATAAATTAGTGGCCGTTCCAAAAACTATATTTATTTGAACATCTGAAGTGCGGAAAAATGATACGCCAGATTTGTTATAACGAACGATATTTTATGATGAAAAATGGTTCAAACTACCCACAGATGACGACACATATTCCATTTTCACAAATACTCTAGGAGGTAGCGTAGTTGGAAAAACCGCTGGGGTTGAATCAACCCCGAGTGACCAGTAAGGGTTAATGAAAAACATGTACGATTAAATTTAATGGATTACCTCTTGAAAATGATTGCAATTTTTGTCCAGCATCCCCGTTGCACGAGAGATTAGTGATATCGGTTTTCAAAGTGGCTGCCGAGGCGACTTCTGCAACCTCTTCGTATTCGTAGAGTGATACAACGTCGACGCGGAGCGAGGGAATCGCGAGAGTGGTGACCACGAACCGACGTTAATTAATGTTTCTCGTCGCGAGGAAACGTTAGCCCAAGTGAATTAGCTCCCTCGAAGAATTCGTGCCAATCTAGGTAGTACGATTTGTAATCGCGATCAGCGCTACTCCCACGCTTCTTCTCCGCCTTGACGTCATTGCAACGCTACACCGACGCCGATCGAACTCTGCGTTGTTCGCGGGAGAAAAAAAATCTCCACCTCCGAATTTCGCGGCATCGCTCTCACGTGGATAATTCGCGAGTCGCGATACGTCGACCGAAAATACGCCCGATACCAATTTTCATGCAAATTAGATTCACCCCCAACTTTTTGACAGACCTTTCACGAAAAAAGCTCTTCAAACTTTTTCCAACTTCGCCAACTAACAGCTCGCTAAACGTGATTTTCGCGAGACAAAATTGCTTCGCGTTCAGCGGATGGAAAATCTATGTCGTTGTATTGCAACGTGAAAATTCCACCTCTCGCCAGGATGTTTTTTCCAAAGATGGAGTCTACTTTACGTGGCAAAATCTTACTCGAGAAAATTATTGCCTCCTCGTGAAATAATCACACCGACACTGTTCGTCAGTATATACATTTTTTTCGGACTGTTTCGGATTGTTTGTGGCTTTTTTAGCCTGTGTTGCAGTTTTTTCACTATCGTATTGACGATTGGTCGAGCTTTCACAAGTTTTGGGTGTCGCTCTTTCAATAATGACGTTATACTACCACGATTGTTCCATCTTTTATTCAACTTCTGTTTTTGTTAGAGAGTTACGTCGGTTTTCCACAGGAGTGAGAGAATCATCGTTGCGTGCGTAGGTGCCTGATCGACCGCAGATGTGGCTAAAAACGTCGGTGCCAACGATAATTCGCCCGGGGAAAGGAAAGATAGCGTTCCGGGGCGCCTCTTTGATAGAACATCGTATTGATAACGTGATTTGGCAGGTTGATGCGAATTCGTAGCCACTTACGCTTTGTCCAACGATTCGGAGACAGCTATTAGTGTCTGGCCGCTTCCGAGGAGGAAATCTCATTAAATTACCACCCAGCATATTCTATGTCCTCCCTGATCAAAGCACCGCGCGTCGAGTCCCGTCCACAATCGAATGAAAATTACGACGCGGCCGACCTGCACAGTCCCAACGCACAGAGGACCTAGTCGTACGAAACGGCGAGTCACCATCAAATTTCCAGTCACCTCTACCTTGCAATTCCCTCAAATTCTCAACCCTTCTCATTTTTTCCTTACCTTTGATTGTGATACCTGCTTTATTGGCTGCAATTTTTCGATCTGTTTGGATTCGCCAGTCCCACATGATTCTTCCCTCTTCCACTGTCGAGAGCGTGCAGGTACCATTTTTTTTTTTTTTGAGGTTGAGAATCGCATCGTCAGCGGGGTTAAAGCCGACCGAATTCGAAGTCGGTCACTGTGCGACGAGGTAACAGCAGTTGTGGAAGCAGGTCAATTGGTAAAATCAATGCGTGCATCCGGAAACTTCTCCCCAACACGCGTCATCCAAACGTGAAAAATTGACGCTCTAATTCCATTACGCGACTCCGAGTCGCGCGTTAGTTAGTTACGTTTGGCAGCTAACGAAGTAAACGTGAAATTCATCGCGGGTTCATCTTGCCTCGTCTCGCTAAAAGCCTCGCGTCGAACAACGCTGCAACGAGATTAAATCGAATCGAGAGAAAATTCTCTCTCGTTGCGACGCGCGACGTGCGACGCGTGTTCGTCGTGCCTCGATTGGGCACTTTTTTGAAGAAAGAAAAAAAAGTTTTTTCAACCGAGCGTCTTTTGTTTTTCGATGCGGCTGCCTCGATCATTTTGTAGCCCTGATATTTTCCAGCATCCTCGAGTTCTCGGGAAGGTAAATTGCGCGAGCGCTAAGAAGAATTTCGGTTGGCCCCTCACGAAATTTAGTGCCAGCGTTGTATCTAGCTTTATTTGTTTACTTCCGAATGTTGATTAGGCAAACGAGCCTGATTGGTCGACAATATCCTCTCCCTCTCGAAATTCGCACGTCGGCTGAGCTGCAGCGTCGCCGAAATCAATAGCTAAGTTGATACGTAAACGAAGGATCTTCTCGCGGCTGCGAAAGTTCACTTTGACGAACGCCTCCTCGGCGCGGCGGAGTTCCGATTTCACGGAAATTATATCGCCGAGCGAAAGCTCCGCGCAGATCTGGGACCGAAAAAAAAGGAGAAAAATTGGCAATATTTTAGAATCTATTTTACGACGAGCTACGCGAGGGGCGTTTGAGAAGCCGTAACTTTTCTCGTCGTTGCACGAGAGAGAGGCTGGATCGAAGGTCACCATCCTGCGACTCGCGTTCTTCCCTACTTTTCCCCCTTTTTTATTATTTTCGCGCGACGTAAAATTGCTGTAAACCGGAGCTATCGACTCCGAGAGTTTTCTCCTTTTTTTAGAATATTTTTGTTTTTGAAAAAACATTTTTTTCACCCAATCGCATGTCGAGGGAAAAATGTCGATGCGATATTTTCGAGGCGCGTCGACGTGGGTGTAATTGAATCGGGAGGGGAGATAAAAACGCGACGGAATTTTAGATCGAGTCATTCGACGCGCGGGAGGCTGAGA
Source organism: Arge pagana (assembly GCA_963969455.1). Classification (NCBI taxonomy): domain Eukaryota; kingdom Metazoa; phylum Arthropoda; class Insecta; order Hymenoptera; family Argidae; genus Arge; species Arge pagana. The sequence continues at coordinate 19,028,530 of OZ018312.1, read as the reverse complement.
AAATATTCTCGATTATGACGCGAAAGCCGGTGGACAAAGAAGGTTGTTGTTGCGAAACAATTCGGTAGCCGGGAAAACTCGGCGGTTCGTTATTGCGCGAAGGGAGTTCTTTGTGGATGGATCAACGAAAACTCCGTAGTCCCGATTATCGTGTTTCCCCGGCCGCGAAATATCCAATTTATTCGCTTCCTCGTTTCTTCGTTTCGAATCGAAGCCCCTGTTCCCAGACGCTCGTTCTCCCCGAAAGGAACGTGTGGTCCGAATAATTTGGAGCTCGACAAAATTACGACGACTGCCAATTAAAGACACGGATTTCCGTTGAAACAACTTTCTTCGACGCTCTCGCGGCGAACATACAGATTTTAACTTGCGCCCTCGTAACATAAAAACTCCATTCCACGTCTATTGCCGGTACTAGACGCTGTCTCCGGCAGATTTAGGTAATCCCTCTAATCCCAATCGCGAGAGTGAGGATCCGAGAGCAGAGTCCAGTCGACGACCGTACGTTCGCACCGCCTTACTGTATTCATTATCTCATATTGCGTTACATTCATGCTCGTGCACTCGCCTAGCAACGAACCATCTCCCAAGTCATTGCAATTCTGGCGCCGAGGTAGCGTGCACCCAGCAGTGTACAGTGCATCGAATAGAAGACAGTACCCTTGACGCACAATGGACCGCATCTGAGCGCGGATACGGTAGTCGGAAATAAGACTGTAGGCGGTAAAATGCATATTACACGATAACGAATAATAATAATAATAGTAACGCGAGGTAAAGCTAGTAGCAGAGCGAAGAGGAAGCAACACTTCGTAATATTGACTACACAGCGACGTCGTGGATCCAAACTCTCGCAAAGGAACAGTTGGCTAAGCTATTGTCGGACTTGGGCATCGAATTTGACGGTAACAGCAGTAGTGGAGATCTACGGAAAATTCGGGGATCAAGGGCACGCGGCGAAAACGAATACAGTCGATGTCGGAAGACAAAACGGTACAGTCAGAATTTGCACTTGGTAAAGGTGACTGGGGAACGTACAGGGAACGATTGGCAATATGACAAGCAAGCAGCAGTTTTAGTAGGAAAAATAAATCCGGAAACGTATAACTTGGTAAGAAACTTCTGCGCACGAGATAAAGTGAGCACAGCAACTTACGCGCGACTAGTTAGACTCGTCAAAAACCCTCGGAGGGTAGGGAAAGATGTAAATTCCATCAGGCGCAGAAAGCATTAACGGAATCGGTTGCAGACTTCGTGGCAAGATTAAAGCGACTCTCGTTATGTGGTAACTTCCCAGATGTGGGCGATGCGGTACGTGATCGAATGGTGGGCGACCTGGAAGACCATGCGACGAAAAAGAAAGCACTGTTTCAGAAAGAAAAATTGACCTACGATGCAGCAGAGAAGAGTCGCGAGGCGAATAGAGATGGCAGACGATATTTCGATTTTTTTTTCGATTTTGGAATACATATAACCCCGAATTTTGAGCCTCCCATTTTTTAATCGCTGTTTAAAATAATCGAAATAATTTGAAATGAAAATTTCGAGATTGGATGGGAATGCGCGAGAAGTGAAGATTATTTTTCTGCATCGTCGTGGATCTCGGCTTGGAATGGATCGCAAACGAAATGTAACGCAGAACTCGCGATAGGAAAAGAATAATGACCGTGCGCGAGGAGATTTTGTTCGGAATTCGGTATTTTCTACGGATAGGAATTACATTTTCAGATAACGATGCGGATAGCTCCGGCGTAATTATCGAGGCGCCGAAGCTTCTGCCGATTAATGATCGGGGGAGAAGTTGGCGAGGATAACATTTTCAATTGAATAATACAACGTTTCATAATTAAATAATCCGCGAACGCCGATGATTGTACGAAATTCAACGCCGGGCCGAGCTTTTTCCTCGGCTGTTCGCTCAGCGCGACAGCTTTTTACGGCAACCTCGGCGCAGAATCTTCGCTGGGTAATTCAATCTCGACGGTTCCGTTAATTACAGGAATGGAAGCTTCGTTTCACACCGGAGCTTCTCGGCTGGATCTGTAGGCGGTATTCGTAATTTGCAATAACGGTCAATATCTCGTAGCAAAGCTTCGCCCGAAGCCCGAGGGAACTTCGACTCTGACAAACGAAGCTTTTTACTCGGAGGCGTTGGTTTTTTTCCAACACTTTCATCCCCATCGGAACAAAACGAAGGGACACGTTTCTTCTCTTCACGTTTTCCAAATTTTCGCCATTTTTTCATCCAACCTACGAAAAGCTGTTCGTGAAAAATTATGTCAATCTAAATCTGTATCCAAAAAAAAATGCCAACGAATAACTTCGGAATCTTATCCCTCGTATTGAGAAAAAAGTGTGAGAAATGTAGAATTTCTTTCAACTCAAAAAATTCGAACCAAGCAGAATTTCATATTTTTCTCATTTCAGTTGCATTTTTAACGTGAAAAAAAATTTGGTAACCTTCTGTCGGAAATTCCTCCTGACGTTGATCTTGTTTTTTATTGTTTCAGCGGAACATGTGAGCGGTACTGTATTGGAGCACAGAATCTCGGTGAGTGTTCGATTATCGTACGTTATTTCGAAAAAAAAAATATTTTACATATTTAATATGGGGGAAAAACTTAATATGAAGATGATCAAATAAGACAAAAGACGAACGAAATCAATGAGTCAACCAACTGAAATTTATAGCGTTTAACCCAAGTTTTTTACAATGACATTATTTTCCATTGAAATTTATTTTTCACTTTTCAGCTCGGTTTACCATTAAAGCGTGGTTTTTCGTTTTTTTTTTTAACTAGAATTAATTTTCCATTTATTAGTTGAATATATTATAAAAGCGTTTTTTTAGGTTTTTTAGATTATAATTGTTTTCTTATTTCTTAATTTTCCAAATTTGTAAATTTGAATTTTTGAAAGAAAAAAATTATTTGTTTTGTCTCAAATTATTGTATTGTTATACGCGTGCAACGTTTGAATTTAATTGGGCGTTTTGAATTGGGTCAAAATTACGGTCGAAGATTTTGTTACGTGCAAACGAGCAAACATGCGTAGCAAGCTAATAGAAACGTGGTAAAGAGGAGATAAATCGGAAATCTCAGTCGATGGAAGGGCGAATGACGAATCGGAGGCGCGATGCGGCGAGAATCGAACGATCAAGGGCTAAATTGATGGACACCAGAGAGCGAGAGAGTAGAGTTGCTGGATTGTCATTTTTCCAGGATACGTCGACGAGTCGAGCGAACGATTCGTCGGCGGTCGGTTCGAGAGGTTTGAAGAGCTGGCGAGGAGGCGAAAAGTCGGACGAGGTATTCCCCGGCGAGCGCGAATACGCGTCATCCGAAGAGGACGCGAGAGACGAAGCGTCGTCGCCCGGCGAGGAATCGGAATACGAAGGAGTCGAGGAGGACGGCGACGAGTACGCGGACGAGTTGCGAGCAGCTGCGGAATCGCACGAGGCGATGTCGCGTCACGACGAGAAAGATGAGAATCGCAACGATACATCGACGAGCGACGAGCCACCCGGCGTCGAGAACGTCGCCGAGGAGAGGCTGAGCGAAACGGCCAAGAAGGATTTCGACTCGCGGGAAAAAAGTGTCGAGAGCGGATCAGACGAGAGCGAAAGTTCAAACGAAACGGTCCTCGGGAGCGAAAAGTTGCAGGAGGACGAGGAGGTAAGAATTTCGAAGCGAAAAATGCCCAGAATTTCTCCCGGGAGCGGCGTCTACCTTGTCCTGCGCGAAATTCCATTCCGCCGTTCCTTGCGCGACGCGATCCCTTTCGAATAAAAATAATCAAAGGCACGCGCGTGGCAAAAAATGTCGAGCGCGGAGGCGTCGGTCTGCCGTTGCTAACGGCGCGGTGCACGGAGTCGCCGCGTGGAGCGCGCCGGTCGTTTCTCGCAGTCGACGAGGAAGCGCTTGCGCTGTAGCATCATTCATTGTTGAGAGTTGAGAGGTTCACCGGTCGAGTGGTATCGTATCGTGTACGACCAAATCACATAATCTTCTTGATTCGGCGCACTGCAGTTTTTTGAGTCGCTCAATCTGAATTTGGCATCAGAATCGCAAAATCCATTATGCCGCATCCAAAATGGCCGACCCAAAATGGCTACACATGTTCATATACCATCAAATCGAATAACTTTCTTGTTTTCTTGTCGACCCAAAAAAACCGTTTTGTACCAAATAATGTTTGATTTGATTAGATTTCTTCACCTATTAAGAGTTTAGTCAGCGAGTTGAAAAACATTGCTACTTGAAATTATCCTTTTTTTTGGCAGTAGTTTAATTTATTTCATTAAACAAATTATGCAAAGTTATTATTTCATGTTTCAACTTTATTTCACCAAAATTCAAAATAGATTATGGTAGCTAAAATCATTAAAACATTTTACTAGATCATCGAAATCACCGAAACAAAAAAAAATAGTCGGTTTAATAGTTAATCTATGGCCTGATCTGAGGATTGTTTTATAAATAATCAGCTGAGATAATTTTCCTTGAAAATACGCGAGTAAACGATCAGAATCCGCCATTTTGTTTATTGGAAAAAAAAACTTCGATCGAGCCTTAAATTAACTATTTAATGACTCGTTTTTTGTTTCATTGGCCTTGAATGATCAATAATGAGTTTTTTTTCTTTAAATCGTAAGAATAAGAAGGATTTGAAGACAGGAATAAGTAGACTCTAGTCGATGGTCGTTTGTCTGCTGAAAACTTGGGCAATTCGTGTTACGATAAATGCACTCGTACCCCTTCGATTTCCGACTAGCGAGCTACAGTTATAGAATGCCGAAGCGATTCGCAGTTCCGGAACCATCAGTCCGACAGCGAAAGCATACGTGAGCGGAACGCGCGAGTAGCCAACGATCCCGGATCACTTTTCCGGAAAAAATTTAACGAAAGAGTCGAAAAAACGATACGTGGCGCGCCACCAATCTTCTTTCTCGATCGACGCTAGTTAATCCCAGCCGGAATTCTCGCTTCGTCACTTCCCAGCGAATTCTTTCCGAGCAATCCAGTCTCATCAGCTCTATCAAACGTGACGTCGCATTCCGAGCTCAATACATTTCATTGCCTTGAAAAATTATCACCACAGACGAGAACGAATATTTTTTGTTCTACATTCCCGACTTTTTCACGTAGCAAAATTGAATTATTTGGTTTCCAATGGAAAAAAGAATCGCGGTTTTCGAACTTTCGGATTGCAGATTCGATTTTCAGAACGTAAATTCAAACGCGATGTGATGCAGGGAAAAGAGAGGCACGAAAATACGTACATTCATTATAATAGCATGATAAATACTAATGTGACCCAATTCGCAAAGTCCCGCTGCGGAACCCGGTGCGCTTTTGTACCTCGACATTTTCGACTTCTTTCCCATCATCAATAGGAATATCGAAAAGTTTATAGGCTCGCTAAAAAAATTTCAATACATTTTTCAATGCAAGTCCTTTTCATTGAAAATATTTTCACCTGCCGCAGACAATCAGAAATTTAAAATACACGCGATCGAACCTTCTATTTTTTTGTTTCGTTCACCAACTTGAGATATTTCCTTTGACTCGTGGAATTTGCACGTTAGGCGATCACTTATTCCATAGGAAAAACTCGTCATTTTTATTATTGAGATAGTAAAAGACCTGTATTATATAATTGTTAATACATCAGCGTGTTGAGGGTTGGCCGCGTTGAGACAGTAACGAGTGCCAGCAGAGGACAATACGAGTTACTATTTTTTTTTCTCCTCGTCGCAACCAGGATGTAACGGAATCGTGTGTCGTTTGGTTCGAAGGTCACGGAGCTTCTCAAGTACAAAAGTGCAGATCACTTCAGAGACGGAGACGGCGATGGCGTGAAACGGAAACGCGTGCCGACAGTAAAGAAGGAGTTGAGTACGCAGACGGAGATTAAAACGGCGAACGAATCTCGCATCGCGAAGAGATTCGGGACGAAGGAGATGCTCGACGAGCTGAACGACCAGCTGAAGAAATCGATGATGGAGAAAGAAGCTGAAAGCTTATCGAACAAGAAATCCGAAGATCCTGCAAGCGAGGTGAGTGGAACGTAGCTCGAAGATGAACGAATCACGGTGCTTGACAAACTATGGGGGAAAAAGGAACGGTCGATTTAAAAAAGAAAAAAATTCAAGTATTTTTAAGTATTTAATTTTTGTTTAATTTTTCCTCTTCTTGTCGCTCTCCAGAGAGTTGTTCTCGAGCGAGCAGGTTGTCAGAGGCGATGAAAATTCGCGCTCGCGGTTCGATTCATCCTCGTGTTTCATTTCAGCCGTTCGACGAGGCGAAAGACAACGACGAAGGAGCGAGGGTCGGTAATTATTACGAAGAAAATTCCACGGGGAACAAGATTTCGCCAGACGAGAGGAAAATCGGCGAAAATGGACACGGAGACGTTGATGGGTCGAGTAAGCTCTATAAAAGGCAAGAGATCGTCCTCCGTGACTTGGAAGCTTATTTACGGGCCGAATACGCGGCGGAACAGGAACAGCAACAAAAGCTCGAAGAACTTGGGGTGAGAGGTTTTTGAGAAGGTGGCATGCTTAACGGGAGGGTGAACGAACGGATTCATTTCGCTGCGTAGTTCATAGTCGTCTGGCAACACGACGCTAATTTGACGCGAGGTTCGTTTATTTTTCAACGTCTCGGCGAAGATCGAGATGACAGATCACGCGGCGCTGGCTCGCCCCAATTTCCGAGAAACGTTACCTGATAAGAATAACCTCTGATGCTTTTTTCACTCTCGAATATCTCCTTTATCAGCGAGCCAAAGGGAAAGACAGCGCGAGAGAGAGGGGCGGAAAACGAAAGAGAGCTGACGCTGTAGTTCTAACCGTGTCGTTTGTCACTACGCCTTCTCGTTTCCACCTCGGTATCAAGCAAGAAGGAGCCGCCTTGGGTCGAAGTTAGCAGGAAAACCTGATCCTGTACCAAAATTTGTCGTGAATCTTTCCAAAAATCTCGCCGGGTTCGTCCGGTATCTTTTCCGTGTATTCTGGATATCTAGACTTCTAGTGGGGGTAGATGCATTGTCAGGTACTGTTTGGGATCAGTAAGGGTCGACTTGGATCCATTGGGCATGGTCCCGATGCTGTCCGACGACCAGAACACATCGAGAATCCGAAAAACATCAATTTTGCATGATTTTGCGATGGGTCTTCCTCGTGTTTTTTCCGGATTTCTCGACATCCAGTGGACATAGATATAAGATCAGGTACTGTTTGGGATCCGCAAGGGTCGACTTGGATCCATTGGGCATGGTCCCGATGCTGTCCGACGACCAGAACACATCGAGAATCCGAAAAACATCAATTTTGCGATGGGTCTTCCTCGTGTTTTTTCCGGATTTCTCGACATCCAGTGGACATAGATATAAGATCAGGTACTGTTTGGGATCCGCAAGGGTCGACTTGGATCCATTGGGCATGGTCCCGATGCTGTCCGACGACCAGAACACATCGAGAATCCGAAAAACATCAATTTTGCATGATTTTGCGATGGGTCTTCCTCGTGTTTTCCGGATTTCTCGACATCCAGTGGACATAGATATAAGATCAGGTACTGTTTGAGATCCGCAAGGGTCGACTTGGATCCATTGGGCATGGTCCCGATGCTGTCCGATGGCCAGAACATGATGAAAATGGCAAAAAGGGAAGTTTCAGGGGTTCGTCCAGCATCTGTTCCGTGTATTCTGGATCTCTCGACTTCTAGTGATCGTAGATGCATTGTCAGGTACTGTTTGGAATCCGCAATGTGTTATCAGCAATAATCATCTTTAATAGTTATGCAATATTACCATTTTTTTTTGCCCAACACTTATTGGACTCTTCGGGAGGCAGGGATCGAAAAACAGCAATGAAATCGATAACAAACTGCTCCGAAAGGTTAAAAAATCGATAGTGCTTATGTGGGAATTTTCGTTTAGATGTATTGTTGTTAACGTAACGAGTAACCAGATATTTTCTGAGTCAGCTCATTCGAATCGTCTCATCGATTCTCACTTGTTCGTGAGAAAAAGCGATTTCGGCCGGCGATGTGAACTTGCAAAACGAATGATACGTTCAAGATTGAGATGAATGAAAGATTTGGGATGAACAGAGGGGTGTAATGATGAACTTCAAGGGGTGTAATGGCTCCGCGAAAGGTGGAGAAATTCCGAGCAGAGCAGACTGTGGAAGATATTCAGTTTTCTATATTATTCAGCTTTCCTCGAGCACAGATTTTGTCTGACTAACGAGACTCCTCGTTATTATTCGACTGATCGGATATCAATTCTACTAAGTCTGTGATTCGATCTTCTTACTATGAAATGTCTTTCGCTGATGTAAAGAGATGCGAAAGTGCCGACGTCGTAAATCTTTTACAAATGTTTTGAAAATCGAGCGTAAAACTTCGTCGCAGTGAAACTGATTCTGCTTTGCCTTGCCGCAAATCTGATGCGAAGAGCGTTTCCCTAAGATTGGAGAAGCAGCGAGAAACGGCGTGACGACGGAAACGAGGAGAATTATTTTAGAAAAAAACGCGCGTCAAGCGGGAGAGACGTGTAAAGGAATAGATGGAGAGATAGACGAATGAATTATTGGCCAACTTGAAATGAACGGTAGCGAGTTACGTTTTGAGATAAGAGGAAGACGAGGAATCAGAGGTAAGCGAGCAAATAACGCGACCATTAGTCGCCATTCGAGGCGCGAGCACAGTTGAGCGTGCGAAATGAAACGACGTGGATGTAATACAATGCGATGATGGAACCGTGCGAAGACAAAGAAAGATGCGATGATTCGAGATTTAACGCGGAGTAGGTACAGCATCGAGTGAATATTCAGGACGCGGCAGGGAACAAGCGTGTGCTTTACAAAGAAGCCATTGTCGAAGCGCAGAGTGCTAAGAGAGGGAGTCGACGAGAGGGAGATAAAACACGAGATAGCAACGGATAAGTGATGTCAGCAAAGATTCGGACACCAGCAGTTGTGGCGATGCTAGACGCGAGAATAGGAAACGAAATTCAGGGGGAAAGCTGAGAGAAACTTGAGGAACGAGATTACGAAAAAGCTCCGCACGAACAGAAATATGGGCGAAATATTAATGGTTCGTTGGGAGAACGAATATTCATCAACTTCGGTACATTTTGATGTTGGATAACGCAGAGTCAAAGTCCTTTGTTCTTTCGCGGGAAAATGATCTTTCGTATGGAAATTTTGTCGCTCGCTTTTTTGTCATCCGCTTTTCCCCAGCTTTAACGCTCGTGATACTTTTCGGAGCTTTTCGCGATCACCCCGAAACGTATGTCACATTCCTGTTCACCCTTGCGAAGTGACGAGGTATAAATTTTGCCCGGGGCAGGACGAATGCGCGAGTAATATTTGAAGCGAAGAAACGCCGTCGCGACGCATGAATACGAATCACGCATACGTGCAGTGTAATAAAATTTCGACGCTCTCGCGGGCTGCAATCCTTCAGGGAAAAAAATCTTATTACCTTCCTTCTCCGCCACGATTTACATTTTTCGTTACGGAATGCGAAAAAGTTCCAACGTTACCTGCCAAATCCGATGAAACTTTCGAAATATTCCTCGCAACGTTCCTACATCGACGAGGTTCGTATTTCTTAAATAAACGAAACAAATGCATCATATTATTACGACACAACAAATTCTCCAACAATTTGTCCAAATTTTAGCGGGCAAAAAAGTCTACTTTTTTGCCCGCAAAGCTACTTTTCCGCCCGCAAGTTTACTTTTCTGCCCGCAAAGCTACTTTTCCGCCCGCAAATTTACTTTTCTGCCCGCAAGTTTACTTTTCTGCCCGCAAATATACTTTTTCATCCCCCTGGTAAAAAAATTGATTACTTCCTGCCCGCGTTGCAGGGATGGAATATGGTAATTTCATCGCAGTCGAGTAGAAATGTTATTCCAACGTCGATGCTCCCATCGAGTATCGAGCTATTCGCTGCCTTATTTTTACTACGCGTTCGAAATTCCACGGCGTCGAGCCCAATCGATCCCGATTACGTATTCATCCGGCGAGCGATTTTCAATTGTCGCAAAATAAAGAAGCGCGAATAACCTACCAATTACAGTCCATTACCTCCTGTTATCGCCACTGATTATTCTCTAAACGTACCTTTCGCGTTCAACGAGCCGGAAACTATTGGCGCACATCGGTACCATTTTTCGGCAAGTGAATGAACATTTCATTATAAATCCGTTTGCCGAATAAAACTGGGATGCCTACCTACTTCTTTATTTCTTTTTTTTTTGTTTTTTTTTTTGGTTTCTGTGAATTTTTTCCACTTTGTCGTGATCTCGTTTACGAAAGTCGAAATAATTCTCGGATCATTACCTTCGCCGATGGCGTTCGTCACCGGTGCATTGTCGAGGCGACGAACTATTTGCGTACCCCTCGAGCTCGACTCGATTCCCTGTTTGTTCAATCACGACGTTTGTTTAGGCTCAAGAAGGCGCGCTGGCTGAAAGTTTGCTCGAACTCCTCGTGAAGCTTGCCGAAAATCCACGCCGATGGGAACGAGTTCATCGACTACTCGGTAAGTCATAATTCATTCGCCTAAACTCATCCGCGTGGAAAATAAATTTCTCCCTCTCTACGACGATAAAGGAAATTTAAAAAAAAAAGAACAAGACAAAAAATGCTTCTACCGTAGTTCTAGTTCTAGTGCTCTGTAGAATCTCGCTCACGTTAGACATTGTCGCAATTTCGACGAGAGAACAATGATATATTTTTTGACCGACTGCGAGATGAGAAATTAGAACTTACAACACCGTCGAGATCCCATCTAATCTTCAACAGCTTAGCTGAAAGTGAAGCGTGGAGTTTAATAATACGTTCGCGTCGGACCACTTACTTAGCTGTAATTGGAACACCGATCCTCGTCACCCCTCGTGATTATTAAGTCTAGCCTCCGTTCGTTTTCCAATTTTACAAATGTTATTCGACGCGGATAAGATTATCTCTCGTCCTTCTCATCCGAGTACGCCGTTCTTTCCAGTGGACGTCGAAGGTGGCCTAGAACTTTCGAGGCAAGCGCTCGAGGCTAAGAAAAGAGCCTTCGATTTAACCTCCGTCGACACCTCTACGACCACGTCCTTGCCGATGCCCGCCACGCCGAAAAAGCCGCGGAAAAAGCCGAAAAAGAAGAAGAAGAAGAAGAAGCAGCGCCATCACAGATTCTCAACGACTACCGCACCGAGCACCATCCCGCTGCTGACGACCACGGAAGCGCCTTGGCTAACGACGCCTATGCAGTGGCGACTCGTTGCCGAACGACTCTTCGCCCCGCACTGGCCGCAGGACGTTCAGGTATGAGGAATTTTCAAAATGTCACGCACCTGCGGGGCGATCCGACGTTCCGTTCGCGAGTAGGTACCTCTAGGTACGACGTCCACGTCTCTGGCGAGCATTGCCCGCGTTTCTGAAATCGGGACTCGAGTGTATTGAAAATCGTTGCAGGATGAAACGGATGTCGCGAAGGTTCGGTACGGTTCGTCCTCGAAAGCTAGAACCTCGGCGTCGGTGCGGGATTTCGAGCAGCTCGCCGAAGACAAGCAGAGGGATGATCGCAAGGTGTTAAACGAGGGGCGACAAGCATTGATGCTCGACTCGTCTGGGGAATACAGCCAGCCGCGACACCTCCATTACGGAAAAGTGAGCACGCATCAGGGTGTCCATCCGCACCGCGAGGCATCCCCCCAAAATTATCCAACGGGTAGGAGTGACGCCGCTCGGGTACGTGACTACGATCCACCCGAACGTACGGATTACGGGAGATACGGTCAGTACGTGTCTCCGCGAGAATACTTGCGCGGGCGTCTTCGGGGGCAGGATTTCCGGACCGTATCGAGTTTTGCTCAGAATCACGAGTATCGGCCACCTGGTCGGGAATACGCGGCGAGCAAGGATTGGCAAGACAGTCGGTACAACTACGGTCGACCGAGCTGGAAATCCGAGGAGAGAAACGATCCGGGAACGAAATGGGGCTGGTCAAAATCGGCGGCGGACTCGAAGATGTGGGGACAGCTGGAGGATCCCGACTCGTGGCATCGGGACCGCGATTATTGGCTGGAATTGGAGAACAAGGAGAAGGTTTGGCCACCTTCGCGCAACGATCCGGAGAACCTGGAGCCGTGGGTTCGTCCAGAGGCTGCCTCTGTATCGTGGCCAAAAGCGACGGAGGACGGCTCTTGGCTCGGCGACGAGGACGGTAAGCCGAGGACGTCCTACGGACGGGAGCAGCCTGGTAGACAGTCCAGTCCGCCGTGGGAGAACGCGAAGAGCCACCACCCTCAGTCGTCGGGAGCGAGCAGAGGTAGCGGTAAGAAGCAGAAGAGCAACGAGCAACCAGCACCGGGGCCAAAAATGACCGTGAAGACGTGGAATAGCCTGACATCCGACCCAGCCACGTGGCCTTTCAAACTGACGGACGCGAAGCCGTGGCCAAAAGACGAGAACGGCAAGACGTACAACCCGAACGCGGAGCTCGTGAGGAAACTCGGTCTGGACAACCCTGAGAAAAGCATCGTTGAGAAGCCGCTGCCAAAGGAATTCAAGACTCCTCTGCAGCCGAGCAACGCTAGCAAGTACAAGAACAACAACGTGCCGAGTCGCCAGAGCGCGGGGGTCGCCTGGCCGCTGAAAAGCCCGTCGAACGGCAAAGCCTGGGGTAAATCCGGAAGCGATTACGGCGCCGAGGAGTCTCTGGCCAAAGGACCACCGAGCAACGCCGGGAACAACGACGGAAGTCAGCCAAACTCTTGGACAACGGCGATGGACACGAATCCGAAGATCTGGCCACCCAAAGCTGCCATGTCGCCGAAGATTCAGTCGGTCGGTGCCTGGGTCATGCCAGCTGATCAGTCCACTTGGAAACCGTACAACTTGAAGACCGTGGAGTCTTACGGCAGCCACGAGGAACCGGAGCATCAACGATGGGATGTCCAGATGGAGGGAAATTCGCGAACGTGGAACAAGTTTCCAAAGGCGTCGAACGACGTTGCTTGGCCGAAGTGGAAACAATTCGCGTATCACAGAGTCACTGCCATGCCTATACTAAGCTCGGGATCGGCAGCTCTGGACGGATCCCGAGCGAGAAACAACGCTTACATAGCCGTCTCGGCCGTCTCGCCGAAATACAATGCCAATCAATGGCGAAAAAATGATATCGAGGAGACGGCGGTGCCGGAGAGCGGCGTCGATCATCCCGCTAGCCAATCGAGGACTATTGGCATCGAGCCACCTATTTACACGTGGAAAAAGAACGGCGCTGCCGCGAACTTGGATCGGGATGAAAAGAAGAATTCTACGGATCCATTGGAAGAGCAGCTGGAGACCTTGAGACGCGACGTCGTTTGGTCTCACAATGAAAATCGAGACAATATAAAAGTGAGTAACGTTCTCGTCGATTTCCCGGAAGGAATCTTCGTCTTTGTATCTCTAGACCTTAACGACGAGAAATCCGATATGTTTTCGACTAAATTCGACTTCCCACGCCCGGAGAGCTTACTCTGCCGTGACACCTTATTGATTCGCTCGCCTATCTTTTTCTTACTTTTTGCGCGCAAAAAAAACTTCCCCCCGGCGAATATTCTCCTACGTTTCATCCTCTGTTTCTCGAGAATCGCGTCTCTACGAGTTCGTCTTCGCCGAATGTACAACAACGGGGACGAAAGGACGCGTCTTTCAGCTGCGCAGCCGGCTTCTAAAACGGAATGGGCAATATCGCGAATCTTTGAAGAGCTTTGCAAAATTTACTTCACCAAATTGAACAATGGCCAGACTATGTTTATCGAGACGCGCGATCCCTTCTGCTAGGGACCGCTGTAATGTATTCTCAGGTTCGATCCTACTACAAACTTGCAACTCCGAAGCTACTACCATATCGTAAACGAAAGTTTTCGGAGAGGAGAGAAAATTGCTTGCTTCGGCACCTTTTCCTCATTTTTCATGCTTCCATCAACCGGGGAACTCTGGAAACTCCCGGATGAAAATGTTATCGCACCTTTTTCATTCGCTTCATTACAGCAACGTCATTATTGTCGTCGGAAATTTACTCCGGTAAGAAGCTGCAATTTTTCGAGAAATTCTACAAAAGTCCGAAACACTTTTGTAGGATATTTTATTCCATTTGCGATTTTCCCGATGATTTTGTTTTCCCAAAAATACGTACGTCACATTTTTGTCAACAGCATCGAGTGAAGCTCTCCTCGTTAAAGCTGGCGAGTCGAGTGATATTCATCTTGGATTGCTTATAACCAACTACGCTAGTCGAGCGAACAATACTCGTTCCTCGCAAAGTTATAAGCATAGAAAGCTCCGAGTTATATATAAGCTTTTGTTGAGCGAAGATCCACCGCTCCCAAGTTTTATAATTGCACGGGATCAAACCGTAAGACGAGGTGGTGAGACTGCAGGGCGAAAAAAAACAAAAGAAAAAAGCAGACTCGCGACTGAAAGCTTCTCGTCGCAAGTTTTCCCCATTTGAGCTGCACACTCAGTTTTTTATAGTTTGCTTGTTTCTCGTCGGAGTGCGAAACGTAAAACGAAACGTAACGTTGCGCTGTATCCCCATCTTTATGCTAGCATATTTTCGAAGCTTTCCTACGTCTGTCAAACATCTTCGCTCGAAGCTTGCGGCAACACGCGCGTGTTCGGAATACGGAAACTTCACAAAATCTGACGGAGACGTTCTTCTCCTTCTTTTTTCGCGGTTCGCCTTATCTTTGTACAGCGGTATCTGAAGTACGCTCTTAGCTCGACCTACTCCCGAAGTTTTTACCTGGTAAACTTGGCGCACGTCGGCAAAATACGAAGAACGGAACGAGTTTCGGAAATACAGGAAATACCTATATTTTTGCAACGTTATGAGCCGAAAAAATCCGAAATCAACTTTCAGCATTCCGGAAAACAACGCCACATTTTTCCACTCTTACGTATGTTTCTTGAATTTTTTTATTGACCATACATTTTAATGTAATTTTATTTGATCTCACATACAAATCAGCTAAACAATTGCACATTTTTTCCCAATGCGCATATTTAGTGTCTTCTTTAATTACTATTTCTAACGACACGACGAAGAAAATGAGGCAAAAACCAGCAGATTATTGAAATTTTTGCAGTTTATTGTTGATCATTTTTCTTATTTTAGCTACGTGTAACGAAGCTTCGCGAGCATATTACAACTCGCCTTCGTATATTATACTCGGAAAAGTTTCCGAGGTCGAACAATCTATAGGGTATGAATGAAATTGAGTTGTCTGATAAGTATGACCCACGAGATTTGAGTTATGATTAACGAGCTGTCATATAAATGTACTCCGCGATCACGAAACTTTGTTCGGAGCGCGCCCCTCGTACAATCGTTAGACAATTTCCAAACGAGAACGAACGCACAAAGAGTAAATATTTGCCCGTAGATTAACTCGCATTCACGAAAGCAAGACAATTCCCAATCAGCATCGAACGACGTTTGCTAATTGAAACGTCGTTCCCAAAATTTTAAAAACTTTTATAACGCACGTTTCGAGGTTCGATCAATTGTTGAGTGAAAACGATATTTATGCAAACGTTTACACAAAAAATATCATACCAATTTTCCATGATTATTTAACAACGTCGTCACTATGCTTTTACAATGTAAACTTTTTCTAATTCAGGAAAAATCATTCCTATCGTTCATCAAGGATCTGATTTGTGGTGCAACTGTATTGGTTTTATTGAAAACCTGACGCGACGCGACGAAACGACTCATAAATTCGTCACCAAATCGGTAAAAAATGCTGACAGTATTTTGAATAAGAAAAATCGTGTCAGCCTGTGTTATCCTCGTTGGAACACGAATCAGAGCGTATAATTCGCCTAGTATTTCTCGAGATGCATTGATTTTGGAAATATCTCAGTCGCACGTTTCCAGTGTATATTCCGCATTCTATGTCCACTCGTGTATTTGTGCCTTGAAATGCGTTGCATATTTGACGTGTTCTCACGCGTGGAGCCCGCCTCGTCGTTCGGGAAGGAAATAATTTATGTTTGATCCACAGAAATAGATTTCTGTTTCCCTGTCAACGGGATGGGAAATTCACGGGTGCCGGACAGCCCAACATTTCCGCGTACTGTTACAATTACCGAGTGCAGCGTTACGCTGACAAAAACAGCCGATCATGATTCGACAATTTTGGGGATGATACTCGCGATGAGAGAGAATTGAAACCGTGGAGATCGAAATTTCTCAGCAATTATTACGGATACCGTATCGCGTGTGACGCGTGCGGAAATAAGCGAGGCTTTGTAACTGCAGTGATATCGATGCATTCGGAATGACGAGAATAGAATCGCAGTAGCATTCGGTGCTACCAGCGACAATGCGCGGTGCAACCCAACGAAATTCCGATAGACGATGATTAAATCGTGTTGCTTTATGTACAGCCGAATTCGCATTGTTTTCCGTGATAATTAGAACCATCGTGCAGCGCGAATTTCCCTTTCTTGTTCGATACCTTTCAACGAGGGGAGAACAAATTATTTGTCGCGGAAATTCTCAATCGTGGTTCCGCGACTCGTTTGCAACTGATAATACAACGTTGACGTTGCAGAAGCAGCTGAACGTCATCAACGACGCTTCGGAGACGCTGGCATCGCGTTTTTCATCAACGAATCCATCCAATTCATCTCATAAATTGGACTCATCCGTTCAGTCGGCGAAGGAGGGCAACGGCAACGCAATCAGTCCGGATACAAAGACTAATCGAGAGAAAGAGCTGGCGCAGAACTAATAACGGATGGAATAAGATTTGATGTTTCGTTGTACACGTCTGAAATGCTTATCGTTACTAATTTCTCCATCTTCTAAGAGTAACCACGACGGTTTCTCGATCGTTGCATAGAATTTCTAACTGGAATTTGACACGTGCAATCGTTTGAGCGAGCGGAAATGCGAATCCAATAGCGATCAGTTTCGATAGCTAGAAAACTTGTCCTAGTATGTCGTATCGATCGAGGTGCGAAGCGAAGTTGATTGCAAAAGTGTGAGGATGAATCATTGTACCGATGTATCATTTTTTCATTCGCAAGATCGAGGTCTTCAGATTTTTTCATTCGCTTTTATTTTTCAGACAGATCATAGGAACTTTGTCAGCCCTTCGACTGATAATTTCAATCGTGCAACATGAATAACGTGATTGTGAAACTCCATGTCAAGGGTTCGAAAGAGGGACTCGGCATGCTCGTTACTAACGTTATATTTGAAAAGAGGTACTACGATTTCTTTACTTTCCTACTTGCCTACTTCCTAATTTTCGCAAATGTTCTCCTGTTTCTTTGCGATTACTTTACTTTTTTATACTTTGTCTGTACGATGCAATAGGCAAAGTAGCGGTTTTCTGGTAAATTTCAATGGATCCAGGGGCACGCCGAAAACTTGTTGTAGAACAGACAAACCGAGGGTAAAATTCTTTGGTACTTGGATACAACGTCGAGAAACAGGCTCATTGCTGTTCGTTTAGATCATTTGAAAATCATCCACCGGTAAAATTGGTTCCCAGGTGAGAACCGATCCATTCTAATAATACCCCTTGAAATAAGTTACAATGATCTTACTTGTATCAAAGAGATTGCATTCATAGCCTTTGACATAAATAGACCGTGGGATTATATTATATTGGAGATTCAGAGAAATGAAATTGGAAACGTATTGCTAAAATGAGGTGAACGAAACTTGAGGGTGGACATACATATGTTTTAATTACTTTCCAACTAATACAACAAATTTTCCTTTTATTTAAACGATTTAAAATGGTTTTTTCAAAAGTCGTTTTTTAAACATCCTACAAGTATTTCCCACCTTAAAGTTGAAATGTGACACGCATACTTGAATATTCGAGATGGTGTCTGCATTATGGTAAGGTTTTGGCAATCTATGACATCCGACTAGCTACGTTTTGAGTTTATTTGCTGGCAAATATGTAAATCGCTATACAGAACCCAAATCTTTAGTTTGTGACCCAAAAAAACTTGTGGATCGAGTTACGTCTATGATACTGTTGCTTTGAACCTTCGTCTACTAGTTTAGATTGTTTTGTTCCCTAGAGCTGTGTAGTATAAATGACATTGGCGCGTACCGCTGGATTAGTATCGAGCAAACCGATTGACCTTTGACTATTTGGAACGAATATATCGAGAGGTTAAATGTAAGAAGACAAAACTGTTAAAGACAGGAATGCCGAAGAAGAATTAGTTATGAAATCTGTATCCGGATTGACTTAAGTTGTGTTAGTTATCTAGGACATAGCTGTGAGGGATCATTTTCGGATCATTAATTTTCATTTGCTAGGCGGCCGACATTTGCCATTTCTCGAGAGACTAATATGATTAACGATTTCGAACCTTGAAGTAATTACATAGAATTCGTTCTAGTATAATTTTTATAAATGGACGAAGTAGAGGAGAGGGATTTCGACTAGCTGTAAGGATAGGAGTGAAATAATTTATTGATCGAGTCACTTCACCATCTGAAATGAAGGAACCAAGCGAAGAATTGGAGAAACGCCATTTTCTTTTTATAAATGGAATACTTATAGATACGTGAGTTGACATAAAATAACGTTACATTTCAAGATAATTAATGGGGATTCTTGTATAACAGTTCAAGTATTAATGGTTTTGCTTCCCTACGAATCAAACGTATATTTTGAAAATGTTCTGCAACGTCGATGTGACATACTGTACCAAAGAAATGTCGTTTCTATTAAACGTACAAGAATCTTGTCATATTTGCACGTTTCTCTTTAAAAATAGATGTATTCTCCTCTGTACTGTATTCTCTGCTCACTAATCGACAAAGTTGATTGCAGGAAAATCTCCATTCGTTTCAAGAAGACTTTGTTGTATCTTGACAAATTTGTACGAATATCAATAATGATTTTCAGCCAAAAGAAAGGGCAAAAATCATTTGATTTCTCAGCTGTTACACAGAAATTCACCATTGTACATTTTCTAGAGAATTATACCGCCACATATCTTTGCTAGTTCTCGGGAAGAAAATCGTGGGAATGAAAGCAAAATCATTCGTTTTGTAAATCGTAACATTTAAATGTTGGACGTAACGAAAACTGAGTTAAGATACCGATTATGCATCGGAAGAGAAAAAACATAACAACAGCATTAGATGTACGTATTTTGTATAGGCGTAGCGAGTAGTGGGATTAATTAAGCGAATCGATTATTGAACTTAATCTATAGCTTGACCAAAAATGCACATCCGCTATTTGGAAGTGGTAAAAACATGAGCAAAGTATTTCAGTCGTCAATAAATAAGTTTGACTCCAAAGCTAACTGCAACACTCGCATATCATGACGATTGGTCATGAAATCATATTTTAATAATTGCCAACTTATTATTCTAATCGTCATCAAATAAATTGTTCGATTTATCACTGGTTCGTTATGTTGGTCGTATCGTTGGTATTTGACATTGATGTGTAATATTACAAACAGCGGAAATATTGTTGAGTATTGAATGTTTTCGTGTTATCATTTATTATATTTAGCACACGTTGAGTTCCGAAGCTGTCAACGTGGTTCGAGCGATACGAGGGAATGACCTCGTGTCTCATTCGTTTCATTGCAAACAAAAGTAAAGTATGAGCGACAGTGAAAAGGGCATGCTGTAACGATATCATCATATTAATATATTTTAATGTCTATTTACCACAAAATATAAAATGTTGACGAAAACTGGCTACTACCAACTATCACGTCATATCACATCTCATCTCCAATTTTCATCGACTGGCATTGAGAAGCGATCTGCAGAACCCTCTCTGTTGAAATTCATAGCGAACTTCTGAGATGCGAAAAAGAAGATTGTCGAATCTCAGGTCACTTCATTATGTTTTGTATTAATTTGGATACAACGACTTAGAATCTGGGTTATTTTATCGCATTTGGCGGAAATGATCACCCAAATTCTTGTCAGTTGAAATAAAATTTGTGGAGTGTAATTTTAACTCGTTGAGGATCAGATCCGTAACCACCATTCACGGTGGTCAGCAGTTTTCAATTATTGAAATAGTACACGTATAAGATAATATTTTATGAAAAATATGTGTTTAAAAATAATTCAATTGGAGGATCAACGTGGTACAAAGGTCATTCCGCAGGAGAATCAAATCTTATTTGGATACGATACGGTCGATACTCGATTTAGAGAAGAACGGTTGCGTTATCACCAACAGTGGATGGCTCGATGTACATTAACGGATTACCTTCGATCTTCACGTACTTCAACTCCGGGAGTGCGTTAAGATAAAGATCCGATATACTTCCTATCTGATTATAGGATAGATCCAGATAATTAATTTTGGTCCTGCTTAGAATGTCAATATTTATCAAGCTAGTTAGCTTATTGTCAGCTATCACAAGTTCCTGTAAATGTGGAACCTGCGTAAAGAGATTAGGAGTAATCGAAGTCAACTGGTTTCCAGATAAGTCGAGGTAAGTCAGGAATGGGAAACAAGCAAATCCGACTTGATCGATACTGTGTCGAATTGATGTATAATCGACCGCCAAATACCTCAAGGAGTCTACATTGGGTCCATCAGAAGTACAAACTTCCTGTATGAACACATTTCTCGATAAGATGAGATGGGAAATATTGCTATTTTCTAAATATCCCGCGTATATAAAGGTCAATTGAATCTGCGCTAACGACAGAAACGTCATATTGGGAGTAGTTGTTGAGATTTTTCTCAAGTTATTGCCATCTAAAGAGAGAGAGACGAGGGATGGTATCTCAAAGTCGTAATCGTATATAGCATTATACTCGAGGTATAGGTGAGTTAGATTTTTGTAGTTCTTTGAATAGAAAAAACTTATTTGGTTATTTGACAAGTACAGATGACTAATATTTATAGTCTTGTCCGAATCTCGTCCATGAGGAACATTATATACCTGGAGCATATTATTTTGCAGATATAGATGTGTTAGTTTCGGCAAAGTTTCAACGTCGAACGAGAAGGCCACTTCTGATAAAGTGTTGTGATTAAGATTCAACGATTTCAACTTTGTTAGACCGGCAAAAGTGTTTGGGTAGAGCTTCGATATACGATTTCGCGCCAAGTTCAGCGACAGCAAATTGGGCAAACCGTGAAAAACATCATTTTCGATTACGGTGATCAAGTTGTCCTCGAGTGATAATGATTCCAACGATGGTATCTTCGCAAAATGTTTTTTAACAACGACGACTTGCCTTGCAATAACTTCAAGCGACCTTACTGCGAAATTTTCATTTTCCAAAACAAGTTTAACGCTTCCATTGTTCACGCTGATGAAAACTCCGTCCTGCCACCATCGATAGACGATCGACCCCTCATGCGATGGCGAGGCGCCGGAACGCTGCATCGTCGCAAGTGTTATCAATGCACATACCGTCACTGTTGTTCTCAACATCTCGACAAGACCTGAAGTTCGAAAAAAGTACGTGCAATTCGCATCAGTTGCAACAGGACAAGTTATTACAAATTTATTCCTTGAAGTGTGTGTCTGATAATCGAACAGCGTGACTCGAATCGATACCTCTCTCTTGCCGAGTAGGCAGAGCATAAACCGAAGAACCGACTTCTAGACAGTACAAACAACGTACCTTTGAGAAATTTTAATTCGGTCTCTCGCAACGTCGCGTCAACGTCTCAAAGTTGATCCAGCCTCGAATGCTTCCTCGCGATCCGGTCAAGAATAGTCGGATCGATCACGGAAACCTCACGGCTGTTCTTGGAGCTTGCTGTACGGGTTGAGAGATGAGTTGAGACTACCTAAGAACGTCTTCGTGGGAGATAAATCGCGGCGTGTTCAGAGAGCAGAGGCGAAATTTAGAGATGTGTTTTTTAGCCTGTCTATCACGTCTGATAATACGTTCAGAGTTCGCTGCTTGTCGTATGATATACATCAATGTTTTTTCTCTCGCTGCTCGCGTAACGCAGCGTCGAAAATTGATACGAACCATAATGATTCTCATTCATATTTCCGCGCCATGCAGTTCAAAAAACATCGGTGAATCGTACAATTTTGCGTTAGTTGAAATATTGTGCTTTATTCTTAATTACATACCTGAAGACAGCAGGACATTCAATTTTTCGCGAAAGAAGTGGAAACCGAATGAGCGTACGATTCTATTAAACTGGCGTGCTTGTGTGTTTTTAGGTACGTCGCAAACTATCATTTCGTACACCGTCGGTAGATCCTTCCATGAACAAGTACAAACTAATTGTAACTCTGTCTGACCGACAACGAGTGGACTTCGGAAACTTTCAATTAACCTCACGTTTCCAGAAAAGGTAAATTAGTTTCGTTGATACTTGATCAGTTTTCGACAAAATGATCACCTCCAGAGAATAACGATTGACATTTGAAAATTAGAATGCATGTTGAGTTGGCTCAAAGTCCGAACGACGTTTCACTACCTATGCAGTATTTTAGTATGCGGGGTGAAGCCTTTCTAGTGACCCAGGCAATTTTCTCCCAAACGAAGCGGGGTACGAAAAAAAGTTCAATTCAATGGTTTCATGGTTTCGTGGGAGTCACAAAATGGTATCTTTGATTTTTTTCCAAATTTGACGTATCAAGGTCATTCGAGGGTCACCTTTGGAATTTTCAAGAAAATCGTGTGTTTTTCGTTCCGAAAATCGAAAGAGCATTGAATTCTACATTAAAAAGTATAAGTATGCTAACGTTTCAATTCTGAAGTATTATGCGATAGTCGTTGAAGAAAAATTCTTATATTCACCGTTTACATCAGAAATACTTTATTATTTATCGTGAAAATTATTTATCGTAGTGCCACGATTCGCTTGTCACGCGAGGACGTAACTGATAATACAACGTTGACAATCCAGAAGCGGCTGAACGTCGTCAACGACGCTTCGGAGACGCTAAAAACGACCACCCAAATTCAGTCGGAATAAAATTTATGGATTGAAATCTTCATTCGTTGAGTATCGAGTTATGCGACCAATATTCGCGTCGGTGAGCATTTTTCAGTGATTAAAGTAATACAGATATATGTTTAGGCGCCCATCGTTTTGACCCTTGGAATTAGATTCCGATATTTCATGAAGAATATGTGTTTATGAATAATTCAATTGGAAGATCAACATCGCGTACAGATGATTCCGTATACAAAGAATCAAATCTTGTTTGGATACGATACGGTCGACACTTGATTTAGAGAAGTACGGTTGCGTTACCCCCAACAGTAGATGGTTCGATGTACATTAACGGATTCCCTTCGATCTTTACATACTTCAACTCCGGAATTGCGGTGAGATAACGATCTGATATACTTCTTATCTGATTATAGGAGAGATCCAGGTAATTAATCTTAGTTCTGCTTAGAATATCAATATTGATAAAACTAGTTAGTCTATTGTCAGCTATCATAAGTTCTTGTAAATGTGGAACCTGCGTAAAGAGCCTAGGAGTAATCGAAGTCAACTGGTTTCCAGATAAGTCGAGGTGCGTCAGGAATGGGAAACAAGCAAATCCGACTCGATCGATACTGTACTGGATGTATGTATAATCCACCGCTAAATACCTTAGGGAGTTTATTTTAGGTTCATTATCGTAACAAACTTCCCGTATGGCTGAATTTTTCGATACGATGAGATGGGAAATATTACCAAATAGTAATTGCGTTGCGTCTATACTTTGCAAATCAGTTTTCGCTATCGACAGAGATATCATATTGGCATTGATCGATGAAATTGTCAGCAGTTTATTACCATCCAAAGAGACCGACAAAAGAGATTGTATCCAAAAGCGGTAATTTTCTATATAATTATACTCGAGATATAAATGGGTTAAATTTTTGTAGTCGTTTGACTCTTCAAAATTACGTATCTGGTTATTTGACAAGTACAGATGACTGATATTTATAATCTTTTCCAAATCTGTCCCGTGACGAGTATCAAAATTGTGGATCTTGTTATTCTGCAGATATAGATGTGTCAGTTTCGGCAAAGTTTCAACGTCGAACGAGAAGGCCACTTCTGATAGAGCGTTGTGATTAAGATTCAACGATTTCAACTTTGTTAGACCGGCAAAAGTGTTTGGGTAGAGCTTCGATATACGATTTCGCGCCAAGTTCAGCGACAGCAAATTGGGCAAACCGTGAAAAACATCACTTTCGATTACGGTGATCAAGTTGTCCTCGAGTGATAATGATTCCAACGATGCTATCTTCGCAAAATGTTTTTCAACAACGACGACTTGCTTCGCAATAACTTCGATTGACCTTACTGCGAAATTTTCATCTTCCGAAACAATTTTAACGGTTCCATTGATCACGCTGACGAATACTCCGTCCTGCCACCACCGATGGCCGATCAACCCCTCATCCGATCGCGAGGCGCGGCAGCTCTGCACCGTCGCCAGTGTTATCAATGCACATATCGTCACTGTTGTTCTCAACATCTCGATAGGACCTGAAGTTCGAAAAAAGTACGTGCAATTCGCATCAGTTGCAACAGGACAAGTTATTACAAATTTATTCCTTGAAGTGTGCGTCTGATAATCGAACAGCGTGACTCGAATCGATACCTCTACTCCGTTACCCGCGAGCACATCCAGGAATCTCTTGCCGAGTAGGCAGAGCATAAACCGAAGAACCGACTTTTAAACAGTACAAACAACGTACCTTTGAGAAATTCTAATTCGGTCTCTCGCAACGTCGCGTCGACGTCTCAAAGTTGATCCAGCCTCGAATGCTTCCTCGCGATCCGGTCAAGAATAGTCGTATCGATCACGGAAACCTCACTGATGCTTCTGGAGCTTGCTGCAGGAGTGGAGAGATGGTTCGAGAATGCCGACGACCGTCTTGTGGCAAATAGATCGCGACGTATTCGAAAACCAGAAGCGATATCAAGAGATATGGCATTTCCTTTAGAAATCAGTCTGTCCGGTCCGATAACACATTCATTTCGTTGCTCTCCACGTGGCATACAACAACGTGAACCGATTCGTTAAAAAAGTTTTTTTTCTTCCGCGGATCTTGTAACGGAAGGCTGAAAATTAACGTGAAGGGCAAATTACCGAACGATTCCCAATTCTATTTCCCCGTCAAGCAACGCGAAAGATATCGATGAATAATACGATTCCACGTTGGTTGAAATATTGTACGCAGTTCTTACCTATATACCTGAAGACGGCAAGATTTAAGAGGGTCGCCAAAGAAGTTGGAAGAAAATGAACGAACGACTCTATTCAACTAGGTTGCTCGTGTGTTTTCAGGTCCGTCGCAGCCATTAATCTCGTACACCGTCAGTAGATCGTTCCATGAACACAGGCGAAATAATTTTTACGCTGTCTGACCGAATGCGAGTGGATTTCGGAAACATTTAATAGTCTTCTCGCTCCGAAAAAAGGTGAATTAGTTTCGGTAATATTCGATCAGTTTTTTAAATACTCATTTCAAATATTCAACGTTGTTTGCTGCGAGTAGCTTGCGACTGACGTCCATGCCAGGTAGGATATGACTGTTTCGAAAAATGATGCTGGAGTTGGATTTTTGTGGGCTCGATGTAGAACTGTAGGAACTGGGATGCGGATGGGTTGAGTTTGAATTGCCATTTATTGAAACAGGCTTGTATCACATCTGCGAGGTTTTGGAAATTTTCAAAAGTATTCCTCGAGATGCATTGATTTTGGAAATATCTCACTCGCACGTTTCCAGTGTATATTCCGCATTCTATGTCCACTCGTGTATTTGTGCCTTGAAATGCGTTGCATATTTCACGTGTTCTCACGCGTGGAGCCCGACTCGTCGTTTGGGAAGGAAATAATTTATGTTTGATCCACAGAAATAGATTTCTGTTTCCCTGTCAACGAGATGGGAAATTCGCGGGTGCCGGACAGCCCAACATTTCCGCGTACTGTTACAATTACCGAGTGCAGCGTTACGCTGACAAAAACTGCCGATCATGATTCGACAATTTTGGGGACGATACTCGCGATGAGAGAGAATTGAAACCGTGGAGATCGAAATTTCTCAGCAATTATTACGGATACCGTATCGCGTGTGACGCGTGCGGAAATAAGCGAGGCCTTGTAGCTGGAGTGATATCGATGCCTTAGAAATGACGAGAATAGAATCGCAGTAGCATTCGGTGCTACCAGCGACAATTCGCGTGATAATATCAACGGAAGTAACGTTCCGCACGGATTTCGCAGTCGATTCGTTTCAACGAAGCGGGAGAAAATTAGTTACAGCGATAGTTATTTATCATAGTGCCACGATTCGTTTGTCGCGAGAGGATGTAAATGATAATACAACGTTGACGTTGCAGAAGCAGCTGAACGTCATCAACGACGCCTCGAAGATGCTGAAAATGACGGAATAAAATTTATGGATTAAAATCTTCATCCATTCAATATCAAATTCTGCGATCAACATTCGTGTCAGTTGGCAATTCTCAGTGATTAAAGTAATACAAATAAACGTTCGTGCGCACAGTACTACGTCGAGTTCACTTTTGGAGTTGATTTCCGATAATATTTTATTAAGAATATGTGTTTATGAATAATTCAATTGGAGGATCAACATCGCACAAAAGTGATTCCGTATACGGAGAATCAAATCTTATTTGCATACGATACGGTCGATACTTGATTTAGAAACGAACGGTTGCGTTACCCCCAACAGTAGACGGTTCGATGTACATTAACGGATTCCCTTCGATCTTTACATACTTCAACTCCGGAATTGCGGTGAGATAACGATCTGATATACTTCTTATCTGATTATAGGAAAGATCCAGATAATTAATCTTACTCCTACTTAGAATATCGATATTGATAAAACTAGTTAATCTATTGTCAGCTATCACAAGTTCCTGTAAATGTGGAACCTGCGTAAAGAGCCTAGGAGTAATCGAAGTCAACTGGTTTCCAGATAAGTCGAGGTAAGTCAGGAATGGGAGACAAGCTAATCTAATTTCACCACCAGGATCTCCCATCGATGTATAATCGACAGCTAAATACCTCAAAGACTCTATTTTAGGTTCATCATGAGAACAAATTTCACTTATCTTTTCATTTCTCGATAAGATGAGGTGGGAAATATTACTATTTTGTAACTGTTCTGCGTCTATAAATTGCAAATCAGTTTTCGCTAACGACAGCGACATCATATTGGAATTAATGCGTGGGATCCTCGTCAGTTTATTACCATCCAAAGAGACCGACAAAAGAGATGGTATCCAAAAGTGATAATAGCCTATATAATTATAATCAAGATCTAAATGAGTTAAATTTTTGTAGTCGTTTGATTCTTCAAACTGACGTATCTGGTTATTTGACAAGTACAGATGACTAATATTTATAGTCTTTTCCAAATCTGACCCGTGACGAGTATCAAAATACCGGATCTCGTTATTCTGCAGATATAGATGTGTCAGTTTCGGCAAAGTTTCAACGTCGAACGAGAAGGCCACTTCTGATAAAGTGTTGTGATTAAGATTCAACGATTTCAACTTTGTTAGACCGGCAAAAGTGTTTGGGTAGAGCTTCGATATACGATTTCGCGCCAAGTTCAGCGACAGCAAATTGGGCAAACCGTGAAAAACATCACTTTCGATTACGGTGATCAAGTTGTCCTCGAGTGATAATGATTCCAACGATGGTATCTTCGCAAAATGTTTTTCAACAACGACGACTTGCTTCGCAATAACTTCGATTGACCTTACTACGAAATTTTCATCTTCCGAAACAATTTTAAGGGTTCCATTGATCACGCTGATGAATACTCCGTCCTGCCACCATCGATAGACGATCGACCTCTCATCCGATGACGAGCCGCGGCAGCTCTGCACCGTCGCAAGTGTTATCAATGCACATACCGTCACTGTTGTTCTCAACATCTCGATAAGACCTGAAGTTCGAAAAAAGTACGTGCAATTCGCATCAGTTGCAACAGGACAAGTTATTACAAGTTTATTCCTTGAAATGTTCATCTAATAATCTAATCGAGTGACTCGAATGCATATCTCCACTCTGTTAAATGCGATCAGATTGAGAAAATCTCCATGCAGAGTAGGCAGATCATAAATCGACGACGCAACGTACCTGTGAGAAATTATAATTCAGCCTCTCGCAACGTC
Organism: Arge pagana; assembly: GCA_963969455.1. Lineage (NCBI taxonomy): Eukaryota > Metazoa > Arthropoda > Insecta > Hymenoptera > Argidae > Arge > Arge pagana. The sequence continues at coordinate 19,000,357 of OZ018312.1, read as the reverse complement.
CCAAAGTTGATCCAGCCTCGAATGCGTTCTACCTCTCCGATGAAGAATCGTCGGATCGATCACGAACACCTCACCGATGTGCCTAGAGCTTGGTACCGGGTGGAAGGATGATTTGAGAATACCGACGAACATCCGGAATGTCACGAGCCGAGTTTTCGGATGAAAGTAGAGAGCGGCGCGTCGACTTCGCCGGAAGATCTATGGATGATTCGTTAAGACTTCGGCCCTGTCCCACGGGCTTACCGTGGGTTTTCAGAATGACTCTACTCGCGATGACTCCGGGGGCTTAGATTCGGGGTGTTGTATCGATTCGTTAGATAGAGAAGATCAGTCGGACGACGACCGTTGCTGACTGTTAGGCAAAGACTGACTTCGCGGTCTCGTCGTCTAGCTCTCGCCGAGCCGTGTAAAAACCGTGTATGTTTCACGGAAGAAAAAAGTCCTTGTACATCCGCCGCGGATCAGCCCACCCGCTGGTCCGCGCTGGACGAAATCCGCCGCTTCGGCCTAAAGCGTGTGATCGGATCTGGCGATCGGTCCCACACGACGTTAAGTTGACAAAAAAGTCCAAACAAGGTTTTAGCATACAGTTTTTTTGTGTATATTTTTTTATTTTACAAACATTTCTATCCAAAACTCATAGCGAACTAAATATTATTGCTAGTTAATATCGTAAGTTCAAGCTTTATGCAATATATCAACGCTACGACGATAGCAAGTCGCTCGATTCGTTGGGATACCACAGATTATTGAATGATTGGTATCTCATCCATTGGAAAATCAAAACAGTTGGTCGATTAACTATAATAAAAACCATGAAAATAACCCTAAGCCCGCGAAACAACTGATACCTAATCTAAAATATTTCCATTGTTGTCAGGTACAACTCTGATTAAAGCTACTTTGCAAAGCGATTGACAAGAAGATCAGACTGCCTACAGATCATACGTATATATGTACATGCTTGAAATAGCGTACAGAAATGTATTACACCAAGAAATTTATGGACGTATCTGTTGAGTTCCACGGGTACTTGAACCAATTATATTCGGAATCCCAATATTCGTCTGCTGTCATCACTCGCAATACGCGACCTCTATCGTCTTCGAATGGTTTGCAGAATCGATCCTCGGTCAAGTCCGCGACTGGATTGCCGCTGTACACGATTGTATCCATGTACGGAAACCCCGTGATTTTAGTAGCGTTCATGCATCTCAGCTCATTGTTCTCCACGCTGATGTATTCCAACAGTGGCCAATGCTGAGAGAAAACGTTCTGAATCGTCGTGAGCCCGTTATTTTCTAACGTCAAATACGTACAATTTTGCAAAAAGCGGAAAGGATTATCCGACTCATCGATGCAACTGAATCGGTCGAAATTATTAAATGCGAGCTGGAGGTAAGCAAGACCCGGTAAATATCTCAACGCGGACAACGACTGACAAGTGATCTGGTTTTTATTCAGCGATACAAATCTCGCATTTTCGTTAAGTCGAGGGAAAGCTTCGAGGTTGTTATTATCGAGAACCAGAGTCTCCAGAATTAAGTCTGGGGATGAAAACTCTCCGATCTGGTTCTCTGACAAGTACAGTTCTCTCAAATTTGGTAAGCTATAGTATGACTTGCTGTTCTGAACGTTCTCAGCACGCCGATTCGAGTATCCGAAAGCTGACAATTTATTGCCCGTCAAATCCATGCGAATAATATTGGTTTCCGGACTATAATTGGTTTCGGATCTCTCGAACGTCGTCAACTCGTTATGCATAAGAAAGAGCTCTTCTAAGGCAGGCAAAGTGTCAATGCTGAGGGACCAACTGACTTCCGTGATTCTATTGTAACTGAGATCCAACGTGCGCAATTTCGGGAGGCCATCAAAGGCTTCGGGATGCACCTTTGATATCTTGTTTGCGGACAGATTTAGCTCTTCCAGATCAGCTAGACCTTTAAAAACGTGCGCTTCGATCTCTACGAGGCAATTGACCTCTAGATTCATCCGTTCCAAGCCTGGTATCGTGGCGAAATCTTTGCTGAACTTGCTAATACCCCTCCAGGATAGAACGATTCTTCGCGACTTCGGTTCCTCGGTGTTACAATACTTTAGAGTCAGTGTGTCATTTTTTATAATAATAAATATGCCATCCACTTTCCTATGCTCCTGGTAACCGGGAGATGAATTTTCACAGCTGGGAAAGGATTTCTCCAAATATTCTGCTGCGGAAAAACTCATCGTGACTGCGAGCAGGATCGACAGCGTTGCTAGATTCTTCAACATCCTGCCCATTCGATCTGCACGTTGGAGAACGAATATAAATGAGACGTTTGTTAGCAACCAAACCTCGTTGCTGACCGACAACGGAAGCACGAATACATTTTATTTTCGACCTGTCGTATAACGCTGAAATTCTACGACGACAAAAATAAAGGTTTGTTCTTCGACTTTATATTAAAATCTGTACTCTCATCCGTCTCAAATTTTGTTAAACTTCGTGTCATAGGCTGTTCGTCAAGCTTTCGGCAACCATGAAATTGGTCTACCAGTGTCCCGTGGATGTTGTCTACCGGAAACACTTTTCGATGAATCGTCGAAAATTCGATTTCGAAACAATGGAAATATGTTCAATAATCCGAACTCTAGCCTTCAAATGAAAAGGAAACCCAAATTGAACAGGTTGACAACCGGATCAACAGATATGTGTACCCTAATCGATACGTGTCCCAACCAGCCCGAGATTAACGTTGCTTGTACTTCTTTTCAAGCGTTAATACTAGGAAAAAATAATGAAATTACCTGAACGATCTCTTCGAAGAACACCTCACGGCTTGGCGCAACTGAACAATAACGAATAGTTACATTAATTCGACCAGGGTATATATAGGGGTCGGGAATAATATGGGGAAATATACTTAATGAATCAAGCTCTTTGTGAAAAACAAAACAAATTATAACAGACCGTGTCTACGCATTTTTATCGGATATTAATTCTTAAGTACGATTGACACATGCCGCGATTATCGTTGAGCACCTGCGCCATCAAAAGACATATTTCAATTGTAAATCATCTAGCGATAAGAACTTGGACTTGCTTTTGCAGAAGTCATTTACCGAAATTTGCGGCGCATATACGTTATATTTATAGTATCAGAGTCACATCAAGGTAGATATTGCTTCCTGCTATACCACACCACACCACACTGTGATGTGAAACTGACCTTTTAGGCTACTCGATGTGGGATCAAAATGTGGAGTAAATTACAAGTCCGATTTTTTAAAAAGAATTTTGAATATTTTAAACATTTTCAAGATCAAGTGCTCTGATAAAAAGTCGGAAAATCGCGGTACAAAATTATTGTTCCGGAAAATAGGCTTGAACAAACAAATTTTCTGACAAGAACATTTAAAAACCCATTTGTCTTTAAAAGTGTACCGTGGAAAAATGTACTAAGCAATAATATAATGATTGTTAATAAGATAACGTAATTAATAAAAGGCATTCGCGGAACCTTTGTTTGGTCTAAAGTAGTATTATGCGTAATAATGATAAATAAGATTTACATTTTTTTCAAAAAGGCACCGCCGCGACAGCCACCGTGTTACGTTTTGAGTGGCCTCTAAAAATCATTTTGAAAGAAAATCAGTGCCCGTTTTAGCACTACCACGGCACCGCTCACCAGCTATCCAAATTATTGTTATTAATTTATGGAATAAATTTACTTACCAATAAATAAAACACAACAAAACAGTTTCATAACGTGCGACAAATATCAGTTATAAATGTTTTTTTAATTTTTATCTTTTTTTTTCTGTCCTACAAACACATCGTAATAGAAATGTTTAATTACTGCTACTGCGAATTGGTTAGCGCGATAAAGTTCAAGCGTGATATGCAAAGTGTGAATTTCCAAACGGACTGACAAAAACTGTAATGAGAAACTATTTGCCGAACACCTTTTGGTAGGGTTGTGAAGTGACGAAATTCAGGACATATCCGTTATTGAATATGACGAGTATGACTGAGGTTTTTATGCTCCTGGTACTTGATGGGGAATTACATATTCTTTCTTCTGTGTTTTGAGCAAAGAAGCGTCCCGCCAACTTTCGTTGTTATACGAATGCTAATTTTCGCCGATCGCTTTCGAGACGGTCGAGGCTAGTAATGGTAGCGTCCCGATGATGATCGGTACATCAAATTCGAAATTTTTATGCAGTCCGCCGACTCTGACTTCAATTCGTATGAAATAATCGATGTCGATTAGCTTGACGTGGCGTAAGTAAGATGGAGGCAAAGATGGAACTTGAAGAAAATATTGAATCCTCTGATCGAGGCACTTTCCATTTTCCAGGGGGATTTCGTGGGCGCATGCCACGTTCTCGTCGGGACGTGTCTTCGTTTCTGCATGGTAAGTGTTCAGCTGTTGAAAATAAAGTACCCGAAAATAAGAACGAGTATCCCTATTCTTATCCATGTATACATGCGTGATTCGGATAAGTTACAGAAAGTGAAAATGTTCAAAAACTTGTCTTACTCTTATCAACGTTACGTCAATTCCTTTCGGATTCACTTTCGCTTCGTTTCTGAATTCCATCGTGATGGGAATCGTTTGCCCCGGTATGTAACCACGAACCGGAAGCGTGACAACCAAATTTACCGGTTTGTCACATCCCATAAAATTTGTACAAATCTCCTCTCGTACAGGTTCCTAAATTGGACAATTTTTGGATCAAGTTGGTTTTAAACTCGTTCTATTTTTGTTCGCATTGCCATGCGATTACCGAAGCCTTGTGGTGCAGGTTCAAATCCAGTGGAACGTTTACGTGAAAATTGATGGATTCTTGGTGATTCCACAGGTACCATACTCTTTCGATGGTCACTCTGACTTTGTACGTAATTTTTCCAAACTCCGTTTCGAAACTTGCGGGTATATTCTCCGCTAACTTGTAGCTGAACGGATAAACGTGCTTGCCTGCTGGTATTACCACGTCTCCAGTTTTACCTGGAAATAATTTCGTAAATCGCCCATGGAAGCCAAATTAATTCTTCCACCATTCGATCCAGTCGACGTAAAATCCAAAGAGATCGTCCGGTATTTTCAATTATTCGAAACTTTCGCGTTGCCTCGGATACAATTTTAGCTTTTAATTCTTACCTCCCATCAGATACATATGTTCGTCTACGTAAGTTTCCATCAAGAACTCTGCTGGATATACATCCTTCATTTTGACGGCGACTTTCGTTGCCTTCCAGTATATACGACCTTCTCCCAACACGCTGAGTTTGATTCCTAAGATCAATCGATCGATTTCACAAGAAGAAAAACTTCATTAGTTCTCTGGTTTACACAGCGAACGCCTAGTGTACGACGACCAGACATACCCTGTTCATATACGTACAAACGCAATAAGCCACATGCGTATGGCTAAATCGATATATGCATTGAGTTTAGCTGGAAAATAGCTCCATAATCAAATGTAGCTGAATGCGAACGCTGAGCAGCTATGGATCTACATATAGGGATTACATATACGTAGTATCTATATCGTAGGGATTCGGAAAAATCCAGCACTGTTCATTTCGCGAATTACCGGTTTTTTGCAAATGTGTACGACATATCAACGACCTTAACACTAAATAATAGCATAAATAATGATAGCGCCAAAAAAATCGACATGAAAAGTATAACCGAAAACGAGCTACTCACGAATAAAACATTTTTCCCACGAATAAATGCGACGAAAAATTATTTAACTAGTATCTGGCGAAATACGCAATCTGCCAGAAACGATTTGCAAAATCGCAATTTCGTGATAAGATTTTTTTTTTAATTTCTTAGAGGTGTTTGTCGGTAAGGAAGAAAAACTTGTATGGTAAGAGGCAAGCTCAAACGCAAAATTTGTATATAAAATAGATGTTGTAATACACGTGAAAGCATTAATTATTTACATATTAATTAGTATTCAATACAATACATTTTTCTTATTAAATAATCGAAATATTTTTCTCATTACATGCCAGACACGCATAGTAGGACGCGGCGAGCGTTTGTTACCTCTTGCATTTTTTGGTGCATCGAGGTCCAAATATATTTTGCCACCGATCACGCTACCATTCTGGTAAATGTTCGTGGAATTTTCCAATTCGATCTCGAATCGTTGGATAGTCATTTCCACAGTTAGTACGTATCTAAAAATGCAAGTTGCGAGTACAGATAAAGTGCACGTAGATAAGCCGTACGCGAACAGTAAAGTTCTTTATGGCAATGCAACGCGACGATCCTTATACGGAAATCAATAAAATCCGCGAGATTTTTCATATTCAGTATAAAATACGTTTATTAGTTGTTCATATGAATTTTTCAGATACAAATTCCTGTTTTGGAGTACACTTGTTACGTGAGGAAGATGCGGCGTGGATTGGCGAATAGTGCATAACTGTTCCAGACAGGAACTTACAATTGCTTGGAATACTTTGTTTCAAAACTATTCAAGAACTGTACAAAGCAAACTTTATTACAGACTCGCGAAACCACCTTGCGGCAAAAATGACATTCGTAAGAACGTTATGGAAAACAAGCCGAACTGGTGAAGTGTGATCACTTCTCAAAACAAACGGCTCTCGCTCAACGGGGTCAAGTTCATGTTTTGATAACTTAAGAATATCGTCGGTTCGCAGTATGGCAAATCGTTACCTCTTACCGCCACGATCTTGGACTACGAGGAATGCGTTTTCGTCCGTTTTGTCAAGTTTCCATTAATCAACTCACCGTCACTGTAGAATAAATCAAAGTCGCAAGAATGCGCGAGCAATTCGAATATTCGTCGCAGTAACACGAACTTAGAGGTAAATATTTCCACATCGGTTCTTACAGAAAGTTTTATACCGCTGACGTCATTCCCATCTCGACTCGATGCTGTACGCTTGCGCGAGATACATGGATGATATCGAAAAAGATTCGACTGAACATTTACGCTGGACACACCTAATGTTCATTGCAATTAATACCAGCGGCTCGATGAAAGTGATTACGCTCGAGTTGTCTCATTCGTATGCTTTGTATCGCAAACTTGTAAATTTCAAACCACAATTCGAATGAGTTGTAACCGCAGAATCGTGTATTTCCGAAAGTAGAAACATGCGTGTCCGAAATGTAACATTTTAGTGTTGATGTCCGTGTAGTATTACGTGAATTTTCTCCGGCGCAGGATTTAGCCCATGTACATGTTACGAGGCATCGAAAACTCGGTAGTAAGACGAAAGATGGTATCGAAACGTTGTTATGATGTTACGTCGTTGTCGTAAAGGACAAACAGGATCGGGATAGGACACCGCGTTTGGATAATTTCACGCTGATATTCCGCTTCAAGGGCAATTTTAGACGGTGTAATCCTCAATTCCTAATTTACGAACGAGTACGGTGTTGATAGTTCGATGGCGCTAGATAAGTGAGAAGAATAGCATCCAAGTACTTGTAGGTCGCGCACGTCGTGCGGCGACCGCAGTCAATGCCAACCAATATTTTGCATACTGATACGTACCGACGCCACTGATACGTAAACATATGTGAAACGCGTGGTAACGCTCGTATTGTTTGACTTACCCGGTCGAGACGTTGCGCGAAGTGGTGCCTTCGGAATAAAAATACATTCTACTTATGGCTAAAATTTCGATAAATTAGAGTATACAGATCCCATCGATTCTGGTGAGTATGCATCCGTACGTATCTCGTTATTAGATACCGAGTTTCTCCGTATAATACCTACTCGTTTGTTTACATTGACTGCGCATAGGAGCGAATCGCTCGATTAAACTGAATTCGGAATTCACCACACGTGTTTCATTCCGTCGTGTGTCTCATCTTTGAGACCGCAGAAGTAGAATTCGAAGTCAAAATTTCGTGGAAGTGAATCGAATGACATACGTGATGACTGATTATATTTGTAGGCGTTTAACATAAAGCTGCGAAAACTCTCGGTAATCGAAATTCAACAAACGTTTTTTAGTACCATTCAGAGTCGTGATGGCTCTTTTCCTGTAATGATACACGCGACGTAAGTTATTTTATGTGATTGTTAATGATGATGTTGTAACGATAGTGACAATCAACGAAACGATACGAGTGTTATTCAATAATCATGAAGGTTGACGACAAATTTTGCTCAATGGACAACCGCGATCACGACACAATTTAGGAATCGTTGCAGAGGTTAATTTTATGCTGTGATATTTCCTAACAGTTATGTACTTTGTATTGAATCACAGCACTTAGATTTGAACATCCAATCATGGATTTCTTCGATCTGAATAAGACTTTTGCAAGGAAGATTATTCCTGGTGGTGCCAGTCGGGGTTTTATCAAATCAGAAATTGAATCTGATGAAGAAACTACAGTAGCACCTTCCGAAACTGGCACGGACTATGCTGCCGAATATGTGGAAGAAGAGAATCGCAGATTTCTTGAGGTAATTAAGAAAGATGTGTTCGCGTTATGCTCATCATTGTTAAAACTTTATAAGCAGTGTACGGCGCTATCGTTTGCTTAACCACACACATATTCAGTTCGCAGCGCAAAAGGGCACCACTGTAACTGATTATTGCGACTCTGTATCTGATTTGATATCGCAAGGCACTATACCAAATCTCCATGAAATTAACTCTGAGGATGTGGAAAGAACCTATAATACTTTCAATTTTGTTCATCGACCAAAACTTAACTTGACTATAACGACGATGAAAGATAAAATAGTATCTATGATAGAGACGAACCAAGTCGTGGTCATTCAAGGACCAACAGGATGCGGAAAAACTACTCAAGTACCTCAATTCATATTGGATTCATGTTTTGAAAAAAGACAATACTGTAATATCATAGGTACGTTGCTTATTTGAATTTTGAGTATAGATACTATAATTTTGTTCAAAATAACCGATGAAAAATTTGCATCAAATATCAGTTACGCAACCGAGACGAATTGCTGCGATAAGTATCGCCCAGAGAGTTGGCGAAGAGAGGCAATGGCCTGTCGGAACTTTGGTCGGTTACCAAGTTGGAATGATTAACCATACATCGCCGGATACAAGACTGACATATTGTACCACCGGAGTTCTATTACAAAAACTTATTAATGCCAAACACATGATGGATTATACGCATGTAATTTTGGACGAAGTCCATGAACGTGACCAGGATATGGACTTCCTATTGTTGGTTGTACGAAAATTATTGCGATCCAATTCTTACGCGGTAAAAGTGGTCCTCATGTCTGCCACATTTAATGTTGAAAAGTTTTCCAACTACTTTTCAATACCACTAGGAAAAAAACTAGAACCCGCACCTGTTATTGATATAGAGAAGCGAGCGCTGTTCAACGTGCACACTTTTTATCTTTGCCAATTGCGGCAGCTGGGTTTTGTAAGTCGACACCTGATATATGAAACGTAATTTCGAATAAATGATGAACCTTGCACTAAATTTTCCAAAATTGTAGCTACCAGAAGTATCCGCAGAAGAACCGAACGTCTCCCGTAAGATGATGAACCTTTGCGTTTCGTTAATTGTCATTCTTGATGGGATTGATCGGCAGGAAACAAAAAAGAAAAATACAACAGTTCAGGCAGTGAACCGCAGCACTGTGCTTATTTTCTTACCAGGAATATATGAAATCGAAGAAATGTACAGTTTACTAACGTCACCAGGAAACGAATCCTATCAGTGGAACATTGTGGTCTTACACTCATCGATCACAAATGAAGAACAGCAACGCATATTTGATATGCCACCAAAGGGCCACCGTCGAATCATATTGTCAACGAATATTGCTGAAAGCAGTATTACTGTTCCAGATGTCAAATATGGTATATTCTTCACGTATTTAAGAATTATAGAAAAAGAAAAATCGTCACTCAAATTAACATTCATACGTTTTTTTTCTCAGTCATCGATTTTTGCTTGACTAAGCAACTGATCACAGATCCAACAACAAATTTTCAATGTTTGGAATTAGTCTGGGCTAGCAGAACGAACTGTAAGCAACGTGCTGGACGTGCCGGTCGTGTCATGGATGGACGAGTCTACAGACTGGTACCAAAAGATTTTTACGAGGTGCGGTCGATTTGTAATGTCTTGTCATTCTTATTGATTTCCCGTAGTTGTCCTCCAAAAATGACCATTTTGAATGAAGTTCTCTTTTTTCTAACCACTTTTTGAACGGATTATAACCGCGGATATCTGAATATTACAGAAAATTCTACCTGAAGAAAGTGATCCAGAAATGATGAGATCGCCACTGGAAACTCTTATTTTAAAATCCAAGTTACTAGACATGGGTCCTCCTAAATCAATCTTAGCACTGTCGCTAGATCCCCCTGATGTAAGCAACCTAGAACGTAGCGTATTGTTATTGAAAGAGGCGGGGGGTCTCGTAGACACAGAAGATAAAATAGAACATTACGATGGCCAACTGACCAACCTTGGAAGAATAATGGCCCACCTTCCAGTAAACATTCACGTTACAAAGTTAATCGTTCTCGGTCAGATTTTTAGTATTCTGAGAGAATGTATAATCATTGGGGCTAGTATGTCCACGAAAAGCATGTTCAGTACCCCTTTTCGGGACAAAATGAATGCCTACAAAGCTAAGCTTAGCTGGTCAGACAATTCCGAAAGCGATTGCATTGCATATTTGCATGCTTACAAGTTGTGGAACCATGAAAAAGCTAATCGAAGAATAACTTCGAATGCTACTGAGAAAGCATGGGCAAAAAACCATTTCATTCAAATTCGTGTACTCCGCGAGATCGACGCTTTCGTCAACGAGATCACGAAACGATTAACAAAACTAGGCATTTCTGAAACTACTGGTCGGGACAAAGTACTTTTGAATGAAATAGAGAAAGCTTTAGTCATCAAGATTGTAATAGCCGGTGCTTTCTATCCACATTATTTCGTTCAACGTGCCCAAGGCAATGAAGAACGCGAACGGGAGCACGTGAAACAACTGGGAGGATGCGACCCCAATAACACTGTGTACTTGCAAGGTTGGCCGATGCGACAACCCGGTAATCTGTATGTTCGCCAGTTGCAAAACTTATTCTGCGAGTGTCTCGACTCACCGATAGACAATATTATAGTTTCATTCGACGGATCGAGCCGCGTTTACATAGAGTTTTGCAAACACGTACAATCCAACGGCGAAGACAAGAACGTTCACGTGCCAGGAAAAATATCGTTAGCCGTTTACAAAGCCATTAAAATGCGACACAATGATATACCTCTGATTGTACACCTTCTTGATCCGGAAATTGCCAAACAAAAAGCCGAAGAATTAACTTTACAACCTGTCAACTCCGAGTCATTTTTTCTAAAAGACAATACAACGAACAAGGTTGTTAAACGACCACGATTCAGTCCCATTTTACCCAGCATCGATACTTCGCATATCCCAATAATTATCACACACGTGAGTGTCTTATTCAATCAATTAATTTTCTCTCAGAATGAAATTTAATACTTGGAATGAAATCTATTAGTTACATGATTAATATTTACATTAACTTAAAACTGTATATCGATAGATTGACGATCCTGGTACATTCTGGACCCAACTTCAAGACGAGGAGACCCAATTGCTGCTTAATAAAATCGATAAACTTATTATCGAGCAACGCAAAAGTGGTTCAACATCAGTTAATAGAAAGAATATGGAGATTGGCTCGCTGGTCATTGCTCCATATGCGTATAATGGCACTACGACTTATTGCAGAGCAATCATCTTGAGCTATCATCTCGATTTTAAGAAAAAAATAGCGAACATATTTTTCATCGATTATGGAAATACGCAAATGAACAGAATCGAAGACTTGACTAATGTCAATCCAGAAAGTGAACTGCATAGCATTCCAGGTCTAGCGTTTAAGTGCGTTTTGGCAAATGTACGACCATCGATGTTATGTAATCACAAAGGAAACTGGTCGGATTCAGCACTTGCCAAATTCAAAGGCTTGTTGCGAGGACCAGTCAAATTTTTCGGAGAAATTTTCTCAATTGTTCGCAGTGTTGTAGCAATTAAATTAATTCGCGTCGATCAATATAATGCTAAACTGAACATCAACCAATGGTTAATCGAAAATGGTTTTTCCGAATATGCAGAAGAAAGTTACCTCTCTCGGCAAAACAATGAACGGCGACTGCAACAGGGTGAAATGACGGCTGAACAACGTCTTTACCATAATCAGCAACAGTACGATCACAATTACGAAAATAAAGAATATCCGGAAAATCTAACGGAAAGTCTTTATTCCGAAACCGTGAAACTCAGAGGACCGTATTCTCCACTAGAAATGGACTTAATGAATCCAGTTGCTGTTGGGAGGAATAAAAAGGTCCACATACAATCAGATTCTGTAAATTCGGTACTTCTCGATACAGATCCATCGGATCCTCACGAACGACTCCTAGTCGCCGGATCTGTCGGACAAAATGTAACCGGAATGAATTTGAACTTGAGAAATACTACTCTGATGCCAAATATCCATGGTTTGCCCTGTTTGATCGCCTTGATCTTTGCTCCGAGTATGGAACTGCGGAGAAGTTCGAGAGGTACCCGTTACATCGGGGCACTTTGTGGCCTTGGTCACATTCCCAACACGAGTATCGGCCGTTTTCCAGAACATGACATGAACGTTCCTTTCGACGTCGAAATTACAATGGATGACTTGCAAGACGTAAGTATTCCCTCAACATTGTGTAAAACACCGAAAATCAGAATAGACGTATATCGGTTTTTATTATCACTCGCAGATTAACAGGCTACGTTATTGGATGAACATGGGTATACATGTTGAAACGCCAGAACATTGCGACAATTCAGAAACTGCTACGTGTCAAAACAAGATCAAACGAATTCTAATGGAATTGATTAAGAAAAAACGACAATCCCAGGCATTACAACCGCTTCCTGATACTATGAAATGGAACCAGTACAATCCTGCGTTGAGAATGACCGTAGATCCGCCAGTATCACCCGAAATTAATATCTTTAAACTACACAATGCACTAGTACTAGAACCCGAAATACCAGGCTACGACGAAATGTTTTCTCATTTGGAAAATCTACGCAACATTGCTAATGGGTAAGTGTAATTTACAGAAACAAAAACATAATGATGACTTCCTTTTTTTTTCATCTTTCAGAGGCGACCCCAAGAAAATGTTTTCGGAAATTGAATGTAAATTGTGTTCACTAAATGTACCTGATGTTTCGGCACTTCGTGTTCATTTGAGCTCCCTGACTCACAGAATCAAAGAAGAAGCAGGTAATTTTCAAGCTTGGTAAAATTAAAAATGCCAATAAGACTTCTGAGCTGTGTTCCAATCAAGTCCGAACGAAGAAGTTTTTTACCCTTTTTTATTTTCTCATATATTTCTATAACATGACTATCATATCGGAAGTGAAATTGCGCCTGATCTATCTATGAAATCATAATCATTTTCCATTGATTCAAGTTGACAATATTACTAATAATTTCAATTACTAAGTTATGAAACTTATCGTTTTTATGTCATTAGAAAAAATTTATTAATCAATAACTTATTTACCCGTTTTTTAGAGGGACATAGGCTAAGAATAACTGTATGTGATTTTGAATTCATTCATTTTTACGCTAGAACGAATCAGTATTATTTGACGTACAATTTAAATATCAAAGTGAGATTACGCATCTTTTCATGGGAAGTATATATTTGTTAGCCAACAATGTAACTTTGTTTGCACTCTACAGTCTGCGAAATATGCATATTTTTATGTATAATTCTAGTTTAATCGCGTCGATGGTTGCAGAATAACGCAAATCTGATTGAATAACATTGATGTTACAGGTCGACTATTACTAAATTTGACTTTTTTTATTTTATTTTTTTGATGAGCTATGAAACTCTTAGCTCTTTTAATGTAAGATAAAAGATGCTAAACCATGAAATAATAAAATATATCACGGAAATCGATGGTATAAAATTATGTCAGAATTGAGTTCCTTATATATAATGTAAGGTTTATAAACGTATAAAAATATTCGTCTAATGTTATTTGATTGAATCATTTTAATATATTTAGAATCAGTGAACATATACAACGAGTTTCCATTCATTTCATCTAATGTTAACACAAGTCTTCTAAATTTATATGATATTGTCGCTTAGATCTTAATATTTCATATGTTGTAAGATTTTTATGAAACTGAAATCTACGTGTGATCATGTGCTAGAGTACACAGTTAACTGTTCCATACACATACGAGAAATACAATGATTGTATGGATCTTTCCTCTTTCAGACTTTAATTTCATCAAAATCTTATCGACTGTACATGAGTCTAACTTTCCTCGGTTATTAGACTTCTCGTTGCATATAGCGTGCCGGAGGTTGCGTGTATAATAAACGGTTACCAATATTGCCGGGAGCGGCGCTGACATAAGCTCCTGGAGGTGGAGGATAAGAACCTGGTGGTGGTTGCGCAGCTCTGACTGGATATCCTGATGTAATTCCGCCAGTCTTTGCACCCTAAACGATTAGAGTGTTAGGTTTTCCATAAACATGAGTCGCATGACAGTATTTTCTCCAACAATGATATTACCTGTGGAGGTTGTTGTATCGGTATGGCTCCTCCGTGCACTGTAACGTGACTCCCTGGACGAAGATAAAATTTATCTTCGGCGTAAGCACCTTTATGTTCTAACGGATGCAGGCTAGCAACGTAGGCTGAAAACATTCGTGGATGGGATGAAGCTTTATTTTAACAACAATAACATATTCATGGCATTTACCTGGCTGGTGAGATTGCATCGTGCCTCTATTACTAGACAAGTAAACAGGTTTCGTAGGTTCTGGATCTCTTGGCGGCTGGGAAGTAGGTGCCGTGTAACTGTAGATACTTTGACCCGTGGGTGTTGAATAGAAACTTGATGCTGGATATTGATTTTCTGGAATTGATGAAAAATTCGTGAAAAAATTCTTTGAAGTAAGGGCCGTTTAGTAAAGTGGTCGAGTCACAGAGATAGACTTACTATTCCAAAGAACAGCTCGTACATCGCCCGATCTCCTTGCAGCTTCTTCAGACTCTGCAACAACATAACCAGCTGCTTCAGTTCCTCTATTTTCTGAAAATGCTTTCGCAATTGGAATTACATATTTAAAACAGTTCTACACTAAACTGCTGAATGCAAAACTCAAACTATGCACATCTTTTACACGACCGATACATGAACATAGTTGCAATTCCTTGAATCGACTGTAAAACGAAACGTTGTGGCTACCAAATGTCAGTTTTTCATAGACAATCTTACTAGCAGGAGGTGGATTGTAGGCTGGCATGGATAACTGAGTCTTATATCCATAACCGGAATGATACGGTCCTGCAGGCGGAGGTGGTGATGGACTGTGATTTCTTTTCAAAGATCCCTGAAATTACATTGATTCATGATTAATCGAATTGAAATAAGGTGAAATATAGCAAAAAAGAGTTTATTTTAATCTTACGTACACTAGGCAATAGGGAGTGTGTCGGTGCAGCTGTTGGAGGTACCTTATACAACGGATTACGGGTCGGTAAAGTTGGCATAGGCAAAAACAATTGAGTAGGAATGACGCCGACTGCTGTACTAGGATATCCACTAACAGCGGACAATATCTCCGAACTACCGCTAAAAAAAAGGAAAGTTTTTATCACTGACATGCTCGTCCTGCTACTAGCCAATGTTTACGAAAATCTCACTTGGATTCCTTGATCAGCTGCCGTCTTCTATTGTCATCTTCATTCAACACTTTCTTTAGCTGTAAGAATAATTGATGTTTTTCATCTTTCAATTGAGACAATTGACTTTCCAAGTTAGCAATCTGCTCGCGAGTTTCTCCCAATGTCATTACATCCTGCTTTTGTTGACGTTCACGTTCCTTTCTTTGGCGTTCCTCTTCTGCGTCTGCTTCTTGTTCTGTTACGATTATTGAATGCAAAGTAAGTGAAATAACACAATCATCATTTCCAAAGGTAGCAGACCAATGAATCATTGCTGAAGGAGTCGCGAGCTTCGATATTCATGTTTTTCTAAAATATCATCCCGCCCTACCTTGTTTCTTGCGTTGTCGTTCCCTGGTGATATGTGCCTTCAGAGCTTGCCTCATCTGTTCGCTACGCTCTAAGGGTTCCACGATAACGGCTGGCATCTTTACAAGAGTGCAGATATTGGATTTCGTAATAAACCTGATTCCAAACGTACGTAGCAATCGAAATTCACTTATTTTATAAGGGCGATATTGTTGAAAGTAATTATATGTCAATCGAGGCGCAATTTTGGTATTTTTGTAGAGATATCTCACAACATTGCGTCTCCGTAAATAACTATGTTCCTCTTGGCAACAAGTTATTCATCTGGATAATATTATTACTGTCATTCATTATTTTTAGCCACATTTAACTCGTCTTTCACGCATAGAGGTTAGTTGACTCGATATCCGCCATCAAGTAAACGTAGTGATATGTCAGTGTAGAATATTGAAAATGAACTCCACGCATCCTCATATGTAATCAGTGATACACACACGCGCTCGTCCGTTTGCTTTTTTTCTTAATTTTTTTCGAATCCCCTTAAGTCTAGTTCACATCGAGCGGCCCAGCTACGAACGGCTCGTGTCCAACGAAACGAAATTTCATTGAAAAATACAGACGATGAAATTTTTGATAAAACTTTGAACACGAAGATTCCATTGCACTGACTAAGATACTGTACCTTTGACGCTCTATACCATACCTAGATAGCGAAGAAAATCTCTCAAGTGTACATAATATCCATTTCATGTATGTCGTAAAGTACGAAAAATTGTGCCGCAATTCTCATGCGCGGTTCATGGAATGGAGCAGCTTTCACGATTCGATGATATTTAAATTTGCGCGTCTTTAAACGTTCGAGGGTATCATACTCATCAGTTTAACGAAAGTCTATCGTCGATTTTTCGTATTTTAATTTTTTTATTTTCCGATCGTTGACGAGAGATCACTACATCACGCGACAATCATACCGCTGCTCCGTAGCTTACGTAGGATCGAGTCTACATGTATACAGGGCATGAGTCACGTGACCCGCAGCATGCCTGTGTGGTGTGCGCCGTGTGGTGCTCTGTGTTGTGTGTTGTGTGTCCGTCACTGTATATCACGTGACGTGCGACATTGCGATATATCTCTGGTAATATAGTTGCACGACAGCTACTGAAAACGGAGTGGAGTGAAGGAAAGTACAGCTGGCTGGATACTTATCATTATAAATTCAAACATACGAACTAAAAATAAAGCAAAATAAACACAGTTGAACGGAAGTAAGTTTTCTCGGAGCACACATTAAATAGAGAAATAGCAAATACGGTACGTATCATGCCCTGCATAGGTAAGGTTATTATAGGTCTAGGTGGTATGAAGAATTAAACGAATTAGTATCCGTTTTTTAATTTGAATTTATGGATATTTTCACGATAAAATGGCGTATTACAAAAATATGGCGACTATAATTTAAACATTAGAGTAATCAACAAGTTTACATCTCGGTAACGAATATCACCCTGACAATAATATTCATTTGGTAATAAATATTGTTGTATTGTTTATATGTATCGGTTGTATAGATTGCAGAAGTATGATGAGATTCTACTTCGGAATTGGTAGATTGATAGCGCCAGGAGAACTCTCTTGTCATTTCTGTTCATTTGCGATAATGTTGGCATGTGAAAGTGCAACATAAATTGTTTTTTTTTAACCTAAATAATAATTTCAAAAAGAAACTTAGTCTAGATTGTAATTCGAGTCTGTTGATAACTTTCGAGCCTTCTTTGCAGCAACAAGATCCGCGAGGTCTTGCGGCGTACAGCCGATCATGTCTCTGCTGTTCGGATCCACTCCGTGATGCAAAAGAAATTCTATGATTTCTTGGTGTTCATGTAAAGTGGCAAAATGCAACGCGTTCCTTTTAGATACATCTTTCTCAGAAAGATTTACTCCGGCAAGGTGATATGAGATTATTCTTTCCAAGTTGCCAGCACTTGCAGCCAAGCAAAGCTGTTGACCAATCATGCCATCGCGATCAGCAATGTGAGCTCCGCATCTTATCAATAGCTTAATCACCTGCAGAAATCATGGAACGAAATTGCAATCCCAATTCCTCACTTAATTGTCGTATACTGATTTTTTAAAGATTGGAATTTACCTCGTGATGATCATTTTCAATGGCATCCATGAGCGGAGTACGATCAAATCTGTCTCTGATGTGAACGCTAGCTCCGTTCTCTAAAAGATATCTTACTACTTTTACACAGCCTTCGGAACAGGCGACGT
Organism: Arge pagana; assembly: GCA_963969455.1. Lineage (NCBI taxonomy): Eukaryota > Metazoa > Arthropoda > Insecta > Hymenoptera > Argidae > Arge > Arge pagana. The sequence continues at coordinate 18,981,994 of OZ018312.1, read as the reverse complement.
GAAGCGCTGTTCTGGAGTCGGCGTTGGTCTCGCAAAAATCGGAGCCCTGTTTCATACGAAACAAATTTATTCACTGCAGTTAACATGTTTTTCGAAAACTCACATATGATTTTATCATTCTGAGCTTGTCGATGTCACGCTCCAATACAGCTGATGCCAATAGACCGGGAAACAGATTATTTCGTAATCGCACCATTTCGGTTGATGTCGTGATGTTTAACGACCTAGCAATTGCATGCAGAAGGTCGTTGGTTTTTTGAACATTCGGTTGTTCTTTAGTTAGTTCGCCTCTTAAATTCGTTTCCATCATTGCGACTTTCCTTTTGTAATCCCATTCGTTTTTGGACAAAACGTAGGCAAGTTTGGTATACGCAGCTTCTGGTGTCATATCAAATCCCGATAGAACACCTATGATGAATCAAGTAAAAAATATTTTAACTTTCATTATCGTTTGCAGAATCGATACCGAAATTCATTCTCAGCGAGAATTATCTACCAGCATCCTTTAATGCCCTTCCAGTTTCGTAAAGCGTGTTGACAGCACCCTGAGAGCACTGCGTAATATTGACTATGATTACACCTCGTCCGACCGCTTGTCGAAACTCCTCGACAATATCTTCTCGATTAGTTGGTACGTTGCCAGCCCCATAAGTCTGGAGGATCATTCCTTTGGTAGGTGCTTCAAGAGCTGCGCTTATTATCGCTTTTGTCATTCCTGGGAATAATCGAAGCATCGTCACGTCTTCGCATAGCTTGTCATGAACATTAAACTTCTTCAACGCTTGAGGACGAAATATAGATCTGTAATCCACTGCATGCAAAAAACCCGAACTTCGATTAATTTCTGCCGGATAACCATTTGTTTATATTGCAGAAGAATAATTTTACCATCGATAGTGATCCCAGTGATAGCTAGAGGTGGCAAGTTTGGTGATTCGAAAGCTTTGAATGCATCCGTAGTCTTTTTACTCGTTCGATTGCCTCGCATCAGTTGATTGGCAAAGAAGACGCACACTTCTGGTATGTTATAGTTGCCCGCAATCAATAAAGACGTTAGAAAGTTATCAAAACCATCGCTGCGAGGTTCGAATATCGGTATTTGGGAGCCAGTAACTATCACTGTCTTTCCCAAACTGTCCAGTAAGAAAGAAAGCGCCGATGCTGTGTAGCTTAACGTGTCGGTCCCGTGCAGAATAACGAAACCGTCATAATCGGTATAATAGTTCTAGAAAAATTACAGACCAAATGTAAATCCTATTTATTAGGTAAGCTATGTTCATTCCTTACCTCGATATCTTTAGCGATATTGATCCAGTCCGATATTGAAGCGTTGCTCGAATCGATAAGTTCCTCGTATTCGATAACCCTGTACACAACTCTGCGTTTCTCTGTCGCGATTCTGCGTCAATAATCATTGCTACCAATTATTTTACCTAAAAATTAATCGTATAATGTATAAAATAAACAAAACTCACGGTAAGACTAACGGACCATCGTCTCCAAAATTCTGCGACGCGTACTCCTTGTCATGCATTTGTGGATAGTTACGTAGCAACTGGACAAGAGTATTTGGTTGTGGTACGAGTACTGAAACGAGCATAGGGGTACAAATAAACGATGCGTGTCTTAATTACTCGTGATAAGTGTACAAAAGAGAATCAAACTGATTATTCATTGGAAGTGAATTAAGTTGAAATGTTCTGCTCACAACGGTTATTCTAACTCGTCAATTTGTATTTCTAATTGCCATATTTCTTCAGATTTTCCATGTACATATGCTGTTCACAGAAATTAATCCACACGAATCATAGCTGAAAATATATTTCGCAATTACTGGGAACATTCCATTACTTGACGGAATATTTTCCAAATATATATCCCATTTCAATGATGTATAACTTCCAAGATAAGACACGCACACTATACGTAACAATTCGAAGAGCTGCTATCATTTTTCATTTGCAAAGAAAATACCGATGTCATAATCAGCAGCTAAATAACAAGGCGACATGTTGATATAAGGAATATATTACGATTCGCAATTCTACTGCAACGATGCTATTTTGCTCTTCGTATCGTACTAATCGTCATCTTTGTTATTCAGACTCGTTCGAATTCATAACAAAAGTACTTCCACCTATTAAACCAACGATCGAGACCAATTGAAATGTCCTTTTTTTATACATTACCTCCAGCACTGTTTCTGCTCATGCCAATAGTTCCGCCCACGTAAATAACCAAGACGTGTCCTTCCAAATCATGATTGCCAGTGAGTCTGACGATTGCTTTGCTCCGCGGCGCCGTGCGTCTATGAAACAAATACAAACATGTCTCCATTTCATGTTTTTCTTTTGCATTGTTCAATAAACTTACCGCGAGTACGAGCGATGCGTGATTGGCTGAATCAGATCATCGAGCTCGCAGTTGCACATTTTTACGGATCGCGTCTGGAAGGCACTAACGAATTACCAGCGAACCAGCCACCGATTCGCAAGCGAACAATGTCAATCGGACAGACTCTCGTATCGTGATGCTACTGTAAAATCACGAGTACGATGATGAAATGATAAAATTTTAATTACCACAAAAAAAAGTACAACTTAGATTAAAAGTCACGTCGACGTACCGAGTTATTGATATTATTGATATCACAGTCGTTACGCGAATAGCAGATGTTGTACAAAATAAGAACGATATTTCGAAAACGCGTGTAATTCTAAGGCCTTGTTTATGTGATGTTTCGCGGACTCGCAATTTCCGGAGTATTAGAGCTAATTTTTTTGCTAAACTCCACGTCACTATTTTATTAGCTGTCACATAAATTTGCTTCGTACGTCTCGGAGAGAAAAAAAAAAAAGTTGGAAAATCACTCGCCACTGCAATGATACGGTGCAGCGAGTCGAGGGAGATTGCTGAGTTCTTAACACACTGATCGAATGGATGACGACATATTTGGGAAAATGAGTCCTAAAATTTGGAAAAAAAGGGGATAGGTAGGTTTTTCAACTTCAAAACGGTTCACATGATTGCTGATACCGTGTTTGCTCGCAGTGTTTTGTAATGACTTTGTTGTCGCGTGGGTAGTACAAAGAACACTCGAGATATTTTAACGCTTGTCTCGGCAATCTAGTTCGCTTTTTTGCGCGTACCGAATTTTCTTTCGATCTTTTGAAACCGAGATTTCTGCAAAACAGGGAAAATGGTACGTTTTGTCGGCCGAGCAAAACGAGCAAAACGATCTCCGCATCTAACTCGACAAATGAATATTTTTCCCGTTTGTTTGTTTCGCAATTATGGTTCAATGGACCCGAACAATTGATATTTTTTCAAGGTTATTTTCCTGGCCGAAAAATATGATAAAAATGTACTCATTCGCGTGAAGAAGACGACAATAAAAATTGTCGGCGTACAAAGAAAATTTATATGCCCCCGCATTTCGCGTCAATTTTCATTATTTTCAGGTCATTTTCATTCGAGCGGACCTCGTTTGTGCTTTTTTTTTCTTGCACTTCCGTCACTTTTTTCCACGACACGTTGATCCATTAAATGATAATAAGTATTCCAGCATGCAGGCTCGTTTGTTCGGGCTTCGGCTACTTTGCACCGAAGCAAGTTCACGAGCATTTTGTCAAACTATCACTTCGTACAATTGCGAAAGAAACTGCGGACAGATATAGTGATAGACGAGTGAAAAACCGGGTGGTTATACAAAAGATAGCACACAATCGCGTGGTAATTGCTCAAACTGACCTAAAATTGTTAAACGTCTTGCAATCTGGAAGCGCGAGAGGTCACGAGGGGCTTTAAAAATATGTAACAAGGAGCTGAAATCTCGACACGATTGTCTCAACGTACACCACACTCGCGTCGTTTCGTTGATAACAAGCCAATTGTAAATGAATTCACTTTTCTTTATATACAAACCGAAGGTATGAATTAACGTTTATTACATCTAATTCGTACGTACGGAAACGATCGTTGATTTTTCCTTTTTCCTCCAACTAACTTTTGAACTGACTCCAAAGATGCGCGTCACTTCGCGCGCTGGTCGAATTCCTAACGCGACAATCGGCATAAATGCGACTCCCACCAACGATTACGAAGCATGCGCCTTCATTTTCTTCGAATCCATGTGAATCTAGGCACACGGTCTGCCAGAACAACGCTGCGTGTATCGGAAATTACGTACTCGTACACCATGCAACGCGAGACACCTTCACCTCTCACGTCTATTGCGAATCGAGTCCAACTCTGCGAGCATGGAGATTTAATTGGCGATTTGCGTCACAGCGCAACAGCATTGTGCCCGAGTTCGCAATATGTGTATGAAAAATTGTTATTTTTCACTCGACGCGCGATTACGAACACTTTGAAAAATCGGTACGCGTTCGCGTATTCACAAGAAAGTCGGCATACGAACATCCCTCGGTGATGCCCCACCGACAGTTTATATACGGCCAATTTTCTCGTAAATCATCGAGTAAACATTTCTCAATTGTGAGTGGCGAATGTAGATGTCGAACAATTCTAACGCGCTGGCAATACCGAATATCAAATTTGCCGTTCGTTTCAGCACCATATGGCACTGCTTAGAGTCGTAGTGCGTCAGAAAAATATCAAATAATAGAAACAGACACGTGAGAAATACAAACAAAACAAGATGGTTCGTATTTGCTAGCCTATTAATCCAAATCAAAGAAGTCGAGCGTAACTGAGCTACTGCTGCTGATGTTAATGATAGTGATAACTACAACAACTATAATAATAATAATAACGATAATAACAATGATAATATTGATATGATAGTGATAGTGATAGTGATAGTGATAGTGATAATGATAATGATAATGATAATGATAATGATAATGATAATAAGGCAAAGTCACGATCGGGAGCAAAATTGTCGGCTGAAGTGAAAATCGCAAACTTCAGTCGAGCTTCGAAACATGCGACGAAAGCATATGCATTTGCGTGCACTAGTTTCCGCCTACGTTTTGTCTACGACAGTAGTTATACCTCTATCTTCTGCTCAGACGAGCCGAGTATAAATATCTTGCGAGTTCCAGTAGCCATTTGGGTAGTTGAACTACTAACAACAAGCTCGACGGCGATTCTCGTATCTGATTCGTGAATATGACCGAGTAAATAGTGGCGCGATAGACTACATAAGACAATGACGTTTATGCGTCTAGACCAATATGGGCTTACGATCGGTTATTAAGAACTTTTGAAATTTTCAGAGCATGTAGAATACGCTACGAATTGATAAGCGATAACCTTTGTTCCTCTGCTCGATTTCGTTCGCATAGAGAGATAATATATTTCGCAAATTTGACCGTTGGAGCAAATAAATGCGATCTTCTTGCCAACCTTGAAAATATCGAAAATCGATATTCGAACATTAAAGGAATCTCCTATATTATGACATAACAAGATTCCAGCTGGTTCAAATATTATCGTATTTCAGTTCACCCGACTATCAGATGGTTAGAACAAGCATGCATGTCGAGAATGGCAAACTGAACCTTGACGGTTCGCTGATAGGCAACTTAACGCACATCGACGCGACGTTTGCTTCGCCACAGTAGTTTCGATTTGTGGGAAAACTACTTACGATAGTCCTTCGTTCTACAGAAACTTATCAGTTTTACGTAACTCGTTGTGGATACCGTCTGACCAGCTTCATATTCACGAGCTCGTATTTAACCGACTAAGATACAAAGAAAATTAACGTATACTCGTTGTTTCGCGGTCTCTTCCTAAATATTATTTGTTTATAACATTGACTATTGAAATATCTTTGTAGTATTTTTACCCGTTGATTATGCGATTAATAATAATTATCGCGAATATTTATTGGGTAAGATAAAATACAACATTTTTTGGTGTTAGGTTTCGTGATAAAATTGAGTTTGGTGCTTTTATTCCAGGGAAAAAAAATTGTTGCTGCTTTGATTCGTGGATAACTCGTTTTCGGTTATACTTTTCGTGCCGAGTTTTTCTTACCCACAAAATTCGTATCAAATGCTTGTACCCTTTCTCATTGTCGGTATCATTCCATTTGTTGCAGGGTTCAGTTGTTATGTATCCGTATCCTAAATGGAGGCGAAGCTAGAAGCCTACAGGCTTCGCAAACGCAAACAAGCAATGGTGGATTCCGTGACGAAATCTGTGAAGGGAGTTTTTTCTTGGGGCAACACCGAGGCTACTCAGGAATCTCCCGCGTACTCCGTTTTAGTCGAGGTAAGAATATTCATTGTCAGTACAGTTTCATCGCTACATGCGCGTACGAAAAGGAAAACTGTAAAGCGGTTTTCCAAATAAATGTTCGATTCGTCCAAGCATACGTAGCATCGTCGCATCTTTGTTCATCCTTACTACGCGTGTTTAATCTTTTTCTCTTTTTTTCTCTTACAATTTATCGCTCGGATTGGTCGGTTGATATGATAGCAATTGTTCACTTCATCGTAATAACTTTATTTCATCAAAGATCCGTTGTCGCTGGTAGTTACCACTATGGTATCTATTACTTAAAACTTACTTAATTGTTATTTAACGAGTTAGCGATTTTCTGAATGGCTGGAGTCACAACCACATAAATAGCAAGAGAGGTCTTGCAGTTTACGCGAATAAATATTAGTCGTGATTAGTTATCAAAGTAGGAAAACAGAACGTGTTAAAGTATTAAATGATTGCAGGATAAGGAAGACGTGGAAAGTATCCAGTCGGATGAGAGTCTAGATCTATCGCCGCCGCAGAATCCTGTCGTGACGCAAGTTACTTATCTCCTGTACTTCTTGCTTTGGGCAACGCTTTACGTGATTGCCGTGCAATTAGAATTCGGAGCTGTTTATTTTATATTGTCTTCATTGGTAATAATATGGAAAAACACTCGGTCCGGACCGAAGAAAAAGGGTGAAGTTAGTGCGTATTCGGTGTTCAATCCCAACTGCGAAGCGATCGACGGAACTCTAAAGGCGGAACAATTCGAAAGAGAGATCCGATACGGAGCGGCAAGCGTTCACTGAAACACAGGATTGACGATGAGCAAACTACGTCATTAGGTGAATAATCTTAAAATACCGTTACGAACTTTTTTTCCAAACTCTAAATTAGGAGAATAAAAAAATAGTAATGATAATAAATTCCTTTTACAAAATGACTGGGATCAAACGAATCGTTGATTTTCATTGATTCACCTTCTCTTTTATCATCGTGACAAATCGATCGACTTTATTAAACGTTTAAGAAATCATCTAATATCTTCGTTCACCGGCGAAATTTCAGGTCTCGTGCAAAATATTTAGCGCGTTCTCGTAACACTCCCCCATATCTTCGAGGATCGCTGCGATTTCACTCGCCGATTTTGTCGGTAGCGTTGTTAGCCGAGATAAATCTGTTTTGGAACGGAGTTCTGCGTCTGGACATAACAGTGCTCGGTCTAAATCCGTAAGCAAATCATTGGTCATGCGAACCGTCAGCGGACTGCAAACATCGTGAAGAAATGTAAATGCATCGCGTGGATGAAATCGTAAAGAGTAGCATCAACAAACTTCATTGCTTACTCGGGCGTCGCTGTATCATCCATTTTTTTGCACAAAGTCTCGGCTCGTTTCCCTAGTTCGTCCAACGTCCGTATAATTTTGCCTGAAAAATCCATTAACAGGCATAATAGTAAACAAATAAAATCCATCATCGATGATTTGCGATAAGTGATACCTTTTTCATCGTCAAACTGCGACGATTGTATCGCGTTTAAAGCCGATTTAACGTTGTTCTCGAACGTTTTAGGCTCCCAATGTAACAGCAAACTATCGGAAAGCCTCCAAACACTGACTCCCATTATTTGAGCCAGAGTTCTGTGATAAGTTGATATTTCAGTTTCATAATCGACCGTCTTATTATCGTTATTATCATTAGCCTGCAAGTTTAACGCTACTGTGAGAAATACGGTCAATTGTGATACACCGAACAACATCGAGTATTTATAAATATTATAAATTCCTGTATGCAGGTAAAAAATGTTGGACATTTGTTGTACACAACACTTGTAAATGGCGTCTTCCGTTTCTGCTTACTACGAATGAGAGCGACACGTGCGATATATCTAATTGTAATCTTGGCGGTGATACTCGCAGATGTTCGCTTGTGCACGCTGTAAAAGTTTTCGAATGATCATGGGAATTTGAATTTTTTACGATATCAACGGCCTGCAGTACCGTTGATTGCAAAACGTCGGATCCGGCCACGAATAGACATCCGTTACCTTCAACAAACATGCAAATTGGATGTAGAGTGTGTCATTGAATCGACAGAAATGAAGATATCTTGTTTGCGGTGATATAAGAATTATTTATACGATGGTATCACGTGTGTCTCGTATGTGGACAGATGCGACGTTATCTATCGACTTACCATTTATCGTACGCTCGTGGACAGCTAGGTAGGCTATTACTCGGGGCTGGAAGTACTTGGAGAGAGCATCGCTACAGGAAACGTCGGTGGTCTCGGAAAAACACAGGACGAGGGTTCGTCTTGGCGTCCAACCTTCTTCCACGTGCAGTCGAGCGAGGACTCTCGCCAGTTCGAGTGCAATCCTGATACCGTCTCCGCTCACGGACAACACTACCCATCTGTCTGGACGTGAAGATATCGTTCGGCAATTTTTACGGCGAATCAAGTAGATCGCTGCTTGATCTCGCGAAGATAGTAAAACCGTACGGAAACGAAATCTAGAGATTTAGCATTAGCAATGGACAGTGATTTGAAAGATTACCTGGCTCACGCGAACCTTGAATCGTGGCTACGACGCTCTTCCTCTTTTCTTCGATTTCATTGAACAAATCCAAACTTGAAAGGGAGCCTCTAATGCTGCTGATTCCAACTTCGGTAGCTGCGCTCAGTCTTTTCGTCGGCACCGAGTTCCTGTACAATATCGCATCATGTATATCGGTGGCTCTAACAAGTAACAGCACCAGACCAAAATTACCACGTACATTAGCACATTCTAATAAAATGCCACGAATAAAAGCATCGTACACATCTTTTATTTATTCTAATACAGTACTTTATTGTAATAGGAAAACTGTCGTGCTAAATACTAACTAATATATCAGTCAATTCAAGGTATATACAATTTATATCATGTTTCACAAAATTTTATATACATTTTATTATACATTTTAATACAAATACATGTAGATGCGTGTAGCTTTTGAGATGTACTCTAATTATCTTCGAGTCGTCAAGTATTCATTAGCTAAAACATTTTGTTGCTTTAGTAATCGTGATAGAATTGTGTTTAATGCTTTTATTCGTGGGAAAATTGTTTTGTTCCTTTCAATGTCGTTTTGTTTTGTCGATATTTCTGTACACACGTGTAGCTAGTTTTTCATCATTCACTCCAAAGCTCCAGTTGGAAAGGATACAACGCGCGAGAACATATCTTATACCTAGGGGTACTATTTTTCTTCTCCCAGATAAATCGGGCGAATTACTTTGCCTGATGAATTAGACAAATGAAATTTGTTTAATCAGCCAAACGTCCAAATTTTAGTCCGACGAATAATGACATAAAAGTAATTCCACGGGCTCAGAGACTTACAGAGAGATTCAGAGATCAGGGTCGTCGTTACTCCGAGCTTGCGAAAACCTATAAAACAGCCCAGCGTCGTCGCAAAAAAAAACCGCAGACGTAAAACATTTGAAAAAAATGAAAATGAACCGCGTGGAATGCGACTGCCAACTAACGGACTATTTTTTTCTCCTCGCTGTTAAAATTATACGACGCAGGTGTGGTCATTGTGAAATAAAGTCAAATGCATCACCAGATCGATCAGGATCTGGGATGAATTCCAGATCGCTTATAAATTGCGCGTGTGATATTTGTACGGGGAACAACAGAAATGAAACAAAGCATTTTGTTAGCGTCATCGAAACGCAAACAATATGTTTGTCCGCGACGTTGAAACTAGTCGCGATATCTATAGTTTCCTTTCAAATTCACGCTACGCGTCGCGTGGACAGCGATCTATATTTGTCAAACTACGTCGTCGGTGTCGTGATTTTAGCTCTTGAGATTTTTCCTGCGATTTTCACGGCATTGCAACGTATTCGTATTCAGCGGAGCCACGAGTCGCGTGAAATATTCGATGGACAACGATACCTCATCTCGTAGTGTTCCATCCCATCAACCCAATTCTATCTATTTTAAAAATCTCTCAACTATGTTTATAAGAGCTGTCTCGTTAAAAATGGATGAGACTAGTTTCCTCGCCTATATTCAACAACTACCTGAACGTAAAAGCGGGCCATTGACCAATCAGAATTCCCAAAATAGTACAAAATTCCTGCATATGAGAAAAACGACGCGAAGCGAATTCTGCCGGAAGCAATTTGTTTTATTTTCGAATCTTTTCACAGCGTTCATTCGCCTATGAAAACGCGTAGCGCTCTCCAAGATTTATACTTTATCGACTTATACCAATACCATAAAATTTATAGAGAACTCGCTTAAAATTCGTTTTCTTTTTTTTTAATATCTGCGCCCTCCACTTTTATGAAGATAAGAATATTGAGAATTATAAACACACTTGACCGTATTGTCCTTTATAATTTGAAGGAAAAAATGCTTATATTTTTAAAACGCTGGAAGTACGACGAAATAATTTGTTCGGACATCGCTGGTAAACTCCAAATTATAAATAAACCGAAAAAAACTGTTTTTTTTTTCAAAAACAAATTTTCAGGGGGTCCGTTATGTCCGAGTGTATTGTATCTCTCTGTAATTTAGTTAATGTATCAGATTTATGAGAATTTCGTGGGAAAAAACATTTTTTCTAGCTCACTACGTCGACGACTTTTTAAAATTCATTCGTTTCAGAAGATTTATTTACTTATGGTAGCTGATCTAAAATTGACGAATACGTCATACGTGCTCCCAAGTTAGCTGCTCCCTATTGACTATGTTTATTATATCGTCATCGAGCGCAACAATATAACTATCGCCGCTACATTCATTATAGTACGTCCACTCCGAAAATATTGCCCCGAGGACACCTATTTTCCAACGCCGAATGTATTTTCGAGATGAACATAAATTGTCTCGTCGCTGCGCGTACCACGGAAATATCTTTGCGTTTTTAGTCGTTTGGCGACGAAAAATTGGGGAAAATTAAGAAGAAAAAAATGGAACGATATTGTGGACGTACGTTACGCGGGATTCGTCGATGAACGATGATCGTTGCAATTCTTCGATGAGGAATTGTTGCAGGTGTCCGGTACTTTCGAGGCCGTTACCAGCCATCTCTTGTCGTTTTCTTTCAGCTCGTATCTCTCCGGTTCTTTGGGCGGAAAACCTGCCCAGCAAAAAGCCGCCGAGGAGCGATAGAAAAGCGACGCAGAAGAGGAACGAGAAACACATTCGTTTGGTCACGAATTCGCTCGATTCGCCGAACCCTCGAGCCATTTGAAAGCTCAATACGCGATGCATCGTCGACGCGCACACGATTCGTTTGCAAAATCGTCAGGAGGTACATGTGCACGCGAGAATCGCGAGAGACTAAGAACGGAGGCGACTGCGTAGATAGGATGTTTAACAATAATTCGACAGCGTTTTGATGGATTTTTTGCAAATCAAAAAAGTCATTTTCGGAAGGCTGTAAGCTTTTCACCAAACTCTCGCGACAAACTCTATACCACGAGGAAAACAAATTTCAACACCGTCTCATTTGTTATCTCTCGACACAATTTTCACGTCGTACTCGGTTTTCGTTAACCGCTGCTCGTGGACTGCTGCTGCCCATACGACTGGTGTATTTGTCAGCCGCCTCTCTTTGGCCGAACTCCCTCTCCCGCGCGAGCTTATTTTACGCAACTACACGTGAGTATTTCATTCGAAATATACTGGAAAATAACACGGCGCGATGTGCGATGACAATGCCGAATTGAATTGGCAAATCCGGTGATTCTCCGTCGACTTGTCGCGTGAAACCAAAACGGGATTCAAAATAGACTCCCCGATCGGTAGTCGTTTTTTGTTTGGTCGATCTGTTTTGTTCGAAGTTATTGACACTGACAATGTCGAGTGACGTTTTTCGAAATCGGTCCACTGTCAGCAGCTTGTTCGAAGGAAAACGAACGACGAGGCAAGGCGCAATGATTTTTTGTGTATTTAAAATTAATGGGTTGCCATTTTCAGAGGTCCTGATGCCAAGCTGCACGAAGACATTCTACTGGCAAGAAATAGGAGAGGGATAGCGAGCCCCTCGACTACGATTGTGGCGGACCGGGTCAGAAACTTGACGCCGCCGTCGATCAGCGTTCGAGGTGGATGATTTCAAGAAACACAAGAAGAAATACACTGGAAGGGATTTTTCGCGTCCAGGAAAATGAGAAGCCTGTATAAAATTGCACTTTTTATTAACTACTAGGTGGACGTTGTCCAGCCTGAGAGAATAGTTGTAGAAAATACACATATTTATAACTCTACGCGATGCGGTGTGTTTTATGGAACAGTTTTTGTTCATACATATGAATTTGGCATTTCTGAAAACGCTGCCCGGGATGGGTGTCACGATTTGGTTCCTCCCCATCCCTCCTAGGATCCGAGCTGTCATTCGTTATAAATTAGCACTGATAAATTTTGAGTGATGATTGTGCTGCGTTGTGATTGAAATGAATATGTTTTTCAGTAATATGTGCATTAAGGTTTATGATTAGGTTCGTGAAATCATGCAATGAGTTGGGTTTGCATTCGGAAATCGTATGATACAGCGATGGCAAGGTATATCATTGTATGAATTTGTAGCGTTGACTCGATATTAATTTTTAATAAATGTTATTTCGTTGAAATGATCGACAAACTTGATTGATTCGCCTAACTCCGTCCGCTTCCTTATTTTTGCTTCCATTGCTTGGCACAAATTGTATTCATTTTAGAAGCGACAATGATAACTACCTATCATGAGGCGCCGGTATTATCTGCATCTACCTCCTTAAATTCTACGGCCGTATGGGAAAATCGTTTCCTGACGTATTTGCGGAATCGCACCAATGAGAACGCTATAGAAATATCGACCTGGGTCCTTCGGCATTCTTTTCTACGCTGCACAACACGTCACAAAACGAATCTGCAATCAATTCTGAGATGCGTCGAAAATCCAGAATTTTTGAAGGCTATACACTTACCATTTTTGCGATTTCAAAAAGTCAGTTTTTTGGTCGTAACTATTCTCCTGATTGAGATATCGATCTGAAACCTACGGCATTCGATTCTACGTCTCAAAACACGCCAGTAAACGAATCGGCGATCGATTCTGAGATGCGTCGGAAATCCAGAACTTTTGAAGGCTATACACTTACCATTTTTGCGATTTCGAAAAGTCAGTTTTTTGGTCGTAACTTTTCTCTTGATTGAGATATCGATCTGAAACCTACGGCATTCGATTCTACGCACCAAATTACATCAGAAAACGAATCGGCGATCGATTCTGAGATGCGTCGAAAATCCAGAACTTTTGAAGGCTATACACTTACCATTTTTGCGATTTCGAAAAGTCAGTTTTTTGGTCGTAACTTTTCTCCTGATTGAGATATCGATCTGAAACCTACGGCATTCGATTCTACGCACCAAATTACATCAGAAAACGAATCGGCGATCGATTCTGAGATGCGTCGAAAATCCAGAATTTTTGAAGGCTATACACTTACCATTTTTGCGATTTCGAAAAGTCAGTTTTTTGGTCGTAACTTTTCTCCTAATTGAGATATCGATCTGGAACCTACGGCATTCGATTCTACGTCTCAAAACACGCCAGTAAACGAATCGGCGATCGATTCTGAGATGCGTCGAAAATCCAGAACTTTTGAAGGCTATACACTTACCATTTTTGCGATTTCGAAAAGTCAGTTTTTTGATCGTAACTTTTCTCCTGATTGAGATATCGATCTGAAACCTACGGCATTCGATTCTACGTCTCAAAACGCGCCAGTAAACGAATCGGCGATCGATTCTGAGATGCGTCGAAAATCCAGAACTTTTGAAGGCTATACACTTACCATTTTTGCGATTCCGAAAAGTCAGTTTTTTGGTCGTAACTTTTCTCCTGATTGAGATATCGATCTGAAACCTACGGCATTCGATTCTACGCACCAAATTACATCAGAAAACGAATCGGCGATCGATTCTGAGATGCGTCGAAAATCCAGAATTTTTGAAGGCTATACACTTACCATTTTTGCGATTTCGAAAAGTCAGTTTTTTGGTCGTAACTTTTCTCCTAATTGAGATATCGATCTGGAACCTACGGCATTCGATTCTACGTCTCAAAACACGCCAGTAAACGAATCGGCGATCGATTCTGAGATGCGTCGAAAATCCAGAACTTTTGAAGGCTATACACTTACCATTTTTGCGATTTCGAAAAGTCAGTTTTTTGGTCGTAACTTTTCTCCTAATTGAGATATCGATCTGAAACCTACGGCATTCGATTCTACGTCTCAAAACGCGCCAGTAAACGAATCGGCGATCGATTCTGAGATGCGTCGAAAATCCAGAACTTTTGAAGGCTATACACTTACCATTTTTGCGATTTCGAAAAGTCAGTTTTTTGGTCGTAACTTTTCTCCTGATTGAGATATCGGTCTGAAACCTACGGCATTCGATTCTACGTCTCAAAACACGCCAGTAAACGAATCGGCGATCGATTCTGAGATGCGTCGAAAATCCAGAACTTTTGAAGGCTATACACTTACCATTTTTGTGATTTCGAAAAGTCAGTTTTTTGGTCGTAACTTTTCTCCTGATTGAGATATCGATCTGAAACCTACGGCATTCGATTCTACGTCTCAAAACGCGCCAGTAAACGAATCGGCGATCGATTCTGAGATGCGTCGAAAATCCAGAACTTTTGAAGGCTATACACTTACCATTTTTGCGATTCCGAAAAGTCAGTTTTTTGGTCGTAACTTTTCTCCTGATTGAGATATCGATCTGAAACCTACGGCATTCGATTCTACGCACCAAATTACATCAGAAAACGAATCGGCGATCGATTCTGAGATGCGTCGAAAATCCAGAATTTTTGAAGGCTATACACTTACCATTTTTGCGATTTCGAAAAGTCAGTTTTTTGGTCGTAACTTTTCTCCTAATTGAGATATCGATCTGGAACCTACGGCATTCGATTCTACGTCTCAAAACACGCCAGTAAACGAATCGGCGATCGATTCTGAGATGCGTCGAAAATCCAGAACTTTTGAAGGCTATACACTTACCATTTTTGCGATTTCGAAAAGTCAGTTTTTTGGTCGTAACTTTTCTCCTAATTGAGATATCGATCTGAAACCTACGGCATTCGATTCTACGTCTCAAAACGCGCCAGTAAACGAATCGGCGATCGATTCTGAGATGCGTCGAAAATCCAGAACTTTTGAAGGCTATACACTTACCATTTTTGTGATTTCGAAAAGTCAGTTTTTTGGTCGTAACTTTTCTCCTGATTGAGATATCGATCTGGAACCTACGACATTCGATTCTACGTCTCAAAACACGCCAGTAAACGAATCGGCGATCGATTCTGAGATGCGTCGAAAATCCAGAACTTTTGAAGGCTATACACTTACCATTTTTGTGATTTCGAAAAGTCAGTTTTTTGGTCGTAACTTTTCTCCTAATTGAGATATCGATCTGGAACCTACGGCATTCGATTCTACGTCTCAAAACACGCCAGTAAACGAATCGGCGATCGATTCTGAGATGCGTCGAAAATCCAGAACTTTTGAAGGCTATACACTTACCATTTTTGTGATTTCGAAAAGTCAGTTTTTTGGTCGTAACTTTTCTCCTAATTGAGATATCGATCTGGAACCTACGGCATTCGATTCTACGTCTCAAAACACGCCAGTAAACGAATCGGCGATCGATTCTGAGATGCGTCGAAAATCCAGAACTTTTGAAGGCTATACACTTACCATTTTTGCGATTTCGAAAAGTCAGTTTTTTGATCGTAACTTTTCTCCTGATTGAGATATCGATCTGAAACCTACGGCATTCGATTCTACGTCTCAAAACGCGCCAGTAAACGAATCGGCGATCGATTCTGAGATGCGTCGAAAATCCAGAACTTTTGAAGGCTATACACTTACCATTTTTGCGATTTCGAAAAGTCAGTTTTTTGGTCGTAACTTTTCTCCTGATTGAGATATCGGTCTGAAACCTACGGCATTCGATTCTACGTCTCAAAACACGCCAGTAAACGAATCGGCGATCGATTCTGAGATGCGTCGAAAATCCAGAACTTTTGAAGGCTATACACTTACCATTTTTGTGATTTCGAAAAGTCAGTTTTTTGGTCGTAACTTTTCTCCTAATTGAGATATCGATCTGGAACCTACGGCATTCGATTCTACGTCTCAAAACACGCCAGTAAACGAATCGGCGATCGATTCTGAGATGCGTCGAAAATCCAGAACTTTTGAAGGCTATACACTTACCATTTTTGCGATTTCGAAAAGTCAGTTTTTTGGTCGTAACTTTTCTCCTGATTGAGATATCGATCCGAAACCTACGGCATTCGATTCTACGCACCAAATTACATCAGAAAACGAATCGGCGATCGATTCTGAGATGCGTCGAAAATCCAGAACTTTTGAAGGCTATACACTTACCATTTTTGCGATTTCGAAAAGTCAGTTTTTTGATCGTAACTTTTCTCCTGATTGAGATATCGATCTGAAACCTACGGCATTCGATTCTACGTCTTAAAACGCGCCAGTAAACGAATCGGCGATCGATTCTGAGATGCGTCGAAAATCCAGAACTTTTGAAGGCTATACACTTACCATTTTTGCGATTTCGAAAAGTCAGTTTTTTGGTCGTAACTTTTCTCCTGATTGAGATATCGGTCTGAAACCTACGGCATTCGATTCTACGTCTCAAAACACGCCAGTAAACGAATCGGCGATCGATTCTGAGATGCGTCGAAAATCCAGAACTTTTGAAGGCTATACACTTACCATTTTTGTGATTTCGAAAAGTCAGTTTTTTGGTCGTAACTTTTCTCCTGATTGAGATATCGATCCGAAACCTACGGCATTCGATTCTACGCACCAAATTACATCAGAAAACGAATCGGCGATCGATTCTGAGATGCGTCGAAAATCCAGAATTTTTGAAGGCTATACACTTACCATTTTTGCGATTTCGAAAAGTCAGTTTTTTGGTCGTAACTTTTCTCCTGATTGAGATATCGATCTGAAACCTACGGCATTCGATTCTACGCACCAAATTACATCAGAAAACGAATCGGCGATCGATTCTGAGATGCGTCGAAAATCCAGAATTTTTGAAGGCTATACACTTACCATTTTTGCGATTTCGAAAAGTCAGTTTTTTGGTCGTAACTTTTCTCCTAATTGAGATATCGATCTGGAACCTACGGCATTCGATTCTACGTCTCAAAACACGCCAGTAAACGAATCGGCGATCGATTCTGAGATGCGTCGAAAATCCAGAACTTTTGAAGGCTATACACTTACCATTTTTGCGATTTCGAAAAGTCAGTTTTTTGATCGTAACTTTTCTCCTGATTGAGATATCGATCTGAAACCTACGGCATTCGATTCTACGTCTCAAAACGCGCCAGTAAACGAATCGGCGATCGATTCTGAGATGCGTCGAAAATCCAGAACTTTTGAAGGCTATACACTTACCATTTTTGCGATTCCGAAAAGTCAGTTTTTTGGTCGTAACTTTTCTCCTGATTGAGATATCGATCTGAAACCTACGGCATTCGATTCTACGCACCAAATTACATCAGAAAACGAATCGGCGATCGATTCTGAGATGCGTCGAAAATCCAGAATTTTTGAAGGCTATACACTTACCATTTTTGCGATTTCGAAAAGTCAGTTTTTTGGTCGTAACTTTTCTCCTAATTGAGATATCGATCTGGAACCTACGGCATTCGATTCTACGTCTCAAAACACGCCAGTAAACGAATCGGCGATCGATTCTGAGATGCGTCGAAAATCCAGAACTTTTGAAGGCTATACACTTACCATTTTTGCGATTTCGAAAAGTCAGTTTTTTGGTCGTAACTTTTCTCCTAATTGAGATATCGATCTGAAACCTACGGCATTCGATTCTACGTCTCAAAACGCGCCAGTAAACGAATCGGCGATCGATTCTGAGATGCGTCGAAAATCCAGAACTTTTGAAGGCTATACACTTACCATTTTTGCGATTCCGAAAAGTCAGTTTTTTGGTCGTAACTTTTCTCCTGATTGAGATATCGATCTGAAACCTACGGCATTCGATTCTACGCACCAAATTACATCAGAAAACGAATCGGCGATCGATTCTGAGATGCGTCGAAAATCCAGAATTTTTGAAGGCTATACACTTACCATTTTTGCGATTTCGAAAAGTCAGTTTTTTGGTCGTCACTTTTCTCCTGATTGAGATATCGATCTGAAACCTACGGCATTCGATTCTACGCACCAAATTACATCAGAAAACGAATCGGCGATCGATTCTGAGATGCGTCGAAAATCCAGAATTTTTGAAGGCTATACACTTACCATTTTTGCGATTTCGAAAAGTCAGTTTTTTGGTCGTAACTTTTCTCCTGATTGAGATATCGATCTGAAACCTACGGCATTCGATTCTACGCACCAAATTACATCAGAAAACGAATCGGCGATCGATTCTGAGATGCGTCGAAAATCCAGAATTTTTGAAGGCTATACACTTACCATTTTTGCGATTTCGAAAAGTCAGTTTTTTGGTCGTAACTTTTCTCCTAATTGAGATATCGATCTGGAACCTACGGCATTCGATTCTACGTCTCAAAACACGCCAGTAAACGAATCGGCGATCGATTCTGAGATGCGTCGAAAATCCAGAACTTTTGAAGGCTATACACTTACCATTTTTGCGATTTCGAAAAGTCAGTTTTTTGATCGTAACTTTTCTCCTGATTGAGATATCGATCTGAAACCTACGGCATTCGATTCTACGCACCAAATTACATCAGAAAACGAATCGGCGATCGATTCTGAGATGCGTCGAAAATCCAGAATTTTTGAAGGCTATACACTTACCATTTTTGCGATTTCGAAAAGTCAGTTTTTTGGTCGTAACTTTTCTCCTAATTGAGATATCGATCTGGAACCTACGGCATTCGATTCTACGTCTCAAAACACGCCAGTAAACGAATCGGCGATCGATTCTGAGATGCGTCGAAAATCCAGAACTTTTGAAGGCTATACACTTACCATTTTTGCGATTTCGAAAAGTCAGTTTTTTGGTCGTAACTTTTCTCCTGATTGAGATATCGGTCTGAAACCTACGGCATTCGATTCTACGTCTCAAAACACGCCAGTAAACGAATCGGCGATCGATTCTGAGATGCGTCGAAAATCCAGAACTTTTGAAGGCTATACACTTACCATTTTTGTGATTTCGAAAAGTCAGTTTTTTGGTCGTAACTTTTCTCCTAATTGAGATATCGATCTGGAACCTACGGCATTCGATTCTACGTCTCAAAACACGCCAGTAAACGAATCGGCGATCGATTCTGAGATGCGTCGAAAATCCAGAACTTTTGAAGGCTATACACTTACCATTTTTGTGATTTCGAAAAGTCAGTTTTTTGGTCGTAACTTTTCTCCTAATTGAGATATCGATCTGGAACCTACGGCATTCGATTCTACGTCTCAAAACACGCCAGTAAACGAATCGGCGATCGATTCTGAGATGCGTCGAAAATCCAGAACTTTTGAAGGCTATACACTTACCATTTTTGTGATTTCGAAAAGTCAGTTTTTTGGTCGTAACTTTTCTCCTAATTGAGATATCGATCTGGAACCTACGGCATTCGATTCTACGTCTCAAAACACGCCAGTAAACGAATCGGCGATCGATTCTGAGATGCGTCGAAAATCCAGAACTTTTGAAGGCTATACACTTACCATTTTTGCGATTTCGAAAAGTCAGTTTTTTGGTCGTAACTTTTCTCCTGATTGAGATATCGATCTGAAACCTACGGCATTCGATTCTACGCACCAAATTACATCAGAAAACGAATCGGCGATCGATTCTGAGATGCGTCGAAAATCCAGAACTTTTGAAGGCTATACACTTACCATTTTTGCGATTTCGAAAAGTCAGTTTTTTGATCGTAACTTTTCTCCTGATTGAGATATCGATCTGAAACCTACGGCATTCGATTCTACGTCTCAAAACGCGCCAGTAAACGAATCGGCGATCGATTCTGAGATGCGTCGAAAATCCAGAACTTTTGAAGGCTATACACTTACCATTTTTGCGATTTCGAAAAGTCAGTTTTTTGGTCGTAACTTTTCTCCTGATTGAGATATCGGTCTGAAACCTACGGCATTCGATTCTACGTCTCAAAACACGCCAGTAAACGAATCGGCGATCGATTCTGAGATGCGTCGAAAATCCAGAACTTTTGAAGGCTATACACTTACCATTTTTGTGATTTCGAAAAGTCAGTTTTTTGGTCGTAACTTTTCTCCTAATTGAGATATCGATCTGGAACCTACGGCATTCGATTCTACGTCTCAAAACACGCCAGTAAACGAATCGGCGATCGATTCTGAGATGCGTCGAAAATCCAGAACTTTTGAAGGCTATGCACTTACCATTTTTGCGATTTCGAAAAGTCAGTTTTTTGGTCGTAACTTTTCTCCTAATTGAGATATCGACCTGGATTCAACGGCTCCTGATTCTACGCGCCAAATTACGTTAGAAAACGAATCGGCGATCAATTGTGACAAGGAAACTTGAAAATTCAAGGTTGGTGAACGGTGCAGAATAAATAACAACAATTAATATTAAAATAATTTAATTTTTGCTTGAATTAATTTTCTACAACATCGCGAAATCGAATACATATTCATACTTTAATGTATTGTTCAGAGAGAATAGGGACTACAGTTGCCCATTCGCAATGAATAATTTCTTAAGAAGCTGAGAACAAAATTTCAGATGAAAACTCTTCCTCGTTAGCAGTGATCATTCTGAGTAGCGTTCATCCGGTGACATTCTCAGATATTTTATAAAACATTATTTCCATTCTGTACAATCACGAATTCGATGAATAATTGGCATTGTTATATTTCGTTACGCTATTATTTTCCTACATCTTCGTTATTTCACATTCAAACATTCAAGTATTCACTCCCTCAGGGAGGATATATACTTTCTCCACAGCTTACGATACCTCGATGGCGGACGATCCGTTACAAATCAAACTACGTACTATATTCTCAAATCGTTCGTTTGGTTTAAACGGTGAAATATATTCTCGAATTCAACATTATTTAACACATGGCATGCGCAATACGCGATGAAACATTTTTTGATTGGCTTTTACATCTCACATCTACCACGATGAATACCATCCAAATTACGCAAAGATGTGAGTGTAACTTGAGCATATGCAACACTCGCATCGCAAACAAGCTTCAAGTAGGCATACAGATCAGGCTGCCATCATTATTTCTTTATGTGATACACATTCTGTCCAATCTAAACCAACAATCGAATATCTTTCAATGTTAAGGAATGTTAAGAACAGTTGCAAGAAGTTTTCTGACTCGTAAAAATGTCTATTGCACGCGTAATTTAGAAGAAAAAAACCTGATCCTCAATCATAAACTCTCATCAGCCTGACCTATAATAAATCAGTTCTCGTTATCCAATGAAGATTTCTCGAGAACTACGTACATAACCATTTTCCTCATGAAACTCGAAAAATACCTTTATTCCATTGATCGGATATTTCTGAATACAAATTCGTTCTGTCAATATTAATTGAGAAAAATTGCAATGATTTCCGCTACAACAAACAATATTCGACATAACTGTTCTAAAGAATCATTCGTATGGATTGATTTTTGGCCAATCGTTTGGTATTACTCCGTTTTCATGGAAGTGTGTTCGATACTTGGCGCTAAAGATCACTTATACTAAAGCTTATTTCGAAGTGAATTCGTTTATTACAAAGTGCGTTGATCAATACTTACAAAAAAAGAAAATTTAAACCGTCGCAGTAAATTATACAACATTTGTTCGATATTTTCGTCGAGTTCTCGTTCAGGAGTAGAAGAAACTCTTCGGTGAGACTCGATTCGCTTGTTCATGGATGTAGACGCTATTTATTTATATTTTGATTAGATCAGATCTTTCACTTATACAGAAAGCGTCCCGCGCATCATCGACGAACGTTAACAACGCGAATTTTATTATATTGTGGAAAAAAATGTCCACAGTTTGCGGACCTATCAGCAGCTACGGCTTCAAAACCACACTACAAGTCAAATTAATACTTTCCACTGTTAAGTAAGTCGCGTCGAATGGTAAAATACAGCGTTTTGCGAAATCAAAGTATGCAAAATGTCGACCATCTTCGGGGAAAAAATTCCTCAGCTAGGGGTACACATTTGTCAATCCAGCACGGGACACGGGCTGCAATAGTCTGTCATCATCTGCCACTCGTCGCGCGTCGTATTTCTTTTAATTGGAAACGTTTCGATTTCGTATCAAAACGTGGATTTTCCCTTGCTTTTACGACCAGCAGCAATAACAAATTTAACTTCACGATAACAGAGATTATATACAATGCAAAACGTAACACGGCGTTACTCGCTCAGACAACATATATGTATATAATGGATAAAAAAAATCGTCAAGATACGTCAGCGTAAATTGAGCAACGGAAACCGAGAACTTGGTAGTAATACGTTAACTCTATCGATTCGCCTAACGCCGTCTTACAAAACAATGTTAAAACATACCTATATATAAATGTATATATAAACTGGGACGACAACGAACGATCCGATTCTCGTCAGCGTCTCTCTCTCTCTCTCTCCTCTCTCTCTCTCTCTCTCTCTCTCTCTCTCTCTCTCTCTCTCTCTCTCTCTCTCTCTCTCTCTCTCTCTCTCTACGTATGATAACATGGAACTTACAACTTTTACACGATGCGCGATAGCGCACGCATACATGTATATGCATACACACACACATACGCACGTATACATATACATACGTACATGTATGCGTATCCGCGCGTGTGTGTGCGTGTGGGCGCGAAGCGTATAACAGCATACAGTCACGATACGCTCATTTTCACAGAACTGCTCGAATCATAAGTAAATTTTGCTGTAAGTTTCATTAAACGTAATAATAATTGTACACGTTCAATTTGTGCCCATGCATCTCTAAGGTAATCCCGTGGATTTGGGGTCACGCCGTTGGTGGGTCGCTCGAATCTTCGTCGAGGACCGCAGGTTGCAGCGGTCTGTCCTGCAGGGCGAGTTGTTTCGCTTTAGCAGCCCAGATTTGGCCGTCGGCCAAGACTCTGCAAGAATGGAGAAAAAAAACGAGAGGTTTGAGAGCGGACGGTGACGGCGAGCTGGACGCAACGATTGTATCGGAGAAGAAGATCAGGTGCGATCGATCGCGCGGCTTACCTTCTCGTGTTGTCGCTGACGAGGCTGTCGGGTGCTCCGTAGACCGGAGGATTGGCGTACGGATCGTAGCCGAGGACCGAGAGCATCGGGGCGATATCTGGCATGTCGCGAATTACGTCTTCGGGTATGTGCCCGACCCATTTCGTCAGCGCTTCGAGGTTCACGGGCTTGATTACCTGGTCGGAGGACCTTTCCACTCTGTCGGAGATGCGAAAGACGTGAATCGGCGGATAACGCGAATGTGGGAGGACGAGCGGATGAACACGGACGCGAGGCCGGTTGGGAATTGTGAGAGGAGAAAAATAATCGAGGGTTTGCTCACTTGCTCAAAGGAACGCCACCGGGCTTGTTGATGAACTCTTCGTGATGGAGAACGGACTCGTTCCATGGAACGTCGAGGAACACGAGGATACGTTTCATCCATTCTTTTGGATGGAGAACCAGCTGCTCGTACGGTACCATCAAGCATCGATCCGATCCTACTTCCTTGCACTGATCGTGCATCGTCGAAATCGCATGATTCCACTTCGTCAGGCATTGTCTGTACGACGTGAGGTCGAAGCCTGTGATGGTCACCTGAAAATCATCAGGGAAAATCACCTGCACCGCGGACCGAACAGCAGACGGTTGGGCAATATATTCGCGGAGAGAGAAAGAGCTTCGTTCAAAATAGCGACGAGATGCGTGTAAGGCGAGACGGATGAAGGGAATATGATCAAAGCGTAGTTGGGAAAATTCATCTCGGACCCAGCAAAATAAAACTGCATTCGGACGAACCGCGAGATCGAGAGCAAAAGTTGCGATTGAAAAGCTCATCGCGATGAAAACGTGAAGCCGGAAAATGGTGAACGGATTGATCTCGGGAGAAGACGAACAGTTTTTCGGACAATCACAAAAATATGGAACTAGTCATTTCTGGCAACTTGCGCGTTGCGTCGTATCAAGATGCAGACTGGCATTCGAATCGCATATGCAAAGAACGTTCGTTCAATAATATCGAGCACGCGTTGCGCAACCGTCGCGATGCTGATAACTAAAATGAATAGCTAAAACTGGCAATTTCCATTTTCGTTCTATTCTCTTTATTTTGCTTTCGTTATCATTCGTGAAATATGAAAATTGACTTTGAATGCCAAACACCAAGAATGCTCGTATCACAACGTTACGTCGTCCGCAATAAGATAACGTTGACAACAGGCATGCAAGATGTTCAACGAAGAAATAATACATTGATTCGTTAAATTAAAAACAATGTAATAACTAATGGAAATTTTGCCCATTACAAACATAAAATTGTCGGTTAACTAAAATTTGTTCCACTAAAAAAATTAATGGTTAATGGAAACGCCGCTGCGTTAAAGAATTTAACGCGTTATTTACAACCCTAGTTGACAAGACTGTTGATAAACATTCTGGTGGGTTCCGAGAGTAATTGAAAATAATTCGCGCGATAATGAGATAACGACAGGCTAACGAGCAGCCATCATATGTATGAGCCGAGAGTTCCAGTCACGCTGCGTCATCAGTCGCCAATTATCAATGTTTTGATTGTGGCACTTTATACGTCATCGTGCATAATTTGTGCCGGATTTCCTGTTCCGTAGATCGCTTTCAAATCGACTTGTATAATAATTTCATTGGAATTCCAGCTTGACGGGGTTTTTAACGAAATGATGATTTGATTTTGTAGAAACAATTTTCGTACACCTTCGCTTATCTCGTTGCTGGGAGACGAAGGCGGGCGAGGAGGAGATGGATGAAAATTTGGCGTGCGCACCTTTCGAGAAATGATGGAATGAACGGTAGCTCTCCCGTCTCGCACCATGAAGAGAAACTTGGCGTTGGGAAAAAGTTCGAGAACGTAGGAACCCATCTTCAACGTGAGCGGATCTTTGTTGCATAATCGTGGAGCCGGCTCGCCGTGTCTGGCGATAACCTCCAGACAGAACGCCGCGATCGCGCTGTCCATCACCTGGGGAAATGGAAAGAAAAACACATAGCAGCAAGTTCATCGCTCACGGCGAGTGCAAATAGATCGTAGTTTCGCCCGAGGCAGCGAGGAAACGCGGCGCGAGATTCCGGCGCTCACGTTTCAGCCGATCTTGAAAGATGAATCCGGAAAATGACACGAGAATAAATACGAACCGAACGTGCTGGGAATAACTTTACATATCAGACCTGCGCCCGGCGACGGGAGGAGAGTAATCGTAGGAATAAAAGTACGAGTGTTCGGCGATTTTCAACGAGATAGTCGCCGCGCGCGAGCGACGAGCCGGTTAAAAAAAATGAAAAAAAAAATGAAAAAAAAATGTGAAACAAAATTTAAAACGGGGAGAAAAGAGTAATCGAGGGAAAGGCGCAAATAGGTGCGGAGTCGGTGCATGAAATACGGTTTTCTCGGCTAACCTCCTTGGAAATTCCAGCTTCCTCCAGGCGTACGCTCTCGCGCTCGGACTTGAGCCAGTGAGATCTCATCTGTAAAATACGAGGAATGACCCGAGTCTCTTGTCCGCATCTGAAACAGAGAAGATAGAAGACGGTGAATACTACACCGAAGGAAAACGTTTCCCGAGTAAATATCTCCAACACTCGCAGATTTATCGGTGAAAATCGCGGGTAGGCGAAGTTACTTCCAGACTTTCCGACGGCCACTCGCCAGACTTGACCTAACTTTTCCGGAGGACAAAAAAATTACACATATTTCGTCGCTGACTTACGGCAGAACTTCGACGGCTCACGCTTTCATCCCGGGGCATCGGATAGAGTTGTCCCTAGCTTCGCAACACCTGCGTCCCGACATTTTATCTCCGGCGTTACCCCGAAGTCACGCGAAATATTGACACGAGATGCTCTTTTTCCTTCCCAAACGTCACCTCACACTGTCAAAAATCTGGGGTGAATTCGGAGTCAATTTTCACTCCCATCGTGAAAACCAAAAACACTGCGTAGTACACAGAGTTTTTCTCCGCCACCAAATTACAAAAAAAAAACTAATTTCTTATACGTTTTCTTAGTAGTGATTCGTTTGTTTAAAAAAAAAATACTAAAAAAATGGTCAGATATCTTGTGATTTCACTCCACCAAATTTTTTAATTTTTTTATACGAATAACATTCTTAGCGGAGTGAACTTCCCTCTCCCGGGGGATTAAATCAATGAAAAAACATTCATTTCGCGTTTACTCCGTAAAGCACTCAGGAATTTTTCACAGTGTATCGACACGACAGGAAGTAGATTTCCAACGCGGACCAAAAAATCCCCATTGAAGAGCCTTCGACAGTGAAAAATAGACGGCCAGTTGTAACGTCGCTGGATCACTCCTGATTTGCTAAAATTGCTCGCTGGCAACGCGGTTTAAGGTTTTCTTACCGAACATCAGGATGGGCGTCGAGCATCGCGCGCATCAACGTCGTTCCAGATCTAGGAACTCCACCGATGAAGATTAGCGGCATTGATCTATCGTAGGAGTATGCTTTGTGGTCCGAAGCGCCCATCACGTACTTCTGCGACATAAATAGAATGAAATTAATATTTGTGGCCGGATAAAAAAAAATTACTCGAATTCGTAAACAATTAAATCAATGAATCAGCTCGCTCGCTTTTCTTCTCTGCAGTCGTAAAGATCTCGTATTTTCTGATGGCTCGTTTTTTGTGCGCATAGCGATTCTCGTCCATCGCAGTCAATTTTGATCAACATCGCAGCGATTTGACACGTGACAACGCAAAAGTCTGGGCAAATGAATTTTTTCTGCAATTTTCACGCTGAAATGGATTCTCCGATCGATATTGGAAAATGTAACGAGGGTGAGTAGAAACAGGTTGCCGCGAGCGCGAAACCGAAAACGAAAAATGCAACGATCAATGAAATTGAAACGAAAAATTTGTAACTAAATTTAATAGAATTGATATTTATAATAATAAATTTAAAATGCGATGAGTATCAAACAAGTGATATGAGCATTTTAGTATCACTTTCATAGTAAATATTCTACGAACGGCGCGTACTTGTAAAAGCGAATAAAAAAATTAATCGAGACGCGATATGCTGAAATGGAATTTAAATTTGGAACCAGCAAGTCAAAATGCGAGTATTAAAAAAATGATGATTATAGGTTGCTCGGCGTAGATATTTTCTTCGGTTGTTTGGCGATGTGCGGGCGTAAATAGATTAATTCCGGCAAAGTGCTCGCGTGGTACAGCGATGGCAAACCACATTATAATTGACATTCAGTGAATTTATCAACCGGTTCCCGGAGACTGTTGCTAATTCCTAACGCAACGCTCGATAAATAGATTACAGTTTGACGTGGATAAATTAATTTACGTTTGATAATCAAGCGGGAAACTAACCGTTGGGAAGCTAACCGTTGATAAATCGCTCCCGCAAATAATTTCAGCGGATGAGTTTGGGCCAAGAATTAGCGCGAGAGAATTTCTCCTCGACGATCAGCCAAATAATTTCGATCGCGGTCGAGAAATATCATCGGTGACGCGAATCGCAACGGTCTGAGAACGAACGGTCGTTTTTTCTCAACAAAAAAAAAACAAAACAAAAAAATCAAGAAGGCATTTTTTTTCAAACAGAAATAACTGCTCCTTCTTTTCGCGTCGACGAAGAAGAATTGTCCCTCGATTTTCGGAGGGATTACCGCGACTAATTATCGTTTCGGGAACGCAATTAGTGGCATTTCGTCAATCAACGGCAACGAGGAATTTTCATTCCGAAATTATTACGACTGATCGGGAAAATCCGATGGAAATTAGGCATGAAAAGACGGAGAGAGATTTCATTTGATTCAAACTCGTTCAACTTCAAACTCGTTTTGGCAAAAAGAAAGGAAAAGGGATCGCGTAATAGTACAGCAGGTATATAGAAGATATTGAACGTAAGGCAGTATAAATAGGATGTGCGCAACTTATAGATATAATGACGAAAAAAGAAACACCGGTAAAAAGACAAGATAGCGATTGACGGATAACGATTGATAGATATATTTATATATATAATAATAAGATGAATATACATCGGGTCTCGTAAGTAACGAACCAAATCGGTACGATCAGATAGGAAATTAAATAACGAATCGAAAAGTCCTTTACCATTTTTCGATGCGACGCATAGATAATTTACTGTTAATCAAATTAGGTAACCAATCAGGAATGCGCTACAGCGGCCGAGCGGTAAGAGCGAGGGAAGCAGGCTGTTGGCCATCTGCTTGCCGCGCGCTCTGGCGGCAGCCTACTTCCCTCACTCTTGCCGTTCTGCCGCTGCAGCGCGCACCTGATTGGTTAGTTAATATAATTAATAGTAAATTATCTATGCGTCTGATCGAAAAATGGTAAAGGACTTTTCGATTCAGAATTTAATTTCTTATCCGATCCTGCAAGTTGGTCCGCGACTTGCGAGACAGGCTGTATAGAGAGCGGGAGAGGGAAGAAGCAATCGAGTAGAGCGATACCACCTAATTGTAAGAGTATCGAAATTCAGGTAACTAATTCGGTGCGAGAAATAGAATCGGAGTCATATCATATTTTATGGAGTTTCCGCGAACTTCGGGAGATAAAAATAGCGGGTGATGGACAGACGGAAGAAATTAAATCTGTCGCTCGGGCTATGAATACGTTAATCCTTGGAATTGTTGGATTTCACGAATTTCAATGGTCGAACGAGGAAAATTCTGGGTTGCCGTTTGTTTGCTATTCATTTGAACGTGGTTAAATCAGGCTCGGTGCTCGGAAAATAGCGTGTTCCCGTTGATAGCGCCGGGGTAAATTGTAATTGTAGTATTTGGGAGTTGATACGTCCGTGATAAATGTACCGGTGGTAATAGCAGCAGTAATTTAGCAGACGCAGATAAGGTAGACCTGGTAAAACAGAGAGCCCCGAGTGGATTGGAGTGGGAAATTTGAATAGAATATCATCGCCGTGCCAGCGCGAGGGAATCATCGATGTTTCAGCAGCGTTGCAGGCGTCTCCTCTCCTCGCGTACTTACGACCGAACGATGCACGTTGCCGCAGCAGCGTACACGCAATTAAAGTATTAACTCGAGAGCATGCCTAATGGGAA
Organism: Arge pagana; assembly: GCA_963969455.1. NCBI lineage: Eukaryota > Metazoa > Arthropoda > Insecta > Hymenoptera > Argidae > Arge > Arge pagana. The sequence goes on along the minus strand of OZ018312.1, from coordinate 18,952,422 downwards.
ATCAGACTCGATTTCCAACGAAACGCGAGCGTTTCTACGGCCGAATGCCGAGCTCATAATTCCAACTATTAATCAACGAGCATCACCCACCGGTCGATTCTCCGCAACGTCAAAATAGCCCATTCCAAATCATTTTTACGACCGAAAAACGCGTCTCGAATTTTCGACAATTGGCGCCACTTCGACAAGTAAATTTTACAGCACTTCCAACGCGACGAAAAGTCAAAACTAAACGCCATTTTTTGGCGCGGTACAGTTTTTACAATACGGAAAAAAATTAGCAGGTACGTGGATCGAAGTGGAAAATAAAGGGGGTGAAAATAATTGAGCGCGGAGCGGAATGCGTGGAGTGAAAACGGTCGAGAATTAAATCAATTGGCTGGTTCCACGAGTTTGGCTGTTCGTAGCTTGATAAATAAATTTCAAGCTCGCTGCTACGTTGTTAAATATTCCTGAACAAACAACGGTGTAGACAGACTTCCCGTATATTTGTATCCGAATAAAGTTTCAATAAAATACCTACGCAGAGCGCCGATCTATTTCCGCCTATTCCAAAGCAATGCGACGTGCTGTTCCAAAAGGAGCATTCTGATTGGATAAATTGGGCAACAATGCACCGTACGAGAATGACCGGATCCGAAAATTAACACGAATTTGAAAATAACAAGGGGCCTGCGAAATAATTTTTTTTTATAAAGATGCTTTACCGAAGTATCAATGTTTCTAATCTAAAACTAAAGTGCGCAAGTACACGCCACGTCACATTTCATAGATACAAGTGGATGCAAATTTTCAATGAAAAAATAATACGCTCGATAATTAGATCTAATTTTTTAATGGACGTGTTTCTCGATAAAAAATTAATTTATGGTTAATGAAAGTTTGTAAAATATTTTTTAAAACGAAAATTGTAGTATTATTTTCGTATTATATATTTTACTTGTAAAAGTGAAAAAGAAATGTGACGTGGTGTGTGAAAATTGAGTTTATATTTGGAACGAGCGGGGGAAAATCCGGGTAAACTTGTTCATCGCAGACCTGCGTAATTATTCAGGGAAATTGGAATATCTGATCGAAATAAAAGAAAAGCTCTGTACATCGAAGCAGCGAGAGGCGTGGGGTGGAAAAACGCGAAGAAATCTCGTCACCGTGATGGAAGGTTGTCGCAGGCTGGGGCTAATATTCGCGGGGAATCAATCGAGTGATAAAAAATATTGGCTCGACGCTTGCGATATCATCGCGCGAGTCGCTCGAGGTACGCGCGATTCAATCGGAGCTTTCACGGGCAATATTTCCCGTACTATGCCGAGAATTTCTCTCGCCGCGTCCCCTCGGCACAAACGCCTTTGCAATATCGATGGGAGGCTGGATTGATTCCAGGAGTCACGTCGAGTTTACTCGGCTTGAATTTTTCGTATCCATTTGTCTAGTTTCGATCGCGGCGCGGCGAAAACGGCGTGGCTCTACAGCAATTCTGGTACAGCGATCGCATCCAATCGCAAACGTCACGTAGGTATCTAACCAGCGAGCGGCGGCACACTCGCGACGTCATTGTCGTCGCGAAAACGTCGAACAAGAGACAGGACGGAAAGTGAATGGAAATTGCTAGGGAGAGAGAGAGAGGAAAACAATTGCACGCCATCAAAATAACGAGATTTTAAAAAAGAATTACGGTTTAAAAAAAAACTAAAGCACGCGGCTCGATGGTGAACCGAGCTAGAAAGTGAGCAATCAATTTTAATATGCGTATAAAGTGATTACCGAAAAAATTAATGTGATTGTAGAAAAGCGTGGGGTTTATCGAAAATAATATTTAAAATTTCTTTTTTTTCGAAATCACGTTCGAAGATTTTGTTACATACAAATAAGCCAACATACATGCCAACCTAATAGAAGCGTGTTGATAACAAATTATATGTCGATCCAAACTGATAAAAAAATGATATGTTCAATTCTACGATTTTTTTCGCGAAGAAGCAATTCGACATTTTCAGTCATTTGGTGGATTTTTTTCGTGAAAAAATGCTCGACGAATTAATAACAAGTCGGAATCAATTGCATTTGGGGAATCGAGTATTTCTAAAATTTATCACTCGTTTTCGTCGTTCAATTGGCATCGACGAATATCATTTCCGAAAAAATGTCCTCGTTTTCCGAATAACTTTCTTCTAATTCTCATCGTTTGAAAATAACGATAATGGATATTGCTGAAATTTTGTCAAATTTTATAAATTTATCCTCGAAAAAGAGAGGAACAAAAATCTGAGGGAAAACAGTTAAATGAAGTAAAAGGTATTTTTTGTAAACGCATCGAGTGCTGGGAGATGAGCGAAAGTCGATCGACCGTGCTGCGTCATAGTTCGAAAATGGGGAGGGAGGAGTTTTCGTAGCTTGGACATGCAAATTATCGCGGGTTGGCAGTTTTTTTCGAAAGATACGTCGAGAGCTGGAGAGCGAAAATGGAAACAAAAATAGGGAAACGACGGTGCGGGAAAAATATTGAAAAGTGTCCTTTGGTAAAAGTTTCGGAACCCTCGGAGAGATACGGGAGTTTTTAGGCCGGAAAAATAAAAAGCAAGCGAGATGTTCATTTCGCTGAGTAGCTCTTCGGGGAAAGTCTTGAAAAGAGCTCGTTTTCTGCAAGGGAAAAACTTTTATTTTATTTTCAATAACCGTGCTTCCGTAAATATCGCGAGGCCGCAAGCAGCGAAACGACGATCTTTTACCGATACTCATCGAATATACTATAGAAAAACGCGTCATCGAGACTCGATCGAATTCCCTGCAAAAATAGTTTTGGATTTGTCGAAAAAAAATTCACGGTCCAATTTTCGCGTTCATTTCGTTGTCGGCGTAATTATTTACTTTGCGTGGTTTGCGAAAAAGAAAATCGCGAATAAGCTCGAAACGAGGGTAAAAGAAAATTCGTGGTAATCAGCGTCGACTGTTCGTCCAACTTTGAAACTTTCTCCTCTTTCACCGCTACATTTTGAATCGCCGTGGCGTATCTTTGAAGTCATCGAGTCAGAGCTTTCCAGCGTTCTTGACCTCGATGCCCATCGCGCATTTTTTCTTCCCAAACTCTAACGAGACTTCCCAACCGAAGTTGTAATTCGGTCAGGATGAAAAAGTTGGAAGATCGACGATGCGATGATTAAAAAGGTAAAAACGATGAAAATTATACCCGCCGCGAAAAAATGGGTGGGAATATTTTCCCGCGAGAAATAAATTTCCCCGGTTAAAAAACTTTTCTTGGCTCGACGAACGATCCGTTCATTTCTCTTCCGTTCGTTAGTTCGAAGGCTTGAAAAATCGTGAATTTCATGCGACCGAGTGACGAAAGTTGAATGGGAGAAAAATGGCGAAACGCGCGAGCAATACGGGATTCCGGATAATTTCCAACGTCGCAAATAAACGCTGCCGCGTCGCGGGTTCGCGATACGGAAGCGCGACGATTCGTCGGGCCGAAATCGTCTTCCCCCGTTTGACTAATTTACGCTATTTGACCTGGGTTAATATCATTTTGGGTGACAAGTTACACTCAACATTGGGACGGAGCAGGATATAATTAGGCGAGTCTGGTTCTAATTGTCTTGGGAGAAACTTCGAGACCGAGGCAAGTCCAAGTTCGGGAGGGAAAAGCAAACTGGGAGTCGCGAAAACGATTACGAATGTTTTTGTAACCAGGCAGAAATAAATGGGGAAGGACTCGTCATTTTTTTTTTTTTTTTTGGTAGTAAATTGTAATCCCTCCGCGACCGCGGTGGGTTGGAAAATGAATCGGATTTTCGGGCGAAGAAAAAATAAGGAAAAAAGGTTGGAGAGCTGCGCGTGCAAGCTCCGGTTCGGTGCGCTTCCACCTACGCCGAAATTGTCCGGAGTCTCGTGAATCTCAGCCGATTGGCAGGACAGATCGTATCGGAGTTTGGTAACCCGCTAACAAATCAGGCCCACCAGACAACGCGTACCCCGTGTCGTTTGTCAGAAAGGGTATCGGGCGCAGGGTTCTCGGTTACTTAGTCAACGATCGTAATGTCAGTTTCGTGTTTGCGCGAGAGCCCAACCTCGTGTCGTCAGTTTTACGGTAGGGATGCGATCGAAGGTTGTATTCCGATCAAATCCGCGTGATTGATGACCGCTCGAATGAATTTCATTCGATAAAATCAATCCTCGACTCTCGAGGCGTTGGATCGCGTTTGAGATAAATCCACTCGCATCCGTTTCCAAATTCGAGTTTCGTCGAGTCATCTGGAACGGTAAAGCCCGACCCTTGATAAAGAATCATAAAATCTTACATTTTTCATTTGAAATAAAATTATTAATTTCAATTATATATATATATACATATATATATATTACCATTTTTGACTTAAATTTTTGTTTAATTTATTTTGTTTCCATCATTCATTTTTTGAAAAATGCATTTCTGAAATTATTCATTTCTCAAAAAATGCATCAATTAAATTTTTGCAATTATCAATTTCTTGAAAAATACTTTAATTCACTTTCATTGATTACTAATTTTTTGAAAGTTGCATCAATCCAATTCTTTTCATAATTAATTTGTCGAAAAATGCAATTATGAAATTTCCACATTATCCATTTTAGCCAGAGTTTCCAGTTTTTAGAATTTTCTCGGATTCTGACTCTGACGCATGAGAATATATTACGAGCATATATTCACTTTGAACCGAATGAGATAAACATTACGCCATTAAAACTTTTTTTCAATTCATCCATTTTTTGAGAAATCAATAATTTAGAGAATTTAATTAATGCATTTTTAAAAAAATCAGCAATTAAAACAATTGAATTGATACATTTTTCAGAAAATTCATATTGAAAATAATGTAATTGAATTTTTCAAAAAATTAACAATGAAAGAATTTAATTGTAAAAAAAGAACAAGTTCAATTTATGCATTTCAAAAGATATTAATAATTTTAAAAAATTTGCTCAATGCGTTTTTCAAAAAATTAATAATCAAATCGAAAATAAATTACCAACAAATGCAGTTTTTGCAACTCTCATTTTATTATGTACTTTAGCACTGTCTGCAGTTAAATTTACGAATAACCCTGAAACACTGGCAGATTCCATAATTATAGATACTCATTGCTATTGATCTCAGTCGATTTGCACATTTTTCCAATTGCCTGCAATTAAATAAGAGTCAAATTATCGAATTAGTTGATTTTGCATTATTTTTATACAGTTTTACGAGAAAGTAGCTGGCTGTACATTTTTACAGCGTGGAAATAAGGAATATGCTACGCAATCCTTCGAAATTGTGCTCATCCACGTCTCTTCGTTGGCTGCGCGGATTTCTTTACCCTGTGCTTTTGATCCGCCAGCTAAGTTCTTTTCCATTATTCGAAAACCGATGTCGACGGGGTGAAACAAAATGGAACGGCGCAACGAACTGGAAATCCATCAATCATTCATTTACTCGTTCTTAAATGAGAATTTGATGCCCGTGCTCTTGGTCGTTACGGAACAATCTATTCCGATAAAAGTGCAACTTCTCGACCCGTTATCATTTTCATATCAAATATCATATCTGCGTTGAATGCAGAATCAATATCTGGGACACCTGATCCGTACGGATATTTTTGTTCCGGTATCGCGTTACGCGTTGCCCGCGAATTGATTGATGGCTTTCATTTTTCCCCCAGTACGGAGGGAGACTCTACCGACGAGTCGAAATTTCGTGCCAACCGTCGCGAAGATAATAGCGAATATCAGGGATTTTTTTCCTTTCGCTTCTCCGCAGTGGTTCGTCGTCGAGCGTCGCGAACGAAACAGCTGAAAAATACTCTCGATGACCGATTATCCGGCGTTTGGCGGCTGAACTCCGAATTTCTGAGCTTTTTCTCGCGCCGTCTTTTTTTTACCCCGTTGATCCGAGCTCGCGCAACTAGTTTTCGATTAATTCGAGCCGTGAGTTATGCTCGCTCATTTTTCGCTACCCTTATTACGGTAGTTGCGAACTAATCTGGCCGATAAATCGAGCAGATTTATTTCCAGCTATTTCTATGTAAATGCGCGCAGTTAAATTTCCCTCGTTATGCGAATTATTTCGAGAAATCGTGGCGCCACGCGTCGCGTCTCGTAAATTTGGCAAATCCTGTCCATCATCGGGAAACGGAGACGCGGCGTTCGTTGTCGAACGAGCGCGATATCGCGGGAGGGAAAAATCTCGCGCGAACACGTATGCAGCGCGCGTAAACAGTTTCCGCGCGAAATCATAAATTTCATCGGGCGCTGGCGACCGGCAATTCTTTCGAAATACGACTGCAACGAACCGTTGTAATTAAGGTCAGCTGTACGCATCGCGTGGCATAGAAATGGTAGAAAATTGCGAAAATTTACGAGTCTGCAGTCGCGACTCGTGATGCGTTCGCAGAGCAGCGAGCTTCCAAGGATTCGGAAATACTGATCGTACAACTGGCAAACAAAGACAAATCGGATGGGACAAGTTTCGAACAACCGACGCTCCATTGTCGTTCGTAATCAAATACGTTTCCCAGTTGCCAATACCGCGACATTGCCATCAACCGTTACATCTACTTCTCGATGGACATAATTTCCATTAACCATTGAGCCTAATTTGGATTTTATTTTTTTTAACGTCTAAAATGTTCCCTAGCCGTTGAATGTATTTCTTTAATGAAAAACTTGTCCCTTAGGGAATTACTGCAATATCTTGTGGTTAAAAAATGTACAATCATGGTTCCTGATCGAAAAGTGCAGAGGAATTCTGGTACGATTATTCCGAATGTGAGTGGGAAACGATGCCTTGGAAACTCGCGGACGAGCGTGCTTTCACGATTCATTTGACGATCTTTCAAAAACGTTCGAATTTTTTCCACGTCAATAAGGCGGTAAAAATCAGAGAAGAGAGGCACGTCGCGCGGGGAGGACTTTTTCTCGGTAAGTGAGTTTTGATGGAACGTGAGATTTTTGCATCTCCGTCTCTCGGCAGACCTTGGAAGGCGGACGAGACTTGGAATACGTAAATCGAGGGGGCCTCTCTTCTTCTTCTTCTTCCTCTCTTGTCCGCGCAACGATGATGTCTTGTTACCTCTTTCGCGACCATAACCGACGTTGGTACATCCTTCGACGGCCCGCAGATAATTCCCAGCTGATAAAGAACCAGCAGGAGGATCAGGGCCACGAAACATATTATGGGAGCCTTTCGGCTCCCACGAGACGTCAATAGCGACATTCCTCGGGTCAAGCACGCCCCGTATCCTCGCAGACGCCCAGCCGATATCCTTAGACCAAGCCAATTTCACCGCGGCTTGGAGAAACCCTTGGCTAACTCATCGCACCTGCAACAACAAAATTCGATCCATACGTTACGATCTGCTATCGGAAGAAATTGCGGGCTTCCCGATTCACGGACCCCGCGAGTAGCGATCCGAACGTGTTTTCCGCCGATCGTTAACCCTTCCAGCCATCCTTTCCCATGAAATTTGCTATACAACCGTTTTTTATCAGCCATATTGAATCCGCCATTTTGAATTTCCAAAATTCCGCAGCAGATTCGTAATCAGCGACTTCAAAGGCCACCGTACGCGAGTTTCAGATAATACCAGCTATTATTTCGTCTGTTCCGAAAATTCAGCTTTCTTTGGTACTAATTTGTTATTAGCAAAAATTATGCCAAATCGACGACAAAGCGTTGAAAAATCGAGGGTGTCGAAGTGGAACACTGGTGTCCCACTGTGACGGAAACGGTTAACTGGATCAGAGCGGTAATCGGCATCAGAGTTTCACAGCTTAAGCGTTAAGATATATTCGAGTGGGAAACAACGTTTACACCAGACATCGTTGTTCCGTTCACAGCTGTGGAACATTGCTAACAAGTTGCTCCCGATATAACGAGAAACCAGTTGAGCTTGATCAAACCGCATCGCTTGATCCATTCGCAACCCTCCACGCGGCAGCTTTATAATTTTTCTCCGCTCCGAAAAAATTCAGTCACACCGGGACACAACATAGCAACGGTACTGCACCGAACAGCCAACGTTTATCAATAGAGGAGCCGGTTTTAAGCCGGTAATTACTTTTTGTGGCTTTCAACCGATAAATCAGTCTATCTTAAACAAATTCACCGCCACTTTGGCGAAACTCCCAAAAAAAGATTTTTTTCAGAGGCGCAACAAGTCTCTGAAGATAATGAAAAAGTAATGTTTGTTCTTTCCCTAAGAAATTATTTTTAATGTTAAAAATGTTTGTTTTTCGTCTCAGTCACTCTATTTACTTTAATTTTACTCGAAAAAAGCTTTTGTGGCTGATTTTTGGACACAACTTTGTAGGGCGGTCCACTAAATTCCACCAAGTGAAAATAAGAGAATCATGCATACATACGAGTACATTAAAGTTCTCGTATTTTCACGGAAAGAAAAATAGGATTTTTTTTTTAAATACATTTTTGAGGGGGTATCGTATCCCGTCCTTACTTATATTATTCTTGGCACGAATTATGTTAGTCAATCGTTCTCATTATCCTCCAGAATTGGAGGATAGCTAGATTAACCAGTACTATTACAAGTATTTGGAATGCGCGCGATTCTCTGCGGGTAACAAAAAGTTATAAAAACCAATTTCGTGTTAAATTTCAGGTGCGTTTTTTACTGCGTAGTACGGCGCGTGGAACTTAGTTTTCGGCGGTAGAATGAGAGCTAACTCGACGATTTACGTTCATTGCGTTAGGAACGACGCGTCGTCGTAGCAGTGCTACAACTGAGCGGAAATCGCTCCGAAACGTGCGCAACGTTCGAAGCAACTGTGTCGTAACAGTCATTTCTAAATGTAAAGTTGAGATAAACAGCTGCGGGGAAACATCGAAGGAACGGGAGTCATATATTAGCGAAGAACACTCGCGTAACAGGTTTGCTGTGAAAAAATAGTCGCGCAAGCATCGTTGCGATACCGTAAAAATATCGTAGACAATAATGCGAACGAATCGCGTTGCACGAGCCGAAGATTCGTAATCCTGCGAGTCTGTCTATCGGTATGCGAAAGGAAAATCCTTCATCGTCGCTGCGTAAACGCGAACGCGTATTTTTCGCGAGGGAGAATAACCGTGGGGCTGTTCACTGCTCTGTTTTCGTTGTATCGTTGGTATCGTGCGTCATCTTCGATACCATTATGGATGCATGGCTTTTATGAGAATTTTACGCGACAGACGTGACAAATTTCGCGGGCTATATTCGATCCTTCGCAATTTCCATTCACGACGTACCCACCGCGCGTGATGTTTATACAAGCAATATACGTAGAGGTATCGTAACTGGAGCAAGTTGGATTTAGGTTCCAACTTCCGCAGATGTTGCGTATTGTTCTCTGAACAAATTTATCGTGCGAATGTAGACGACGCACGTTTCATAATTGCTTTTACTACCTGCTCGTATTATTCCCGGACGTTGCGCGAACTTCGATGTAAATATTGTCGAAAGTTTGCGTGAAACCGAAATGCTGGGAATATTTTTCGGACAAGTGTACCGTTAACAAGAGCATTGTAACGAAGATGAAGAAGAAGTTTTTGGGTAGACTCGCGTGGAGCAAACGGACCGTGTTACTTTGTTTTCATTTTAATGCAATAATTGTAAAAAACCTTGTAACGTATGATTTCATTTTAGTAATCAGAGTCATGCCGTAAGCTTTGCCTACCAAATGTGACGTGGCGCATTGCTCGCGTATAGAGTTTCCGACTACGCTTAGCTTCACGAACACTTCGGTAAATCATCTTTATAAAAATAAATAAATTATATCGTAGGCCTGCGTTATTCGTGGCTTCTGTCTTGCGCTCGTGGATATTATTTTAACGTTAACGAGAGGAGGAGGAATCTGGAAGGTTTGCCGCCCAGGTTCCACTCTCGCCGCGGAAATCAGGGCTGAATAATTCGTTTTTTCCTCTCTTACCTACTCTAGCGTCCACAAATCCATTCATTCGTCTCCCATTGTCACGGGGATTTATAGAGGCAATTATCGAGGGGGATATTCCGACCGTTTTAGTCTACGAATGTTTCTTGATAGATATATATTACGAGACTGCCGACCGAGACGCAATGGCTTTGACAGCCTAGCTTGCGCGACGAGGAGCCATCGAGGGCTCCGGTTAACCGTGACAAGCTTCGAACGTCCGATGTACGCAAGTTTGCGCCCTCTTTCGGGAAGAGTCGCGAAATCACGCGCAACATACCACGGTTTTCAAAGTTCTCGCCGCAAATTCTTTTACAGCAGCTAGAACACTTTTTCCAAAAAACAATATGGCCGACGCAAGATGGCCGCGCGCGACAGCGTTAGGCAAAGACGGTCGAGCGCGTGCTTCTTATTCGATCAGATAGGCGAATGCGAGTGGAAATCGCGTTCGACAAGTCAGTTCATCCGAGTAACCAACCGACTGGATAAATAAGCCGCGAAGTTGCGTGGAAACTTGGTAACCTGGGAGATCGTTTCGTAGGAAGAGCGTCACGTATACGCGGAGGTGAGGCGCGCGTCTCGAAGCAGCGTCTTTCTGAGCCGCGTCCAATTTTCGAAATGGATCGTGATCCGTGAGAGAGGTACGAGCCACATCGGTCGTAAAGGGTTGCACCGTAATTCTCCTCCAACATTTTTTCCTCCAAGTAGCAGCGTAGGTATACCTACGTCGGAGTTGTTGCTGCCGCGAGCCGCGTCGATTCCTCGAGTCTAGTCGTCGAATGCCCGAGTTCAACGCGCCTTTCGTACTACATCGATAATAATAAGCGTAAGCGAGTCGAGTCGAGGTATGTTAGAGGTACCAGTCTCCGTGGCATCTTTATCTCTCCGCGAACGAATCTGGCTCTCGCCTGGTTGCTGCGACGCCGTATCGCTCCTGCTCCCACCAGCGGAGTGGATCGACTTTTGCATCGATGGGATTTTCCGCGCCCCTGTTTGAAAACTAAAAGCCCAGCTGGAAGTCGAGACGCGACAACATTCCTCGACTTCTTTGCAACTAGGAAACGTGCCCGACCGCTCCGCCGCCGGACACTTTTCAATCAGGTCTCTTCTCTTCTATGCTCTGCCTCCATCGCCACGCGACGCTTCTGCGATGAAACGGGCGTAGCGATACGCGGAGAACAAGAGTATTATTTTGTTTGTATCGTACTCAAAAAATTCCCAGAATTCGCTTCTAAAACTCCCACAACTTTTTTATCCGCAAAACTATTAAGACTTTGAACTTGCAAATGACCCCTCCAATTTAGCGTACAGAGGAATGTGAGGGGCTTTTCTCACTTATCGCGGTTTAGCAAAAATACAGCAAATATGTAGTGATAAAGAGTAGAACTCGACATAGATGCTCAGAAAACGAAAACAAAAAATCCTTCGCCGATATTTACTCAGCGTTTCTATTTTTCTTCGCGATTGATACTTATCACTACTGTAGTAAGTTCGACAAAGTCGAGGCACACGCACATTTGGTCATACAAATAGAATACTATATATACACAAACAAATGAAGTCAGCCAATTCTGCGAAATTTAAGGAAACGAAACCAATGTTGGTTCCACAAAATTTCAGAATGAGTCATAAATAGCAGATATTGAATACGCTCGAATGTGGTCTACAGAGGTACAGGCAAAAAGTAGGCAAAAAACGACTTTCTCTTATAGAGGTTTCTGTTTCTAACTTATAGAGATTTTAGAGGGTTGAAATAACTCACATTTACAGACTTTTCCGGTTTTCGTTTTCTCGGGTTTGACTGTATAATACGTATAGTTGCGTTGACTATGTACGATTCTGACATGATTATAAGGATAGTACAAGCTACATTCTAATGATACAGGCTACCATCTCGCCAGTAAAAATTACCCTCCAAAATCATAAAACTTACCGTATTAACGCAACACTTATAGCATTATTGATATACTAGTAGTCGTCATTGTACTATGTATATGGATGTGGTATAAATTTTTTTTTCGCGGAGTAAAAAACCCACCTCTCGAGAAGGCCGAACGCGATTAGTCGGAGACAACGGGTTGGTCTGGAAGTGTCGGAGATCCCAAGCGACGGTCAACGCGCCGGTCGTATCTCGAACATTAAAACGGCGGACGACGCGAGAGGGTGGAGATGACGTGAATCATACGAGATGTGCCAGAGCGAGTACGGATAATGGGAACGGAAACGAGTTGCGCCGACAGAACAATACGTCTGAACGTCGACGAGCCAACCAGCGTTATCATAAACATTGATCTCGATCCTGGAGAGAGTCCTTCGAGTAGAAGATAGTAACGATGTAGCTGGGTTGGCAGCGGAGAGTAGAGCGCGGAGGGAGGAGAGATCCGGGGAGTACCGAACCGTGGGCATACACGCGAGAGGAGGAGGAGGGTTGCGGAATCCCGCCGATTGTCCGCGTCTCTCGTCCGCCGCGCTTTTCTCTCTCTTCGCGTTTTGTTTCCCCGTTTTCTTTTTCTCCTCCTTCTCGTTCCTCCCTCTTTTTTGTTACAACTTTTCCTCCCGATTTGCCGTTTCAACGTTTCGCTTCCTCCCGCGTTCCGTGTCCTTTCCATCGCAGTTTGTTCCCCACCAGCCACGCTCGTTTTTTACCCCGTTCTCGTTGCTTCTTCCAGTCACTCGCATTCTTTTTATATTTTCCTGCCATTTCCCGCTGGTACTGCTTTTGTGTACTTCGTTTCCTTTTCTCCGTTCCTCGTTTTCGTCGTTCCAGGGGTATTTTCAGAAAAACACCCCTGTTGATCTATTTCTGCCATGTTGCGCAGCCCGAGCTGATTTCTCGAGAGCGAATGAAAAAAAAAGACGCAAATGGAATAAGAATATAAAATCGGGCGGAGAAATTTTCCCAGCTTCGGGGAGGAAAAGCTGTGGAAAATCCTGAATTTTCGTACGATCTGGCGAGTTTTCCCGCGACAATTTCGGGCCGAAAAATTGTAGGGATATTTTCACGCTGCCGACACGCTTGAATAGTTGCTCGCGAGGGAACGAATTTCGCATCGAGTGTTCGTTTGCCGATGAGGGCCGAGCAGATATCTTTGGCAAAGTCCGAGCGTTGGAAGTTTAATGAAAAAACTTTGGCATCCCGTATCGGCGCGGCTCGATATTATAATTATGATAGAGGCAACGAAAATGACGGAATTTAATTAAATTCGCTTATATCGCGTCTTTGTTTAACGGAGAAAAACAAGAAACGAGAAGAGGTGGTACCCGCTAGTTTCCACGCTCAGCGGCGCGGTAATACGCCGTTAAACGAAGCTTTGTCGAGGTAAAATTCGAAAAAACGAAAGCTTCGCCAAGAAAAACCACGACCGATCATTTTCTCATTTTTTCCCTCGCCATGCGCCACGTGGACTCAGCGTGCAAAATACTCGCAGTTTGGCAAACAAATTCTGCGTCGAAATTTATTCGCGAAAAAATAGCTTTTAAACTATTGAAACAATTTAGAAACTGATTGCTCGTTTTTTTTCTCTTTTTTCATATAATATCTGTCGGTTTTTCTTTGCAATGAGCAAATTATTCTCGATTTTTCCCTCATGTTTTCAGAGCAGATCGATTGAAACAAATTTTTTTGTTTCTGATTTGGGGTAAAAATATTATTTATTTTTTTCTTGAAAAATATAAAATTGGGTTTGGCGTATTTTTTTTTGAAAATGCATTTTTTTCAAGGCGAACTAATTGGAATTGGAGGTTTTATTCGGAGTTAAATATGAGTTAAGTGAGAAATAAATGGAGAATAATTTGGTTATTAGAAAAAAAAGCTCGATTCGCGGAATGAATTTTTGGTGGAGCCAAAATCTTTCTGAAAAATTGAACAACGATTCTGGTGACTGAAAAATTGGACTAGGAATCATTCGGTCCGTAATAAAAAGGGTTATTGACGATCGCGATGGCGAGCGAAGTGGAATGAAAAAAAAAATCGGAGGAGTAAAAAAGGGAAAACAAAGGGCAATCCATTTCGTTGTATCCTCACCCGATCGAACGGACCAATTACGACGCTTCGCGAGTAATTTCCGTCGAAGAGTCAAGTTAATCTCTGCCAATTTTGTGACGCCGATCCTCGCCGGCCGAAATTCTCGAGCGAAGGAAACGCGGAGGGCGGGAAAGGGGCAAACGCGAATTACCACGAATCTCGAATCCATACGCGATCCGTCGTTCGGGTCGCGTTGAAATTAGTCGGAGCAAACCGGGAGAGTGCACGTCCCACGTCGACGCGTAGAGGAGCGAAGCAAGCCTTCATTTCTCACGAAGATAAGGGCGAAATGGAACGATAAATTTTCGAATAAAGGAGGAAATGTTTCGTTTCGAGGATGTAAATGTACCTGCCAGATATATTTCTTGTCTCCTTCGTTCCCAAATGAATTTCCGCGAAACGTTGCGAGTGAATTATCAGTGCGGGCGCAATTATTCGCCGCTCTTCCTTCCCCGCGACAAGCTAATACGCTCAGTTTCCGATTTCAATTTGTACCCCGCGTCGATACACTTCGTGCCTCTTCTTCTTCCTCGCTCGAGACGCCCAAATCTGTTGCGCTGGTCCAAGAATCGGAGGACATTTCATTTTTTCCATTTTTTCCCATTTTTTTTTCTTCATATCTTTTTACCAATGAATAGAAGAGATCGAATTTTTTCACAAGTATTTCAGCGTCTGCGTTTCAAAGTAATCTCGATTCCAATTCAGCTCCAAAATTTCGGCGCATTCGTTGCGATGATTTCGCTCCTACTGATCTGACATGGAAACGACCCACCTCAAACGTGATAGAAGAGAACAACATCGAAATTCCTGCGATTCGATTCGAATACTTGCGCGAGATTTATCGATACTATTCGTTGATACCGCTGAGCATCGATTACCGTTCCGCGCGAACAAATTAGTGCAGGGAATAGGAATCGTTTTTGGGAGGGTGTAGCGGTATGCTTCGTGTCCTTGACAGAGTTGATCGACGCGTGCTAATTGAATTGGAAAAATCTCGCCCGATTCGGTGTAGCAAGTTTTCCGAGGAATTAAGAACTCGAAACTGTTCCGAGAAAGAACCGAAATAAACTTTGGTCTATTCGGTTACACTACATTCGCGTATACGATATCACTGTAAATTGAGATTCAATCACTCTGTAATTTATCTCCTACTCGAACTCGTTCGAATAATATTTCAATTTTTTTCCCCCGGTGTTCGCAAATTTTTGCACAACGGAATTGTCAATTCGGGCGAATTTGAGATGCCGAAACCGGTAAAGTGCTTAATTAATTAGTTCGGAAACCTGGGAAATTCCAGCGCGGGCTCGCAAAAATTGGCGAGTTCGAATTCCCGGACAGAAAGTGGTACCTCGGAATTTCCATTATACTTTCACGTGTACAAATAAGAGTATAAGTCGAGAAACGTATTTTTGAGAAAAAGTACATAAACGTGGGAAACTTAGTTTATTGAAAAACGAATACCGCTTTTCCGAAGATCGAGTCTATTTTACGTGATTAAAAATGTCCAACTCTCGATATTTCTGCGTGCACGAAAGTGTGACGATTCGAGGTGGAGCGTTATTTTGTGCAGACGCCGACTGCGAACTAAGATTCGAGATCGGTGAGGAAAAAAGCGTCAGGCTAATCGTTCGGGTCGTCGAGATGGATGAAATTCGGAGGTGCGACGACGTTACGATTGGAGCTCGCCAAGTCCGCGTAATTATTTGGCGACGAGACGTCGGAGAGAAACGTGAAGTATAATAATTCCAAATGCGACGATATGATAAACGAAAGGGCGGTGGCGAGTCGAGGAGAATAAATAACGGGGTTGGTGGTGGAAACGTCGTTGGTGGAAAATGTTGAAAAGATTTCGGGTGTAATTTAAGGGCGAACGAAAGCGGAAATGTTGCGCGAAAAGGTGAAAAGCTCGGCACAATCCGTTGGCGCGATTAATTACAACGGGGCGTGGAATCGCGGTTGCGAAGCTTTTCGGCAGTAAGAAAGCTGTCATCGCGAGGGAGAGAAATGAGTTCGGTTGGAAGATGCGATACTTGGGTATCGCTCGTCAGCGCGGACGACGCGTAGGCCAGCGATGGCAGATCGCCCGGAGCTTCGGGGGGCGCGAAAGAAACGAGCAGCACGTTTCGAGAGCTGCTCGAGCCTCGACGACGAGGACAAGGCGAATTATTATTCCGTCGCAGTCGGAAGATACGACTCGCTTTAATTGAAATTATTCCGAATCTCTTAAGTCTCGTGATCCGTCGATTACGCGGGTGCAGATCGACGGAAGTTGAAGGCGAGTGGAAAGTTTACTCGACGATGAATAAAGTTAGACGTCTGGCGCCCCTCTCGCTCTCTCTCTCTCTCTCCCCATCTCGCTCCACGCCAAAGACGCCTCGTCGAAGATCGCGAAGCTTTTTGTCTCGCGGCAGAACACTCTCCTTAAAATAATAATCTCCACGTGGATAAAAGACGAGCGACGGCGGTAAATTACCGAACTCCGATCCGATCGACGGTATCGCCGCGGCAACACGCCGCTTAATTTCCCGGCGAAATCCTCAAAGAGATTCACTTGGCAACATCAAACGTTGCCCACCCCCGAAACGGAGCCACGTTTGCTCCTCGATTAACCACGATTCGTCGCACGCAATTCATTTACAAGCGACACCGGAACTAATCGATGAAAAATTGATGAAACGGACCATCGATCCATGCTCCGCGAGGCATCACCCCCAGCGCTGATTTTCCCTTAATTGGCAACGTTACTAATTGCGAGACTGATATTTCTCCATGCGAAATAGCCTGGCGAGGAGCATTCGATTGTTTTTGTAAAACGAGTCCGTTTCAAAGCGCGTCTAACGATAAAATAAAACTTATCCAGTTACGATCGTAACGAGGAACATGTCGCGATCGAGACGCAGTCGCAGAATACTGAATATTATTTCTACAATGTCGAAACAACTCGGTTCTACGATTTCAAATTTCGAAATAAGCTGGCTTTACCAGTGCGACGCTTTCAAAACTCGCTGTTTCGTCGCCTCTCAGCAGGCGTTACTCGAGGAAGAGGAGACCATTTTACAGGCAGTAGAACAGCTTTTTTTTTATCATAACCGCGCATTTTGTTAGATTCCGATACTCTCGAGATTCCTACCTCGTTGCACGGGAAATACCTCCCAGTTTGGCCACATCTTTTTCGGTTTCAACCACTCATTCCGCCGGAATCGTGTCAGCAGTGGAGCTTTTTTTTGACGCGTACGAAAACGGCGCGTAAGTTGCGTGGCTCTGGATATTTTTCTATGAAAAAATCGTGTAATACGGGTCAAATATAGCCAAATATATTCCTAATTCTCCGAAGCCTTTAGGTCGGTACTTTTCGGCACAAAAAATTCGCGAACAGCGGCCAAACTTTCAGCGGTCACACTGACATAGCTCCTTGGATATGTAAAGAGATGTGCGCGGAGCGTCGGGACTTGGTGAACGGAGGGAACTGATAGCGACGACGGTTACGATCTTACCGCCCCAAAAACGCATGGTGTCGCCACGTTTTCGTTGCTCGATGTGGCCTCCGTTCGCCAATAACAATTGTTTACACCGAACGTGGCGAGAAGACGTTCTTCGTCGGAGAGTCCGGAAGCGTGCGCGCGTGACAATCTTCGAGAGAACGAGGGACGCGCCTGAACCACGTTCCAAACGATTCTCTGGTTCGAGACGAGATGCTGTAAATTGCGGCTTCGCGTAATAAGCGAAAAGGCTACAAAGGCACGTCCGGAAAAACGACTCGCGTCGCTCTCGACTCCAATAAGAAGGGGTCGGATGCGAGGATCTTGGAAACGAGCTTAATTTGCTGCCGGAGAGTAGATCTCGGATTATCGTCTGGTCTGGTGAGGCGCGCAAAGGTGAAAAGTGAGGGCAAGGCCGATGGCAACTGCGAGATGCGCTTTTTTACAGTTGGAAAGATGCCAGAGCGTTGGACGAATAGACTTCGGTATTGAAACTTCGACGTGCATCTCGGATAGACTTTATTCCTTGGATTCAGCTCTCGAAAAGGAGGGAAAAAAATAGGGAAAGGGGGGGGATCAATCGGATGGAAATAAAACGAACCACCGTTTCTCCTTCCCTCGGTCTTTTCCCGCTGTAAAACAGCAGAATCAACGCCGACGAGCATTTTTGTCCTTTTTCTCATCTTTTCCCCGGAAACTTCTCCTCGTTCTCGCGAACCCAAATTTTCAGGGCTGTCGCGTCACTTGGACGTGAAACGCGAAACACTCGAGATGCGAAGCATTCCCCGTGGAATTCAACGAATTACCATAAAAATGAGAACTGAAAACCGGTCGAACGGAGAAGAGTGAATCTCCGTTGCTGGAAATATTTATATTTGAGAATTCTCCTTCCAATGCGAATTTATCTCCAGCTCCGTTTTCAGACATCCGGAATTTTTGCTCCTCGCGGAAAGGCTGGGTGCGCGCAGTCCGGACAGAACGAGGAAGCTAAACGTCGAGTCGTCAAACATTCTGAAAAAAATGCTCGCAAACGACGTCGATTTTTTATTCGCGCCGAAGTTTCGATCCAACAAACGAGAACTTTTGATGGCAAAAAAAAAACTTGTTTGGAATTAAAATACAATTTGTGGATAAGAATTTCTCCGGGCTACCCCTGAATTGGAGATTTTTAGCGACAGGATTATCAATTCTGTGGAGAAACACCGAATTTGAGGTTGAAAATGGGGGAAAAACGAAAAATGGTCGGACTTATTTCATTCCGCGGTGCGGCAGGCATCGAGGGGTGGATTTTGTCGGGCAATTAATGCCCAACAATTCGCGTGTCGTACGTATAGGTGGTACGTCGTCGAACAGAGATGCTCAAAGTCAAAACGCGAATCCACATTGGAATTCCAATTTGCTCGCGTCTACGTTGAATGCCACGTAATCGAGGAGTTGTAGGAAGGAGGGTCTGTGGGTGACGAGCCGGTAGTAAAGGGGCTGCCGAAAATACTCCCGGGAAATCGCGTGTGGCCAGGCTTTCGAAATACAAGAGGAAAGATGCGATATCGTAATACTCGTGTCTCAGCGCTCGTATTAGCGCCGGAATTTCAATATTTTCCAAACCCAGCACGGCGTCGTATTTCGATGGTCCGCTCGTCCGAGCTGGGCGCGCGCGTCGCGACGTAACTCGGAGTCGCGAGGGGTAGGAAAAAAATGGTGAGAATAGTATAGGAAAATCTGCAACTGGAGGGGCATGGAATATCTTCGTTGTTCTTTTCTTACGAGGCTTGGAATTTCGCCGATCCACGATTCCCGAACATTATTACAGCGCCCGGCGCCGCGCCTCTCGCACGTGACAAACGATGCGGCTCGTTTTTACCCGAAGCCCTTTATCGCGCGCTTTTCTCCAGACCCGGAAGCTCGGATACGTGTCTCGGATAATCGTCTCGAGAATCACGCTCTGCTATCCGTACGTATGACGCCCGTGTACGCTCTCCTGGGAATGGGAAAACGGAGAGAGCGGAGGGTTCGGAAAAATGGAACGCGATGCGTGTCACCGCGCGTGGGGTGGAAAGAGGAGCGCGGAGAACGCGAAATCGGCGGACGATTCCCATCGCTGTAAAAATGAATCCGGCTATATCTGATCGCTGGACGGATTTCCGTAAACATATTCGCGGACTTCGGAAAACGACGAGCTCGCGGCATTTTCTCGCCTTCTACTCGTGCCGTGAAATTCCGCGTGGAAATACACGCGCGATTTTGCCGAATTTCGCGATAGGCTGTTCCCTCGAGTCGACGGGCTCGAAAGATTTCGGTTTGACTCGCTCGATTTGCCGATAAAAAAAGTTATCGCGGCGCCGAATCACGCGATACATTACCTCCGCGCGTCTGACGCGAGAACAACACGACGACGCGTGTAGATTTTTTTCCCGCCGTGCGAGCGAAAGTGAATACTTCCACGGTGATAACGTGACAATCAGAACTTCTACGGCGTTGCGAAAAAACGAGGGATTTTTGTTGTTTGCTGAAAAATACGACGCCCTCGCCGAGGAGAAATATCAGGGCTGTCGTCTCGGTTTTTTCCTAACGACGATGATGGTTCTCGCGCGTTCGTTTTTCGTTCGAGAGCCATCTATTGTGCGGCGGTAGAAATGTCCGGCAATGCGTGCTGACACTCCCCCACAGTTCGAACCGGAAATCGACGGTCCGTCTGTCTTTCGGAAACGGGTGACCCGCCGAGCAAGGGGACAATTCGGTTGATTGAAATCCTGGCATCCCAGGGCTCCCAGCGGTAAACCATTCCGGGATCCCGCTAATTTGCTATCGGACAGAAAACCAAGTCACAGAGAGGTTTTGGCCGCAGAATTACCAACGGAGAAATCTCCAACGAATTGGGGGGAGGTGGGAAAAAAATGGCGCACGGATTTTCAAAATACACCCACCTATTTCCATCGAGGTCTCAGAGGCCTGAAAAAATTCCAGGTGGTTTGGGTACTTACAAAACTTTCTTGGCATTTTTTTTTTGTTAGACTTTTGCGTCGATTTTCGAAATTTCGCTGTTTTTCACTTTCTCGACGTCGGTAAAACTCATATGAAATATTTTAATTATCCAATCAGACTATTTGTACGTGAAACAAAAACAATATTACAATGTTGTATCCGCTTGTAATTACCTCGTTCGTTTTTTTCTCTGTATTTTCAGTGGGTAAAAAGTAACAGCGATAAAACGTGATACGCGATATTGACTTTGCGAAATTAACGCGCGGAACAATTGTGTAGGCGATTCAATTTTCGATTCAACTTTTTTTCGCCGCACGAACCGTTCAGCGGCGAGGCGTAATTTGATCATATTTTTTACAACGCTGGCAAAAACAGCGTCTACTTCTAAACCATCAGCCATCGTGGGAGGAAAATCAGAGAGAAGTTTCGTAGGATTTATGTCGTTGTACGATCGGAGACGCGACAGCAAATTACCCTCCAGAGTCGGAGGATTCGAGAAATGTTGGAAAAAATTGCGGAGACAATTTTTTTCAAAGGGGTGAAGTAAATTGGTCGCGGAAAATATTGACTGAGGCGATAACAACGTTAACTATCCGCCGTTTACTGATTGGAGGCGCGTTTTTATCGGGCGGTGATTGACGTTTTGAAATTGCGCGTGGAAATTGGATTTACTCGTTGAAAAGGTATCAATTTTCAGCGAGCCGGTGTTACGGGTAGAACAATGAGGGAAAACACGAGAACGAAGGAAATAATAATCCATCGGCGACGTACTTGCTCGATGTACGCTCGAGAAATGGGAAAACAATCGTCGAATCGCTGGGTTCCTTGCGATAACAATTGTCTCGGATCGCTTGTTTTCGCTGAGAATTGAATTGCTCGTTGTAATAAACTTGGCAAAAGTAAGCACGCGATGGAGGTCGATGGAAAATGAAAATTACAAGGATTGTCTCGAGTGGAAGGATAAACATCTACGGAGACGATAACGGCGGGCGACAGAGTCGGCCCGAACGCCGCTCGCGCGCTGTCTGACGTTCACCGTCGTTAGCTACTCGGATACAGCGCGTCGCTCGCGGCATTCCCACTAGCGCCGCGCTGCGCTGCTTGGCGAGCCAGGGGAATTTCGCCTTTACGAGTCGGCCGTCGCGATGCCCTGGTTGTTACGTAACGACGAGAAGTTGGGGTATCAGCGCGGCGCGATACCCTTGAGCATCCACAGGCGTCTCCTCGTAATCACGTGGTACCCATCAAACGCGTATACCTACGTGCATACTCGCACCTGAACAAGCTAGAACTAATTTTTTTCGCGCGTTGTTAGAGTTTTTTTCTCGTTCACAGCAGTTTCCAGAGGAGATTTCGGCAGAGAGGCTGTTCGCTGTTTTTTTATAAAGTGACTCACGTTTTCATGCTTGGCTCCAGTTTTCCCTAATCTTTCCCGTAATATTTGGGCGTCTCAGTATTTTTCCCTGATTCTACGTAGCTTGAACTATACTCGGTGCAATTTTTGTTCAAATCCGTCCAACCTAGCCGCAGATATTAGATATTAGGGTGGCGAACAGAAAAACAATTATTTTTCATTTGGTGGATAGGGAAAAAAATTGGACGAGCATCGGTTACTTCGGGGGAATTATTCGCGAAGGTCGAGGTTGGAGCTAGCGAGAGAAGGAAGAACTCGCGAGTGAAATAATGGCTCGTTTTTTGGGGTAGATCCGCGTGACGTCGTTACCAGGGCGCGATGGACCATGGCTGCATAATTTATGGTTAGAAAATAAAGTTTATCTCGTAGGTGACTGGAAAACAGCTGGGAACTGGATGAGAATTAATGGGGGAACGAGGCAGGCACGTGGAAAGAGCCATTGTCACGATAACTCAAACGGGCTGCTCTATTATGGGGATATACGAGTTTAGGAAACGAGACGTAAATAAGAGCTCTTGATATAGGCATTGCGGGAAGATTGCAAAAATATGTAAATTTTCGACGACCATGAATCCTCGCGACAATGGCTAAAAACGCGGACGCGAAGGAACCGCGCGACGGTGGTCGGCGTTGAGTTTTGTCGATGCGTTATTCTCCTTCGGAAGTTGTTGTCACCGTACTTTATGCAAATGTTCGAATCTGTACAGGAAAGTTGATTCGATTTTAATTACCTGCGACGAAGCGTTGCCGTGAATAATAATTCGGACTTTGCCAAGTCGTTCCAGATACGACGCGACGCGGAGGCAAGTGTCTGTCGAAGTAGGGAGGTTCCAACGATAACGTCTATTGACCGAGCCATTAATTATGCACGGAGCAATTATCGTTTCCATACAATTTGAATTCCTCGCGATTGCGCAAGAATTGGCGCCGATTCACCGTTTTCGAAGAATCGGCCCCCGCGGAGGGCGAAGGCGAGAGGAATAAGAAGAAACGGATGGGGAGGCTGCGGCGACAAAGCTTAACGACTTCACTCGCGTGACGGGACAATTTCACGGGCGAATTGTCCTCGATCTACGCCTCGAGTATGTTCTTCGTAAAGGGAATCCTTAATTGGAGGTTTTATAGCCAATTCTTAGCTGGGATTATACCGAACGCGGAAAAACGAAGAAAACTGGATCGACCCTCGCCCAGAGCAGCGACGTGATTCTCTATTCGAGCCTAGAAGCGCGAATTTCTTTCATTTTTTTCAATCATCCCTCGATTTTTTTTCCGAGAACGCCATATTGGAATAATATACCCGGTGTCACTCCCACAACTGAGACGAGTCTGATGACACCTCGCGAGTCGAAATCCGTGGAGCGGTTTGGGCTACAGAGGGAGCCCAAGAATTAAACGTACATGCACGTAGGCATACGTACGTGCGTACGTTCAGAAAGCATTGTCCTCCTCGTCGGGGGTCGGATAAAACTGCATACTCCACCGTTTCGCAGCTCAGTCGTGCTACTACCCGCATCCCGACAAATTCAAAGTAGCACTCTAATCATTCGATCTAATTCTTTTCCTCCCGGAATTCGAATGGGAAGGCAGCGATCGAAAATCCATCTTCCGACACTCGACGAACTCATCCGAGATTCGCGAGGGTGGAAAAAGGAAGCAATAAAATCTTAGAGTTGAGAGTTGAGAGTTGTCGTCGAAAATCTGTTTCCGGGTCTGGACGCTGCTCGTTTGTTTGTTTGTTTGCACGTTGCACGAGGAGTCGACGGTGGCTCTAAGCTTGGAGTTTCACAGATCTGCGCCTGATCGGTGTCCACGTTGCTTCGGGAACTTTATCGTCTACCGTACGTTGAGAGAATCGAATTCAACATGCAGATAGCAGGAAACCGCGTAGACAGCACACACGTTGTTGACCCGAGCGAATAACTGTCGACGCGTGGTTTTGCTCGCCCTGGGAACGTATTCGTCGCACAGTCTATCGCAGAGTGAATAGATCTGTCATTGTCACGGTACGCGTACGTACGTGAGTTGAAATCTAAGCGAGTCCGTTGTCGTGGTGAGCCAATCAGCGAACGCGAACCGATAGGAAATAGTATATTACAGCACGTAGCCAGAAAGTTGAGTTTCCAGGCCTGTTGGTATCGCACAGTGCACGCCTGGGTGTTCCACTGCGTGGCCGAGTGTCGTATACTATTTTCCTTCATCCCTTCATTCCTTCATTTAATATAACAGCACGCGTTTATTAGTAACTAATCAACTAACACGCCAAAGTCAATTTTAACCTTCTTCTCATTGTCGTATCGAAATGAACCTATAACTCGCAGGACAAATTATACTTTGGTATCCTGCAGCTGATCTAATGACGGAGCCAGCAGATGATAGTGGAACTCTTCGGTGGCTACTAGTAAGCCTCTCGAGTTTGGGCTTATATGATTCGTTTTGACGAGTGCCGTAAATTAGGCCTGGTAACGAGGGTCTAGCGATGGAGCCGGGACATGGATAGTCGAACTCTTCAGTGGCTACTAGTAAACCCCTCGAGTTTGCGCTCAGACGATTTGTTTTGGCGAGTCTAATCGATTGGTTTCGACTTAATTGCATTCTGCACCGGTAATAAACGTGTTATAACGTTATTATGAGACTAAAAGTAAAGGATAAAAATACGTGTCACGCACTAAAAATTGTGAAATAGTTGAATAGTTGAAATATCTTGGACTTCGTTGTAGAGAATACGCAAATATATTTGTTTTTCAACTTTGATATTTAATGGTCAATTCGAAAAGCATGGAGCACTTTGTTCGAGCTAATCAAGGGTACATGCGACGAAAATGAAAAATCCGGTCGTAAAAATTCGACGAAAAAAAATATCGCGCTGCGAGAAAATTGGATTTGGAAATTCTCTTCCACGTTTTTTTTCAACGCCCCGAGTAACGAGTAGTTTGCAAGCGCATGAAAGATGCAGACGGAGGGAGTAGCGAGAATCCATTTCCGCGGAACAAAGCTTCGCGTCGGCATCAGAATTCGGCCATTATTCCAGCGCCCAATCCTCATTTCCGTCGCTTCAATTCTGGACTGTTGAAGCTACGTCATTACATTTAGGCACAGCTCCGAGCTTAAATCCCGTTACTAATTAACGATCCTAGAACAGAGGATGTTCTAATCGATGCCCGCTGTTCCGCGGAGATCTGAACGCGGCGATTCGCGCGACAGAGCACCGAAGGGACGCGAGCGGGGGGAGCAAATTGGAAAGCAAAATCGTCGGGTAAATAGATTCGCCGTTGACTTTTTGCGGCGAAGCGTTTAACATTCGGCGCTCTCGCTTCATCCTTCGCGTTCTTCCAGATCCGTTTCCCCTCTGAAAAATTCAACCTCTCGTCGCCGAGTCGAAAAAGCGCCGAGTCGATGTTTACCCGATCCTCGGGGCTCCGTGCACGCGCGAAGTAATGTCAACTCGTTACGAAGACAATTTTTTCATGCGGCGCTCCGGCAAAAAACAAACGGCGATCGCGCGGCCCTAATTTTCCGTTTCCAGAGGCGTCCGATTTTTTTTTGCGGAAAATTCCAGACAAAAATTCGCGAGTCGTAAAAATTTGTGGTGTTACGCGACCGGAATTTTTAGAAATGACATAAATTGTCCGAGAAAAAATTCGCGGACGCGCATTTTTGCGGTAAATTTGACAAACAATTTTTTACCGCGTGCGAGAGGCGACGCTAACGCGGAGATAAAAACGGCAGCGATAGGTACTTCGGATAAATATGAGATAAGCGTTTTATTTATCGCCACGAATCCACGATCGGAAGGGTTAGACTTCTCGTGGAATCGATAAGGGCACACCCTCGTGACGCGATCCGACCGATAACCACATTTCGCGCGACGACTATTCGAGCGAACTTTTATTTAAGCTGCGAGCCGGAAGAACGGCGGGAACAGCCCTACCAAGTAGTTTGATTCTCTCGTCTTTTTTTTTCCTTTTTTTACGCGCGATAAATCCGTGAGGATTCGCGCGGTGTCCGAATTTTCTTCGACGCGACGACGATGCCGGGATGTCAAACGCCGCCAACTTTTACTCTTCGTTCGGCTTGTTTTTCATTCCGCTCCGGTTGATCTCTCCTCCTCCGCGCGTCAAGTTCGATTGGACATGTCGGAGATAATCAAGCCACTAACGTCCCGCTGCCGTGACTCTCGACGCCCCAGCGTCGCGACGTCTATACGCCGCACGTAATTACGTTTGTATAGCTCTGCCGCGGAGACCTTCGCCCCTTCCAACTCCGATTACGTGAATGGCCTACGCAATCACATTTCTCGCGGAGCTTTGGCGCACCCGGAATGACTCGCGCCGCGCGCGAGAGAGTGCGAGAGAGAGAGAGCTTTGGCGAATGCTTTCATCTCTCCAGCGGCACACCTGCACGTAATTCCATATTTCCAAGGCAATCGTAACGCGCTGCGTGGTGGACCCACTCATCGTTGGTCTCCTCAAGTTTCGATCTTGTATTTCACGGTATGTTTTTCCGGGTATCAGCTTTAGACCCGAAGTTCCGTGAACCCTGCTGTTCACTTCATCGGCTTTTATTCCTCGTTTCTCATTAATCTATACCCCCACCATGCAAGCTCGCGATGCCCGTAAGTTTTCCCGAACTATAACAATCTGCAGATCGTTTCAAAAAAATTAACCCGTTTTGCAGAAACTGGATGGAAATAGCTCGTAAAATACGTGGGCGAGGTGATTCTTCGATACTCGAATATGGCAACCGTAACAAACGTTGTTTCAAAATGCGTAGCTAGCACTAAGTTGCTATATGCCTCAGCGACGATCGAGGGCTGAAAAAATTGTACAGTGTGCTGAAAACGTGAATAAACACGTGTTAAAAATATCACAGTTGTATCCTTATTTATTTCGTAAAAAAAAATCCAAAATAAGCATTAAAAAAGAGCATTTGCAGATCACAGAGAGCTGCGTAAGCATGTTCGAAAACTGCCAAACTCGATCACGATTTGGATAGAACATGACTGCTGGGAAAATTTCGAACGTTTGCATCGACGTGTTCTCGATTCCAGATTTAGATTATGTTTCTGTTCCGTCACTCGTGTAAATTGTACTCGCGTGAGTTTTACTAGGTTAAATAAGTAAACGAATAAATGTTTCCGGCCAAATTCCTGGAATCATTTTCCGCAACAGTAATATCGATCCAATTTTTAGCTCCACGTATTTCGGCAAGCACGTTACGACGCGTTAGAAACATAAGATGTCAGGAGTTTCTCGGATACAAACATACAATACAGCCGACCGCGCGCTATCAGATCGAATTTCCTACCACTTCTTGCTTTTAAAGTAAAAGAAACGAGGGAGACTCGACGTAGTTACTGCTCGCGAGCTTCTCTATCAGCTTTCTGGTTTAAAATTGTTAGCACATAAACCGTGGACAATTTTTTAATTCACCTGTAGTATATTTGGCACCAGGTTGCTGGTTCATCGAGACGATTGGTTAGTCTTTCTTGACGATGTGTCACAAAGGAGCTGAAAAAATGTGGAGCTCGGGAAAAAAATATATCGGAAATGTGAACAACTGCGAGGGAGGAAGAAAGAGAAAGAGAGAGAGACAGAGACAGAGAGAGAGAGAGGGGGGGGGGGGGGTTGGAAGTTAGGGGCGTGAAGTGCGTAGTGGTCGACTTGGGTAGCGTAAACTACGAGAGAGATGACTCGAATACCGTAAATTCCTAGAAGGTTACGAGCTGGGCATCCCAAACTACGGAGAAGAAGACTTTGGTGTACCGAAAGCAACGAGTAATATGGCACGCTTGTAAGAAAACTACGCTGAGCAGTGTCTGGTGAGAAGAAGCTAATGGTGTCAACGGACAATAAGAAGAGGGTGACGTCGCGGCGCGAGAGCTGGGAAGAAGCTTGCGTGGTTACCAAAAACGATGGAGAGGATTCCATCGACAGGCAGACTTATCGAAAGCAGCTTCCGAAGAAGCTGATAGGAAACAGGCGACGTGTTCTACGAAGAGCGAGACTCGGGTATCAAACATTTTACAGAAACCATCAACGTGGCGAACTGCTTCGTACACTATATTTCAGGAATCCATTGCATTTTCACGTTCCTGATCAACGGACTACTCGGAATCGTTGGCACCACGCGAACGAACAACGTCGCTTCCAGTCGACGGATTTATTTCAAAAAAATCCTTCACACACCCCGATGTACGTACTTTCGAGTGAAAAAAAAACGGGATCCAGTGGATGCACTAGTTTTGGAGATAAAAATTAACGCTGCTGTAAAACGATCGAAGAAGCAGCGACAACCAATAGTCGTTGAACAGTGTTTCTGGAAACTTTGGTCGCCTACGAGCCGCGGGATTATGCGTAAAGGGGCAAAAATGGGCTGGGACAGTAGCTTCAAAGGTTCGGAAGCACGGGAGACTCGGACAAGGTGGGACGGCGAAGAGGATAAAGCCTCGCGATTATTTCGGATCTGGTATGCGAATTATACTTCGCGGAGGATAAACCCTCCGGGGGAGAGGGAAAAAGGTTCAAAGAACGGAGCACCGCGGCGGGAATCCCAGAATTCTTTGGGTGGCCAGCTTCTTTTTTCTGGCTCGCGTGGTCCGTGAAACTTGTTGATGAAGAGAGGCGATACGGAGCAAGGGGATCGATGCGGCGAAACTTCCGATACGAAGTGCACGGCATCGCGACTCGAATCTGCGCCGACGCGTTGCCATTCCATTAAATCTGACTAGAACTTCTCCGGAAGTTCTCCCAGCCAGCTTCGTCCACCTTTGACCAAAGCTTCTCGCGACCTTCGACCAGCTTCCAAGCACACGCGTGCGATGGGTGGAGCAGCCTCTCGCCAAAAACCACGTTTGGATAGACTTCGTACGCGAAGTACGAATTTATACGGTGAAACGTAGGCACGAAAGATCTGATTGCCGGCGGTTTCCAATTAACCGCATCCCGCTGCATCGGCGAAGTCACTCTTCGCGATCGATCCTGGCTGTGACGGGTAAATTGAAACGCGTGGGAACGGACAATTTCCATAATAACTGCATACCCATCGTTTTGGAAAGGAACGGTCTGCGTGGTCGATAATAGCAGGGCTACGCTCGTCGGTGTTGAAAGTTTGCGTATGCCCCGCAGCGGGAAGGAGAATCACGACTGATTTGATTCGGAGTAAACAAGAGCTACATTAATAAGCAAACGGGATAACTCTGCGGGCTGTTTGCGGAGGAGAGGGATAGCTTCGTCTCACCTAAGCCAACGGGCAGATCCTTGGTTGCCAGCTTCGAGATCCGTGGAAAGCCGTGGAATTCAAAGGTCGTGTTGTGGTTTTGCTCGAAGGGATCCAGCTAGCAGTTCCAGTTTAGGGTATACCGGTCTCGTTTAAATTTATTAAAGCCCTTCGAGAAGCGTAACAAAATGAAACAAACGATCATCGCTCCTCCTTCGCGTGCATTTGTGTCCAGCGATCTCAAGGACGACAAATGAGCTTGCGGAATTCGGGGTGGATGGATCGAGGCAAAAAAAAATGCGGAACTACGTTAGATGAGATCCCGAGCATATGCGCCTTTTTCCCTGTAAAATATATTTCTTTTCGAATAAAATGTACAGATGAAGAAGATGTAATAAAGTAATTTTGTGACCTGCGGAAATAAATTTTTCCTTGAAAATAGCTTTGCCAGCATGTGGGGCGTCGAACCTGGTGGTTTGTTTGCGTCTATACGTTTTACGGCGAGAAAGGCTGTTGGAAATGAGCAAGACGATTCGGGTAGCTAAACGTAGTTCTATGCTTTCGATTCGAAAGTTTCCAGCGAGGACGGGTTATGCATAGCGCGAGCGCGATCGGCGAGATCTTGGTGGCTGCGCCCGGCATTAATCTGCGGCGAGTATATTTGCAGTGTGCCAACGTGGCGCTCGTCCGTTGTCTAGTTTCTCCGGCGGAGCGGAAGACGGAGAAGCTTTGTTACGGCTTCTGTTTTGTTCGCGAGCAGTCTTCGGTGGAACGTGTAAAATCCATCGCGCGAGTAGATAGCAGGTCTCTAATAACCGGCCAGTTCTTTGTCTTGCTCGTTGGACTTTCCGCGTCCCACAAAGAGCTCCGTCCGCGGCGAAGAGTACCTCGCGGGCTTTCCCAAATTATTATTTCGCCGCAGATTTGCAGCTTCGAGCGCGATGACGCTCGGCTGGGCGCAGCGTCAGCGATCTCTGCGGGATCGAGCTTCGAATTGCGCGCGGCCTCCGCGTCATCCCAAACACGCCGCGCGGGTCGATGGGTCGGACGACTTTTGTTCCCTCGCCAAAATTCAATTTCAGAACAAAGACCGAAAATTTGCCGACTACTTTTCCCTAATTAATTAATTTTCAATACTTATATTCCGCTTCGTCCGCTCGCGTTACGCGTGCCGTAACGAATTACTTAATTAATTAACGTCCGCGAGTCTTTGATCGATACTTCTTTATGAAAATTCATTACGACTGAGGCAAACTCGTCGCGAGGAACGATTCTGCCCGGAAATTTATTGACTCTCGCGGAAACAGGAGCGTTCGCGAGTTACGCGAGGGGCACACCGCGGCTAATGAATAGTTCTGCCTTCCTCGCCCTTATTCCTCGCGCCTCGCTGAGACG
Organism: Arge pagana; assembly: GCA_963969455.1. Lineage (NCBI taxonomy): Eukaryota > Metazoa > Arthropoda > Insecta > Hymenoptera > Argidae > Arge > Arge pagana. The sequence goes on along the minus strand of OZ018312.1, from coordinate 18,921,980 downwards.
ATCCGCCATAGATTCCATCGAATGGCAAGCGATACCACGCCTCAGCCCGGTGTTAGCCCAGTTAAAGGATCTACTCCGTTAGTATTACCATCCGAAACTTTCCCGATAACGACTCCGGTGCGGATCAATTCTGCAGAGAGGTTCCTACGTCTCGTTCGGATCTTCCCCGACCACTCTGGCGAATACATCTTGTTTACCTGCGCATTCCCACCACGCCTTTCTGCGAAGTCTCGAGATTTCCGACGAGATTTCTCGAGAAATAGTTGGTGCTTTTGAAAAAACAGTCGTAGTTACCGCATCGCCATAGAAAAACGAATGGGAAGAAAGAATGAAAAAATAAGCTCGTGGAAAAGAGGAGCAGAAAAAAAAATAAAAAATGAAATTGGACGATTGAAGTTGATTAGATCGGGGACACTGATAATTCTGATAGTTACTTGGATTTCAATGAAAATTGGGTTGCATATCCTGTACTTGGCAGCTGAGCAAATTGATGCAGAGTATTCACCTGCGACTGTTTGCAATTGCTACCCAAAATAATTAACTGTTACATAATTGTTCCTAAAATTATAGAAATTTTAGAGAACGACTGCCAAACGTGATTGTTAGAATACCAAAATTATTGCGTACGCTGCCTTCAATTTTATAGTCCTATAAACGTTGTGTACCCCGTTTGTCCGACGTAGCACGACTCTTACTACTTATTTCGTCGCTGCTTCGTTGTCAGAGACGTTGAAACGTCGTTGCGACATGGAATTTTGTCGACGGAGTATCGGTAGCATTTTTGCTTTCATTCTGCTTCCCAACCGTGCACCATGCATAGTTACGTCGCTGTCGCTCTGTAAGATGTAAAAAAAGGTGTCGCGCCTAAATCGAACAGCAGGGCGATGTTTTTTTGAAACGGCTCACGCGCGTACTTTTTTTAAAAATCAAATAAATTCTTGGCTACTGTGGATTAGGCAACCGAATCCTCGTGATACCAATAACGCAGGCCGACCAAGAAGAAAACCCTAGAAACTATAGCCTAAAAGTGCAAAAAACAGGGGTTTTCGCTATACTTGCGATTATTTCTCGACGAGAACGATTTTTTTTCGGAAAACCGATCAGGACATCTGAAACTACTACTTCCGGGCTTCAAAGCCCTTTTTTAATTTTGGTGATATCTTCATTTTTCGCGGAGATATCGTCCAATCAAGTTCCAATGCCTACTTGTTATGGAACATGGAAGTATAGCAGAAAACAGTGTATCTAGGCTTTGTATCGGATGTTCAGAAACTTTGCAAATCTGACGCGATGCAATAATATTAAAGCGAAATTCGGATTCAGCAACCTAAAACACAGAGCTACTGGTCACCCCAGTTGCGGAAAAAAATCTCATTTGATTCAGGCTGTAAGAAGATCGATAAAGTAGTGAACTTCGTGCAACGAGATCTCCGCGAAAGATGAAGATATCACGCAAATTAAAAAACGGGTTTGAAGGGTAGAAGTAGTAGTTTCGAACGATTTGATCGGTTTTCTATGACACGTAGGGGGATGGGACAGTTCTGAGGTCAGATTCGGATTCAGCGCATCACAAAGTATATATATATATATGTATGGTGTGGTGGGCGCTCTAGGTTTTTGGGTTTTGGAAATTTAGTCGACCCGTGTAATCGAAGATGCATTTTCCAGAGGCTATTCTTCGATAGTTCGATGGTACCCTGTCGAACTGGCCGTTAGCAGGGATCAGTTCTCGGTTTACAACGCGGGAAGCTGAAATCTCTGATCCGCGAGTCAGCGTTACCGCGGGCTATTCCGTCGCGATGGCGTTGTAAAAATGTGATGAATAGAAACGATGCAGTTCGATAGAAAAACGGGGACGAGGCCAGGTCTCTAGCGGGGTGACATCGCAGTCGGCAGAAATAACAAGATTGTTTGAGGATCCGGCTTTCCTCGGAGACAACAGCATTCTCCTCAGGCTCCTTTTCCTCGCAAGTCCATCTCCGCGGCGCGAGGACGTTGCGGAGATCTGCGAGGAGAATAAACAATCCCGGGCGATACGTTCGTTTCTCCGGAAGCAATCGATACTTTTTGACGCGATTCCGGTGTGTGTGTTTGTTAAATATAATTGGCCCGGGTTGTCCGACTGGAATAACGAGCCCCGAATGCCGGAGCACGTTTCGTTGGCGCGTCGCGAAAATGGGGAGATGAGGGAAACGAATTAGCTGACGATGAATGAGCGATGCACTCGCCTCGCGGATGCGAGTTTCAAAGGCGAACGCGAAAACAAAACGAAACGAAGAGGAGATCGCGCGAATTCGGTTTTCATAGCCGTCGCTTTGCGTTTTCACAGACTTTTAATGATCGCGGAACGCTAAAACCGACCGACGTCCGTTCATCGCGACTTGTTTTCACGGATTTACTCCCGTTTGCACGGTTTATTTCAGCCCTATTTTCCGGCCGTTTATCACGCCACGAATCTCGATCGCGTTGTCGCAATACTCGAGAAGCTTCCAGGAAAATTCGATCCTTTTTTTCCGCGTGTCGTCGATCGCGTTTCCCCTAGAATTTTCAGACGAGCTGTTGTTTGCCGAACAAATTTCATTCGACCTGTCGCGTCAACGCGGATTCGTCGTGTTGATTCAAACAATTTCTTCCCACCCTCGCGATACGTAAGCATGAGAAAAATTAATAATAAGACTCGACTCGATGGCCGATGAAAGCGGTAAAAATTTGGGAACGGACGAAAGCTACATTTTTTTTTCCTACCCCTATGAAAGATGAAGCTGTATAAATATATTTCTCGGTCCTGGAATTCATCTCGAATACGAAAAACAAATGTCCATTAGCGGATGGAATACTTTCGTATTTCACTCTCTGTGATGCAAATGTAAGATTCGTACGAGCCAATGTTGGAGTAAGATTTAAAAAGTGTTAGAAAATGGACCGTGAGAACGACACTTACGATCGCGTCGAGTCAAATTTTTACACCCGACACGATGACCGAAGATTTTTACCGTGTACTCGCTTTTGAGTTATCGACGCGACGAGATTTGGAAAATAAATCGTCTCGCGTTTTTTTATCCAATGGCGTATTTTGCTGGGATACGCTCGTCGTCGATCGCGTTGAAAAATACGTATTTCATATTGGACGTCGGATTTATGGTCGCGTACATCCTGCAACCTCGTACGTAAGAGTGGACACGAGCGGGGCAACGAGAACGAAGGTTTTGAAAAATGCAGAGGAGAGGAGAGAGTTTTGGGAAGAAATGGCAAGGGAACGAAAAACGAACGAGAGGAACGAAAGTAGCGCGAGTGAAATGAAATAAATCGCGCGGGGCGACGAACGGGAATTTCATTTCGCAGCGTCACGAAACATTTTTACTGGGCGGGTCGAAAATGATAAAAAATTGGTATTCGGACGGCGTGGCGAGGACGTCGCGCGAAACGCTTTTAAAATATGCGACGCGGTGCCGGAATCATCCGTAGGTGTACGTACACGTAAATTTTCGCCCGTTTCGTTATCGGTCAGAAATATTATCCTCCGCCGCTCTCTCTCTCTCTCTCTCTCTGCTCGCCGAACGGCGGACGCGACGCGCGGCGAAAATTCCGGGGAAAGTTTAATATTCACCCTTTGTCGAGGAATATCGCCGTCGCGCCGCTCTCTTTTAAATGGCAACGGAAACCTCCGCGAGCATCACCAAAGCGATACATTTTCCACTCATGAATTAAGTATGAGCGTGCACCGAATTCGCTGGCAAATTGTTACCCCGCGACATTCCCGTACGCACCGACGACGTACCCGAGTTGACCACTTTTTCCCACTCGGCGGTCCAATTAAATACAAAACTGTTACACCGCCGGAGTAGAAAAACAAATTCGCCCCCATTTTTTTCAATCGTCATCGACGTTTCCAGATTTTTTTTTTCAATTGAAAAATCGTCGATTTCCCGTCTTTGCTGCGATCGACCGCATATTTTTGCTCCGTGTCTCTGAACCTGCTGGAAAAATTGTTACAACGTGCTACAAAAATGAGAATTTCTGTTTGACGCTCGATTTTTTTTAGCGATCTTAGTAGATAAAGAAAAATCGCGTTGATGCGAATTATTTTGGAAATATCGAGAACGGAGTTAGTATTGCAGAAACGTTTGGTGCAGGTTGCACGGAAGTGCGAGAAAAATCGACAAATTCGCGTGAAAACGAATTTAGAAAATGCGTCTTCCCTATATAAATAAAATTGTAAAGTCATTATAACGAGTATTCAGACACCGATACTCATCGAGGTGCGCCTAAATTTGGAGACATTTGAGTGAATTTTTTTTTGGTCTTGTTTTTTTTTTTTTTTCTTTTTTAATAGAACACTCGCCGAGGTGGAAAAGCAAACGTCACGTTTCTCGATCTGCTCGTAGGTGAGAACGGGTCGTCGGGGTTCGCGAATTCGGGAGGCAAGGGTCGACTTTAACGGGAGAACTGTGAAGAAGTGGGCACTCGGAGTACACGACAAAGTGGACTCCGGTGGCAGTTGTAAAGTTCGAGTGTGCTTCTCGCAACCCCTTGGCCCGGTTTTTCTTCACTCGACAATGGTCCGAGAACGAGAAGGGCATTCTTATTGCTGAAACAACACTCGAAAGACCGACGACCACCTTCGCGGATGATCGATTCGGCGCGTCGCGTATTTACATCTCGTCGCAAGTTTCCACGATGTGTCGAGACAACATGATTTTCCAGTGATCGTTTCACGACAGAAAAATAAAAATAAATATGCAGCTAAGATAAAATAGTATAAATTTTCTTTTAAAAATGCGACAGTAAAATAAAACAGTATAAAAAATATAGAATGCTATAAAACTTAAACAGAATAGTATGAAAAAATAAAAATAAATACGAAACTAAGATAAAATAGTATTTAAAAAAATAAAAATAAATACAACACTGAAATAAATTAGTTTAAAAAATTGAAAAAAGGTATGAAACTCAAATAGAATGGGATAAAAAAATGAGAATAAATATGAAACTAGGATAGAATAATTTTTGGAAATGCATAAATTTAAAAGTAAGCAATTTTTTGTATTTTTCAAGTTCCAGCGTCGATCGCTCGCGTCGCGAGAAATCCCGTTGACGTGTATAGAAAGAAATACCGTCGCTACTGAATATACTTCGCGGGTCGTGGGAGCGTGTAAAAGCGCGAAAAAAAGACGAAAAAAATGGTGACATCCGTCAACCGAAGGAAACTTTTCGGCATCGTTATAAAACTTCACCTTTTCCTCCGGCGTTTCGCGTTCGTTTCCCGTTTTTTATATATTTTTTTATATTTTTTTGGCCTCCTCGTCGATTCCAAAGCTTCCGAAGGCACGAAAACGTTCGCGGATCAAACGACGAATCGATATCGACGGGAATGTAAAACGAAAAAAAAAAATGCCGCCCCGCAGCGATATCGCGATTTTTCTGTCCTTTTTCACCGAGGAAAACAGAGATGGAAGTGAAAAGAGATCCAGACGTGTCGTTGCAGTGCTGCGATAACAGTTCGATTTTTCAATCAACAAACGTCGGTAACCGATACTCGCCTGGCACAAACGTGCAATATACGTCTGCGCGTACATCCGGCTGCTGCGAGAAAGATGGAAAATAACGAGCGAGAGGAACGCTCGTCACCGGGACTGAAAAAGGAGCGGAAAGACACGAGAAAACGTCGAGCCGACGTGAAACGCGATGAAATATTAAAGCTGTGAAACGGGCGTGTTACGCGACGTGTAATAAAAACGTGCTGATCATTCCAACGCTGACATACGTCGCGAGATGCGCCCTGGCAGTTTCTTGCCACCCCAAAAAAAAAGAACGACGATTTTTTAAATTCCTTTTTTCGGAAAGCCCGCATTTTTGTGGTTTCCGCGGTGTTTCCTCGCCGCGGCACGTCGAAGAATCGTAGGAATTAACTGTACAGAGCGAATCGAAGTTCTCGTGGCTGGAGAAATATCTCGTAAACCGGTAAATCGGTATGCAATTTTCTAGCTAATACGAACGCGAAGAGATGACCATTCGTGTAAAATTAGCGTGAATAAGAGAACTTGACGAATTTAGTTGTCAGTCGCGAATTTTTCCGAAAGTTACGAGGACAGCGCGTGTTTTCGAGGATACATGATCGATGCTATCGATTCGTTCGACGCGGGGGAATCGATCTCTTCGGCACACTTTGCTGTTGTTTCTTCTTCATTTCGTCTCTTTTTATACGCGGGTAGATAAATATGTAGTGCGCGAAGGTATCGAGTAACGCGTCGTACTTTACGTCGGCGCGGCGTTACGTTGGCGTTACGGAGATACATGGGAGTGACACGGATGGACCAGTAGCTCCGTACGTACAAAGCTATCCGGAGCTGCGTACGTTTAGGCGGAACAGAGAATTGATACCCTTATCGAGTTTCGAATTCGTATATTCGCACTCTCTATTCGGGGTTTGGAATGGAGCGAGCGAACGGGGGATGGGGATCGAGCGGAGGGCGTCCTCGATATAATAGTAGCGGGTGAAAATACTCGGGGAAATAAGTACGGGAGTAAGGATTTCGTTTTGTCAAAAGCTTTTCCCCGTCCTCCCGATATTTTATACCGCGTGTCTGTCTCTCCGTCGGGATTTCGCTCTCAACCTGTTACGACGCAGACTTCGCGTAGTCACCGGAATCATAAATCTCTATCTGTACGCTACTCGGCCAAAAGTGGTCGATGCGGTATTTCTGGATTTTTGTCCTGTCCTTTGCTTCCTTCGTCGTCAGCTGGGTCGTCGAACCCGTCGATCGACGAGAATACCGGAGACGCCGACAAATTTCGATTTCAAGTGACTCCGAAAACCGCCCATCATTGGCAAACTCGTACATCATAGGAACATATTACTGACAAAGTTCGAAGATGAGTTCGGCTTACATAGGTGCGGGAGATACGAGTGACACGTGTCGTAATGCTCGCGATCGTACACCGAGAGAAAGAAATGGTAATAATTGCCGCGTTAACATATTAACATACTCATTTTATACAGAATCGTAAATACTACTATGCTGAACAGGACTCGTTACCATTTTTCTCGGAATGGTTACTCTGTTACGTAGTCGGCAATAAATGGTATACATTACTGTAGTGTATAGGACTCAAAGCCATGTAGTACGGTACTCGGTCCCACGTTACAAAAAATGCGCGCGCTGCTTATCCACGCAGCCAAGCGGGTAGATACAAGAAGGCTAGAGACAGGACATACAACTCCTTTCAAATCTTAAGTTTCGGATGGACCCGAATACGGCAGCTGTATGTGTTGCAAAAAATTGGTCGACGAATGTTATTTCTTTTATGATCGCGATGATCGAAAAAAAGATACCTCAGTGTCGAGTATTTTATTCCACATTGTGCAGCTGCCGGTTTAACTTGCATAATTTTAACGGGTGTTGCGGTGTGATCGGGTATGGGAACGCGGAAATTAGGTATACGCTGGTTACGAGGATATACATTTTTTTGAATTTGTTGTTTACTCGAGGTCGTCTGGCGAGCAGGATATGGAGAGCTATTCGGATACATTTTGAAAAGCCAGTCTTTTCAAAATTCGTGGAAGAAGTAATTTAAATCGTGCAAATCGCGTTACGCGAGTTATCCGTAATGCTAGGGGGAAGGTTTCGAGACTATTTTGAGGTGAAAAACGAAAAACCAATTTTTTGGTACTATTGGTCGCAAATCTCGGCACTACCCCCCTTAAATACACTGAATATAACCTCACTTGCTGGAAAATAGAAGAATAAAACGTAATAAACTGAAATATATACAATAGGAATAACTCCCATTCGCGTGGTACTCTCTTCGATGTAACATGATTATCGTTACTATGTTGACGTAGCCAACGTTACCATCCGGAACGGGGGAAATTACTCTGTCAAGAGACTTTTCTTGCTTGAAAATCTTAGTTACCATGTAACGTAGTAATGATTCCTGTGCTACGTAGTGGATATTACTATTTTTCTCTCTCCATGTATACGTGATCGATACATATACTATGTACGGAGCATGTCACTTTAAACATTCGAGATTCACTCTTTTAAGATCGAAGGTAGTTACTTAGGTTCTCGGGTCGCGGATTACGAATTCGAGGTGAGATTTGCGAAGCTAAAAATGGCGTCGCCATAGGATTACTCGTTTTGCGTACGCATTGTCAAGACAGGCTGCTTTTTCCAAAAGCATTGGGAATCTTCGATCTTTAAGATTTTGATCGTCAGCTTGCACCCGACATTTTGAATTTGGCGAATCTGACGTAATCGGCGACTCGGAAAGCCTCAGGAGTTAGCTTGACCTTGACGAGAGGTCATTTAAAAAATGGTGAATTTTACAGGTCAGAGTGATTACGAGCATTATCGTCACGCGTGTCACTCGTATGTCCGGCGTCCGGGTAATTTGACGACGTTCTTGCAAATTGACCCGGGCAGGGAAAAAAAAGCAGGAGGAAAAGTTTGCGAAGTTTCCGGAGTTGGAGCATAACTATTCATAAATTTTCGATCATCGAATAGCTTCTCTCCGAGTCGTTCGGGGCTGCAATCTGCGACCTGTCGAAAGCTAGAATGATCGATGGCATCTTTTTGGATACGCTTCGCGTCTCCGTGTTTTCCTGCTACGGAGTTTCCCTCGAGTTTTAAAATTGACAATAACGACGAGAACGACAACAGTCGGGTGAGAAATAATTTCGCAACGCTACAGACATCCGAAACTTCGGACTGATTGCTTTTTTAACAAATGTCGTCGGCGTTCCCTCGAGGCCTTTTCAATTACCTTTCGGCATCTCGATTACTCCTCCTGTTTTATCTCGTATCTTACATCCCTCCTCGCTCTTCTCACGCGCCGAAAACTTCCAGATTCTCGAACAAAAATTGAACAAACTGCGCGCGTGCACGCAAAACGTATTTCCATCGTTGACACTGAATTTCCAAACCTATCGCAAACTGGTCAAGAAACATCAGGCTTCTTCGCTTCTGTACACTTTTTTTAAAAAGATTTCTCGAAAAAAAGACAACTTTTGTACTTCGATTTGGGAATCTCTTCTGTGTTGCGAATCTTTCTTCTCGTCGGCACATTTTCTTAGAACGACCGTTTAAAGCTCACGAAAGCTTGGCGTTAAACTGTGAAAAACTGCATCGTCGCTTTACAATCGAGAGATTCGATGAAAACAAGAAACATTGTCGATTCTCTTACGCAAGTCATAGATTACACAGGTCAGCGAAATAATTGTTCAGCAAAATATTTTACCGAAGTGTTAACCTTCGCAATAGTCAAGGACACTTGAACAAATCAATCCTTGCACACTTAACACGAAAGTGCTACTGAACTTCATAAAATATAAAAAATACGATCATTCTAGTATTATCATTTGTATAAAATATGCAATTTCCCATCAATTTTAGGACAAACATTTTTTCACAAAATTTGTGTTATTTCAACGTACTCCGTGTGTAGTGATGAATAACACAGCTGTGTGTTACAACTGTTAACTTGAAAGTAACACGAACCAATGTTAGACTACCATTTGAAAAGTGCTACTTTGGTATCAAATAACATTTTTGTGTGTCGAAAACGAACCTCAGCGATGTTAAATATTCCGCACAAAAATGTGTGCACTTTGCACAATGACAAAAAATTGTGTCCCCCTGTAAAAGTGAAGTGGAATAATAATATGTTATATGTTAAAATAGACTTTGTAATTGTGCGAGTCAAAATGTGTATTTTCACACGGTTTTCAATTTTCAAAATAGGTAGCTGTGAGAAAAGGGTCGCGGTCGTGTTTTTCGATGATTTGTCATTCCATGCGATGGATTTTCGAGATTCGGGGGAGCTTTCGCTTCGGGAGAATGTTTCAGGAGGGATAAGAGACTTTCGGCGGCTAGGATCGAACTTGGAAGGTAATTATTCGGTAACCGCTGCGCGCTACAAACAAACAAACAAACAAACAAACGATAAACCAAGACCATCGCGCGAAATCCGCACCGCAGTCGTACTTCAGCGCGTCATCAGCAATGCGAAGGCACGCCCATTCCAAGTTGGATGCTTCGGTCGCGTTATATGTTAACGACACGGCGAGCAAGCGTCGCCTCGTCATTTGGCATTTGACCCTCGTCTCTGCCACAGTTGGCCTCGATTTTAATACGATTCGATTTCCCGATAAGCGGGTGAGCGGCTCGCGGGAGGGGGGCAAAGAAAATAGGGGGGAAAGCAGCGCGAGCTTTTCTCACCTGAGGTGCTGCCGCTGTGAACGATGGCCAACGCTTCCGCCCTGTAACAAAAAGCCCGCGGGGGGGAGAAAAAAATTAATTCCATTCGAAATGACAACGCCGCGAGGAAAAAGCGAAGGAGAAATCGTTTCTCCGCATCCGGTGCCGGCGAAAAGTCGGGTGGAGAAAAATCACGAGCATTAACCAACTAACAGTTCCGTTTTTCTCTCCCGACGATTTTCTCACGTTCGCGTGTTTCGCCTTAGTCTTTTTTTTGCCTCCTACTTCTCCTTCCTTTTTCCCCCTTTTTCTCTTTTCTCTCTTTCCGCCGTAGCTTTCCTATATTTTCTCTCATTCTTCTTGCTTTTGCTACCTTAACGACGCATCTGAGAGGTTGAAGGATAACGCGTGGGGAATTTCGCTCAGACTTTTTACCGAGCGCTCCCATTTTTTTCTCTCTCCTCTCTTCTTTCCCTTCCTCCTCTTCCTTCCCGTCTCTTCTACCCACTCCGCCCACCCTGGAAGTTCGTCAGGCGCGAAAGCCTCGGAACGGCGCTATTTAGTTCGCGAGCTTTCAAAAGTATTTTCACTTGCCGAAGAAAATTCGAAACGAGATTCAATAAAACAACGAGCTTTAGGAATCGAGTTTTCCCCGACCCGCCGACACTGTCGCTCGCCTCCGCATCTTGGAATTGCTTCGAATATATCTCTCGTACAACAACGATGAGGAATTCGTCGCCGTTACACTCTTATACCCCTTACGCTCGCGTTTCTACGAGTTACGCCGAGTTTCTCCCATCTGCGTTCACCTCCCCTTGTAAAAAAAAAGAAACAAAAAAAAAACACGTTTTTCTTCGTTCCCTTGTTTCCCCAGCGATGCGCCTCTTCCGTCATTATCGTCGTTGATAGTCGCTTGGAAAAAAATCACCGTTGCTCACGCGAATTCAGGGCTCGGCCAATCGAGGATGGAAGCAGCTCTCTTCTTATCGGGATCGTTGCGAAAGGAGGTCACTCGTAGCTCGTCAATTTTCTTTACCAAGGAAGCAAACATTTTTCCTGTCGAGATACTCGTAGGTGTATAATAATGGGGTTACGATTAGCACGTGAAACACGCGACCGCTTTTGGGCTCTTCATAGAAGGTCTCGCCAGGTTCGGGGTGAACAGTGCTCCTCGTCAGTTTTCTCCGCTTACCAAGTCCACGCCTGGTCGTTGGTACGCGAGCTTTTGATGAAACGTCGATAAGTGCCTTTTCATTCCCGTAAGCTCAGCTTTCGAAGGCGAGGGAAGCTGGAAACGGAGCTTCGCGACACATTTTTTGGAACATGATCAGCACTAAGTAGTTTCGATATATTCGACAGCCTTCACGAGTTTCGTTGTGTTGCGCATAAAAACATTATGTCTGTGACTACGGATACAACGCTAACAAGTAGCGTGATGCAGATTGAGCTTTACTCTACCCGCATTATTTGATATAACGCAAAATTCTCACGTTCGTGTTAATGTACGAGCATTAAAAAAGTGCTTTCCAATACTTGTGACTAGTGTTGCTTGTGACTGTGTTTAAAATTTGGATTTCCAATTTCATTTCTCAATTTTTCATATCACAGATAGTTCTGCTCGGTATATTGGTAACTCTTGCCTGGGTGCTAACAAAACTAGTGAACGAATTTTTATCCAGCAAACGGAACAAATTTCTCGGGATCTAGATTCTCATCCCGAGAATCGTACACCGTAGAGGCTAGTCGTGAAATTCAACGAGAACGCGGATCAATAGACTCCGCGTAGACGCTAGATGCGGATACACGTCGAAGGCGACGATCGCGCGGTATACACACGATGGCAGCGATTAAAACCTTTATCGATAATTACGAGCGCGTGGAGCGAAATGGTCGATTATCGACATCATTTACAGCGATGTGGGACTGTTAAGAGCGTAAGATCAGGTCCGTCGCAAGCTATCTCCGATAGGATTCAATCGATAGGAACGACTGGCAATCGTGCAATTTAGTACAGCAGCGCGGATCGTTTTTTTTATCGTCCCAGATCGACGTTGACCTTGAGGTTCGATCAGAACTAGCGAGCGCGTCAGAGAAGCTCTTGGTATATAATAAATCGAGGCGGATGACTATTAATATCGAGGCGAAATCGCCATCTATGCGTCTGTCTCTCTCTCTCTCTCTCTCTCTCTCTCTATCTCTCTCTCTCTCTCTGTGTGCGTTCGCCTCGCTCGCTCTCTCTCTCTCTCTCTCTCTCGCCCGCTTTAGGTCTCTAACCTCGGCTATTACCGCGAAACGAGACGAAGCACAGATTCAGCACGTTGCAGCTCGAGTATCCGTAGCTCGGGTATAATAACGGCCTAAATGACCCGACGCCGTGCTCCAGCTCAGCCACTCGCAGCGATGTCTCTATGCTCGTAAGCCACAGCCCTCCGAGATCCTCGTGATCGCGGCGAGTTCTCTCATCTGGGCGCAAATTGCCACCCGAAACGAATCAATTCCGCAGTCGATATCGGCGAGAAGATTTTTTCTCTCCTTTTACAGACATATTGTACCTACGACCCGAGGTGATATATCGCGCGGTAGCGGCTGTTCCACGTCCCACTAAATCACGAATCCTTTGGGGAAAAAGCGGGGCAAAGGTAGCGAAATATCTCGAGAGGATGCGGTATCTGTATTTACGATTGATCTACTTTCTTTTCGGGGGAGCGAATTTTCACGGCTTTTCCAACGATTCCGCTGTAATGTTTGTAAAAAACCGAATAAACCAGATCGAGCCCTTCGCGAAGCTTTTTCCTAACCCGCGCACCTTTCGAGGAGATGGTATCCGCCTCGACTTTTTTTTAAAAATCTGTACATTTTTTTTTGAAATTATTTTTTACCGTTTTGGGAAAAATATGCTTGTAGGAGAGCGAAGATGAATCCGATGAATAGGAGGGGAAAGACGCGCAGCCGATCGCCACGTCCGTTTATCGGGGAAAAAGCTTCGGAGTTGTTTGAAGAGCGCGAGAAAAAGCTCGCGACAGGTTGATTTTCCGGAAACAGAAGAGTCCTCGTCGCTCTCGGTGCAATATTCGAAACGAGTACGTCGCGTCTGCGAGGTGAAAAACACGGAAAGCGAACCGCGCGATTGTGAAACTGAAAAATACGGGGTTCGGCGCGCTTTCAGGATCATATTATTCACCATAGTCGGGAGAGACGCGACTTTCGAATGGATCCGTCGGGCGCGACGGAGAAACGAACAACCTGGGGTCGAAATTATATTCCTGCGAAAATCTATTTTAAATTCTCTCGCTCGGCCGTCGGCTCGTTGGTCGCTTGATGGATGCCCTTCCGTGCCTTTTACACATTTGGTACTCGTGCCTCGAGCGCGGCCGTCGCGAGTGCCGATCGCCGAGCATTTAACCAATTTCTACCGAATTTCGCATCAGAATCAATATTCCGCTACACGAGTCGCTCAGCCGTTGCCCAACACCCCCGATCCCACCCAATCGACGACGCTTTCATCAAAGCTCCGACCCCAACCGCGCGAAATCTCTCGATTGAAATTCTAAGAAACAAGCAGATCTCGTCAATTTTTCTACCCACACTTTTTGAAAAACACGCGGAAATAATTGTCATAGGTCGCCCGAAATTATTCGTTGTTTCGAAATATGGGGCAAATTAAATTGCCCCTCCATTCCATGACGCTCGGCGCAGACGCGAACAATGTAAAACGCAGACACGTTGTTCGTCATAGTTGCAAAAAAGTAATTCCGTAGAAGCTCAGCAGTATCTCTGCGGACTAAGAAGACTGCTCAGAGACGAGATCAGACGCCGTAGAAATGATCCTCGTAAGTTGAAAATTCGTCGATGCTCCGGGCTGAAAATTGTACACAAAATTGTACTTTGGGGCTAAAAAACTGCTCCGGTAAATTTTTGGCTCAAAGTGGGAGCTTTTTTGTCGAGGAGCCGAGTGACGTGTTCAAAAAATCTAGCAATAAGATCGAAACGCGAATAATTGTCGAGGCAAATTGTCGAGGGGTCGATTTTGTTGTTTTTCCCCATTATTTGTATTAAGTATATTCTGTCCGAAGAGTCGAATGGAATATGCGCGAAATGAAAGGTATCGCGTTATTTTCGCTCGAGATGTAGAGCAACAAAGCTGGCGGTCCTCGGGACCGCGAGAAAAGCATCTGTCGCGGGTAGTCGTCGGAAAATGACGGGAAAACAACAAGAACGAGGACTGGCACGTGTGAGCGAGCCTTCGGCCCTCGCGAGTAATGTATTTCCCGAAAGAGCAGTAAAATAACTTGTAGCATCGCCGCCGCGCGAATCCCTCGAGGGAAACGCGAAAGTGAAAAGCTAATGTTGAATAATACGAATCCGCGATTTTGCACCTCGTCTCTCCCGCTTCGCATACGTGCGCGTATATTCTGCTCCGTTGAATACTCCGCGAGAAAAATTCGATTGCCTCCCATCTAAGGGATAATCCCGGTTTATAATTTCCACGACATCGAACAAAGCACAAAAAAGCTCGAGTAAAAGAAACCACAATTTTCAACGAGACAGAACACGCCAAACCACATATTCCACACGCGATAAGCCTCAGCCCAATCTAAACCGTATTAACATTTCAATTTTTCCTATTTTTCGTGCCAAACACGGTGAATTTTTTTTTTTCAATCTTCGGCGATTTATTGTTTATCATAAAATGTTAATGTCCGCAGAACGAGCGAGAGCTGCGGTCAGACCGTGAAAAAGTTCACAGATAATAACAGTAATAACAATAATATTAGTGAGAATAATGGATAAATAAAAAAAAATAGACTTTCACCCAGCAGATTTCCAGAAAATTCGCAAAACAATCGATACAAAGTGATTCGCAAGGCGAGTGAGTCGGGAATATTTATTGGAATATCTGCAGATGGAAGATAAAACGGGGCGGCTAAAATTCCTCGTATTTTTTTTCCACCCGTCGCGAAAACTCGCCTCATTCAATAGCCATTCGACATTTTTTCGCGCACGAGCTTGATATTGCGAAGGTGATTTGCAATGCAAATATTCGAAATTTCCCCCGAGCGTCGCGCGTGATACGAGGTTATTCGGGGCGATATTTTTTGTATCTTCCACTCGGATGGATTTTACAACAATTTGTTTTCATTTTACTCCCTCGGCGAAATTAAACTGATCGCTTTGCCAAGCGCGAATCGCGCGCTGTTTTATCAATGACGCGAATGGCACGGGACGAAAGAGACCGTCGAGTGACGAGGTGCGAAGGGGGGGAAGAACAGAGTTACAGGACCCAGTTACACGGGAATAATTCTGAAGCTGTCGGTGGTCGTCGAAACGAACGGAAAATTCGCGAAAACTGGGGTAGTAAAAAAGAAAATGGTCGCCAAGTATCGGGACTCGCCGTTTGTGGCAACGCGCGTCGAGAGACTCGCGAGCCTCCGGTATCACGTTACGCAAGACGATCGTCGGATCGAATTAATGGAGCAACTACTCGTTTCCGTTTGGCGCCTACTTGTTGCAACGTGAGCAAACTACCGCGAGCGTTTCGCATTGTCTACCGACTTAACCGTCGAGCAAATACTTCGCTCGCCACGATCATCATTCGCGTTCCGCAACTCTGCGAGGAATAGGATTTTCAACGAAACCGCTGCCACCAAATTTGGTTTTTAAGCCGACGAAATGTATTTTGTAACGGAAATTGAGGCGAGAAAAATTCGAATCGACGGATCGATTCGCGGTTCGTTGGAAGAGCGCGAGTGAAAGGATCCGAGGCAATATTGTTAGCGCGATATGGGATGGTCTCGCGGGTCTAGGCGAGCACGCTCGAAATTGGTATCACTCCGCGTTGGTCCTTTTCATTCCAGTGCCCATTTACCGCCGCCGTGGGATAGCCGAGGAGTAGATTTTATCACTTTCCACGGACTCGAGCCGGCGAAAGAGCTACAAAACTATCGCTGACCACCGCAATTCCCTCGCGGCGCAGCTTTTATTTTTTTCCAGACTCCGGATCCGGTTCTCCGCTGTTCGAGGTCTTCGGCGCTGATCGGCTGCAGCCACGTCTTCCGAACATTCGGAGTCGCTCGACCAGGATTATATCCTCGCGATTGTTCTGCCAACAGGCTAACGACTTCGAGAAACACTCGCTGTTATTTCTACCCGCTGCCAGGTGATCGGCGAACGCGACACCCCATTTTTCCCATTCCCCTCCTTCCCTCCTTTCCTCCTTTCCGGTATGAATCTTCCTCCTTTCCGGTACGAATCAGACTGATGAGAAAAAAAAAGAAAAATAGTTTTAAAAAAAAACGAGTAAATTTCTAGAGAACGAGTCAATATTCGTCTCGAATCTCGAAGATACAGCGTCACGAGAGTTATTTTGTCCTGAGCGCTCGATGAAAAACACCCGTTCAGCGATTCTTTTGTAACATTTTCGTTTTCGGGGGAGTCGGAGGGCGGACGCCGATATGAGCGGAGTACTTAGCCGAAACAATGAGAATTCTATCGATTTTCACGCCGAACACATATCGCGTTTCCAAGTGGGCTGATTTTTCCTCGCGATTACTGTTAATCGATAATAATATTAACCATTCCTATCACGTTATACGAATTGTTTGTTATCGTTATTTATCAGTGTTATTACGCTGTAATGATAATTTGCTCGAATTTGGTACCCTCGATTACGTGCGAATCGTCTGTTGTACACGGAACGAGGAACGAAATAAAATTGCGCGGGGGTGAATAACGATCGACCAATCAACGGGCACCGAGCATCAGGCGCCGAGTAGTGCAAGTACCACCGAGACGTCGCGAATGCTCGAGGAATAATTGCGGGGCGAAAAGGGTGGAAAGAAGGAACCAAGGTGGAGAACAATTAGGAAGCGATGTTTCAACCTGAAACGGGGTCAAGGGTTATTACTTGATATTCGCGGAGTGGATACCCTCGCATTTGCATAGGCATGTAAATAGGCCTCATATTTACATGAGAACCTTTGTTACGCTCTCGGATCTTTCGGAGGACTCGACGATCGCTTACGTTGGTCCTAAACTCACGACGCGAATCTTCCCTCTTATCTCTCCTCGGCGAGTTCCTCTCTCTCTCTCTCTCTCTCTCGCTCTCCGAGGATTTTCCGAGAACCTGGAGCATTTCTCTTCGTATCATCCCGATGGAATTTGCAGCGCTCACGCGATCCCGCTCCGCAGCGTCGAACAGCGCGGAACTATGGAAGTTTGGCGGACCTCCCTGCACGCTTTGGCTCCACGGGGTGACATTCCACGGAGGGTGGCGTGACTGAGCCGTTTGCTCTCCCCTTCCAGGAGATATCCCGCCTCGGACAAATTATCCTGCCAATAGCAATCGAAGCCGCCGAATTCGGGGATAACGAACTGCAGAAGCCTTCCGCAAATGTTTGAATCCTCCGCATGTTCCGATTTCCGTTGCCATATCCCCGAGTATTTTTGTCTTCGCGTAATTTTTCGCGAATTTTTAGTTGGAGCTACGGAATTTTCGTGCAGCTTTTCAGATTTTTTGGGCTTTCTCATATTTGATTGGTAACGTCATCCGATTAGTGTAAGAAAAATCTGGGACGAATTTCTTGATTTTCGCACCTCTACCTCGGAAATTATATTTTCAGTGCTGAGGACGAGAATTTTGGAACGAAGAGGCGAGGAGGACGAGCGAGATTGGACCCGAAATGCGTGTCGCGTTGTTATCGAATCCTAGCGAATATGGTGGACGCGGAGGGTTAAGCCTTTCAAGGGTGTCAGTTTATCGCCTTAGCCGAGGCTCCGCGTAGTGTTTCAGGATTCCGAGCTTACACGGAAGAAATCTTGTCAACTACGCTCTAGTCGAACGAAAGTGGCGCGAGGGGGAGATTTCAAGTTCTAGAGACATCTTGTCAACGGATTTTGATAAGTCCAACTCGAAACCGGTACTTGGAGTGGGTGAGCAGATTCGTCGGTGGAATCGAAACGACCAATTGACAAAACGCCTACGATTTTGCTAACATTGAGTCGAATTTTTCTTCTTTTTTTTCTATAATTCGAAAATGTAGTCTTTCGAGAATATTTACTGTACAATTATTGTGAGAATATTGACGGTATTTCAGCAATGTTTTAGAAGTGTAATAGCGCATCGTTCTGTACATTGGCAATTTTTATTCAATTTTTTTCTGGCTATGGCCTTATCTGCAGTTATACTGATTAATAATTTCCTTGATTTTTATTTTTCAGTCAAATAGAAGACTCAAAGCTCGCCAGGTCTATTTTTTAGGCGGCTCTATTTAGAAATGATTTCAACACATTTGAACACATTTTTCAATTCGGATCGAAAATGTTTTTGTATACTGCATACAGAGTTTTGTGATATGACTGAAAAGTTGACACATTGACGATTATTTTACCCTTCAAAAAAAATCTTAAAAATAGTCGAATTTTCGAGCGTCATTTTTAGATGACTTGAAAAAAAATGTTGAACAGAATTTAAAAAAAATATAGAATAGGAGTTCGGATTTTTTCGAAATTGGAATACTTGAGTTCTGGCGTAAATCAGCGATTCGCAAGCGATTTGTTTTTAGGGCGCGACACGAGACATGTAAACGGATTATGTTGTTTTTGTTTTTCATAGAAGTGAGAATAGTGAGATTTTTTGTGAGAATGGAATTTTCGAGGTTTGTGATGTGAGACGTAGGAATTATTTCTGTGACATTTGGGACGACGCGAGTGCGAAGTTTTGGGCGAGCTGGAGGAAATTTGATCGATACGATCGAATTCGAGCGATTGGAGTAGCGTCGCGGCGCTTTAGTGCGACTGATAACAAATGAAAACACTCGGAGAAATCCTTTTCCGCTCGGAAGTTCGTGATTTATCGGAGGCAGCGCGCGGCAGTCGAGGAGGCCCCTTGACACGCGGCGAGATTATAAAAAAATAACGAGAACAAGGAAACAAACAAAAAACGTTTATCGCGCAGATCGATGTGCGACCTTTCGTCGCGATCGCGAAAAAACAGCGGAGGAAAGTCCGACTGTTCGGTATATAAATCCGCGGGAAAAACATTTGGATTCCGATAGAATCGCGCTTCGTCTCGCTACTTCGTAAATTCGCCTTTGCTTCCACTTTGCGCCGTCGATTCGCCAACTTTTCTCCGCCCCGACAGAAACACGAGATATCGAGAACTGCACGTTTCGACGTGCTTCCTCTGGCGTTGGACGATAATCAAAGGATCATCGGACTCGAATTTGTTGGTGATCTTAAAAGCATCGCAATTCGATGTGCGCGTCAGCGCGAAATTTACTACTCCCTTCTCTCACCAGCTTCGTCTTCATCCATTACACTCCGCCGAGGAGACGAGAACTCGCGAAATACATCCGGCGAAAGCACACTCGCGGCGACGATCAATCAGTATTTTCTGGGAAAAAGAAATAAACGCGCCTCGAGGCGACACTTTGATTTTTCGCGAACGAAGAAGACAACTAAAAAAAACATTTCCAGCATCGCAAGCTTTCCCACCTCACTTTTGCATCCCACCAAAATCGAGACGATAATAGTGTTGAACATCGGGAGAAAAAAATGGGGAACACAAATTTGCGTTTTTTCTTTCAGACAGAAAGTCACTGATTTTTCGACGAAATATTTGTAGTGCCATTGCAAAATGGACAGATGTCGCGCAGCTACTAGAGTCCAAGGGCAGAAAAAAAATTTCGATCGGATATTCCAAGATACGAGGATATCAAACTTGACCTTGAACGTTATTACGACAACCGATCTACTGATGAAAAAATAAGGATACGATTTTTAATGTCTAATAATTGGAAATGCCAATGGTTTTCCAAGGGAAGAACATCGCGATTCGATTGGGAGGGATACTTTGTCCGTGGTCCACTGTCCGTTGCTGAAGAGATGTCCGCCGAGGGATCGTCCCAGCAGGAATTCACCAGCCGTTCGTCGAGGAAATTTGATTACTTCGCGGGATGAGATCGGCAGCGCGCGGTATAATCGTATACGAGAGGGTACCTATACGATACGTATCATCCCTCGTTAGATGCAATGCGGTGAGAACTGACAATTCCGGACGCGTCGCACGTAACAATATGCAACGATACGTACATATTTGGCGAACGGGAAGGTGGTATCGCGTTATCAAACCGAATACTTCGGCAAGGATCCCATCTACTCGACAATAACTCGAACGACCGGAGATGCCTCAGCCCACCAGCTCCAGTTATATCGACAAAGTCCAACGAACAGGCCACGATATATGGACAATTCCATGCCAACTCGCCAATATTTTGGCTCGAGTTCTCCAAACTTCGGGTAGTTCGTGACAAATGCAATTACAAATTCCCCCCGAGCTGCTCCGTTCTCAAAATCAGACGAAACGCACATCACCGCGGAGTTCAACGACAAACCATTCTTCAAAGAGAATGTAGAGCACAAAAATCACAGAATAACGCATCGCATTCTGGGGAATGCAGTTAGAACGAATGCGATTTTTCTAGACGCGATAGGAAAGTCGCGCGGAACTACGGAGAGATAAGCCCGCAGATAGATGAAATAAAACTCTTTTCTCAACATCGCATCTTTCTGCTTTCTGTCGCATCCAGCACTCCACTCCGCAGAGTTCGGAGGTCAATTGGAGAATGTTTCCCAACGTCGACTTCACGCTCGTTCGCTCGACGGATACAAATATTAAGCGTTCGTCGCGTGGATCTTGTCCACGAACCTCGGAATTTTTCCGTTGTTCGAAGACAGCATTTTTTTACACTCCGCACATCGACCTCTTCCACGAGTAATTCGACATTTCTCCCCACGTTTCGCATGTCGTCAATAAAATACACATCGGTGTTGTTGAAAGTAGATACGTCGATGTTCGATGCACTGCCGCGACATCGCGAGATTATTATCGGAAAAATGTACCATATTTTTTTTTATTGGAGCCCGCGGTTCAAAGGAAAGCGTCTGCGTTAGGCGAATTGATTAGGGATGACGAGGTACAGCGGCTACCAGCCGAGGCGACGTGGCTGACTGTAAAGAGACCAGTGCCAGCCGCCAGACCACGAGCGATCGCTCCGAACATGCCGCGACGCGAGGTGGAAACATGATAGATAGGCAGCTTCTCGAGTTTAATAGCTGCTTTATTGTCTCTTCAACGGATAAGTACGGGGGGTACTCTGAGTTTACGGAGCGAATGGCAATATCACAGAGACGGTAGCACCGACTAGACTACTCATTAATCCCAGGAGTTTGAACAAGCATTTGTTTCAACCAGGTTACACACTCGGGCGACGGAAACTATATTTCCCGTAACGTCCAATTTTTTGGACCTCAACGACGAAGAAGTTGGCAGCAAATTTCCCACTGTTCGCCGATATGCGAATATCCAAAAACTCGTAGCTGCTCAAAAAAAAATGCATACATACGTGTATGCATAAAATAAATAAAATAAACAAAATAAGTCAAATTAGTAGAATAAATTTGAAAAAAATTAAATAAATAAAATGAATATATCGATGCAGTGTTAGAGAGATAGATATTCGCGCCAGTGGAGGCGAGGCGAGGTAACGAGAACGAGTCGAGAATCCTTGGAGGGTCGGGAGGAATTCTTGTTGCGAGGAATCTGTTGACTGTTACCCCTTTCGAAGGACGATGAGAGTGATGCTCGGAGGAAGCTGGCCGCCAGTCGGGGAAAGCATCGCTCCGTTAAGTTACGCTCGAAACTTTACCTCTTCGGAAGCTCGAGGCTATCGGCGAGGCGGAAAAGGAGAGAAAAAGTCCAATTAACCGGGGATCAAGTCGAGACGTATTTATTACCGCGCTTCGGTCAACCGATCTCGAGATTCTCGAACTTTTAGTGGCAAAGATTTCCTCGAGATTCGCGAGTCGGAGAAAAGAGGAAGGAAACATTTTCATCCGGATCCAGGCGGAAGGAAATACGCGGTAGACCACAGAGGCGACGTTTTCGTCTCGGAATCTCCGATGCGACGACGATCAAATTAGCTTTGAATTTTTAATCAGACCACTCGAAGAGGAGCGAATCAGCGGCAGAAAGACCAACACTCCCGGAGACTTCGCGAACTCGTTTAAAACTCTTCCAGCCTCGACTTTTCTACATCTTCCAAATCGCGACTACGATTCTCGCGACAAATCCGATCCCTCCGAATACACGAAATTACGCAAATCTAATTCCCAAAATCACTATCGTTAAAATCGTGTTACACGCCCGACAAGCAAATATTAACGCGGTTGCCGAAATTCCCCTCGAAGATCTGTGAATTTCGCGCATTCTCAAACGACTGCCGCCAAACTGTGACGTCAAGGTTCTACAACGATACACGCCAGAAGCGTAATACGTAGAAAGTAAAAAATCGAAAAAAAATAATGGTGCGTTGAAAAAGTGTGGGGAATATAAAAAACGTATGTTCGAGGGTTGCCAGCTGTTACGGGAAACCACGACGAGCAGCATCTGCCTTCACCGCGACTTGCATGTATGTACCAACGCGCACTGGCGAGTCTTTGCATTTTCATAACTTACCACACGTTTGTCTCCCTATACGCTGTGGCACAGATGTTGCGCTCGCAGGTTTATTACGTGCGGAGAGACAGCGTACTGAGATTCCTCTGCTGCGTGGATTCTGCTGAATTTTGGCTTCGGTACATTTCGAATATTATCTTCTCAATCGCGAGCATTAGTATCGCCGTAACATAATTTGGCAATAAGTGTATTTCGCGCGCAGATGTTCTTTATCGTAGGTAGCTCGGGTCGTCTCCTGCGCTTCTCTGACCCATGCCAGCTATTTTTTCGCCACGTATTCCCAATTAAGAGGAAACCTTTCGCTGAGGCAATAATCTCGGAAGATCTCAAAGAACGCCAACGACAGCAGTTTGTAGCTCACAACTTGCCAATTTCAATATTCTTATCTTTTTTACTGGATATATACAGTTTTGGAAGCATTTTAAAAATGTACATTTTATAAATAATTTTATTTTATATGAAAATAAGGCAGCACAGTGCTTCGGCATCGACAACGCACTCTGTATAAAGTCGCGAGATCACGCTGACTACCTTCATTGATCGCATTCGAATGACCGAAGGACTCGTTTTTTTCTAAGGTTATTTTTTCTCGAAAACACGCAAAACGAGTTGATATGGGCACGACGAACAAAACTACGCCGCATCGTCTTCCAATTTCTGGAAAATTCGGATATTGCATTTCTGTGCATGTAGCCGAGAGCGGAATTTTTTATTAATGAGAGATAGTTTTTTTTTTTTTTTTAATTTATTGGAAGACATTCAACAATTTGCATTGCGCCGATGTTATATCCGAGAATTCCGTAAATATTTGTCAGGGACCGGATTTACGTTCGACGGAACACTCAGCGTCGTCTAAATACCGACCCATTCCCACGCTTACAACGAGTTTCGCGAATCTTCCGGACAATCGGAATCACTGGTACAAATTCTGGCATTTTATCCTCTTTTTTGAAGGTGGAAATGATTTTTTCATGGGTGAGTTTGAATAGCAAACTCGACTTTTTTCTGTTTGCGCGAACCAAGTGATACAGGTGCGCAAATAGTCTGACGAATCGTCGGTTACTCGTAATCGCGCACACGCTTATTTACTCGACTCGTTTAGGCAATCTCATATCATTAATTACATCGCGCTGCTGTCAACCACATAAACTTCAATCGGGATCTTGCAACGATTCTGCGATTTCAGTGCACAGAATATTCGCACATTTCCTTCTGAAAATGATTCGATCGCGAGTTTTCTGCCAATATTTCAAGTTTCCCGTTTTTTTTTTTTTTTACCACTGCAGAGCTCAACTCGCGGGTAGAAAATTCGAGGAACGAAAACGATGGCAATAACGTTTTCCCTCGGTTGTCCGAGTAAAATTGTCCACTTGTCAGAATCACTCGAGAAGAATCGCTCGTTGGCTGTAAATTTTCATCTCCGAGCCCAAACTCGGCATCGGTCAGCTCGAGTGGAATTCGACGACGAGATATTACAATTGTGACGGTTTAAAAATCGTTGCAATTTCTCCATCTCGAGCCTTGAATAATTTGAGAAACCAAAAAAAAAAAAAAAAAAAAGAAGAAGAGTTCGCGTTTCGCGACGTACGGATCCGGATCTCCATTACGCGGTATTTTTGGGACTCTGGGTGGTAAGGAGCAGCGAAAACAGGCTGCCTCGGGCTACGTAGACAATAGTCTACCTATTCCGTCGCTTCTGTTTCCCCGGACTCGAGGAACGAGCGAGGAGACGGAGATGCGGAAATCGGGGGAGTGGGCGAGCGTGGCGCGAGAAAATTGAAAGAATCAAAGAAAGGGAGATAATGATCGAGGAGTAAGACAAAAGCGGCGAGGGCGAGAGAATTCCTTTGCGAAGAGAGGGACCAGCGAGATCGATGTGTCTCCCGAACAGAAGCAAACACGCCGGTTGTACAGCAAGGGAATTATAATCGTCCGTGGCAAGCTGCGTATCTTTTCGGGAATGCTGTGAATTGTTAGCGTGACTCGAGAAAATAATACCGAAAATAGTGAAATAAATAGATATGTACGTAAACAAGCAGATAAATACATCATTAAACCCGCGTCGCATTATTCGTCCTTGAAAATCGCGCGTTCGCGTCTATTTTCTGCCAGCCAGAGCGTGAAAAATGCATTTTTCGCGCCTTTCTGTAACCAGGGCATTTCCCAAACTCCGAGTTCCAAGTTTTCCCCCCACGAATTTCCCGACGTTCGGAACTGCTCGGTCATTCTTATCGATCTCCGAAACGCTCGAGGCGAGGACCAGTTTATCAGCATGCCTGCGCGTGGGCGCGCGCGTGCATAGTCGATGTCACCGCTCGTCCCGACGCGGGTGCTCGCGCACGCCCCAGGTACAACTGCAAACTGTTGCTATCGCAGGAATTCTTGGCCCGAGGCTCGACAGATATTACTATCGATAACGAGAAGGTTATCGGGTGGACGGAAGGAATTCGCGAGGAACGTTAATTTGAGCGTCGATAAAAAGTCGCAGCGACAGCAAATAAAAAACGCAATCTTTAACTATAAAACGGCGAATCGATTTCCCACGAATACCTACATAAAAACGCAAGCTCGACTCCGCCCCACTCTTTAGCCAATAGAAAATGCTTCTCCCTTTTTGTCCGCCATCTCTATCTACATATGTAAACATGAATCCCCATTTCTCAGCTAATTCTGAAAAAAAAAAAAAAAAAAAAAAAAGGAAGACAAACGTGAGAAAATATATGGAAATATGAGAAGAAAGAGGCGAGAAATATGAAAATATGGGGAGAAAGGAGCGAGGGGGAGAATTTGGGCGCAGGTTCATCGATAAATTTGTTATCGCCAGATTCGGGCGTCGCAGGGCGGATGGGTACAACGCGATACGCAAGTAATATTTCTTCTACCTCTTTCTCTCCCTTTGCGAGTCACGCTTAACCCAAGGATATTTATTATCCCGTTCAAATTTGCATTGAAAAATTGGCCAAAGTTTTCACCGCGATACGACGAAGTTGCGCGATAAATTGCAAAGCTTGCTCGATGGGCCCCGCGGAGCTTCCTTTTCCCAAGGGCTTTCCGCGCCGCGCTAGATCATGGGAAGGTGCCGCGTCGCGCAGCGGCGGATTTTGGATTCCGTCGTATTTGACCCGGCTGCCAATGCGTTTCTCAGCCGAATCAAACCACTCTAGTTTCAAAATACTTGTAAGCAATCGTACTCTCAAAACGTACGACGACCTACAAATATTTTGGCACCAGATTCGAGGAAATTCGTTAAAAAAAAACTTTCCGCTCCTCCCAAATCGAGCAGATTTCACCTCGTTTTTCTCACCGCAGCCAAATTTCCACGCGTATTACGTTCCGTCACATTCCAACGGCCCCGAAACCATCATGGCGCGGAGCAACACGTTGCTGATCGATCCTGGCGCGCTCCTTCGTTCTTTTCACGGAGAAAAGAAAAAAATTCTGCCGAGCGGATTTCGCGGCCGCGAATTGAAGGGCGTCTGAAAATTCCTCTCCGGCCTCTCAAGCCGGCCAAAAACCGGCGAGCGGTCATACGACGAAACAATTAACCGCACCGCGGCGCAATTTACATTTTTCCTCCACATTTACTCCGACAATTTCGCGAAAGCTCCGCAAATTCTTAACATTTTTTATTCTTCAACCAACCGTTTCTCGTCTCCTCGGTTCTCCCACTATTCTCCGCGGTCTCCGCCCCCCAATTTACATCGCATATTTCTCGAAAAATTCGTTCTCGTCGCTCGATTCGTCGCTCTCAAAATTTTTCGCTCGCTCGATTATTTACAATTTTGTTTTTTTCTTATCCAGAAGGTAATTTTTCTCCAGAGTTATTATTTTACGGAAAAAATTGTCACGCCTTATTTATTTAGGCCGTTTTTTTGGTGCTTTTCTTTCACGGCGCGCTTCATTCGGGTCGTAAAGCTCTCGAGATCTAGTTTTTTCCCCGTTATCTTTCGCTCTCTCCCCTCCGCCGCCGACTCGACGAGACGTCGGCTTCTCTTATTTTAGGTACATCGTTTCCCTCTCGCCTTCGCACTGTCAACGGCGGCCTGAAACACGCGAAGTAACTTTCTCGCTCGCTACTTGGCCTACACGCGCAGTTTTCGCCGCTGTCTCGACAACGGAAATCACCGAAGGGCGTGTAAACACGCGGAACGAGCGGGGCTGTCGCAAGCTTCCCTTCGCGACGAGAGCCGCGGCGAAAACCTGACGATTCGCCCAATTTTCCGAAAGCGCCGACGAAAATCAGCCCCGCGCTGAATTTACTTCCTCGTTGTTTTTTTTCGGCAAACGAAACGAATTCTCTCGGAAAAATCATGCGCGACAGGGTTGTCGCAGAAAAACGAACGATCGCCGTTCGGAAATCGCAGCGATCAAAAAAATGAGACGAATCGACGTCGAATGACGCGATTCAATCAAATAATCGCACGATTGGAACTCGACGAAGCGTTGCTTTCGTTCGATATGAAACGGATTTTTATAGCTCCGTGAAGTTTTCATTGCTCTGTAGAACTTTCATTATTTCAACGACTCTCTTCCGCGTTATGGCCGATCGTCGCGGCAGTTCTAGCCAGTAAAACGACGCGAGGACAAAATTCACGACCGTATCTGGTGCATAATTTTGAAATTGGAAAATTTGCAAGGCAGAAACGACAAAAACTATATATCCAGGTACCTATATTTTTATCTATAAAATTCCGATATAAAGGGCCCTCGGAACCCCCCTCCTCCTAAACGGTTCGACCAATTTTTTTGTTTATTGATTTTCCGACGACATTTTTTTTAAACATATTTTATCTTTCCGTGCAAAAGTTATTCAAGGTCAATTTCAATTTTTCGTAAATTTGACTAATTGTTTTTTGATATAT
The DNA here is from genome assembly GCA_963969455.1 of Arge pagana. Lineage (NCBI taxonomy): Eukaryota > Metazoa > Arthropoda > Insecta > Hymenoptera > Argidae > Arge > Arge pagana. Next base: position 18,894,405 of record OZ018312.1, on the reverse strand, counting down.
TACACCGGAAAAATACGAGACCATTTTTGTAGAGCGTGCCATTCTCTACAAAGATGTGCACGCGGTAGGGATGTAACGAATGTTCAGCTTCCCACATTCGCGAATACGAATATCGGCTTTTTACCCGACTGCCGAAGGAGGGTAATAACTTTCGAGCGTATGTATGCATGTATGTTTGTACGTCTGATTCTTTGTCGCGCCGTTTCACGGATTTCAACTCACGAGGTGTCATTAAATTCCTTCAAGTTGGGGCGTGAATAAAAAAACTATAAAATTACTCAAAAAACCCGACTGCGTTGAGAGATGCTGACAAAGAACGAATAAATAAAATATGTACTCTACTATACATAAAACTCGAATGTTAGAAAAGGTATTGCTGACGGGACAAGGGAAACTTTCAATTGGTGGTCTTTAATTAAAACCGTTTAAATTACAAATAAATATATTTTGTTTCTCTGCTGGTCCCCCGCAATACGTTTTCTAATACTCAATTTATAATTATATTATACGTGTCTTATTTATACGTCTGAGTCAGTATTTATCAGTGCAGTCGGAGTTTTTTTTTTTAAATAAATAAATTTAATTTGTACGGAACGTTCTTTTGTGCATCATTTTCACTTTTCATTGCCAAGGACGTTCGCGAAAAATAACGCGAATATTCGCGATTGCGTTGGTATGCAGTCCTCCATCGTCCCGCATCATTGGCTCGTTACAAAGGTCTGAAGGGGCAAAAAAAATGTTCGGGGGTTATTCTCGTGGAAAATAGAAGAGGGCGATGCGGACTATCTCAATATTAATATTAAGGCTCGTACTTTCAGGGACTTGATTTTATGCCTAAACGAAGCTTTTAAGCCTGTTGGGAAGGATAAAAAATGCTTTTTCAATCACCCTAATATTTATACCTATTTACGTTTATATTTCTGTGCACAAACATATTTATATCCATACGTTTTTTTCATTTTATAATTAGATTTCGTCCGCATAATGCCGACGGACGAGGTCTACGTCGGCGCTCGAGTCTGTGGAATCCTAAATACGGAGAGCGTGCAGAATTTCCATTTGGAATATCGACAGTCAAATCAATCGTTCGGAATTGTTTCGAGCTGCGTTTCACTGTCAGAACAGAATGGGAGAGGATAAACGAGAGTCCGACGGTTTGTTCGAGACGAGGGTACCACGCGTTGCACAGCGAAACGTCTATATTCCGGAAACGAGGCGATACAATTACGGAATTTCGAGTTAGTCCACCTCGCGTCAGAAAGCACGTCGTCGCGGTCGTCCGCGAGCCTGAGAACAAACAATGCTGCTTTTGTAAGCGAAATCGATACGGCGCAGCAACATTCTTTATGCATTGCCAAGCGAATAAAGGATATTCCGATGGCAACTCGGCTCTCGATGCGAAATTACGCGAGATACACGTACAGGCAAACAAATGCGAACGAGCGATCAATTTATCCTCGTTGAAATCGTTTGGCTCGTTCAATTTCGACATGGTTCCGGCGAATATTCGATTTGGCTGATCAAAGTCGACCCAAAACGGGTTTCACCTCAGTACGAACCCTTTTACCATGGTTGTCAGACATGAAAATGTTATTCGCTTCGTTGCAGCGCAAATCTCTTTTTTTTTGTCCAATGTTTTCGTCTTCTTCTTTGTGTGTGTGTGTTTTTTTTTTGTTTTTTAAGTTCTTTTGGACTGGTAGCCGAATTTCCTCGCGTTGCTTCCGAAGCTCGCAAGCTCTCTTCCGATTCGCAAACTTTACGGGTAAACATCGTAATTTTTACCGTCGCAGAGCACTGCGAAGTATGATTCACCCAGAGCTGCGAGTCGTACGTTACACGTGGCCAAAACTTGACTCCAATGTTTGCTGCAGCCGTAGAGATTTATTTACTTGTAAATAAATGCGAAACGCATTTCACGAATAAAACTATTCTACCATATTACCGATGCTGTCAATTATTCTGGCTGAAAGAATTGAATATCCATTTCCTTTTTTTTTGTGAACCCTATTTAAAATTTTCTCCATGAAAACCAGTCGTCGGAAGACGCGAAAACACGTTTTATGAAATTTCTCGTGTTTCTCAGGCGAAACAGTCTCAAAAATTGATTCGATACCTCGAACATGGGAATACTTCTTTGAATACTAAATAAAGTGGATTTTCGAAAAACGGAAAAAATTCCCAAACAAGTTCTTCGAGTTCCCCGAAGCAGCTGGAATTTTGTCAGGTTTTTTGAGACCTAGTTGGAAATATATGGCTATTCGCAGTCGCATCGATCATCGAGGCGTTCGTTGCGTATTTTCTGCACAAGCTTTTACAGCAAGTCGGAGCGGAGGAAAAATGTGATAAATTCCGTGGAAAAATATGTCTGCGATAAAACGTTTTCGCTGTCGGTAAACGGGCTGATCATTCTCTCGAGCTAGCGGTAAACAGCGTATCGAGCCTCTGCCATTTTCTCGAGCTTTCGGCGCGCTTTTCGGCAATTTTCGCGGAGCAGTTCGTTGGAATTATCAGATTCACGAGCGGCGTTCCGGAATCGCGCGAATCTTGTCAGTTTCCGTCGCGTATAATCGCGGCGCCACACCGATAAAATACAAAATGGCGCCTCTGCTCGCGCTGCTGTTGGTAAAATTATGGCAAATTCTGGAATTGATGTTTTTATCCAAAAACCGAGGTCTCGGACGAAACGAGGGTAACTTCGTCGTTCGTTCGACTATCTTTGCCCTCGTACATCGGGAAACGAGTTGGCATCGCAACATCCTTTGTTCGTTCGGACAATGCAAAAAGAACGCGACGTGGTATCGGTTTCTGCAACAAAGCAGCATTGTTTACCGTCAGCCTCCTGACGACGGGGACGTTGTGTTTCCCTGACGCGAGATAACCTGTAGCTCAAAATTTCATAATTGTATTGCTGCGGCCAAAATTCGATACAAGTAATTTATTTTTTTGTTGATAATCTCAAAATCAGGAGAAAAAAGTGGCTAGCAAAAAATTAATTTAGACGTAAAAAAGCGCTCTCTATTCTCATGATAATTTTACCTGTACAGAGGCGAGCGATACCAAATTTCGAACAATTAACGTCGAGCTTTTTTTTACGTAAAAATTTATTTTTTTTCAAGCGCTTTATTTAATTTTAAAGTTCGATTATTTCTAGTCGAGGAAAAATTCCGGAGGTTTAAAATTTATTGTACTTCGCGTGAGAATTGCGCGTGATTTTGTTACGAGTATTATAATCGAAAGGTAAACATTCGTTCGGATGATATTTATGGTGATAAAAATCCGTGCGCGTCAACGACGATCGTATCGCGCGCCGAGCTAATTACGAAGCGGAAGTCGAGATACGCGAATCTCCGACGTCGAAGCAATGCTTCGCGCTCGTAGTTTTCGGGCTCGAAATATCAAGGTTTCGTCGCACTCGAAGAACGAAAATTACAGCTATTCGCGCTCCGTATTACCATGCGCGACGAGCTGCTGGCTGAATCCTTGAAATTCACAAATTACCGCGCGCAATCATTTCTCGCCGCGGATTATCATCATCGACTCCAACGAGAAAATTACGCTTGTTTCGTCGAAACGAATGGCGCGGCGATCGGACAATTTCGCTGGTTTCCAGCAGGCGAGCAATTTGCTTATTTGTCGAGGGAAATTATTCCGTCGTTACTCGACGGGCTTCCCTATTTTTCCTCGAAGTCGGAGACAAAAACGCGATTCGCCGCGCTACTCGTCGAATTTTGCTGGTTTTCCATTTCCATCGCGATTCAACATTTTTTGGCGTCAAAAATGGAACAGAATAGAAAATTAAAACTGTACAACCGAGGCGCAGTCGCGGAATGCCGATATCTTTGGAAAGAGTACACCCAAAACTGTACTACAAAACTGTGCGTAATACCAAAACCGAAAAACAGGCTCAGAGTAATAAAAAGGCGGAGAACCGAGAAAAAAAACTGGCAGACAGGCTCGAAGAAGGCGCAAAACTTCGAACAAGACTAAATCAATTTGCCGGTTAAAATTTTCTGTGTTAATTTACGAACTCGAAATATTTTTTTTTCGGATGAAAATCCGGCGAACATCGTACCGCGTTTCATTGTTGGCTGTTAATTAAAAATTAAAATTGCTGACACCTCTCGCTTTCCATCCGTGAAATAATTCGTGGCGAGCGTTTCTTATTTACATTTTTCCGGGCATCATTATCCCCCCTTCTCCGAATTCTGTAGGGGCGAACGAAAATTTGGATCGCCAAAAAAAGGAAGACGATCTCCCGGCAGTGGCGCGAGGTACGAGCCAATTCGTCGAACACCGAATCGAAAATCCTCCTAATGCGATCCTCTTTCCTCCGGGCAGAGATCGTGTTTCCGTCTTGATCCAGATTACGTCTCGTCGCGAATCAAACGGATCCGTTTTCCCCAACATCTCGGCAATTAAAATCGACGTCCGAGAGCATTTCGGCGCGACGAGCCGAGAGAATTCCGAAATCCTCTGGCTGTGAGAGCGCGAATCGGCGAGGCACCGGCACAGACCAAAAGTTTACGTTTGCGTCTTGCTCCAGTCGCAGATTATTTTTCGACTCCGCGCAGATTCGCGGTGGCAATCTTGTGGGACGTATCTTTTCTCAAATACGTCCCGCGAGCCGGAAGTAATCCGCAAGATTCCCGCATTGTTCGACCGCTGACGAAAAAATCGAAAGCAGACTTCGCGAGCGAGCGAGACGAAAAAACGCGCGCGCTTCCGGTCGGATTTTTCCCCGTGTCCAAAAAAAACGCGGCTTATTTCTTCGCGAGCCGAGCAACGTAACGAGCTTAACTCGGCGGAATCTGCCACGGGGTTCGCGCCGTGTTCGCCAAAGTTCGACGGTAATGAGTGGCCTGAAAAACGCGAGTGGTAAACTGCGCGCGCGGAGGGGCGCGCACGTTTGGACGTCGTTTCCGTGGTCGATGGAAAATCTCGTTCCCCGCTAAAACTGCCAACTTACACGCACCGTTGGTCAGTGCTGCGACAAAGTTTGCGAAAAACGAGCCGATGAAGGCCGCTATTACGTAGTCTCCGAGCTTTTACACATCGGGCGCGTGGCCAGAGCAGCACGGAACGCAAAACTTTTCTCGTAACCGTCGACCTTGTCGCTCGCGAAACCTCTCCCGTCCCGAGTTGGGAGATCGAAAGCTGCGTAATAATTACGAGGCTCGGCGAGAAGGGCGGAGGAAAAAAGCTCGCGGTACGAGAGACGACCGCTGAACGTTGCTAACGTGATCCGCGCAACTCTCAGACTTTAGTTCGCGACAGCTTATGGAACGACTCGACTAACGATACACCTGCTTTCAATTTCCCACATTTTATCACTGCTCATAAAACGAGCGGGTAACAAAGTTAGTTCGACAACGAGGCGCGAACCAGACTACTGACGCGAATCGAGTTGTGCTGGGAGAATGAAACGATCGTTGGCTAATAAACAACTCTGGCCATTCGCATTCGTTAGAATTCGTCGACGACGTTGCACTGATCGTGGATATAAAAAAAATGTACTTGTTGTAACGATGTTAATACACTTGCCGGCATCGGTGTGATCATAACACAGGTGTGGGAATAGGGTACCTTGGAAAAGTCGCGTTCGATGATACCGTGCGACAACAAAGACGCCGCGCACGCAAAGTCGAAGATACCAAGGCTCCTACGTGGATCGGAACCGGTCGCCAGGACACTCTCGCCTAGTCAATCATAGAGAACGTGCGTCTCCCTCGCCTGATATGATCACTTCTCTTGAAACGTTGTTATTTCAACAATCGTAACGGTCTGACGATAAAGGCATACCGCGGTCAAGTATCACGCAGTCGATACACGCAAAATAATCCACAATAAACGGACCATCCGCCACGATCTGGGAGAACCACGGAGCCACGCCACTCAGGATGCCCAATCATTGGAGCTGAGAAAAGGAGGTTTCACACCCAGGCGGATGTCAGCCAACGTCGACCAACATCTCGACCACACGATGAAACCAAACCAATGATGATCTACGCGGCGATCTAAGGCAGTGGACGATCGATGGGCGAGGCATAAAGCGATCCGTAAAATACCAAACCTGTGTCGTCATAATTTTAAATGTTTTGTCCCCGAATGAATGGAAGAATGAATGAACACGTTGATATTCGCCACGTATTAAAATAAACAATAGTATCCATGACGGTTTGATATTCATTGCAATCATTATAACCTCTTGTTAATATATCAGAGGCGTTCATCAGAAAAAAGAACGTAATGTTTTTACAGGTAGCAGTTTTTACTGTTGATGCCTACTGGAGAAAAGTCGGTGTTCGTTGGTTGTAATGAAAGTCGCGTGAATTCGCGGCGTGATGGAAGGTGGTAGGGGAAGGGATACGCTGTGAGGCAGTTTATGGAAATGATACGCTACGAAAAATTGCGGGAGAGTGTTACTTTTCATACGACCGTTGAAGATCGTTGCAAGCGTCAGTTTTACAATTAATGGGATTACCACGTGGCGAGTTGCATCGCGATGTTACGCGGACGGAGCACGCGCCGGTGTCACGCGAGGTTCGCGAGCGCGGATTACCAGCGCGTGGGTATCCGGTGCGACGATTTACGACAGGGAATGAAAAAAGCGCGCGAATATTTCGCACGATAACAGCGAGGATCAACAGTGTTGGCGCGTCGCGTAAACTGCAATCCTCTCGGTGGAGGGCAAAGGTAATTATTTTCACTCCGATCGTTCGGTGTACGAGCGAAGCTCGATCGGCTTCCGCGTTCGCGTCGGAAATATTCGAATCAGCATTTCGCGGTGGAAAAACGACGTCGAATGCATACACGCGAGTAGAATTGACGGCGATGATGGTACAATAAAAAGAATCATTTTTTGCGGTGAACAAACGTGGAGAGCAACGTGCGTTTGGATATTTGAATATCGAGCACGAATTTGTAACCGTAAATTGCGTAACAGCTAACGTGAAGTTTTCGCCGTGGAATTAGAACAGACTTGTATACTTGGAAAACAGCACGGATATTGAAAACAACAGCGTCGAGTTTGTAAGTTTGGGGAAAATCGAGTAAATTGTTGTTTTTTTGTAAGCAAATCGATATTTGACGAGGATTTCCTTAGAATTTTTTAGGGTGCAGCGAATTTTGTAAAGTGGGATAAATTGTTGGGCATTTGAGGGATTTTGGAGAAATTGGGAAACTAGCGTCGATCATTTGCGAGTTTTACGACGAGGATGGGAAAGGCTGGCGAAGGAAAGTAGGAGAGACGAGGAAGACGATGGAGATAAAAATGACGAACGCTCGGAATATCCTATCGAGTTCCAATCGCATCAACGACCAATAAACGCGAGCCCACTTTTTACGCGAGAATCATTTTTACACGTGGCTCGGGTGCGAGTGTGCCTATACATACGTAGCAGGGCGTCCGTTTTTCACCATCAGAAATAAATATTTTTTTAAATAAACGACTAGATGTCATCAAAATGACTATAATTTTGCTGCAAAAGTACACAAATTTAAGAACTTTGAATAACTTTTGGAGAAGTGAATTTATCGAAAAATTTGAAGAGACCTTTTTTGTAGAGCGTTCGATTCTGTACCAGAATGTGAATTTTGCATTACCGTGAAATGACGTGTTCGAGAGATAAAAAAATAATTGTAAAAATTGCAAGTGAAAATGCATCTTTCGATGGTCTGATATTTTTTGTTGGACGATAAATTAGAAATTTAGACTCGAGATGGTACTTCGTAACGCGGGAGGAAATCTTCGTCGGAGTCGAGGAGATCGTCGGTGATGATCGCGAATCAGCTGCAACCGGTGAGAAAATAGTAGAGAAAAGTGTGACGAAATTATCGGGAAGAAAATGGGAAGATTGAATCGATTCGTTACCGAATCCGTTTATTTTTCCGAGAGTTGCGTCACAACTTTCGTTTTACAGGTTTTGCAACAGACAGATCTCGTCACAGACTCCGAATTCGAGAATCGCGCGGTTGCTTTTCTGTTCACGGATGTCGAATCGAGCGACGAACGTTTCGCGGGAATCGATCAAGATTCACCGATGCGAATCGATCTGATCCGCGACGAATCGATTATTAAGCCAAACAACGAGGCGATCAAACGAGAGTCTAATTTCGAATTATCTCTGATCGTTCGACGCGATTACGCGAAGAAAAAGTGTAGACTTGAAATTATTTACGTAAACATTCGCGAGGAAAGTGGAACGGAGGATTAAAAAACGCTTGACTTTGCGGGTGTAATTTTCGTCTGAAAAAAATGAAAAAAATATGGAATTGCAGGTATCGACATGCTCTACGAGTTTGATAGTAGACATTTTTTTCGATATCTATAACGGACGAGAAGGAAACAGCAAAAAGGAATTTTTGCCACCCGAATTTTTGACTTCCTCGGTCGATATCTCGACAACGATGAAAGGTAGGTAAAAAATGTATAGAACCTTAATTGTAGAGCGTGAAAAAAGCAACAAAAAAGTATCGCATCGCAATTCTCGTATTTCACCGGACAACCGAGTTATTGCGCAAAAACCGAATTAAACCCTTTTTTCAAGACGACGAAGAATCCAGGTAGGAAATCAGAGTCGAGCATTTTAAGTTAAGCCTTCCCCCTCCCCCCACGCAATATCTAAAAATTGGAGCCTCGAATTCGCTTGCATTTGAAATCCGTATTTTGGGACACAATGACTACGAGAGGCTCGAGATTCGTTCGCTTTTTTACGAATCTTGCGTATTTATCTCTATTTTAGAATTGCAACGAATCTCAGAATTCGGAGATAACGATAGAGCCGAGAACACGATCGGCGGATCGTCGTTGAAAAATGTATTTCGAAAAATTGGAAATCGGAGAAATTCAGCGTACGAACGTGACCTTGAAATTAACGCTCTAATTTATACGCAGATAATACGTGGGAAATTCTCCGAAGGATTAAATTTTCGTTTTTAGTGCCTACGGAATATCAGCGAGCGAGTTCGCGTAGAGGCGAAATGAGAAGTTAACGATCCGTGATCTGTGCCAGAGACGAGAGCGCGGTAGAGGCTGACGTGGATTAGGCAGGCGAAAGTAAAGATCGGCCTCGGACGAACGTGAGAGGGAAAAGACAGCGGTGTTGTGAATTGGAGTGGAGATGGTGTTGCGGATAGGGGCGTGGAGCATTCGCGATCATAGGAACGAGGTCGTGAGACCCAGGGCACTGGCATCTCGCTTGTAATACCTTTGCATTGTTTCAAAAGCTTCCAACGATAAATCTTTCCCAGGCTTCCGATGAAATTTCGCGAAATTTCCGGTCGTCGAGGAGTAAAAAATCGGTCAAGACGATCGCGAGTCGTACAAAAACGTGGAATTTTACGTAACCGGACGAAAATCGCGAACGCGCGAAAAAAATGAGATTCCGGAGGAAATCGGTTGCAAATTTTTTTAATCCGGTAGCCTGAGGCAAGACTCGTGAAATGGGAGGAAACGAGGTAGAAAAGTAAAAAAAAAGGATGCGATCGCGTTGGAAATCCGTAATAAAAACAGGACGAGGTAGATCCGAAGAAAAAACAAATATCCCGAGCGCGGAGCTCCGACATTTGGTTAAAATATCGGACGGGTTGCGGAAACGAACGAGTAGCTGGCAAATACCGATCGCGTGATCCATGGGATGTCACTCGTCTTTGCAAACAAGCCGGCGAGCAAAGCTCGCTCCAGGCGCCGACCGGTTCCAGCCTCTGATTTCATTTCAGCCCTCGACGAAGCTTTTTCCACGCGGCCAAAAAGAAACACGCAACAGAGGAAGTTCGTCGCGTGACGATGAAACGAGGAAGGTGACGATTGTTTTCGTTGCTCGTAATCGGCTCCCGTCGCTCTAACAGACGTAATTAATACGCCGACGCTGGACAATTTTCGCGTCGCGTGATGCGGAAAACCACCTCCATCGCTTTGTTCCTGACAATAAACCATGCAAAATCGTTCGTCGACTCGCATGAAACATTCGCCTCGCGATTATCCGGCTAACGAACGGAAAAATTATAGAAACAAAGAAAAGAATTCTGCCCATCCTATCCAACGCTCAAAACGTCCTTCCAACCAATTATAAAAATAAAAATAAATCACAGTATAAAAAACCAAAAAAACACGCTTTAATGGTAAACCGACCTAAAAATAAAGCGAAGGAATAAAGTGATTAACGAGAAATTAGTTATTTGTATGACATTAATTTTCTCGCTCATCACTTTATTCTTACATTGAAATTTGTTTCTTACTTATCAGCTCGATTCACCATTAAAGCGTGTTTTTTGTTTTCTTAAAACTAATTTATTTTGCATTTTTTAGTGCAATTTATTTAGGTTTTTTTAAAACTATAATCTATTTTCTAATTTTTTAGTTTTTCAAAATTTTTAAATCTGAATTTAAAAAGGAATTCAATGTTCTTGTCTTGATTTATTATTATCATCGGTCCAAAGTTTCAATTTAATTTAATTTAAGTTTCGTAGTCAGTCAACGTACATGCAAATAAACATACATACCACGTTAATAAAAGCGTGCGAGAATATATCTCGCACAACGCTGATTAATACGTTTTGTGAGAGAAATGTTCACGTCGACGACGCGTGAAATAAAATAGGACGCGAAAAAATGGCTTAAAATGGACTTTCATTTGCAGGTGGTCGCCATTTTGTGCGTAGTGAAAATACACCGAGAATGACACCGTTTCTGAATATAATCGTGTCGAACTTTTCCGTTTCAGATAACCACACGAGAAGTTACAGGGAGAGCAATGTGGGTAGAACGTTTCAACGCGGTGATTTCAGTCGTTTAAGCTCGATTTTCCCATCAGTGCTGCTAACGCCACCACGTACGACGTGTTGTTAGTTAAAAAACAAATGGCAAAGAAAAATTACCAAATGGTGGGAGTACTTTGAGAGGGGGAGAGATTTCAGCTGAGCGAGTAGGATTTGGATAGTGGCTACGATCCCCGGTGCAATTTCCTCGGACCTTTTTTTTTAACCCGCGCAATTGGAAAACGGAGCAAAGAAGATGCGCGGTAACGAGGAAGAGAGGAGAGGGAGCGAGATAAAAGAAGATTACGGCGCCTTTTGTGCGATGCCCGATACTCCGACTAAGTTCATGAATACGTATCCTCGTAATCCGCGGTACGTTGAACCAGATTTTTTCGTCGTTGTTGGCGAAAGAGGAAACTGGCTGATGACCTTTTTCCGTAGAGCCACGACGTTTCTACGCGTTGGTTGGGTTGATAGCAAACGGTGGCAACTACCGACTACGACCACCGCTAGTCGCGAGGTACGTAGAGGCCACCGAGCGCCACTACGATCAACGGTGCGCAGCGAGTAAGAAAGAGAAAAACGTGACCGTCCAGCAGCAGAGACAAGCATCATCGTCGAGAAACACGGTAACTTTCGCGTATTACCTGCCGCCCTCGCTGCCAATTCGCGTTTCCTCCCTGTTTCCCCTCTTCTCGATCGCTCATTCGTATCGTCCGTCCGCGTGAGCGTTCCCATGATCATTAAGTAATTATTAATCATGATCATATCGCATAATGAAAAGAAAGATACATAAATTGTATAAAGACTTGTAGATATAAAGACTTGTATATAGATATACTTCCCATTGCTAGACCATTTGATCCCTTCTTCTGTGCAGAGGAGGATGAAAGAAACGGTCAGGTATATGAGAAACTTCGCCAGAGGTTTACCGAGACGGCGCCTTCGCGCGCCCGGACAAGGCGCATTACGACAATTAACGCGTTATAGCTCTGAAGGTATAAATATTAGAATAAAAAGTTTCGAGTAAAAGTAACAGTAAACTGATTGATCTTTCAAAGTTGTTTCAAGCATTTCATTGTTTAATCGATTATTAGAAGAGTTATCGACTGAAAGAGAAAAACCTGTTCGTTGAATGAGCCATAAATCGCAAACGGTAAGTTTTATGAAAAACATTATTTGAAATAAAAGATGGGGAATTTTGTTCTCTACAATAATGGTTCTCGTGATTTTTGGCCTCAAGTGCATAGTTACCGAGAGATAACGTTTTTTTAAGATGGCGGGACAATCGCGTCGCGAGTCGTTCGTCGCTCTGTGACGAGTTAAATAAATACGTTTTGTACTCTGCGACACGCTAATTTTACCGCTGATGGTCGTCACCTCGTACGACGCGTAACGCGTACGAATAACGGATGAAGCGTTCGATTTCAGCAGCCTCGCGTTAATTGAATGACATTGGGACAGAATTAGTAGTCAATGTCCCTGAGAAAGTTCACTTGAAATGAAAAACAAAAAAATTAGATTCGCGTTGCACGGGTTTACAGAAATGTATGGAAGAACGCGAACGCACGAATGTCGGAGCGCAATGATCCGCAGTTTCGATTCGCCACTAAATCCCTGCCGCGAACGGTTATTTTTTAATTTTTTCCTCCAATCAATTTTCAGAGTGGAACGACGAGACGTGCCGGAAATTCCGATCGGAATAACGCTCAGGTACGCGGAGGGGATCGCCCCGGAAATGATTTCACGTAGTAAATATAACGGGCGGCATTATATTGGGATGCATCGCGACGTCGCCGTCCCGCTGCCACCGATAATAGCGTCACGCGTTGCTTTCCTACGCCCGAGACCGGTGCTTCCAAGTCTCTCCGGGTACGGTACAAGCTGCCTACCTACCGATAAACTAGCACTAGATATACGTAGGTACAACGATTCGGGTTAACCGTCGAAACGAAACAAAGCAACGCAAAACAACGGGGAGGACGCATTTCCAATTCCTACGGCGCGCCGAGGATTACGCTCACGCTTCTCCTCGTTCTGTGCGAGGATTATTAGATTTTTCAACGAGAGAAAATAAATTTATCCGATTAATTCGCCGCGTTAGTTGGAATTTCCGCGATTTTACGGCCGCGTCGAGCGACAATGAAAATACTTCTGTTTATTTTTGCTTTTCCAACATCGATAACTCGCGAGTGTTGTGCGAATCGAATTACATACGTTTTAGGGAGATATTAATAAGCAGGACGCAGGTTAGGGATGAAAAAAACTTGTTGCCTGGGTTTTTTTTTCTGGAATCGTGTGGAATTTTTATTCAGGCGACAGATATAGCGTCGATTAGGGCGACGAGGAAGGCGGAGGAACGAACGGATCGGGGGATACCTAAGCGAAGGGAGATCGCGCGGCAAATATATTTGCATCGAGGGCTGCGTCCTATCAGTTAACTTCGAGGATAATCAGGTTATGGTAACGTTGAGGTTGAAACTGGGAACGCGGACTAACCGTCCGGCGCCGAAGTAATAACAGTTCGTTACAATCTCGAGGTGGAATTTGCATAAACTAGAATTTGCACGGTTCGGCAAATTTAATCGGATGCCGGCTTGTTAAATATCACAAAGATGCGCGCCGCTGTGCGATACACGGTCGCAGCATTAATAGACTTAGAAATCCGTTTAGCATTCTATGCGCAGTCTCGAAATTCGATTTCGTTAAAAAAAAAGAATTTTCGTCTACGCGATACCGAAGTTCCGCTAACGTGTAATATCACTTCAGAGGAAGGTGAGATTTGAAGAGAAAAAAACAACCAAATCGTGCGGAGAATCGTAGGAGAAAATCGAGGGCAGGTTGGAAAAAATTGATCTAGATTCGAGAAAACGATGCAGCGAGCGACGTTTTTTTAAAGATTGTACTCGTAGATCGTAGCACTGGGAACTTCAGTGGTGTGGTGAGCGGAGAAGGAGGTTCGACGAACAACGGTTCATAAACAGACGGTATGAAGAAACGTAAGAAAAAATCAAATGCGTAGATAGGAATGCCAACGAAAAAGAAATACGGTCGTCGATTTGCCTCGAGACGGTCTACTCTCGCGAAGGATTCTGTTTGGTTAACGTTTCGTGAACCGCATAACCGTTACCTCGATCCATGTATCGCGTGTAAATGAAAGAAGATAGGCTTCCGGGGAGCGAGAAACTAATACACCTGCGACTCTACTTTTATCGCACCGAAATCTATTTTTTTTTTTTGTTGAGAAACAGCGAAATTTGGCCCGGAAGGAGTGCTAGGGATTTTTATATTGTGGCCAATTAGGGAGCTCGTTGGATTTTTGGTCCTGAATCGGATTGTATTCGGAATTGAGACGGCCAAGTTTGGATTGAATGGCGAAAAATGAAATAAACAAACGAGGGTCGATGGATAAAATTTCCAGATTCTCGCGAAATTCTGAATTATTGATATGCACTTTAGCGAAGTGCAGGTCGCTTTGTTCGATGCTCGAACTCATATATCGGCTTACTTATTCACGCAGTCGCTAGACGTAGGTATCGGGCGGCGAATAAATCCTACGTCGTGCCAGAAAAGATTCTCCACTTACCAATTCTCGACTACGATGCAAATCTGATCGAGCATATATCGCGAGGACCAAACCAAATTTAAACAATAACCAAAGTTATTCCGAGGATGCGGAGTCGAGACTATTTGTATGAAAAAATGTTGGCAAGTTTGTTGGTTTTTTTTTTTGATTGGAAAACATCGAGATGAGAATTTTCTATTAGTTTGTACAAATCAGGAGAATCGACAACGAAAGAAATGGGTTCGTTCGGATGGTTTTGCAAGTTATTGCAGACACCTGGGAACGCTCGCGATGGGATGAAATATAGCCGGAAAGAAATTGTGAGCTGTGATCGGGGAGCGGAAGGAGATGTTCGATCGAATTAGATTAATCGGGTTAATAATTGACGGAGAAAGAGACGAGAACGAGACGTAAGCGCGTTGCGTTTGGTCGGGAACGGAGGGCGTCGAGAGATTCTCGATGGCTTCTATTTGAGGCTCTCGATTACTGGTTTCTATTTGAAGCGCGCTCGTCCTATCGTTCCCAATCTAATTCGAGAAAATTAAATGTCAAGCCACCCGCCGCGACGATCGATAAGAGTTCGATCAGCAGTATTATATACATATACATATACATATACATATAAAAAAGCAACTGCTCTCGGTACTTCGGTTCTCACATTCGAGGGCCGCTTCGTCGTACATCCAAGTATGAGCTGACATTGACAAATATTTCATACCGCGAATGGAACTCTACGCGAGTCGAAATGATGACGAAAATAAAATAGCTTCTGAAAACCAGAATAGAACTCTAAGAGCAGAGTGAAAGAACACCAAGTATGTTTTTTCAGGATATCCGTCAGGATATTCCAGATAGGGCAACAAAGCACTCGACCTTTTTTGCAGAGCACTTTGATAGCTTCGTTTTTTGTAACACGAATTTTTCAGTCAAGCGAATAGTTCGCGAGATATAGCGGAAATTAACTGGAAAACGCGTATAACGGTGGTATCAAGTGTTAACAAGTGGATGAAAATAATTTATAAGGATCGCAGCAAGTATAATTAGTATACCGACCCATCGATGAGGTTTACCGACGGAAATTCCTACTTAATTGGGGGTAATCCGTGAATCTATAGTCGATACTCGATTCGTTGCGTATCGGCGAAATTCACCGCGATCGTAAAACGCTGATTCGTTCGAATCGAAGCTGATGGCGTAATTTTTGCTGGTAAACTTCGAACCAATATTAGTCGAGGTTGGCTGGAGTCGTGTCGAGAGAAATTTCGAGACTCATTTTTGGCCGAAATTTTATACCGAAATTTAACGGAGATCTCTGAAAGTGGTTCCCGTGTTTTTGGAATGCTTCCCGCAGCGTACTACGAATTAAGAAGGATAAAAAATGAGCCAGCGCGGCTAACATCTCGAGGCTTGTTCCCATTTCTTTTCACGTTCCCATTTTATTTACTTTCCAAAGTCCGACGCGTATGTTCGAAATGTTTATTTTAATAGCAATAAACAGAAGAACTATAAATATTCGATCTGCTTGGTGACAGTGACGATCGTCGACCGAACATGTTTGTCAAAGCATTCGTCAACTTTGGTGCAGTGGATTGCATTTATCACCACCAGCATCGTATTAATTAGCGAAGCGTCATATGAATTATTTAATTTCGGCCAATAACCCAACAATTCGTCGAGATCGCGTAGCGAGCGATTAATAATTCCCCGAAGAGGCAGACCGATGGCGTCACGATGCGTCATCCGTTGATCAAACAGCTATTTTCGAGCTGTATGGATGATCCATTTGAAGCCGGGGACAATGTTGAGCCGTCATAAATAACGCAGGGGCAATTAAACGATTTTCAGCGATACCCTTTCGCAAATATTTCACACGAGGTGTTAAGACATGACAACTTTCAAAACTTCGACCTTGACGAATCTCAGGAAATAACTTCACAACAGCTAAAACCTGTCAATTTTCGATTGTCAGACTCTTTCGCAAAATTCACTTTACCCGGACACGATTTTTCGCATGCGTGAATTTCTCCTCCCCCACATTTTACCCCCCTCACCGTTTTACCCCGCTCACCGTTTTACCCCGCTCACCGTTTTACCCCGCTCACCGTTTTACCCCGCTCACCATTTTACCCCCCTCACCGTTTTACCCCGCTCACCGTTTTACCCCGCTCACCGTTTTACCCCGCTCACGATTTTACCCCGATCGCCGTTTTACCCCGATCACCGTTTTACCCCGATCACCGTTTTACCCCGATCCCCATTTTTCCCCGCATTCCATTTGAGCCGAACTACACCATCTTGCCCCGTAACCATTTCATCAACGGCCTGAATTTACGCCAGGTACCGTTTTGCCCCGAGGACCATTTTACCCCGGGCATCAATGTGTTCGGGCCAACGTTTTACGCCGGAAGCCATAAGCATTTGGGCAAACTTGTTTCAAAAGTCGCAAACAAACGACGCGTGGGGATATTTATTCCCGTTTACTCGGCATAAACTTCGTAGTTGGTTAGAGTTTTGTGAGACGGTGTCGCGTTGTAGCAACGCGCAGACTGCTAACGCGAGTTCGTATAAAGTAGAAATCACGCGCGATCAACCGAAAAGCTATACACAGTTGCTTAAACGCCTAGTCAAACGTTAATAATATTCTGGCAGAATAAGCTTTTTGCACTTGGCACACTATCGCGAACAGGAGAATGCACTCACGCTTCTCTGCGCTCCTCCATTCACACGGACGAACATTCACACCTACGCTAACCGATAGCCTATCGTGAAATGCATCAATTACTGGCAAGCGTTCAATACTCTGGTTTAATCTCAAATTCAAACCTTGCTTTTGATACGGGTAAACTATCACACCGTGCATACCGGCACGCGAACGTCGCGTAGGGACGCTGGCGTGAAAGCTTACGTAGTCAAACATCAGCGAAGACGAATGCGTTGGAAACTGTTTTTTCCTCCTTGCAATAAAATTGCACCGAATGATAGATTTTCATTGCGCATTGGCGATAGCAGATCTACGACAGCAACAAAAAACAAGTTACAGCGAAACAAAGTTTCATGAAAAAGGAAAGCTTCGTAACTCGCAAATTCCATCTACTGTTTTAGAAGTCCAATTTTGTGAGAAAAATGATGCAAGCGATACGAAGTCAATCACGTTTCGTTTCCAGACTTGTTCTCAATTTTTCCACGAGGAAATCGAAGTACCTTTGTAACTCTGCGGGCAACAAAACTTTCGTGGACACGTTTCGTCGCGTAGCCATTGAAATGCGGGGTGACCAAGATAAACCGACCTGTCTGTGGATAAAAGGAGAATCGCGGCGATGCAAGAGAGCGAGTTCTACTCGGAAAACGGTGTACGTATCAAGATAACTATTTATCCATCTGGATTTCACTCCACCTGTCGAAGGCTCGAAGCTGGAACCGATATGTTGGCACCGAAACCGTTTAGAAATTCCATTTCCTTCAATGGCTTCTCATACTCTTTACGTAAGAGGAAACGCAGCCTTTCTATGTCTCTACGTGCATATCCCTTTCTTTCCCTCGCGCTCCTCTACGCCATACATAGAAACGCGAGTCTCGTCCGGAGAAAAAATCTTTCGCGTGGTCACGCAAACGCGACGGGTCAAACAAGAACGCGTAATTTTGCACATACGAGTAATTTTGGTCGCGTGGCTGACCAAAATTCGCGTCAAAATGTGCGAATAGTACAGGTATTCACCTCGGGCAGGAGCGATGAGAAGTGCTTAGTCGGCGGAAAAAAGTCTCACCTGGAACAAAAATAAAGAAATGTTAATATTCTCCGACGGATGTTTCGGCATTTTTAATTTGTGCGCTAACATTAAATTACAGGGGAAAAAAGTGTACTACGGCGAGACGATGGCCTCGGGCTTTGCTGAAATACGACAGGCGCAATTACCTCGGAACGCGAATGAAACAGTGGGAAAAAAGGAGCGTTGCGTATATTGCGACGGAACGATTCGAAGCTCCGGATCATCGAATGAAAAGTGAGTTACAACTCGTCGCGTTCACCTCTGTCACACGCAGAAGAACGCGAATCGCCGGGTTCCTAAAGCGGAAAGCAGAAGTTTCAACGACCCTTATACGCGGACACACGTGGCAAAGATAAACACGCTCGTACGTACATCCGCAGCGTTGGAAAACATTGAAAAACGTCCAGCTCCGCTGCGAAAATGTCACAGGGAATAGCAAAATAAAGCTCGTGAAATTGATTCGTTAGTTTTGCCCAAAGAATTATTCTCCCCCCAACGCTGTCTTCCACGATTTCCGGAAGAAAATTTTCAGCGACGGTGTAATCTTTGTTTAGCATAATTCGCGGACCGCCTTGAAATTAGCAGGCCAGTCTCACGGTTATTTGGCAGGGACAAACATTTGTCGGAGTTGTTAATACTTTTCGAAGTCGGCGATACGATACAACGATGTATATACGCAAGTGGTCGCGAAGTTTGTTGAACTTTTGTTCACGCATCGTAGGGGGCAAAGTGTTCCAATTACCGCGGCCATAAGCC
Source organism: Arge pagana (assembly GCA_963969455.1). NCBI lineage: Eukaryota > Metazoa > Arthropoda > Insecta > Hymenoptera > Argidae > Arge > Arge pagana. The sequence continues at coordinate 18,875,562 of OZ018312.1, read as the reverse complement.
GCCGACGATTCCCCGATATTACCCAATTCATGCGCCCACCGACGTTTGTACGCTGCAAAAAAGCAGGAGTGACTTTTCACTCCCATCGCTCGGAGTTGCGGCGTGTAAATGAAAAACACTCCGTGCACAGAGTTAAAAAAATAGATCACACGTAGAAACTCTTAAAAAAAAAAAATGTGAACGTGATTTTTTACACGTTTTCTCGTTAGTATCTCATTTGTTAAAAAAACACACTAAACAAATAATCAGATATCCTCTGTTTTCACTTAGTTTTTTTTCTTCCTAAATCATCAATTGAAAAACAATCGCTCCAGAAATTGTCCAAAATGTAGCAGCGATCAGGGAAATTATGCTCGTTGAGAAAATGGTAATCCCTGCGATTGTCTCTTGATCCTTTCGTACTTTTTCCACTCTTGGTATACGTAAATCCTCGGGAAAATGCGAATAAGCGAGACATCGCGGTGATTGATACGTTGGCGCAGTTTTTTGCACCCGCAACAGATCCAGCTCTGTTCGGGTGACGCGATAGAAAAGCTGCGAAACGATCGCTGAGCGGAAAAAGTTCGACGATTTCGCGAATTGTTTTCAAGATCATTAGTCATTGGCGAGGCAGCGATCAGTTTCATGCTCCGCAAATCGAAACATCGATCAAATCCGAGATAATGATGTAAGATTTGTTGCGAATCGATATCGTAAGGTGCAGTTATTACGGTATTACGATTACGACAATAATACGTTTTCGTTGGACACGAGCCTCGCGTTGTCGAACGAGTAATAACGGGAGGGGAATAGAAGTGAGATAGACAAATGGCAGAGAGAGAGAGAGAGAGAGAGGGAGAGGGAAAGAGGGAAAGAGAAGGGAACTGGCAATCAGTAGACGGTTCCTGATCCTGATTGGATTCTAATTATAGTGCCATCAATACGACGATAATTAAAGGCTTATTCTAATGGGAAACTGAAAAGCCATTTCACATTAGATCCGTCCGCGACGATTCGACGACGCATCATTTGCGTCGCGCACGGTAGCGCGTGTCGCCGCCACGACCTTTTTCCTTTCTACAGAAATAATTTATTCATACGTTAATTATCATGAAAATGGAGCGGACGAGAAATCGGAACGAGCGAGAATATTTACGCGTTCCGTTTGCGAAGAACGAGTATTTCTGCGGCAGACGAAGTCGCCTAGAAAATTCAGCTCAGAAATGTCGGTAATTGTGCAGAACACCCGGGGTGTACCGGGTGCACCAATTTCGATTTGTTTTTAGTATGTTACCGCTAGTGAATTCGAGTCTGCGGAGGCCGACACTCTTATCGTTTCCATAAGTTACTAGCATGACTCAAGCTAGCAACGCCACGGGTATTTTTCAAAAGATGAAGAGCACTTAATTCGGCAATACAGTATTTAATTAACATCTAATCAGCACTTAAGTCTATAGTATCGCGGAATTTCATTTTATCACGTGGTGTTTCTAGCTTGATATGGCTGGCATCGACCGAACATCGGTCTCCCCTCTTCCTCTTCCCGCACTCGTCCTGCTTTCCCTTTCTTCCGTTCTCCTACTCTCTTTCTATGTCCCCGTATTGGTCCCACAATCAGGTACTGTTTGGGATCCGCAAGGGTCGACTTGGATCCATTGGGCATAGTCCCGATGCTGTCCGACGACCAGAACACATCGAGAATCGCGAAAACATGAATTTTGCATGATTTTGCAATGGGTCTTCCTCGTGTTTCCCGGATTTCTCGACATCCAGCGGACATAGATATAAGATCAGGTACTGTTTGGAATCTGCAAGGGTCGACTTGGATCCACTGGGCATGGTCCCGATGCTGTTCGACGACCAGAACACATCGAGAATCGCAAAAACATCAATTTTGCATGATTTTGCGATGGGTCTTCCTCGTGTTTTGCGGATTTCTCGACATCCAGCGGACATAGATATAAGATCAGGTACTGTTTGGAATCCGCAAGGGTCGACTTGGATCCACTGGGCATGGTCCCGATGCTGTTCGACGACCAGAACACATCGAGAATCGCAAAAACATCAATTTTGCATGATTTTGCGATGGGTCTTCCTCGTGTTTTGCGGATTTCTCGACATCCAGTGGACATAGATATAAGATCAGGTACTGTTTGGGATCCGCAAGGGTCGACTTGGATCCATTGGGCATGGTCCCGATGCTGTCCGACGACCAGAACACATCGAGAATCGCAAAAACATCAATTTTGCATGATTTTGCGATGGATCTTCCTCGTGTTTTCCGGATTTCTCGACATCCAGTGGACATAGAAAAAAAAATCAAAGGAGTGGAGCACCTAATTCGGGCGATGGATTTTCGTGGAGCATTGAATTAGCATTTAATTCCAGTGCGAACAGTTTCTCGAAATCGGTCGTCGTTTGGAAATTATTCGACTCGACGATGTTTTCAAGCTGATACGTCCAAAGAAAAACTTGTAAAATAGGGAAAAAATCAAAGGGGTGGAGCACTTAATTGGGGCGATGGATTTTCGTGGAGCATCTAATTAGCATTTAATTCCTGCCCAAACAGTTTTTCGAAATTGGTCCTCCTTCGGTTGTGGTGTTTCTAGCATGATCTCAAGCTACAACACCACGGGTATTTTTCAAAAGATGAAGAGCACTTAATCCGGCAATAGAGCATTTAATTAGCATCTAATTAGCACTTAATTCTCAGATATCGCAGAATTCGATTCGATCACGTGGTGTTTCTAGCTTGATAGAGGTGATTGATTGGGAGAACGTGGGGGCGAGAAATCGGAAGGAGTAGCGTCGAGATCGAGACGCGCGTGTGTCGGTCGTGAAAATGTAGTCGGAGCGTTGGGAAGGGTCAGCTTTTATAGCATCCAGAGTTTGATCTTGATCGCGGGTGAAGCGAAGAAAGGCGTCGAGAATAAACAAGGCGACGCAACGATGCGAGAGAACGGTCGAGGGAAAATAGGAATAAATAAGAGCGAAGCGTGGGTAAACATCGAAATCTGAAATTCTATCGAAGATTTCAACTTCCTGGGTCGGAAAGTGGGGGCGACGGTCCTGCCCGCGGAAAAAGGCTCGATAACCTTTTGAAAAATGTCCTGCAGCCGCGGAAAACACCGATAAGGCGCGTCGAGGGGCGATTCTTGAGAAAGACAGATTACTCCTAGCGGCCTATACTGCTGGGAACCTCTCGAATCGCCCAGCTTCAACGGCATCCTCCCGCAGTCCCAGACTCCCGGGAGATTCCGACAACGACGAACGATTGCCGAACGCCGTGTACCTACTACCCGAGCAGACGCACCTCGGGGGCGGCGAAGCTCGCGCCGAGAACGATCGACGATGCTTCGTTTGGCGTCATCGCCATGCCTACTTCTTTTTGCAGCGAGAAAATCAACGAGAAGCGTCGAGTTTCCAATCGACTGATATTTCTCGAGATATCGCGCCGACAATTACCGCCTCTGAGCACGCAGCGGATCGATGGAGTCGAGCAGCAAAAAAAGGGGCAAAAAAAGCTCTACCGATTTCCCTGCTTCGTTGTTCGCGTGACTCGGATTTTTAGGGTGATAAGGAATTTGGAAATAAAGAGACGAAAATTACGTTCATTGCAGCTTGAAAATTGCTTGTTCTTAGGTACCTCTCGCGCGTGAATTTGGGCGGATCATCTTTTTTCCGCGATGCTTTCTAACATTTCACCGAGGATTACGTTCGCCTCGTTAGATCTCGACGCGTACGGCCTTCACGGTCAATTATGGCGTCCGATTACCACCTCTCAACGCTCGACAATCGGATGAGATAACAAGGTTAATCAAGCCACGCGTACCCAACCATCGCCGAGCTGTCAGCAACTCGTCGCTTCTGCCCTCCTGAATAATTTATCGCGAGGGCGACGATGCACAGGTACACCGGGAAGGCTGACAATGTACGAGGGTAGCTAACATTCCGCAAAACAAACGATCCATGCCACTCTAAACTCTAAATCTCCAACTAAGTCTCGAGAATTCATCAGAGACAAACGAAGCGAGCGGGAAGACTCGCCGGTTCTGGTCCTCCTGAGAAACCCCGAAAAAGATTCCAACGGAAACGATCATTTTTTCAGCTTTTTTACTCGTTTACCAATTTTTTTAAACAATTTTTACCGGTTTTTACATTACAAAAAAAAATGTACGACTAATTATAAAAAATTGGGTGCAACTGTTTCAATTTCGGCTCATCGTGGGCGGCTTGCTACTCGCATATTTACTGGCAAAATAGCGATAAGCTATCGTCGCCTGCGAGATGAATTTTTAGGCAAAATGCGGTAACGAGATTCAACAGTCCACGCCAAATGACCGTGGAGTAATCCTTGTAACGTGACAGTTGGTAAAAACAAACATTTTCAGCATTAAACTCGACCCACAGTTTCATATTAGCAGACAATATTTGCAAATCGCGGTTAAGTCGAGCTTTTAATTGTAACAAGTTGGGAACGAGGGTCGTTCGAGAACAGGAAAAGCTGAACTAACCTCTTGATAATACAACGCGAGCGTTTATTATATCAAAGTTCCACGAGGATCAAATATTCGTCGTCGTTGTCGCGGTTTTGAATAAATTTGCCGCCATTTAAATACCAAAGCAGTCGTCTCCTCGCACTTTTGCTACGATAATCTATTTCGTTCCTTATTTTCACCGGAATTAAATGGACTCGCGACAACTTGCCAACGTTAATCACGCCGAGCTGCTCGATCCTCTGGAACGAGTTTATTTTTGCCCTGACGTGATCGTCGAATTTTCGTGCCTTTTTATTTGCTCGCAACATTTCTGCTGATCATCTCGAGTGGATATGGCAGAAAGTAGATGCGTTTTTGCTTCCGAGCGCGTGAAAAAATCGTCGGAGACTTAGAAACGCGATGGATGAGGTATCATCGAGTGATAAGAGTTCGGAGCTTTTCTGGAGTCGACGTCGTCGGAGAATAAAGCTCTCGGATGTCCGGGAAGTTAGCAACGCACTTTTGGAATTTCGTAAATTCGACGGTTGTTCCAGGTTTTCTAGTTTGTTCTACGTTGTGCCACGTACATCGTGAAACGAACATTTTCGCCATTCCCATGCGTTTTTTTGCGAGGAATCCAAATTCGTTTGAATCGAGGCGCTATGTCGATTAGGAGAGAAGTTATGGCCAAAAAACTGATTCCAGCTGTCCGAACATCGTTAAGCTTCGTCGAGAATTAAGTCCACCTGAATTCATTTGAATCTTCAAGTTCTCGAAGTATTCTCGAGGACGGAATAAAAAGAGGGGAAAAAACGGCCGGGAGGTTGGGAACAAGGAAAAACGATCAAACCTCTTAACTCTGTTGGTTAGCTGCCGCGGTCGTTCGAACAGTAGTTCTGGCCGCGCTTAACTTTTCCTTTCGAAAGAAGAAAAGTCCATAGTTTCATCGTCGTGGCCCGTCGAGGTTGAAGAAGTATCGGAAAAGTCCGTCTCTCCGTACTTCCTGACAGAATTACGACGACGATTCGCCACAATTTCGCAAAGTCTCTCATCTTTGACAAATTTACACCCCAAAAAATCCGACGAGGAAAATAAACTCCAAATATCAAGTAGCTTTTTTCTCGCGGTACACGCAAAACGATACTTTATCTCGCGACGGTTAAATAAATTATCAACAAATCCACGCTTGTCCGGAGTAATGCCGTCCGTCAACGTCTCTCCACTAAATCCCTTGTATGCGAAAGTACTTAGAGACGGGCGAAATTTCAGTCCAGCGTCAACTTGGGCAGTCGCATTCGCATACAGAAAACAGAGATTAATCGTAGCCGGCTAATCCGGGGAATTATAAGGCTGGTGAAAAGTTGCTCCACCGTTTTTCACCCCCTACGGATCATTATCTCGCCATACAACGCGACGTAGCGAAAAAACGTGTACAGTGAGAAACTTCGGACGAATGAAGCGTCGCATCCTACGCGAGACTCGTTTGTACGAAGCACCAAAATCCGGGAATCTTGGTGCGAAAAACAGTGAGTCGACAAAACTCTGGGTTTCGATATTTTTGAGCAGTGAAGTTCGACTCGATCAAACATCTTCTGCTGCGATTTGCGATGCTGGAATAATTCGGAGCTGATGCGTCGCTCGTGGTTACTTAGGCATCGCGAAATGGAGTAGGTAAGTGTACGTATTCCGGGGATGAAGTTGGCAAAACTCTCCGCGCCGTAGGTTAATCAAAGTGATCCAATAATTTTCTGACTTCGACTCGGGAAACAAGTTCTCGAACTTTGATCCGACCTCTCACATCGAGGAAATCTCCCGAAACATAGCGATAAGCTAACTTCTAGTCCGTTAGACACTGACATCCGTATAGATAAACCACATCGGAATTTCCGCGATAGATCAGATTATACGCACGCACCAGGCAAATACGTATATGGCATCTACAATTAATTTCTCAAAGTCCGAATCGAAAATTCAGAGTTTTTCACGTTTCATCTGCTTCTTCGGAGTTGCTGAAGCGTGAGAATGAGAAACTTCGTATTTTTTTACTGGGCTGAAAAATTAAATGTTCATTCACCTTCATTTTTTAAAATATTTTTCTTATTTTCCAAGTCGCAGCCAATTCAGTGCTCTCGGCGCAAAAAGCTTTCGAAAAAATTACGAATCACTTTCTTTCTCGCGGTATATTAGTGTACTTTTTTTCGAAACGCCCTGAACTTAATTTTGGGAGATTCATCTGCCGGCTAAAAATATTCTCGAGAGATTAACGCTATCGAATACCGTAAGACAACACCCGTCTGTTTTTCAGGCGATATCTTGGGTCAAAACGCGACCCGCATTAGACTTGTTGGGAAATAAACTATACTATACTATATATTTATGAATCGCGAGAAAATTACTCGTTGAATTTGTTTCCAAAGGATTTTTTTTTACGCGACGTGGAAAATGCGGGCGGAAATACGAATTATTTCCATCTTACGTGTATAATATCATCGACACCGCCGACGCGTGGCAATGTACGCCAGTAAGTCGCGTGATTATCGCGACAAAAAAGAACGAAAAAAAAACGGGACGACTCGTCATTTTGTTTGATCGCTATTGTAAAATTTTGAAACCAGCCCAAGTAGAAAGAAAATGAACATCAGAAATTTTCAGCGAAACGAAATTCGCGCCAACAAATCCAGACATTCGGAACTAGAGTATCAAATCTCGTTGCTTTATGGTAAAACACGTATTGTATGGTATACGCTATAAGTATAATCTTCGTAAAAACTGAGTCAGCTCGCCACGTGATTACTTTAGTAATCGAGCTGCCATTTTATTAGCAGCGATCCCAGCGACTACAAATTTTAAACTACTCGACGATACTCGATAAAGTGACCAAAATCGAGCTAGTTACGAGTTTATTGGGAAGAGACTGAAAGAAGAGCACGAAAGAGCTGAAGGGAATGAAAAAAGCCGGTCAGATGAAGACTTCGAAGGGAATTGAGAAGAATGAATGGAATGCCGAAAATGACGAGTCGAGCGAATAACAGGATTGTAGCGATATAGGGGACGAAGCAACTGGAGCAGATGGGACGGATCGGAGATGGAGAATAAAAGAATTGGAATCAGCGATCCCTTTGGGTATCGCCCCGAAAAAACTGCGGACATCGGTCGTCCAACTTGCATGGAATCTGCTCGAGATTCCAGCATTGCCTAATAAAAATGCCCCACCACGGTACAGATTTTCGTACAAAAATTTCTCGTTCGATTCGTGATTATTTCAAGGGTGAATACTCGTTCTCAATTTAAAATTCAATCCAACTACATAAATGTCTTTTTTTTGTAGGGTATAATCTAGCTTCGTTTTTATTTCCTCGGCTGTCTTTAAGTCTTTATGAGCGATGCTTACGTCGCTATGAATCCGAGTTTGCTCTCGGATATTCCGAGGCGTCGGGGTTTACAGAGGTCCGCGGAACTTCTGGTTGTTTAGATTTATGTTGGTGAACCGCAACAGCATCGTCGAGTGTGCCAAGTAGTACAACGGGCACGGAGAATGCACAACTATTGCACAAATAGCATACGCGTAAGATTCGACCTCTCCGTGTGTCTTACTCTCTCGGAGCGCGCGCGATAACTCTGTTATACTTGATGGGCACGCGGTATAATGTCCCGGATAAGAGTTGTGGGCTTCGGGGAAACTTTATTCGATCATAACACCAGAAATCCTCCGTCGTCCCGCTCTGAAAGCTATCGCGTCTCGGAACCTCGAGAAAAATATCACAGCAGAGTCGTGAAAAAAATGCATTTACCATCACTGTGAACAACGTGTTTCGGACAAGTTCTGCATTACGAATTTGAAAGAGTAACGCGTAATGGACGAGTGTTCCGATACAAATGAAAAAAATAACGTGCAACAAACGAGTGCTGCAATTCAAATTTAAAAAAGTAACGTGCAATTGATAAGTGCTCCATTACAAATTACAAAGGAGAAAAAAGCAATTTGGAATGGACATTGCAAATAGAAAAATTGCGCAAAATTGCTACCTCATTTTATTTCGCACAACGATTTGTGCAATTTTACACGAACCTCATTTTATTTTGCACAAATCGTTGTGCAAAATAAAATGGGGTAGCAATTTTACGCAATTTTTTTATTTGCAATGGAATACTCTCGATTGCAAATGACTTTTTGTTCATTCGTAGTTTGTAATGGGTCACTCGTCAATTGCGCGTTAGTTTTTCAAACTTGTAAGGGAGCATTCATTCATTACGAGTTACTCTTGTAATTTGTAACTGAGCTCTTATCCATTCTACGTTATGCGGTGTAACGCGTAATGAATACAGTAATGCATTATTCACAGCTGTGGCTATCAGTGGCAAACTGAACGCGAGGTATAAACAAGGAGATGGATCGGAATCGTTTCTTTTCCCTCAAATCGAAACGATAAGTTTTCTCGAGACGAGAAGCAACGTTCGATATTTTTTCACGTCATCGCGAGGTGTGGTTTTGTTTTAACCGATATTTTCCGTTGACTGACGTAAAACGTAACATTTTTTTTACGACATGAGCCGTGTAACATTCGTTTTATGGTTTGCAGATACCCAACGCGATATAAAAGCAAGAGTTGGGAACCGATAACACATATTTTTTGTTTACTCGAGTTGGATTTGACGGTTTCAATGGGAACTTTTATTTATTATTATAAAATTGTGGAGGAAAAATCGCGGCAGATATGTGAAATGGGAACAAGTAGAACGAGATCCATAAATTCGCGTGTACCGGATCGCCGAGGACGGGGAAAGAGTTTGTTTCGAGGTGAATTTTAAATCTAGAATTTGCATCTAATCAATGGGTGGGAATAAAATTGAAATTATTCGCGTATTTCCATAACGATACCAGAGTCTGGTCCTCAATGAAATTCAAATCGTAACCGGATTGCATTTTTCATTTAAAAAATAAAAAAGCCCTCAGTTTGCCTTATTCGCATTTTAATCAACGGACTCCTTTGTTTCGTCCTCGTAAAGGATAATACCGTCGCCATGACTCTACCATCTTGTTATATCCTCTTTGAAACCGACCCGCGGATTAAAATGAATTTCCGTTTTTTTTTTGTTCTTCGTAAAGCGTGAGTCTAGAAACGTAGTAGAACATTTTGTTTGGTATCGCGAATTTTCGAGGCTGAATTCGGGGGTTTTTGTCGTGCAGATTTCGATGAATTGGAGTCGTAATATTTTTTTTTTTTAATTTTTGTGAGTGGGAAAAAATTAGATTTCATTGGGGAATTCAATACGCACGCGGATTTTGTTCCCGCGATTCGTGGCGAATTTTTCTCATGGGTCGCGAGGTGGTGGCTTTGTTGGGGAAACGATTGCGATTGTGTCCGAAATGGATTTCGTACGCGGAGAGTGGGAAATCCAACGTCATAACGAAGCTGGAGGAGAGAAGCGAAGAACTGGAAGGAGAAGAATATATGAAATTTCGTTCGGTCGTTTAATTGGCATTTCCAACGATTCGGTCTGCCTGTCACGTGACCGCCGTGATATCCCCGGATTCAGCCTAATTGCATTCTCGAGAGTCGCGGTTCGAATCGAAGCTACAGCAGCCTGGCGGTCCGGGGAAAAGAATCTCGCGGCGACGATTTTATTTCCGCCATTGAATCGACCTCGTCGACTCGAGAGGCCCGGCTCGAGTTTTTGGTTCGAAAATTCGACGAAGGCTCCGTCACCCGCAGATTAATTGACGCTTCGCGAAAATGTTCTCCAATATGGTTGGGAAGAGAAAAGTTGGATCGGTTATTTTTTAACGACGATGCGAACCACGTTGAACGATAGCGAGTGAAAAACCGAGGAGAAAATGTCGAAGAACGAACGTCGTGGGATGCGCGGTTGTCGAGATAACGAACTTTGACGACCCGAGCTAATAGAGGCGCTCGTTACATCGAAGCTCCGGTCCATGGGCGGAGCGCCGTTCAGTGACGCGCGCTCCGATTGGCGCTGACAAGGAATCGCGGTTATCTCGAGAACTAAGCATCGCACAGCGTTCGTTCTTAACGATTTGCGACTAGTTTTCCCGGCAGGAATATGGAACGGGCACGAAAACCGCAATATCTCGACGACCCGCGCTGATATCGTGTTCGGGAAAGTAACGATCGGTGCTACAACACGCGGCGCAACAAACGGTAATATTTCCCGGCGAGTTTTCGCAATTCTTCGCCAATGGGAATCGGGCGTCGTTCGGCGTGCGATTGACCCAGCGAACCCGAAAGTCAATTTCGTCGCGCGTTCAAAGAGAAGGAACGAAAGGAGTCGCGTTATTGGATACAGCCGAAAGTGGAATACGCTTTCGTAAACCGAACAGGAATTGCGCCGAGTTCCGTAAAAATTTATGCAACGTTCTGCCATCGTTGGGGCGAGTCGTAAAAAAAAAAATGGGGGAAGGGGGGAAATTGAAAGAAAGGTACAGCTTTTCCACGTTTTATTTTTGCCCTCCTCGCCGCAACCCCTTCTCTCTCGCTCGCTCCTTCGCTCATTTTTCTTCGTTCTTTCATTGTCTCGAGTGTCGAGCGGCGTTTACTCGCAGGGCTTTCAATGACGTCGTATAACCATTCGTTCAGCATCACGGAGGAACCTTTGACAAAACTTATCTCGACTGGGTTGGGTCAAGATTCCAAACTCAACAAAGATGACGCGATAAGAATTTCCTTTTTCTCTCGCTAGATTTCCCACGTAATTTCCCTCGCAATTCCTCGGCGTCCGACAAGGGAGAACTATGCCCAAAAGAGGCGACCCCCGAGACGAACTGTACCTCCAACTTTCCTAACAGCGGATGTCTTCTCCCCGGTGGCAAAAAAAAGGGAGAAAAAAAAACCCACGATATAAAAGACTGTCGTGTTCTTTGCCGTCGAACGGAAAGACCTTCGGAACTTTGCGCGCTTTAAATATTTCAACTGCCTCTGCGACTTCTTCAAAAGATTTCAATGGAACGGAATGAATGTTTGAATCCACGTCTTCGCATACCTATAACTATACATAGATCCACCGCGGCAAGTACGCTTCGTCTCCGGTGCTGACTTCCCAGCGATCGGAATATTTCAACGAATTCCTCTTACACTCGCAGCGATAAAACATATTCAAACGACCAAAATCACGCGTTTTCTTCCTACAACCGTCCGTTCAATTTTCCACCTATCGCTCGATCTGCCTTGCATCAGCTCGAATAAACGAGGATGCACGAGCACCAACGCATCCGCTGAAACGGGAGCAATTTTCTCCAAAAATTTTCTCTAACAAGGGAAACTTGTTAAGACTATCTGTCGAGAGATCTGCCTTTTTTCTTCTAAAAATCGCGTAAAGTTGCGATATTAATTGGCACGATCAATCGGTATCACGAATAGAATTTGTCTGATGTCCGTTACGATGATCGTGAATTTGTGGAACGTATCAACGAAATGGAAAGGGGTGAATTTGGCCCCGGAAAACGAAGAGGAGCAGTCGACGTCGTTAAATTCGGAGGAAATCGGCAAAGTTTACAGATGTTGGATTTAAGCAGCAATAATGTTCGAGATCGACTCGACATTGGAAGTTTAACGGGATGTTTGAAAAGTTACGCTACTTGCTGGTACCTTCAGGATTAAAAATTAACGAAATACGTATCCACCGCGTTTTTCAAAGTGATCAATTTTTTCCACTCGGTTTACTTTGTCCACATTTTCTCCAAACACATAGTCCGATCGAAGGCTCTGTAATCTCGCAGCACCGCGAGGAATCGAGCGACTGGACTGTTTGCGGAGAAAAAGACAAAAAAAAACACTCGTTTGTCACGGTTCGTCGTTGCTATTCTCGTTAAAACTAATTAGTCGGTACGTTTTAACGAGGAGAACACTCGTGGCGCGAGAAATACGAACGATCGAAGCGAAGAAAAAACTCCCGCGGGAAAATAACTCTCGCGCGGGCTCGAGCCGTCGCGCCAACTCGGAATCGACATTGTTCAGCCGAGTTTTCGCCGAAGGTTCAAACACAATTTATCATCAAAGCCAGAGATGAAAGACAACGAGAGATAAGCACCGAGTGACGAGGCTCGCGCATTCTCGCGCGAACAGAGGACGGAATTCGAGGAGGATAATGCCGGAGGGATGCAGGTGTTTGTCGAGGAGAAAAGCTCGATCCTTCCACGGCGAAAGATCAAGCCAAGTCGCGGCAGTATCAAACTAATCAGAAAGTTCGTCTTACTTTCCGCCAGGAATTTAGCCGGGGGAGAAATTTCAGGGGAAACTGTAGTTTTCAATGAAAGCGAACCGGTTTAATTGAAGCTGCGCTCTTTCGCGCTCCATCGAATGCTAAATAGACAATAAACGAGCCACCGCCGAAACCCGAAGGAAATTGCCGAGCGATAAAAATTATTCGAGAAATAAACGTGTGAACTCGCCAAGAGCATGCTCGATCGTATCGTTGGTCGCGGGCAGATTAGCGGCTTCGAAATAATCCGACCGAACGAATCACTTTGCGAAACAAGACGCCGCGGCGCGTTAACCGTGACTATCTGCTACAGTTGATCGTAGCTCGGGTAAATTTACTGTAAACTCGTGGCACTCGGAACGAACGGCGTGAATTTATGTAGATCGCAGATTCTTTCTCGTCGTTTATTTTCATAGCATCCGCATAATTTCAGAACCTCTCGCACATCTGACCGAGCTCAGATTCTTTTTCCTCAACAGCGCCCACATTTTGGGGGGAGGACGAAAAACGAGGGGGATGAAAGACGAAGGGTCTAATTTGAACAGCTTTTTTCGGGACACGATATTAATTCTATTCGTGCCATAGGTAGGGGAAAGTCGTCAGAGTCGGGCCACCACTGTATTTGGTATATGACAAATGCTGCCATCGGTGCAAATGCATGGAACTGTTTGTCTCGATGACGGCTTACTTTGTAAAGCATTGACAGTCGCAGAAATTATTTCCAAAAAGTGTCAGGCCCTCGTATTGTTATTGATAGTGTTGGATGTATTGTACTATTCGAAAAAAGTGCCCCTCACTCGCAAAAAAACCATGCCGAAATTGAAGTAAGTATATAATAACGTTGTATGTTCGATCATTAACAAGTTTCTAAAAGGAAATTTTGATTCCTTAACCTCTCCAGCTGTAGTGAGTTGCGATCAAAAAACACGAATGTTGTTAGAGTTGGGTCACTCGTGTAGTCAGAGTTGGGCCACATCCTTTTCTTTTTCTAACAGTGAAATACCATTTCTTAGCATGTTTTTCGCGCCGTTAAACACTAAAATAATAAATTGTAGAGATGAAAGTCTCATTTCATGACTAAAAAATGAATAAATAACCATTTTTGCAATAACAAAGAATATGAAAATTTGAATTACAGATAAAAAAATGCTTTATTTCATGTTTTGCAAACCTTCAAGCACTATAATAAATTCTAGAGATGTAAGTCTTCTTGTTTGTTCTTGTAAAGAAAGAGTTTTTTCGTATGTCAAAATTGCGACTCTGATTAAATTGATTTTCTGTGTTTTTCATCGTAAACATGTCAAAATGTATTAAGAACAATAAAATGTTGCATACCATTCCATAAAAACCGGTTTCAGTACATATTCCATGCAATTTCAGTGGTGGCCCGTCTCTGACTGAAATGGCCCAACTCTGACAATTTTTTTTTTTGTCTTTCGTCAATAACTTTTTTTTCCCTTGTCGCAGCAAGTTGCCATACATATATGTTTTAGATAAAGGTTTGAACTTTCGAATAAAAAAAAAATGTGGAAATATTCAAATTTTTGAAAAAGATATAGACAATAATGAAAAAGTGGCCCAACTCTGACGACCTTCCCCTACATATATAAGGAATACCGCGACTTGAAGTGTGCGGTTAAAAGTGTACGGAAAGCTTGTCTTTTTAACGCTCAATTAGGATGAAACGGTTCTCGCGGTGTTTGGCCGTCGGAATGACACGCGATGTAACGTGCTGTACGATCAAATGTGACGTGACGCCTGTTTACGCAAGGGACGGTTAGTCGGCAGCAGCAATATTCACGTGATGCGGGTGAAAAAATTTGACGTGTCTACAAATAACGAGCATATAACGGCCGGATTGCGTAATCGAGCGCAAACTGTTAAATTTCAAAATATGAATTTATCGCGGCGCTGCAGCGCAACTGTTGACGAAGGACCGTCGAAAAAAGGAAAAACGAGGATGTTTAATTACGCGAAAAGCGCGTAGATCGGTGAAAGCTCGAGGGAAAAAGATCGAAAGTTTTTTTCAAAATCTATCAATATTGTCGAAGAGCGTGGAAAAAATCCACGCGACGAGATGCAGTTAAAAAGAAAAACAATGTAGAGAATGCGATCTCGGGGTTCTTTTCTGGGGTGACTGTTAAGGTTTGTACGACGCTTAAAAATTTCTTGTCACTAGAGATATCGAGAAAAATATTTCCCTCAGAAACGCATTGTTAATCTCGGTTTGCATAATAATTCTCGAAGTAGTGGGATATCGTTCGTGTTCGGTGCGGGAAATATATGAAAGCCAAATGAGATTCCGCGAGAACTTTTAATTGCATTCGGCACGATACCCGGCACCCGGACTAAAAGCTCTATAATTTTCCATGAATTCAAAACAACAATTATATTTATACGGCGGGCTGTAATTTACATATAAATGTTGCGGAAACGTGGGACAAACGAGATGGCACTATCATACGAAACGATGACATTTCCGTCATTCTGATTGTTGAGCGACTTAAAGGTGGCCTACAAAACGGTGAATTTAGGAATTTTTTTTTAAGAAAAGTATTGCATCGAATGTTTTTAAATATTTAGGATATATTCGTGCATAAGTAATGAATACGTGGTCATTATTCTGAGCGAAGCAATTTGACTTTCAGCGAGTAGCTCGCCATTTCCGAAGATTCCAAAAAAAGGTTCCCACTGCTGCAGTGGGATTTTACTCAATTAGGAATTTTGCTCAAAAATCTGATGATTTTCAACGTGCCAAACTTACATTTTTTTATCCAATTGAAAAACTGAAAGGTCTTTGTACAGAGAAACGAATATAAAATATGCTGACAAAAAAATCAAACCGATCGGATACTTTGTTATAGGGCAGCAAATTTGAAAAATGTGGTTTCGAAAAAAACGCGTTTGAAGATCGAGTTATTGGCTGAAGGTATATACTGTCGCAAGATGCAAAGGAAAATCGATTTTTGCACAATTTTAATGAAGAGAGACAGCAGTTATAAAAATATGTGGAGGGCGAACGATAAAACTAGTTTGCTTTGGTTGCAGACGAAAAATAACTACGGAATGAAAATGCGCGTCTTAATTGATTAACACATGCAGTCTCGCAAGGCGAAGTTATCGCTAAAGCAGCGGTCGAAACGTCATAGCAGAGAGCTGACTTACTTCTATGGCGGCGATAAGAGTTATAAAATCTGCGCTTTGAATTATCTCGACGTTAGTAGCTGTTTGTTAATTATGTTAGAACCGCGCGTAGAGCAGATTAACGATTCGTTTTCGGTAGAAAGTTACGTTTACGAGTCGACATGGTGATATCGTTGGGTTCGGTTTGAAAAAACGGCGCGTAGCGAATGCTCGTATAGAGTCGTGTGGTGGGTCGTTTAAAGAGTTATTTATACAAGCAGTCAAGATTGTGGGACATACGTGACGCAAAGTCCAGTCCAAGCTCAACGAATCATCGCAACTAGCAGCAATTATCAAACGTGTGTTACAATGAGCGTATATGGTTGAAAAAAATCAGCACCGGCGCAAGAAAGTTCGCGACATCGGTACGTTTGCATTGATTTATGTAATGCACTCGAAAATTGATACGGAATAATGCATTTGGATGTCGGGTTTAGTTCTCGTTTAGTTGCTAGATAAATTGATACATCTTTATCAAGTCTGAATAAAAGACCTTTTATCGTCAAAAGGGTTGAATGAGTTGTGATACGTGCGAACACGTACGATAGGGGACGATAAAGATGTGACAAATATAATTCCTCAATTTGTCCCAACGAAATGAAAGCTTTTAATATTCCATCGAAAAGCAAATATTCGCGCAAATCCGTGTTACGAGGCTGAACTGAAAATGCTTTGAGACTTAACTCCCAGATGACTGGCACAAATCAATCTATATTTCATTTCCTACCTCCCCCATAACGTTAAATGTAATGAATTTTTTACAAGCAATGAAAAAACTCTCAAAGGAAAACTCTGAAGCGTTGAAATCGTTTTCCAACGATTCCAATTCTATCAGATTGAGTAATCTGATCAAAGCGTCTATGTAATTTGTATAGGTCTATGTGACCATATCAGCGCTGTAGGAGAAACGGTAACCCGTTTGTTAGCCTCGCATCATATATATTAACTATTTATGTAACGGTATAAATTCGGGTTATAAATTTGTTAAATTTAATCACGACAAACTGGCAGTTTTATTAGCGACAATTCAATTATTTTCGTAGTCGGAGAGATGGAAGGTCCAATAAAAGTGCTATCCAGCGGTTCGATTTGGAGATAATGAGATCCGAAATTCGTACAGTGAAATTAGGCGGCATATCATTGACGAATACGTTGAGAACATGATCATTCAAATGAAGATATTGCAGGTCGGGAAATTTCTGACCCGGTTTGGAATTACATAGTTATTCGGGTCAAACTCAATGTTGTTTATTCATGTCGGCGATGAAATGAAAGATTCGAGAGAATGCGAAGCCATCCTGATAGAAACGTTCATAAAACTCCATCAACGCTAATCATTGCGTATACGAATGCAGTAAGTAGGAAATTTTATACGACGCGTCGTGTATCCATATCATGTACCGTCACGCGAATCACGTGTTGCTGTGTGCGCTTTCACGGAAAGAACCAAAGATCTCTCTCCGTAGTTCGAGTATATCTAACGCCTTGCAGCGAGTATCGAGTTGTCGAGGTTTGATTTTATTCGAATAAATTTGGACGCGAAGCGAGTACAGTTAGTTATAACGCGTGCGTCGCGTACCATCGAGTGTTATATTAGTAAGAAGACGTAACGCATGCTTATCGAGTATCACATCGTAGTATTATCTACGACGCACAACTGATACAACGTTGATTGTACTAAATTTGCGTGAGCGTAGATTCACCGCGATAAACCGAATAAACAAAAACGATCGCGTTAGAAATATATCGAATATCTCGCGTTTAAAAAAAAAAACCAATCAGGTAAATAACATCGAATGTGTCGCGAGGAATGAGAATAGAGAAACTGAAAACTTTCTCAAATCTAAACGATCAGCGTTGCAGAGCAACGATACGTTGCATCATCGAACGGAAACAATTTAACGAATCTACATATCGGACAAAATAACTGGGTGATTTGAAAGTTGTTGCGAGACTACGCGCGAGAGGTTTCACATGCGTAGCATGGTCAATGTGACGCATCAGGTGTCAGTCACCTCGAAACAAGATTCCACGATTCCGCGATATATTTATCGACAAAATTTCCAAACGACTCGTCAGTTTTGGAATTTTATCTCATTCCTAGACTCTTTAGCCGCGCGTTGACGATAATCAAAGCTCAACAAACGACAAGGGTAAAACGAAAATATTTCTCTTAACCTAGAACTCACCGGAAAGAAGTCGTGTGCAACACGCTGCGACCGCTTCTCCTTGCCAATAAATCGGTGGAACCCTCTTCACGATTTTTCACCGACGTCAGCACCAACGAAAGGTTTAAAACACTCACGTTATCCGATCTAGTCGCACGAGAAAGACAACGCTCACCGCGTGACAAAGAAACAGGTGTAACGCACCACACTGCCCGGTGGATCAGCTGCGACTACAATAGCGCGCTAGACGCGGTGGTGGCGACGCGAACTACTCGCCGCAAGTCTCAACGCGACGGACAACACACACTACGTGATCAAAACAACGCCCGATGATCTTCGAGAGTCGAACATAAACAACGAGGTATTTGAAAGTCATATTCTTATTCGCGATTATTTTAACGTTACGCGTTGCAATGTATTATTACTGTCGTCAGTATTTAAGCATGAACGTATGAACTTATCTCGAACTTGCTGATTTACCGATAATTCTTTACGACTAGATTTGTTAGTTTCGATTCGGGGAAGTGGCAGTGAAATGTTTTATACGTCGTGACATCCGCACGATGATTGTTACTCATTGCATATATTTCACGATTGTTTAGGCTGTGATAAGGATTATCGACGACTAGTAACGATTCGATGTATCATATTCGTAACTTTTATCGGTGATCATTAAAACAAGCCAGTGATATGCGACCGCGAGTACGAGATGCGACGCGCACACAACCAGTCCATGCAACGATCTACGACGAACTGGCAATGGCGATCGCTCGTGATCAGTATATGGTAACTGCCGACAGAGGGTCAAAGTCACGTGTCGCGCAAACGGCATGATACTTACCGAACCGACTTCTACGCTCGTACAACGATTCGATTCGAGTAATATTTCATGAATTTTCAGCGTATCAATTGTATCAAATATATAATATATACGAAGATAATGTCATTTCGCATTCTTCGTAGATATTCGGGAATAATATTATGTCTCGACGTTTCACATTCTACTTCGTAACCAACAGTTGATATCGCCCGGCAAAATTATCCAATAGCCTATGTACATTCGACGGCATTCCGAAATGGTTACCGCGGCGAAGTACGAAAATCGCAATGTGGGTAAAAATCCAAGTTGAAAGTGGTTTTTATTGTTAGCAGACAATAAATGCGCGCAGTAAATGTAATTTTTGACAAATCATATATCTTGCCGGCTACAGACAATCCAGACAGCATAATTATTGATAACACGATACACCACTCACGTGAGCCTATGATTTTTTAGAATAGGTTATATAACCTCAAAAAATGGAGTTCCGTCAGCTACTCAACCATCATGGTAATTCCAATTGAACGTTATTTGTTTCGTTCCTTGGGAGAGATTCTTTATCTCACGAATACTAATCAAACTGTGATCCAATGAATTTCGATAACGGCATAATTTGTTTCAAGCACTGTTCCGACAAAACGATATTTTGCAAACAAGTCGAAGACGTTTGTCCTGTTTGCGATCAAACTATATCTGACTACGCGTTAGAACCATTTCGATTGCCAGATTACTTCATCAAAGCTTCCGACTCCCCTGTTAGCGTTGTAATTCGTCCATCGTCAGGTACATTTGTCAATGATTACGTTGTCGCGGATGATCTGCATATCGGTATTGTTGATTCTACGGGAGCAATCGTCGAGTTCGATAAGCAAGGCATAATTAGAAACGATTTTTCCAATTGGCAGAACTGTTTACCGTTGAAGCTAGTTCCCGAGGCCTGGAACGATCATTGGGATCAGACTATAGAAACTATATGCGCCGAGCAGAGATGGTCTGCTCGATCCTATGACGAATATAATTTCAATTGCTTCAACTTTGTGCTGGAATATTTGAAAAAGTTAAACTACAAAGAACTGAAATTCACTAACAAGGAAGATTTCTGTAGCAACATTATTATTCCAAAAATTCAAGATGCTTTGAAGTACGTTTCGATTTACAGGAAATTGAGCAATGCCAATTATCTTATCGTCAACTAGCTAAATGTATTTTCTCCTAATATCTCATGTGTGTTAATAACAATAAATAAAAATATCTGGAACAATGTCTATCTCGCGATTGAAATACACCGGTATAATCGGTTTTAAATGTAACCGAATATGCAAGCTACCAGCAAGGACGTTTGTTAGTGATAATTGGCAAGAGACGGTTGATGTAATCGTTGTGGGGGGTGGACATGCCGGTACGGAAGCTTGCGCCGCCGCTGCTAGAATGGGAGCAAAGACATTGCTGGTGACTCACAAGAAAAGTACCGTTGGTATGTGATTGGTGGATCGATCGCTGCTCGTTCGGAGTTGACTGTAATTCTGTATTATAGGAGAAATGTCTTGCAATCCATCCTTTGGTGGGATTGGGAAAGGACATTTGATGAGAGAAGTGGATGCACTCGACGGTGTTTGCGCCCGCATCTGCGATATTTCCGGAGTCCACTACAAGATTCTAAATCGTCGAAAAGGTCCAGCGGTATGGGGACTCAGGGCGCAAATAGATCGAGTGTTGTACAAGAGAAATCTGCAGGCGGAACTCTTCGCAACTCCTGGTCTACGTATCTGCGAATCTCCGGTCGAAGATCTGATTCTTAGAGACGACTCGCATCGTTGTTGCGGAGTTGTACTGAGTAAATTTCATTCTCGTTTGTCCCGAGACTACATTCGGACCTCGCATCGATACTCGACAAATTGTTGCAGGAGATGGAACAAGGATATACAGCAAAGCTGTGGTTATCACGACGGGAACTTTTTTGAATGGCCAAATCAATATCGGCCTGACGAAAAGACCTGCGGGAAGAATTGGCGACGAGCCGAGTATAGGTTTAGCAAATACTTTGGACACTCTGGGATTTCGTATGGGAAGACTTAAAACTGGTAAAGCAATGATTTTAGAAATTGATCGTTAGACAGAGCGGATCAATTGAGATTTCGACGTAGGTACTCCTCCGAGAATCGTCAAGTCAACCATCGACTTCTCCAAGTGCATACTGCACGAGGCGGATGAATCACCGGAACCGTTTTCATTCATGAACGATTCCGTATGGATTCGACCAGAAGACCAGCTACCCTGTTATTCAACATATACGGATCAGAACATGGCAAAAATAGTAAAAGATAATTTGCACTGCAACGTACACGTCACCGAAGAGGTGACTGGTCCGAGATACTGTCCCAGCATCGAAAGTAAAATCCTAAAGTTTGAGGCCTCGAAACACCAGATCTGGCTCGAACCCGAAGGGTTCGATTCTCCTCTGATATACCCTGGTGGACTTTCGTGTACTTTGCCAGAGGATAAACAGCGAGAACTAGTGCGATGTATGCTCGGATTAGAAAATGCTGAAATTGGTAATTTGAGAGATCAATGTGCATTGTCAATATTGTGGTTGTTCAGAGAATTTCCAATAACGACGAGTTCTAAAATAATTGTTGACAGCACGACCGGGATACGGGGTCGAGTATGATTATATAGATCCAAGGGAATTAACTTACGAATTAGAAACGCGAAGAATACCAGGTTTATTTCTGGCTGGACAAATCAACGGTACTACAGGATACGAAGAGGCCGCCGCTCAGGGAATCGTTGCCGGTGCAAACGCCGCAGCAAAGGTTTTAGCAATCCGTGAAACTAATCCTTGAAGTTAATCTAATTCTTTGCTCTCAACCAAACCCCACATCCAAGAAATGATTGGATATATTCCCTGTACAATGAGAGATCCACTGCTGCCTCATATCCATAAACGAGAAACCTCTCCCAAATTCTTCCATGTTCCCTTCCGATCTTTCGAATGCGAGGGCAACGTTCTATCGTTTCATTCCTCAACTTCTGAAATCCAAATGAACGACTACAGTTTTTCCATTCTGACAATTGCATACGTCACTTCAGGTATTGAATAAACCACCGCTGATAATCAACCGAACGGAGGGATACATAGGTGTCTTGATCGATGATCTCACTACTCAAGGGACATCGGAACCTTATAGGATGTTCACAAGTCGTGCAGAATTCCGCCTCAGTCTTCGTCCAGACAATGCTGACCAGAGACTGACGGAAAAGGGGTACGTGACAGGCTGCGTGTCAACGGAGAGATTCAGTAAAACGCAGTCGATGCAGCAACGACTCGACGAGGCTATAAATGTATTGGAATCTGTGAGCAAGCTCACGACACAGTGGCAGCAAATCTTACATATAAAAACAAGTAACAAGATAGTGTACAAAACGGCCTTCGACGTGTTGGGCATAACGAACTATAACGTCAGTGTTGAAACAATGATCGAGCGCATGCCAGAGACTTTCGGTAATTTAAACATAGACTCGGCGATAGCCAAACGATTGAAGGTAACGCATTTCAGGTTAATCATAGCTTTGCCCAGTAATCTGATTCTCAAACGTGACTTTCGATTTCCAGATTCAGGCAACTTACGCTCGAGCCGTCGCAGAGCAATTGAAGGACGTGATCGAGGTGAGAAGACACGAAGAAATGGTGATCCCAACGAGCATCGATTATAACTTGTAAGTCTGATATTGGGCTGAGAAGACCACTTTGAGTTAACGTTAGTTCCCATTACGTGCGCTATTTCTTGTTGCTATCATAAACGGAATAAATGACTCTGCTTGAAAAAATTTCCTGGATAGAACAACAGCTGTAATCGACATTTCAACTAATTTGCTTACGTTACAGAGCTTCTCTGAACTTCTCAATAGAGGAGAGAGAAAAGTTGATGATGGCTCAGCCGCAAACGGTGAGTGTTGTTTATTTCTCTGCCGAGTTCTTTGTTCACGGATTATTTATACGTCGACGGTTTGCTTGATTGCGTTTCAGATCGCTGCTGCGAGCAGAATACCTGGCGTTACTCCGTCATCGATATTGAGGCTGTTGCACTTCGTGAAACAAAGATCCAGAATAAAATCGTTCCAGACTTTGTGAACGGGACTCGATGATTTTGGTCAATAAATTTTCATTCATCTAAACTTCTCTGACCAACAGCTACCAACCTACTACAATAATAATTCTCTGTTATTTATAGAAGACCAGTCGAATTGATGTTGCCGTTTGGCGAACGCATGCGAATGAACTCGGTGTTGAGTGATGGTAAACCGAAAATCCGTGAAATCATTTTCTTTTTACTACTCCTCGGCCATTAATCTGTCATCGAGGTGCGAAGAAA
Organism: Arge pagana; assembly: GCA_963969455.1. Taxonomy (NCBI): domain Eukaryota; kingdom Metazoa; phylum Arthropoda; class Insecta; order Hymenoptera; family Argidae; genus Arge; species Arge pagana. The sequence continues at coordinate 18,852,344 of OZ018312.1, read as the reverse complement.
ATAATCCATCTCGCCGAGCATACGGAAATTGTACGAGTTTACCGATGGTTCGGATAAGATACTTCCGGAGCACGAAATAACGGATAAAATCAAGAACATTGCAGAACAGCCAACAAGCTTCGCTGCAAGAACTTCTTGTCTGCTGCAAGCAAAACTTACGATTACCCGATGTAACTCTGTGATACGAACACGAAGAACGCTGCTTTCCCAACGTTCTCCACAATTTACCAAGCGAGTGTACGATTTGCGTCGTCCGTTAGCAACTTGTTTTCCTCGACCATCGGGTTATCTGTAACGAGGTGGATACTTCCGCCTTAATTTTAAACGCGCGGATATTTGCATAATTCCTAGAACTACTGTAAAAACTGGTTATAAAAAGCATTGTTTTGAAATATCAACGTACAAGAAAATTGTAGTCCGTGTAAAATATAACATTTCACGAACCTAGGGAAGAAAACTGTTTTTCTTATTTAATTCAAACATTTTTCTAACGCTAAAAATGATCTCGGTACTTTCGGAAACATTTTCTCGTGTCTGTGAGAAGCTTCTGCCAAGTGGGGATAATGGATGGCGGGTAAGAAAAAATATTCTCGACGGATGTTTATTGGGTTATCGTTCATTTAAATACCTAGTCCTACAACAGATCGCGGGAATGGTGTATACACATCGATGGTATTTAATAAGATATCCACAGATTACATAATATTTCTATTATTCCACGAATGTATAATGTAATATTTTTTGTCTCGTCATCCATTTCGCACAATTCTTTGCTACTGCGAATCGCGCTGTTCCGCGTTACATGCCACTTCGCGTCGATGCATCCTTGCAAATTTCGTGTTACATATTCGCCTGTAGCTTCCAGAAAATTGTATTCTTCCCACTTCGCAGATTCGAAATTCTACGAACGTGGGGGAAAAAATCTTTAATTATTTCCGCAAAACATTCGCAAATTTGTGGAAAAAATAAATCAAACGCGACTGTTGCAACATTTTCAAGACGGAATCTGTAACACAAAATTTCGAAACGCTTGTCATCGCGTCGTAGCGAATAGTCGAGAAAGAGCAATATTTTCATACAAGTATCAGAAGAGATCGTGGTAAAAATCGAGCGCACTGCAGTCCGAGGCGATGGAATCGCATGGGTGAACACCTTAAACGTTACGTTGGAAGTTTCAACATTTCGTAAGGAAAATGTATGGCTCCGTTTATCTCCCAAAGCTGTAACGCCGCGACGCTGATACATAACATTACCATATAACACCGATGTGACGCTACGATACGCCGTTCAAAAATAAGCATGCCTCGCCGCAAAAATCCGACGTTACGTTGCGAATAAAAATCGCGATTTCGGACGTGACCATTGCAAGAAAAAGACGAGTGGACACGAAAAAAGCACGGCACGATCGCGTAGATCTACGCAGATAGATGCAAAGTTGATAGGTCGTAAAACTAGGCGAATATCGTAGTCGACTCGTGCAGAATAATGAACGAAGAAGATCGAAATTTACAGCTCGTTTGTATGTTACCAGCTGTTGTTTCTGCTACGGGTTCAGCGCTCGGGAATGTAGGACTGTAACACGCTCGAATTTACTCATCTCTAATACTCATCGATTTTCAGTAGTAGAGAAATCGGTTCGATGCTCTACGTACAACGCGAACGTCGTATACATGCATATGCCTCTTTACATATACATGCATGCGCGCGTGTCAGTGCAGGTGACATTTTTGTGTTTGATTCGTTACGATTAGTCATATATAGGCGTACGTCGACGGAAACGCGCCTCGATTGACTGGTGTAAAAGCCACCGTGTAAAATGTACATTCAACTGTTTTCCTACGTATGTAAAAACACTCGACGATCGAAATAAATTACACTAATATAAAGTTTTACACGTTAATAATCTCCTCCCAGCTTTTTCGGCGTGTCGTCGTTGTTCGTTTACGTACGTATCGACTGTCACAAATTGTCGTATTCGTTCGAAATTTATTAGCCCGTCGATCAGCTTCGCATACGTCGTGTTCCACCAGGCCGGTCGATTGCCGAACTCGAAGATGAATAGTGGCATTAATTTTCTTATCTCGTTTCCGAAACGTCTCATCGTCCGAAATATTTCGACTTACAAGCTTTTCGATCGCATTCGCAGCTGGTCGCGGCAAATTCCTTCGGAATATCACGCCGAATTTGTTGGGTTGCCGCCCGTTCCTCGATTCGGAGAATATTTCTCTAATCTCTATTATCTAAGCGTCCTCCGACTCTTTGGTCTTGGTCCAAAATCAACTGCTAATATTTCCCACGTGCCTGACGAGCGAGGGAACGGAAGAACGTGCTGATCAACGAACAATGATCGGCACGAGCTTGAAAAGTCGTGAATTTGTTGCCGTCGATGATCGAGATCATCGACGAAATAGTCCTGTGTCTCGCGTGGAGATAAATAATAAAAAAACGAAAAGAAAAAAGTACGCGAAAAATGGAGGAATGAAAAATGAAAGTATTCCCGTTCCCAGCTGCAGTTTGGAAAAGGTGGCAACCCGAAGAATTTCTTACCATAGAAATTTACAATACTATCCGACTAAAGCTACGAAGATTTCGGTGATCCCGAAATCTCTCTGTAATCCTTCGAGTACAAACGAATTTTGGTTACGTTGCTTCGTTCCCGTGAAACTGAAGCGAAGCCTCTCTGACGATACAATTACGATTATTACTCCGTAATTATTACCGGAAGAACTACAGAATATCATACATACATATACATACATATAAACCTACATCTCTATCTCTGTTAACATTAATCTATCGACGGTTGTTACAACGTATCGAGGTGCCAAATGCAGCGCTTCCTCTGGGTAATGCCTATGCTAAAAATAATACAAGTAATGCTATATTTACACGTGAGAAATGATATATGAAATCGTGACAACGATCTACGCTCGCTGCTGTCGATGGAACAAATTTTTCTACAGCTTTTACGCGCGCGTCGCCCCGATGCCGTCGTCGCAAGCTGCGGAGCTTCCACAGCACACCGACTTACTCCCAAAATTAAATGTTTCTCCTTACGCATACCATTAATATTAATAATATTCGTAACAATAATAGCTACGGGTAAAGTACATAGAGATACATTGGAACACGATCGAGCGCGCTCTACGTTGATCGTTGACCTCGCCTCGTCAAAACTATTTAATCCCGGAAATTTCTTACCCGTTATTTTGGAATATTCAACGATCTCCAGCGCGTTCGACCGCGTTTTATTTGTCACGCATCATTTTGCCGTGTTAAAAGGAACTTAGAGACTCCGATGAAACGCAGGATTTCTTTTCCTTATTTCTTTATTTAGTTTGTTTTTGCTTTTTTTCAGCATGCTCAGTCTTGCGTGTACCTCGTGAGAAAATGACAACGATTAAAGGCAGTTATCCGATTACGATTTTCTCCTGTTTCGACAATAAGTTTTTACCGATGGATTTTAGTCCGTCAGTTGTATTTCATTGTTGACTTGCAAAAAAGATAATAAAAAAATTAAAAAAAAAAAAAATTGAATTCAAAGTCATTTTGGTTGATTATAATGTAAAATCGTAGCGCAATCCGATTCCGTGGAAAAATGTCTCGGGCGTACGATTGCGCGGTAATTTTTGTTTTTGTACCTTGAAATGCCAAAAATTAACGGTGAAGTCTGATTTTTTCTTCTTTTTCTTTTCGACTCCTGATGTTTCGAATATTGACATTCTTACGCTACGTATTTAGGTACGTCGATCGAGTTTCTTGTACTTGTATAAAACTGCTTGAACTTTTATCTAAAAATGTTCAGTCGGTTTCTAGTGTCGTAAAAAGGATAAAAAATTCGGTCGATTCGTATGCTCGTCAAAAATGCGTACGAATCGCGTTTTCGCGGTGTAAATATGGTGAAAAATTGACGTTTCGCTTCGTCGTGGTCGAATAGCGCGAGAAGCGTTGCGTTTCCCGCACGTTTTTCACACCGCATTAAGCACGTAACATTATACACATATTATGTATATTTATATAAATACATACATATAATTTAGCGAATTTCGAAAAGATTTTGAGAATAATTTCACAATTGTAAACGACTTAGCAAATCTTTCGTCAATTTTGAATACAATTCGGTTCGATGAAGGCATTTTCGAAGGCATTCATTTCCTTGTATGTATATTGTCGCTCGGTACGATTGATAGGTGAAAAAAACGAAGGAGCACAAATTCTTCGTATGTCGAGGAACACGAACTCGTTTCGCGCGGAAGTATAAAAACCCGAAAAAAAATGATCGGAAAGACGAATAGAAAAAGGGGTAGTAGTTTCGCCACTTTGCGAAAGCCCGGGTAAAAAAGTTTTTCCAGTTTTCTTTTCATTTTTTCTAAAAACAAAAAAATGTTTTTTTTTCTTTAAAGTCTCACGTTTTACCGCGTTTATCATCACGTTGGACGTTCTTTGGACGAGTTGTGGTTTTTTTCTCCAGATTTTCGCGTCGCAGCCGAATTCCGTCGCACCACCTAGCATATCGTTTCCAGCGGCGCTGTCTTTGTACTGGGATTTTGCGTGACGCTGTCGCCCATGCTCGGCATCCCGTGACTCGTCGTACTCATCGCGTTTCCCTGCCGTCCTACGTTCGATCGCGGATGCCGATTGCATAATCTTTTCAGGGCAGCCCACACCTGAGGTTGGCAGCCGACGACTACGAAGATAAAGACTCCCTGGACGGCGTTGATGAAGTCCGTGATGTACCAGACCTGCTTGGGACCGCCGGCTGCCCATGAGACGATGTCCGCGACCCAGGTCACTCCCATTACCACGACCAGCTTCATGCAGACGCGACCGAGCGCAGCTCTGAAACGAAATAAAGGACCTTGTTACCATTTTACTTTACGTACCTCGAGGAGGCGATAATTTCATTCCAAAATCATTGACGTTCCTCGCTCTCTTCAGCATGACAATGACAACAACCACAATAATAATAATAATAATAATGGACCGAGTCTTTTCTGTAGAATGCCTGACCTTTCATTACTGGCAGTTACAGAACCTTTATGTAGAAAATAGCGGTAAGTGGAAACACATGACCAAACGAACTCAAAGACACGACGAATAGTGACAGTACCAGGAAAGTAACAAATAAAATTAAGGAAAATATAAAAATAAAATATAAACTCAAAGCATGGGTCGAATTACATATGCGAGTCTCTTGCATATTGGTCATCTCATACAATTATTTCAACTTCTAACATTTATAAAATTGTAAGAAACGTTACTTGAGCATACACTATCCTTTCATACAAATTAGTCTCGCGAGCACATGGAAGATATTCTGTTATCCTCCCTTTTCTTCTTCTTCCAATCTTTCCCTTTCGTCTCTTCCCTTTTTTGTTTTATTCTCATGTACGTTATTACTGTAGATTTTTTTATAATATTTTTTCTACGTTGTATTTAGTATTATTACCGTCTCACCTCCAGTCCTACGCACGGGCAATCCTATTTATCTTGGTAGAGTTTTAACGTGTGTACAATTTTGTACGTATAACTGAATGAATGAATAAATAATAATGATAGTGATAACGATTATGAGAATGATAATCGTGTAATTATTACACGAGAAATTGCTCATCAGCGCTCGAGCCAGCGGCGAGTCGTTTGTTAGTAATAATTGACTCGAGCGACGAAGATTAATTTGTTTGAAATGCTTTGCTAGCCAAGGATTGCGAATATGTCGCTGGAAGGTTTGCTACTAGCGTTTTTGCGAACTAGTCGTCTCCTCACGCGCCAATTCCTTACGCGGTCGGCGATGTTCTCCCAACGACGATTCGGCGATCGTTCGCCCGTTCCTTCTGCTAAACTACCTAGAAGTCGGCTATTTTTAATATTTCTTGCGAAACGAACGTGCGAGGTCTGCGATGCGTGGCATCGGAAGTCGAGCGATACTATCGGATGAAAACAAACATTTCAATTCGATAGAATTCAGAGAAATCTACCGGAGAGTTTGAAACGATTCGGAAACTACTCGGAGGATAGAACAAATAATTTTCGGCGAGGCAACAAAACTGGGAATAGAACGCGAGGATCTCGGGGAAAATAAGAAAACTGGCGTAAATAACCGGACGAAGAATATTTTCCAACGTCTGGAAACGATGAACGGCGAAGAAAAACTTCGCGCGATTCCTTCAAACGTCCGAAACGAATCTCCAGAAATAATTGCCAAATTACACGCGTGAGAATGAATAAAATTGACGGTGTTCCCCAAAAAGTATAAGACTCAAGTGAGAATCTCGATCCAAGGCAACGCGAAGAAAATATTTCGAGTAGTAGGAAAATTAGCAAAATCAGTGACTACAATTTTCTATCATCATTTACGATACAAGACTGCGATAAAAATTCGAATAACGGTAAAATACCAAAAGCTCTAAACAAAATTGGATCAAATCAGCAGAATCGGTCTGGAAGAAGACTCGAGAAGACGTCTACAAATCTACTTGCAAGATCTTTGCAAAAATTATACGTTACGCCCCGGACAATTTCTGTGCGGTACGATGAACATTGACAGAGTTAGAACGGGCTCGAAGGAAAAATTGGTTAAAATATTCGTTGTTCCTTTTTTTAAAATCGAGAGAAGACAGCTGGAGCGAAATGGACGATCACGGTGTGTAGTGTTTCGGATCGGCGTCGCGGGTCCTGCGTTGGAGAGAAGTCGAAGACCGGATATGGCGCGAGGATGGTGTTGTGGAAATCGGTGAAAGTACCCAACAAGATGAGAAATAGTGCCTGTTATCGGCGGGTTTCGACGCGAAGACGACCCGAGGCGGAGAGGTAGTAGTACCTGTGCATGCGCGGGCAGCAGGCATCCCACGGAGTAGATACATGGCAGAGTGGACGCACCATTACCCACCCACGGTTAATTATAGTCACTCTGATTCACCGATACTGAGAGCCTAGCTAACGGAAGGGAAGAAAACTTTCCGTATAATTTACGGCGATCACGGTGAGGTGGGTCGCGAGGGTGGCGGCGATCCTTCTTCCTCGTCGCTTGACCAGGCGAAGCGGAGGGTAGGAGAAAAAAATCCAATTTTTATTCATCCCGATAAATTTGTTGATTCGACAACGGCACGCGGCGCGCTCGAAGATTCCATCCTCTCCTTGGCCCTGGTCCAAACGCCGCTTACGCGACTAATTTCACGACAAGATTTCAATCAATTACCCTCACCTTTCGTTACTCGCGTTGCACCGTCGTCGCGGATCCGCCGAAATCCTCGCGAGATGAATCTCTGCGAGGTGCAAAAAAGCGCGATCTCGCGACTCTCCTCCCTCGGCGAGTCGCATCGACGCTGGTTATTACGAGAGTGCACGTATGAAAATTATTCAACGATCGCGCGACATACGAAAATCTGGCCGCGTTACTCTCGCTCGCAGATACTATTTCGGGTGGCGTCTCTAATTATTACAAACGACCGGTACTTGGCGCTCGAAATTGGGCCAAAAGGGGTAATTATTAACCGAGGAGATACGGAGGACATTTCCAACCGAGAAAATCGCGTCTCACCGAGCTCCGTACATCCGTCGTCTTCAATATCGCACATTTTTTTCAAACTTTTTCCTCCAACCCTTCATTTTTTATGCATATTTGAATTCGATTGCCATCGCCCATTTTTGAAAATCGTCCACATCGGTCCAAAATCGATGATGAAAAGCTCCGTTAGCAAAAATGAGTCGCGATGAAGAATAGAAATTGAGTTAATTAGAGGAAAAGAAGAGAATACTGGAGGCTGCGGGGTAAGAGAGGGAAATAGAATGCGTTGAAATTTGAGGAGGGCAGATTCTGCGCGAGGAACGAGTTTCGATAAAAAAAAAAAACGTCTCGAGCGATAAATTTCGCGCATCGTGGGCGCGCGAGTGATTTCGCGCGTTACACGGAGTTGTCGCGCATCAGTGGGATCGAAATTGGAAGATGTCGTTGAGAAAATTCCACGTTGACCAGCGACGTCAAAGCATTTCGAGACGAGCAGGAAATTGAGAAATCTATAAATACTGAAAACATGTTTACCATCGGTATTCGCGGTCTCGGGGACACGTTCCTTTGATTGAAAATGAATTCGACCGATCAATTTCGGAGCGAGACTCGTGTCGCACCCCGCCGAGTGGAGAGGAAAAAAACGAATCTGATGAAAAATGTTCATTTGCCAAGAAAATTGCTAGCGGATTTCGCATAATCGTTCCGGACATTCGGACAGCTGTGACGCGAGAAATGTTAGTTGCAAATGATTTCGAAGCTTTTCTGATAAGATGTTTCGGCAGGCGAGGGAACGGGAGAAAAATTGGAAGGTTATCGAACCGACTTGACGACCGTTGACCGTGACACGTTTTGTTTTTGGATCAATGTTACTTCGAAAACGGCGAGCATCGATTCTCGCCGCGTCTCGTGTCGTTTTTTCAAACATTTTTTTCTCACCTGTTCGTAGAATTTTAATATCGTATTGGAAATTCAATTCCAATTCGTTTCGCAATTGTTTTCAATTTCACGGATCATTCCTTAATATTCCACGCGAATTAATTTATACTCGTTTCGATTTCTCTTCAATTTCGATTTCTCTGTTTTTCCTCAATTCTATTAGAATTCCACTTCGTTTTTTTCCCTAGTTTCATTTTTAATCTCAATTCGCCGATTTTCAAATCCCAATTTTTCGCACCAATTTCTCTTGTAATTTCTTATTCTCGCTTCTAGTCTCGTCCGAATTTTATCCTTCGTTCGTCGAAATCTGTTTATTAATTTGCGTTCGTTTTTGTGTAATTTTTGCACCCTCCTTCGTTTCGTTTCATTATAATTTGTTTCTCTACTTTTTTCCATTTTTCCCTGGTTCAGAATTTCGAAAGCATTTCGATTCGAAGGTCAGGCAACGTTTCGGGGAAAGGCTCTCGATTGATTCGCTATTCAGCAACGAATCGCGCCGCTGATCGGGAAATAATAATTCGAGGTTTCGCCCCGTTTCGAAATTAGAATCGAGTGCTCGAATTCCTATGATCGATCGCGTTTTCCACATCTTGAGACTCGTTTCCGGACCTGGACGCACGTCGCTTCGATTCAAGGTTTTCGAAACAATTCGCCCCAGCGCGAGCAGTTCGGTTGATAAACAACGATTAATTTCGCGCGACACGCGATATATTCGTCGCGAATGATGAACTTTCTAAATTTATCTCAATCGCCTTGTTTTCTCGCCCGACCATGTTTCCATCGCTGTTCGTTCGATCGACGATATTTCCTCGTCAGAGCATTGCTCGTTACCTCAGCGACGACTTTCCTCTTCGTCGCACCCGACGAACAGACCGAATCCGATGTACGCGTATAAATCATAGCAAAGCCAAATTGCTCGTCGTTTTTCCCCTTTCTTTTCGGAACTCGAAGCACTTTATCGCGTACAATCCATGGCCCGTGGCCTAGAGCCACTCGGTCGGCGTGAAAATAGCGGAAGCCGCGGAAGGTTGATTCGTAAGACGTGTTGTTTGGATTCCGTGCGGGTCAAGGCGACTTTTCCAAAACGTTGCGCATCTCCGATTAAATTTTACTCGTTAGACCAGGAAATACGTCCTCACCCCCCCGATAACAACTCCGTGGCAGGTTTTCCAACGTTTTCCCCACGCGTCTCGTCCATAATTCACTCGCGATCGACGACGCCGTCCTGAAATCGTATCCTCCGAACTTTTCGCAATTCTTACAGCTTACCAACAAACATAATATCGGGAAGTGCACTCGCAAATATTGATACTCGACGTTTACCGATTCATTTTTCGGCGTTCTCCGCCACGTAAACAACGTCGTCTCGCGCGGAAAACATTTCCGCGAGACGGAAAAAAGCACGAAGCGAGCGAAAAATGCGAATGCAAAAAAAATAATACAAAAAAAGCAATAAATCGAGTGGGAAATTGGGAAGATAATTTGACTCTGCGAGAAAATGCCGTGTGGAAACTGTAGGTAAAAAACGACTCGAGCTGGAAGTGGAACGATTATTGGAGAAGAAAAAGTTTGATGATCCATTTCTGATAAATAGAACGTAGCAGATAAGTGTGAAGAAATGTCGACGACGATTGAGAAATGAGAAGAGACGTAAATGAGCTGATAAAAAATGAACATGACAAAGTGGTGGTATGAAATTAAAAATAAAGTACGAGTCGCGTGTGGTGATGTTACATTTTATTCGTATTTTATGGTAGCCGTGTTTATTTTACTCCGTCTAACTGGCGGAAAGTTTCGTGGTATTTAATTTCATTCGCGGAGTAGTTAATTAAAAACTTTATTTCTCACCTCTCCGTGGTGCTTTTGACGACTTCGCGTTTCCACAGTCCGCAAGTGAGTTCTCGGGCCGTCGCGGCGAAGAGCATCAGATTTATGGCCAACAGGACACCGACCGGTCCGAAGAAGTAAGTCAGAATCTCCATGTCACCTGAAACGCGTTGTGGTATAAATAAATTCGCCGGTTTATTTTTAACGGCGCGAAAAAATAGGGAATTCGAGGATTGGAGTTGGAATAGCGGAAATATGTTTCGTTGGGAATCGAGAATCTCGTAGAACAGGATGGTTTCGTCGTTCGTTTGCGAAGACGAAGGCAAAACGAAGAGAGAGAGAGAGGGAGAGATAGCGGGCAAACGGTAATAATTTGTGGCGATAATTCGCGAGTCTCGCGATGTTTGATTACGTTTCGAGTTGTTTACCTATGCGTAATTTATCTCCGATCAAATAGGAGCTTTACAGAAATATCCGCAATCGGATTCGAGGAAGTTCCGAGGCGGTAGGATTGCAGGCGAAAAAGTAGCGTGAAAATAATCAGACTGTCTTCGATTTTTAATTAAGAAAGTCGAGCTAGTCGACGTCACGACGACCCAACTTCCTCGCGTTCCAAGGTAAAAGACACCCGAAATGAAACGAAGTCCGTGACGTCGGCAGACGTATTTTGTTACCGAACTGCTCTCCAACGGATAACAAACAGATTCGCGAATTCGTTTATTTTCACGAACGAGATTAATTCACTGATACATCCGATTTCGATGGCAGAAATAACTCGTTTTCGCGGCTATATCTCTCTCTCTCTCACGATTCCCCGGCCAATTACCAACGAGAGCAAGAAACTATTGAATTTTTCACCTTTATCCGATCTCTAATTGTTTCTCATTATCGCACGACGCATCGGGCTACACGAGCATACAGATCGACGGCGCCGGCGTCGATCACAAACTCGATTCGAACGTCGCGGAATTCGTGTCAATTCGCCGCGCGAATTCTCGCTCTCTCTATGGAAAAATCTATTCTCTCGAAATCTTAGCTTTTCAGCGGCTGCATCTCCTAAAGAAACGTTTCCAGATCCTAAAATATCCACCGAATCGCGACAATGTCGAATAATAGTTAGATCGGAGTTAAATAAAAAAAAATTCGCTCCAGTGAATTCTTCTTCGTAAGAGATTGTCCAAATTCTGCAAGCAAATTTCTCGCACCGGTCACGATTTATCACCGAAAAGTCCAACAAACTTCTCCGCATCCCGAACAATAGGGATCGATCATACTTTTCGAGGCGTATCTTACATTTTAGAAAATCTAGATAAATCCTGAACAATCAAATAAACAAACGATTCGTCCTGCAATCTATCATCCCCGAGGATGCAAAAACCTTTTCTGCGGAATTTAGGATTACAATTCCAAAATCCACGCGAGTTTACTATTTTCGGTCGTTTTCCGGCGGAATTTAAGTTGTTTTTCCAAGAGAAAGCTTCGCGTCGAGTGCGATGGAATTTTCAAGCATCGGGACGACTCAATTTTCAAGGGAAACGGGACGACTCGGGGACAAATGTTGGTCAGATTTTACGGTCAATTTGTCAGTCTGCGACGAGTGTTTCCGAAAGCTCCATACTCGCTCCTGGAAAAAGTGACGCGAGTGAAGCTCTCGCACTTCAGCCATTATCTGTCACACGTCGGAAATGGATTTTGAGTGGAGGACATACACGATAAGCTGGCTGAACGTATCTCCCGAATACTTGTCACCGTATTCGCAGCGAAAAGTTGCAAGAAAAACAAACAAAGTGTCAGTTCGGCGCGCAGCTGCTCTACGCTTCGACATCTGTCGTTTCAGATCTGATCGAAGAGAGAGACGAGGAAAGAGATCCGATCGGATTTGGAACTGTTCTACATTCCGGAGATAAAGACCCGAAGAACCGTTCGACGGTAGTCGCCTCGGACCGCATCGATCGTATCGGAAGAGAGAGAGAGAGAGAGAGACACACAGAAAGAGAGATACGCACACACCACACACACACACAGAAATACGAGAAGGAGAACCGGAAAAGAAGGGAGATCGGGCCGAGAATTTGCGAGAAAGTCGGAGGCGTGGCGCGAAGTAGGTACCAAAGAGCAGAGAGCAGAGAGCGAACGATCACCGATCGCAAACCACATCCCTCGACCCTCGCGACTCGGTTATCCAGTTAGCCATCCGGTTATTCCGTTATCAGAGCGAAGCGCGTCTCACCCTCGCAAACAAACCTATAAATAATAGCGCGTTCCTTCCCGCTCGCGTTCGTTGGCCGTTCGCCGTTCTCCCATTCTTTCCCGAAGCACGAAGCAAAGCGCCGTGAAGGGAAGGGAAGGGAACGGCGCGGCGTTGCATTGTGACCGACCTGGTTTCCCTTCAGCTCGCGATTTATACCAGCAGCTCGCGATTCATATTTTCCGAGCTAAAGCCAAGACCAGCGAGCGACTCTTGCCTCCGTCCAATCCGTGGCCAAGCAAGCGTTTGAAAAACCATTTGGAAAACAAACCAAGAAAATCACCGAAAAATGGTCGCACGCGCCACTCTTTTTTTTTCTCCCATCATCTGCACACCTCCCCTCGAGAAAAGCTACAAAGCAAAAAAAAAAACTTGACCCAGGTGACCAAACGACGCGAAGTAAAGGGCATAAAGAAACCAGTTTGGCCTTTTGGAGAATAACGGGACGAATCGAGGCTGAAACTCAAAGTCGAATGGGAAACCTTCGAAGAAATTCTCGCAGAAGCATCGTGGACCCAAAATTCGATCGTTCCAGAACGACGACGGAAACCGTATCGCGAAGGGCTCGCGAATTTTCTCTATTTCTCTCAGGCGCCGAATGATAGACTTCGACGCAGCGTCTAGTTGGCTACACGCGTATCGACGAGTCGATATTTAATGGCAACGTTTAATAACAACAACAATAAATAATAATAACGACAGCGATAATGATAATGATAGTAGTAATGAGCGGCGCGCCGGCTTATTTGCGCGTGTTCCGGCGGAATCTAAGATTCGGTTTGTTCGGCTCGTGGCATTCGGAGAGAGCTAGAAAAGCTTCAATCAACGGTGCAAGGAGCGAGACCTCCGGTTGGTCCAGGTTCGTTGGCGGACGCGCATCTATATTTGCTTCGTTTTGGCAGGCCGCCAACGATAGTTGTTTCCCTGGTTATATCTCACTTCGCGGCGAACCATAACAAACACGAATGTCTTACGCCGCGCCTGGGTCAATACTTTATGCAACGATAGATCGCGATTCGATTCGTCGTTTGTCGAGGGACGGACACTGGATGGCGCCCCAATTTGTCCGTCAACCGCTACGGCGATAAATCTCGCGCGCTTTCGCGAAGCTTGCACCGCGAGGAAAATATTAGCGGTGAATTGGCAATTCGATCGATTTACAATCTCGTAATATATCCGGGTAGTTCTCGGTGCTAAAAGCTCTCGGGGTAGGAGGCAGAATAGTGGAGTCGAGAGCGGCGCCAGGGCTATCTTCGTAAACCACGGGCGAAGCATTGGACAGCCGCTGCCAAGGGTCGCTTTCGCTCCTAAACTCTCTCTCCCTCTCTCTCTCCAAACGGCCGACGGATCCGTATTCCGATAGTTAGAGGTCCTTCGTAGTCGTAAAAACGCCGTTTGCAAAATTGCCCAGAAAAATATGACCCCAGCGGCGTCGGCGCGGCGACTGAATTATCCTGCGGCGGCTAGGAGACGAGTGATAATGCGCGTCGGGACTTACCGAAAAACCAACATTTCGCCTCTCCGAAACGAGGCTTCAGAAACGTGTAGTCGGGCTGAGGTGGCAGATGATCGAAGAGCGCCGCGAGTCCGGCTACGAGCAGCGGACCACCCCAAGCATAGCAGGCGTACACGCGGAGCCTCACGGTTTCCTGTCCTTTCTCCAAACTGGCAGGCCTCAGATCTCTGAAATTAGCAACACATTTTTCTACGGTCAACAACGAGTACAATTAGTCTCGGAGTTTTGTTGCCCCCGATCACAGTTTGCCTTCTCACGAGTGCGAAACACCCGACTTACATAGTAGCCTACCCTCGTCGGATGATGAGAATCCTGTGATTCGCATCGTTGTCCTACGCATAAAAAACGAAGAAAAATTTGTGTCACCGACTTTCTTTTACACGAAGTTAGGCAACACGCATCAACGTTAGAGCCACATGTAAAAGGGCTTACTTTGGGTAAATAACACGTTTGAGTTCTGAAAAACGGACTGATAGAACAACGCTATCGATTGTGTCGAATCAACGCACTGAAATGTTGGATGTTCTACGGAGCAGTGGTCCTCGATGACGAAATGTGTGGATAGTAGGAGGAAAAAATGGGGAGAGACGAGGTTTCATTGCGCTTGGCGGAAGATGAAGATCGAGTGTGTAGGATCGATCAGAATTGAAAGAAAGAACTCGATCGAGGCGGCCTGAACGGCGAACGTTAACAGGAATCAAACGATTCGGGCCTTGTCGTATTTTTCATTCAAACGCCGTAAGAAGTTCAAACATTACGAAGAATCAGCCTTTCAAATGAATTCTAAACAGCTGGAGAGTCAAAGTCAAACGATTAGTGGGAACCGTCGGTTCCACGAAAGCTCTCGATTCCGTTGCGCGCACGAGCGAGGAGGGGCAAAGCGAAGAGTCTGTCGCATCCCCCTAAATTCGTGTATTTCCGGTCGATTCGCTGGAATTTCGGCGCTCGAAAAATTGTAAGCATAGAAAAAAACACGAGAAAAAACGAGGAAACGATTTCGCAAAAAATACAACGGATTACCGGCGATTTTTCCCGGATTTCCTGTGAATTTTCCACGGATAGAAGTGTCAGGGGGCGGAATATTTCCGCGGAAGAGCGCGATACTCGCGCTAACGAATGGCGCGAGATAAATAAATCGGAGTGATCGGCGCGTCGTGTAAAAATTGTTGGCGGAAATTGCAAATCAAATCGGAGGATGATTTCAGGGCAACGAGTTGACCTGGCGGAATTCTGTCCTGACGGACAGAACTCGATGGTCAGCACCGCGACGCGCCGGCGTCGCATCAGAATCTCGAAATAAAACGTCCGAATTAAAAATACGATCGGATGGACGGCCGTTAGCGGCTCGACGTTGCGTAATGAGACGCCGCCGCCGACGACGATGACGATGATGAAAAAAGGGAAGACGCGGACAGTGCATTTCGCCGATTAACGCCGCGACCGATGCGACGACGTTCCTATCTCTTCTATTCGTCGTTGCGACGCCGCGAGCAAAAAATCGAGCCCGTTGAATTACGAGGCGATTAAAATCCACCGCCAACAATGAGTCCCCGCCATAGTTTTACGATTGTCATTACGACTAGACCATAGAATTATTACGAGCGCGGGACTGATAGAGAGCGCGAGAGAAGGATTCGTCGCGCGCTTCAAACGCCGCTCGAAAATTACGCCTTTGCGATGTGGACCGTAAAATATCCCTACTTTTATTTACAACGGCTCTCTTCTCGGAGAAACTCCAGGTTTCGACGACGTTTTTCCGTCAGTCGGATTTCACGGGAAAAAAATCGGGGTCTCCATTCATCGCTTCGTCGTCCTCGGCAATTTCCACGCGCGACGAGCACGGAGATTGCGATAGTTCGGAACGATGGTGTCGGCGATTGCTATTTTACGACGATTAACCGCGCGTTGCGACGAGCAAACCGAACGACACAGGTTATTAATCCAAGATGCCGACTTAAATCCGGAAATCCGTTGTCTTTTTGCTGATTGAATATATTTTTCCTACCTTATATTTTTCCTACGCATACATAAAAAAAATTCCGGGTCAGTGACATTCCACATCCTGACAGAGCTGCTCGAAGGAGGTTGAGGAATAAACGTAAAATAAGAAAAGTATTTTGAACGAATTTATTACATTTTTTTGAAAATTTAGTGCTATTTTTTTTTTTTTTTGGTAGCATTTGCAGTTTTTTTTCAAGGATGGACAAAATATGCAGAAGTTGATCAGTTCGTTTGAAATTATTTGATAATAATAAATAAACAATTTATGAGACGAAAATTCGGCCAGTAATGAATTTAGTATTTTGATAATAAATAGCGTCAGTTTTATTTTTATTTTCAATTATTCGATACAAAACAAGATAATTTGTTTTTTAAAATTAAAAATAGCAGTGCTAGGATATGGAATGTTGATTCTCGTAGGTTTTGTTCGTCTGTACATTTTATTGTAAGGAAAATATATTTAATCCGGAAAAGGCGAGAGATCGAGGAGAATGCGGAGTAAAAATGACGAATCGGATGGAAACGCGATTAAAAATGTACATCGATGCTCGTCGGCCGAATAAACACTTTCCTCGATGAGCGAAGGAAGGAAATGCGATACGTACAACTAAGTAAATTCGGCAACTCGCGTAAATATTTACCCAGCGATGGCGATAAACGTCAATCATGTGGAATTGAATTCACCTCGAAATTTTACGAACAGGCGATATTTCGGGAAGGATAATCAACGTTTTACGGTGGCTTTTACGCCGGGAAATGTCGTTTTCCAATCGGATTGGAGACTCGCGTTTTGGATGTAGATGAGACGAGAAATTGGCGACGCGACGAATTCGAGTCGAACTCGCTGGGAAACGTGGATATCGATGGGAATCGAGCGCGATGGGAGGAAGATAAGGACGGCGAAGGGGTTCCGATTCGACGACGGAGATAGGGGAGATAGCGACGATTGGTATGAGAAATTAGCGGGAAGCAGAAGCGAAGGCGTTTCGTTTCGCATAGGCGAGGGGATCGCGTGCTGCACGGAAGTTGGGTACCAGTTTCGTTCGAAGTTCTTAGCAGGAGGCGAAGAGGAGATACGCGAGCACGACTAGACCAAGCGGTGTCAAGCGGCGGGTATCAAGCTGGTCGGTGGTAACCACCTCGCATTATATCTGCATCACGCGTGGAAGGCGTGTCTCGAAACGTGACGTTCCTTCGCGTAGTTTCGCAGGTATTAATCGCCTGTACGTACGGCCATCGCGATACCAGCAAACTATTTCCGGAAATACAGTTTCCAGCGAGAACGCTGCTGTAGTTTGCGAAAAAGCGAAAATAGCAACATTCTCTGCGAAACGGCTTATTTTACGAACAAACATGTTCGCGATTGCTGGGCGCACAAAAATGATCCGAGTAGTTTTTTGTTTTACCGTTGTTTTTCTACCTTGCAGAAGGGAGGAGACTCGAGGAAAGTGGGAGAGAAGGGAAAATTGAGAAGAAAAATTGGCGACGTCGTGGCGATGGTAAGTTCTTGGGGAGCGGCGAACGAAGCGTTATCAAGAGTAAGGTACTCGACTCGAGGCGATAAATAGGATGACTAGGATGCTAGGCAATAACCCTCGGAAGTAAGGCTCCCGCAGGACACCCGGTACGTGGGGACGACGAATAGACAGACGCGAGATACTTCTAGCGTAAGAGTTAGCAAGCCCGAAGAATGCTGCGCGGTAACAAAGCGAGCGCAAACTCGTTTCGCGACGCGAAGGTATACGAAGAAAGGTACACCTACCTGGAATCGCGAGGTCAGCTGCGAACCCGAAGGGATAATAGATAATAGAGACGGGGGACGCGGCGAGCGACAAAGAAACTCCTCTCCGCTACTCCCCCGAGAAACCAAAAAAAAAGACACACTCCGTAAGCTGGAGGTTGGATGGTTTTTTTTCAACGTGCGAATTTCAAAATTCATTGTCGTCGAGGTGCTTTTTTCTCAAGGTCACTCTTCTTGGCGGTGAGCACAAAATCCGAGCTGCGAATATTTGGAACGGATGATGTCTGCTGTTACTTCGACTAGACTAGCTTTTACAATTTTGACGAAAACGATCGCAGGGATCGTGGTACGACAAAATGTGTTAAGACCTTTTTTATTCACCATCAAATTTCCCATCTTTTTTGTCTACAACTTTTTTTTATGGCGTTGATATTTTTCGAGTTATAATATTTACAACGTTATTTTGTACCGCGTTAATGTGGCCTCTTATTCTATATCTCGCGAACCGTCCACGCTACGATAAAATGTGTTAGGACTTTTTTATACACCATCAAATTTCCCATCTTTTTTGTCTACAACTTTTTTTTGTGACGTTGATATTTTTCGAGTTATAATATTTACAAGGTTATTTTGTACCGCGTTAATGTGGCCTCTTATTCTAGGTATCAAAAAGAATCTTATACAACCAGGCGCAAGAGAGATGCCAGACGAGTCGCGAGAGAGTTAGAGAGGGAGGATTGATTCTCTGGCGTTCGCCGACTGGCAGGTGGAGAGAGACGTCGTCCGATGCAGATCTGTTCGAAAATTGATCGGTCGCGAAGAACAATCGGAACAATAGCACCGCTCGAGAAAATTAATTAACACGCTCGATAAGCAGGATTCGAGATGGTAGAGGTAAGAAAAACGACGACGAAATCGGGCGCGACGAGAGCGATAGAAGCGTTAATTAACATCCACGTTGCTCCTCGCCTCTCCTACGAAACGCACGCGGACCAGAATATCTCAGGGAATTCGAATTCCAACTTCGTGTCCGGTGGTAAATTTCCGAAGGTCGCTCGTTCGTTTAAAGCGTTGAATGTTGTCAAGCGAGCATCGACTGATAAACGATCTTCCCACGCGATCGAACCAGAAATCCTCTGATCTCGTCTATTTCGATGTCGGCGCGAACTATTCCAACTACGTCGCGACGACGGGGAATTTTACGCGCCGACTTGTTTTACACCGCGCGCAACAATTTTTAGACGAACGCATTTTCCACATTTCTTTTCCCCCGTTCCTCCATTTTCTCAACGGCTACGAATATCTCCGCGAATTTCAAGGTCGAGCGTAGCTTTTTTTGGGGGGAGTCGTCGACACCGAAGTCGCGGCGCTAGATCTAATTGCAAATAATAAGACGGTCGAGTGTCACGCAAAGCGAGCGCGACGCATCGCGCCGGAGGCGATCGGAGATCGCGAATTTGAAGTGCACCGATCTCGGAGACACGTCCATACCGAAGACCAGGGTCACCGTACCCCGTGGATTCTACGGGTTAAAAATACTCTGACGTGTCTCGCGACAACCCGCGAGAGACGACTGACCGAGACGTACGGTGTGCGAGATGCGAAGAAAATGGGCTAAAACGAGCGAAAGCGACGAATATTCCAGCACTTCGCCCACGACATCTCTGTGCCCGAGTCTCGGTGCACGATCGAATCGTGCTAGGGAAAAATTCGGCCATTTTTTTCCAACTCATCGACGGATACGTAAAATTGGGTGAAGTATGGAATTTACGAATCACAACAGCTTTATCAGTGCTCTTACGTCGTTGTCTTTCTTGTCAATTTCTGTTTTAATTCGAGTTACACCGTTTGTCCGCGGATCGCCTCAATTTCCGAGCCTCTACGTGGCTCTCTCGCTAGTTGTACCGTCATCGTATATCCCGAATCGGACGTAGCCCCTTCGTGTTCCGAAATAAAGCGGAAAAGCGTTATAAATCCAGTTGTACCGTGATTCCGCCCATCCCCTGAATTTCCCTTACCGCGGTATTCCCATCGACCCTAGGAAAACGACTCGCGTTCGCGATCTTTTGTGGCCAGCGAGCAAGGAGTTGCGGGAAACTCGGAAGTTATAATTGCAAATCCGCGAGTTGTTAACTTCGCACTGATCGAGTTTGATTTCGCGCGGTGGGAGGGACACGCGTAAATTGCTGGGGCGACTCTCGCCGAGGGGGTAAAACTGTATGATCGAGACGGGCGTATAAAAGTTTTAAAAAAACTACTCCGCGAGCGTCACGAGTTACAATTCCCCTTTCGGAATCTGATCTGAGTGGACGTTTGATCGTTACGAGCAGCTCGCTATAAATTCTGTAACGACAACTCGCCGAATGACATTTCACTCGGACAACGCCGTGACCAACGTAATTTCAAAATGTCTCCCAGCAAGCGAACGCGACGCTCTTAGAAGCTATCGACTCGACACACGTCACGTTTACAAACGCAACTTAATCGAATCACGCCGAAGTCGAGCATTTCCATTTCTACTCGCACGGAATCAATCGATATCTACGCAGCATCGAGACAGAAATCGCCAACAATGTTAATAACAACGACAACGATCACAACGATAAGGATAATGATAATAATAACAGGCACAATAACGACGACGATGGTGAAGAGAATTACAATTTATTTTCCAGGCGACCGAGGAGCATCGAAGATCAGGTCTGCAGCTCTGTCCGTACTCCGCGAACCCTCGGTGAAAGGATGCAGCAAATTTGTAAACATTTCGATGCCGTTTATCACGGCGTATCATCGGCAAAAAGTGTACCGACGTAAAAAAAAAAATAAACAAAAAAAAACGAGGGGAGGCGAGGGAAAAAGTGCGTGACGTCGGTTGCAATGTTAACGGTACGCAACAGAGGAGGCATTCATAGAGAGCTAGCAGTTGAAAAGGTAGCTAATGGATTCTTGAGTGGTTTAAATGAATAAAGTTGATTCGAGAACGATGGCAGTAAGATCTGTCGGCGACGCACGCGTCTGGTGCTCTGATTGCCGATGTTTTTTTCTTTTTCTTGTTCGTAGCGTTAAAAAGCAGTGGAAATTGTTGAAAAGGATGGGAGACGGCGTCGAAAGGGCGACGAAGTGGCAGCGAATCAGGATCGGTGAAAAGATGGGAGGAGATAAAAGCGGAAACGGCGTAAAACGGGGGAATTGAAAAGAACGAGAAGGGGATAGGCGAAGATGAGCTACGCGAGTTGTAAGAAATCATATTATGGCGCGTTCGCGCGCGTACCCCCGATGAAAGGGCCGAGGGTGTCCTTTGTGCGACGATGTCCTTTGTATCTCCCGTCCGCGGGCAGCCACGGACTCTCGTTAAATTTATTTAATAAGTCGGGAACGCGACTTATTAAGAGCTGCCAATTATCCGATATCGCGACGCAAACTTCGGTAGTCGCGGATTCGCGACGAATCGTGTCCAACGAACGATCAGAACTCGAGTAGAGAGCGACGATCCATTTCTGGCACTCTACTCGCCGCGAACCTTCGTGTCTTCGGCGTCAAAAATGTTCGACGAATTGCAAGCATCGAGGGGACAAAATGTTGTCGAATTACTTTTTTTATTACCGTCCTGAACTTTGGATGAGCGGTACAACCTTAGATTGTCATTTTTGAATAATCGCGCGGTCTTCTAATGAGATTCGATCGAGTCGGACGAAGTATACGCGCAATCGATTTGCTGACAATTTTCCAGCGGTATTTTCGCTGTAACCCAATTTTTCCCGAGCGTCTCTCGTTATTCTCGTATTTCTCAAAATCGCGCGAAGGGCGAAGCAGTTTTTCGCTTCGGTTTCCGTCCGAGTTGACGAGCGCCTGGTTTTTTTTCGTCGGCACGTGTCCAGCAGCCGGTGCGCGTGGACAGCGGTATCGGAGAAATTGCGAAAGGCAGCTTCGAATATCCTCGTTTCGCGAGAATTCATCCCCCGCGTAACGTATTTTTAATGAAATCCGTGCGGCGACGAGGGGCTCGGATGAAGAGTGGAAACATTGGAAAATGGACCGGCGACGGAGACGAGGAGGCAAATAGCGGAATGAAAAGGGAGACGCAAATATTGAACGAAATGAGCAGGCGAAGGAACGTGTAAATATCGCAAGTACGCGTCGCATCGAGACGGACTTGTCGAGGAGTCCGCTTCTCGGCGCCGATGAAACGTTCCGGGCGGCTCGATGCATCGAAAATTAAATTATATACGCTGAAGTGACCTTTCGCGATTGGTCACCACCACTACTACCGCTACCGTCGTCGATCGCCTCGCGTGCCTGAAAGGATCTTCTGTCTCGTGATTTCCCTCCATTGGAACGTGGACCAAGAAGAAGTCTATGGAGCAAACAGTGCTCACCGTTCAAATACGCGAATACGCGAAACGAGAATAAGTTACTTATTTCCCCTATTAAAACCCGATGATAAGACCTCGCGCCTCGCTAATCGCCCGTGAACTCGACAAACGAAAGACGCTTCCAACCGCGCGGATTAATTCGCCATGACGACCGCAGCCATCGGTTTCCATTCCGACCCTCGCCAACCTAAACGCGCTCTTCCTCCCTCATTTTTCACCTTGTTTCTTCTACTCTATCGCAACTATACGACGAGCTTGCAAGCTCGTCTCGAACTTTTGCATTTTCTCGCATATATTATTAATATTTTATTTTTGTGTTCTTACCACGGCTGGTCACTTTGGCAGGCCTTCAGCCAAAGTAATATTACAATTCTGATGTAGCGATACGGCGTGTGATAGCCGTACGATGGTGCGACGATAGCGTTTATTTTATAAATTGAGCGTGGAGAAAAAAAATGATTTTTTCGGATACCCTATCTCTGTCAGATTTGCGACAGGAGTGTAGAATTTTTGCGGTGATCGCAATTCCGCGGAATAAATTCTACTTTCCATGGGAATGCCCAACTCCAACGTTGAAATTTGACGCTGGGATCGAAGCAAATGTAAGGACGGTCTTTGCATCGTATTCGATCTCGTCTCGAAAGATTACCACGCTCAATCAACTTATCGCTTACATAATTTAGCTATAAATTTTTTCCTCCTTTCTTCGTCGTGTAAACACGTGCATAAAAATAGATATTAGTTTCCTATCTAACGACGATAAAAAAGGGCATCGTATTCTGACCAGAACTACTTTTACGAGTGTGTTTCTTAACGTAGTTCGATAAACGGCTCGCGCATGTACGGTTCAAGGGGACCACTGTGTGGCCGCTTAAAAAAAGGTGAAGTTTGGCGTTTTTTTCAGAGATAAGTACCTATTGCATCGAATGTTTTGAAATTTGTTTAACGATTACGGGGTAATTTTTGTGAACGAAAAAATTGGATTTTCAGCGAGTTACTCGCCGTCTCCCAAGAAATAAAGATGTTTTCCGTTTCTCCTCGTTGCCAATTATTTTCCTTGCGAACGGGGTGAGTTTCTTAGAATTGGGAGAAAAGCCGCGAATCGCGTGGACGAAAAATGGCGACGGTATGAAATTGACGCGTTACCGATGTCACCCACGCGCGTCTCTCGCCGCGAATTAATCGAGTCAGCAGATCCAGCGAACGTGACCGCGCCAATCCGTCGAGATAAATCCTTGGGATCGAGCGGCGAGTATTTTTCCCTCATTTTTTTTTGTTTTTTTTTTCCTTCTTGCTTTCCATTCCTCTTTATTTTTCCCTCCGCGCGGTGCTCCGCATCCTGTGAAAACAACGTTGCACCGGCGGCGCCCGCGGCGCGTATTGCCTGCCTTCCCGATTTCTCATCCGCTCGACGCTCAGCGCGGCGTGAACCGGGCCGGCGCAGGGAACGCGAATCGGCTTTGCCACGGCGAGTAATTAACAGAGTTACCAGCGAAAGCTAATCAATTGGCAGTGAAGCCGCAAATGCGAACGGAACGGGAAATATTAATTATCGCTCGGTTCTCGTCTACGCGCACGTGAGCTTCCGTCACCGAGGTTTCGCCCGCAACTTTGCCAAGCTTTTCTCTTCCTCCCTCTCTCGCTCTCTCTCTCTCTCTCTCTCTCTCTCTCTCTCTCTCTTTCTCTCGCTGTACGCCCCGAAGGAAGGGGTCGCCGTTTTCGATCGTGAATCACCAAGCTCGTCGGTTTTTCCGACAATATTTTACTACGCGACCGAGGCTCGAGGGTTCGGCTTTGGAATCCGTCCTCGAATCGAATCTCGCGATAATCAGGCTTTCCGAATAACTACGAATCAAATCGGCTGGAATCGAGAGAAAGAAATTTTTTGGGCGTGGCGAAAATTTGTGACGGATAAAATGCCAAATATATGGAAAATGGTAACAGCATTGCTTGTTGCTCGCTGACCGTTTTTTTTTATTTGAATGTATAAAATCGTCACCGAAGAATAACATTTTTGTGTCGCAAAACTGAAAAACAGGTTGAAAAATAATTTAAAAGGTCGAAGAAAATCAGCGAAGACTGGCAAACAGACTCGCGGGAGACAAAATGAGAAAAAGATGAAAGAAAGTAGAGAAAGAAAAAAAGTTGGAGAACAGAAAACGATGAAAAGAAGATGATAAAAAATGTAGTAAATGGTTTTTTACCAAATAAAATAGAATGAACTTCAATTGCAATACATATTCAGTTTTTCAATTAATTTCGGTAGAGTCAGATCAATTAGGCGCGTAATTGATTGCCTGTTAGTTCTCTCGGAGGAATTTTGCGGCAACCCGATTTTATTTTGTACCAGTTTCCCACGATATGTTAGATTTGGTGAAAATCCCGTTTTTCGAGTTGTACCGTTGTTCCGCGCATCGCGTCAAGTGCAGCGAGGAGGACTAAAATTGGTTGCGTCTCTCGCGGTGAAGAATTAATTCCGATAATGAGATACATATTCGACACGTATGCAAATAGGAGGGAATAGGAAATAGCACGCGCGTGAGAAACGTATTGCGATAACAGTTGCTCTTCGCAGAGAGAGAGAGAGAGAAACGTTACGGGGCATAGATTCGACGCGTGACGCTCCAGGTGGAAATTGCAGTATACTTGCGTGGATCGGAATATCGGAAAGCAATTACGTGTAAATTATAGATGGCGAACGTCGTCGTTACAATAATTCCATCGTCATTATTAGCAAACGGCGCAGCACGGCGAATGCGACGAGGATCGCCGCAGGAAGAGCCTCTACACCTCGGGGTAGGAGTCGCGACTCGTCGTTGCATAATTCACGAAAGAATGCGCCGTTATCGCGCCACACATGCTTGTCGATTGGAATTGGTCTGTTACCACCGTCTTTTCATCTCTACCGACGCTGAACCCATCAGCGATCAACATTTCGAACGGTAAGTCGAGTTACGCGCTGGAATCCTCGCTCGTTTGTCATCAGCTGCACGTATTCATCGGCGCATCGCGCGAAGGACGCGTTACGAAACGCCGGACAACCTTCGACGATTATCCGCGGTAGCTCACCTTACTCGGAAGCGATTTCCCATTTTCCGAGAACCGGGGCAAAAAAATTTTTTTTTTCTGAACAACAAAACTGAAACGCGCAAAGCCGCGAAGGGGTGGCGGGACTTCCCATCGGGCCAAAACGAGGGAGACGAAGAAAACCGTAGGAAGAATACCGAGCGAAAAAAATACGGCGAGGCTGTGACAACTGGACATTTTCGCCATTAAATACTTGGCTTTCTACATTCCTTTCTTCGGCTCGCGTTAGTCAGCGTATCGTCACGGCGCTTGATCCATCCTCGGCGATCCTCGTCGTGCGTCACCCGACGTCCGTTTCCTCGCTCTTCCCTTTTTCCTCCCACAGCGTTCCTTTTGCCCCGATTTTCCTGGGGCTCGCGCGGGCAGACTCGAGATGACCTTGAACCGAGTCGAGCGTTGCGTTTCGCGGAAGAAACCAACGGAGAACAAGTCGTGGCGTGGCGGTACCGGAAGCCACGCGGCATCGAGAAATACCGCCGAATGTCGGCATCTGTCGCCGATGACCTTGAGCAAAAATCGACGGAAGAGCAAACGGCAGAAGAGAGGAAATGGCAGCGGATGAACGGCGCTTGGGATGCCGATTTGGCGCGGTGAGCAGAGTTTCGCGCGCGGATCAATTATAACGCGGTCTAATTGAGGCATCGAGTTGGGAAACTACGATAACGTAACCAAAGAACTCCAGGCTTCCAGGCTTCCAGGCGAGCCGAACGGATGCGAGGTTTAGGGTTTCGGAAATATATCGAGTTACGGCACACAGCTGGTATACCCGTTGCGGAGCGGGTCTGCGGGGTTCCCCTGAAAACTATGGAACATCTCATCAGCACTGGGCGAGCTATAATTACCGACCATCATTGCGCTCGATACCCTGTTACTCCGAATAAAATACAACCGTGCGCATCGAGTCTCTGCGAATATTTCAGGAACTCTTTCGGATCATTTTCACTTTTCTGGAACGAGCAGTTTTCAGAGATTAGCTGTTACCAGCTAGATATATAAAAAAGCTATTACTAGCTTTCAGACGACAACTACGTTGTTTGTTTGGATCTTCACAAGTAATAAATAAAATACGTACTATGATATAAATATTATTTGAATGTTAAAAAGCTAACCGTTTAATTGATGGCCTTCGTGTGAAACTGTTTAAATTAGGAACAAGTATGTTTTGTCTCTTTGCTCGTCCCAGCAATAGCTTTTCTAACATTCAAGTTATATTTATATTGCGCTATATATTTTATTTATTATTTGTTCAAGACGTAAAAAAAAACATTGAAGTAAGATTCTGAAATTAAGGATCTGTTTTGTTCCTCCTTCGCGGGCGATAAACTTCGCGCTTTCTCTTCCTATACAGTTCATTCCACGGCATAAACGAACGAACGAGAAAGAAGTGAAATAGACACTGCGCGTGGATGAACGCGTAGAATTGTGAGAATTCGTTGATAAAACGATGTTATCGCTAGATAATTTCGGCTCCAAGATAATTCGGTCAAACGCAGCTCGCGTCGACCGAATCGGAGGGAAATATTCGTCGCAATCGAAAACTTCGGCGTTGGTTTGGGAGAAGGTGCATTTTTTTGGAGACAGCAGGTTCGTTGGAACGGAAAGTAGGAGGGAATTTTGGGGGAAAGCGGCGGTTTTTCGAAGGTATTTTCATGGCCGAAGAGCAACGCGCGGTCCAGTGCGCGGCTCTCTCCTCGTTGCGTCGCTGTGCGACGAGACCACGGACCTTAACCGTCGCAGACACGCGTGGGAGGCGAAGCTGAACAAGTAGGTGTCATTGTCCGGCCCTTAAGAATTATGCCGACTGACGACCACGAGCTCGGTCACTTCGTCGAGTTCGCTCGGCGATTAGAATTTCTGGCTAATTTATTTCTTCTTCAGCGAGACGCGAGGTGAGTCTTTCGTTATCGCTGGCCTCATGCAATTTCGCAGCTTATCACAAAACTACGGCCAGAAGACTGTTGAGAGAATATCGAGGAACTACGAAGAAACTATTGCGAGAACTATTGATCGTCGGCACGAGACTTTCTCAATAGTAAATTGGACCTCGCTACTGGGGAAGGCTTCCTGGGTCGAGCCGTGACTTGCTCGATGGTTCTACCAGCAGTGCTGTCAATAGTCTCCACGAGTAGTGCTGCTCAGCAGATTTCACGAGTAGTGCTGCTGACAAATAGGCTCCACCTGTAGTACTACCCAATGTAGCGGGTATCTTCAATAGTTAAAGACAATAACCAATGCTTTCCACGATAGCGATGCAATGATACCTGTTCGCTACTGAAAGGATCACTGGGGAACCAATAGCGAACGTCTTCGGTAGTTCAAGTTGAGTCTATAGTTTGATTCTCTGCTACTGGAACGATTACTGGAACCATTAGCAAGCGTCTTCAGTAGTGTCTAGTGACTACACGGTTACTCCAATAGTTACTCCATGGCCAGTGGTGACCAAGCTATTGAATATTTACTCGAACCATTAGAATTTTGGAAGTCCCTCGATGGTTTTGTCCGTACGGCACTTCTTTTCCATATGACAAGTATCGTAAAATCGATGCATCTTGGCGATTCTACCGCGCGTCATCAGAGATCACAACACACTTCCACTGGCAAGGAGAAAGAAGCAAGAGAATTCAATGCCTTATACAAATGAATGTCGAAACGTTGAGAAACTTGCAGATTCTTTCTTTTCTTCCTCCTTTCTTATGTCAGGAACGAAGTACAGCTGGTCGAGGAGGAAATTATTGAGAGAGTTATCTTGTAAGAAAAGTTGCTTTGGGGGAGTGAAGAAGGAAAAACGAAGAGATCGATTATTTTTGTTCGGGGGGGTGGGAATATAGTTTGCACAGGTTTATTGCACCGTCGTCGTTTACCGTGACGCGCGACGGAATCAGGTTTGGATTAATAAGGAGACGATAAAATATATTCAATTAAAATATTTTACCCCCGACGATTAATCAAGCGACACGAGCGGAGTAAAACTTTCGAGGCGTGTTCGTAACGCGCTTGATTTACGCTATCTCTGTACGCGACGTATAACCGCCGGGTGAGAACGCCCTGCATCAGATAGTTTTCGATTTAACATACTCTCCCTCTCTCTCGCTCTCGCTCTCTGTCGGCCTCGCATCGTCGCGTCGGGGCAAAACGTACGAATTGAGACGAGATCCATTAGCGAATTGTTCCGCGATGTTTCAAGAGTTTTTGCGAGTGACATCGAATCCGACCGGTTTATTTATACGTATCGCAAATTCTATCCGCCCCTCGCGAGCGAGGCGCCCGAATTATTCGGCGATCCGACGAATATAGGCGAATTTTTATAACTTTCCAAAAGACGAGCTCCGAAATTACTCGACGCGGAATGTTAAAAGTGTTCGGATACGTATTAAATTGTTTATTTGCAAATTTACGTGGCGTCGGGAATCCGCGATTTATTGAACGAATAAAACCTGTAACGATATCATCTTTTCATTCGATTTCATCCCCTCGGTAATTCCCTTCCGCACCGTTGAATTATTACCCTGTCGCCGAATTTCTACTCCGTTCGTTTTTTAGCCGATGACATGATTACCCTCCGCGTGTGAAATTTGCAAATTATTATGTTGCCACCAGCATTTTTTCCCCTCTAAAAATCATGGCAACAAATTATTCGATTCGTTTCTGAGAAATTATTTTTAATCTCAAATTTTCTTTTTTTAATCCTAATAAATAAAACAAATTTGCGGCTCTTTTTTTTACCCGATTTTCCCGGACAATTGTACGTCACCTTGAAAGTAAGTGAGCCTATCAAAATTAACATATTCTTACGAAACGAGAAAAAATAAATTGCTCACCAAATCTATGATCACAAAATCATTAATTGTCCCATGAAACAAATACCTATTCAAATTTCACTCCTGCATAGTCAGCTAAATAATATAAATAGATAGCTCATTTGCGCGTGTATTTGTCGTTTGGAAGCTATAAATTGTATTATTTTATTTATTTATGGTTCATAATAATAATTAAATTTTAATTAAACGTCAGACCAGTTGATATGCGAGGCACGATCAGGGTTCGTAAAATGGGGCAAACACTGGGGCCCTCGAAAAGTGCGACGGTTTTTGATTGGTCGTACGTTCACGTCCCAGAAAATATTTTTGGGATATTCTTTTTCGACAAATCCCGATGCAGCTAGGGTTTAATGCGTTTCCACTCCGCGTCGTGCCCCAGCCTCCCCTACGCAACGGGGATTATTCACGGCGTTACTCACGCGGAAGCGTGTTTGTCGCGGTACGAAGGTTCGTAAGTTGCGTGGGTTTATTTTAAATTCCACTTAACGACAGCATCCTGATTACAAACGTTTGCAATTAAGCAATTGCAGTCGAGTTTCCATTTCATTGAACGCAGAGAGAGGAGCGTCTTTGAGCCGTCTTCGCTCGCAGGTTCAGCGTGTGGCGCGAAACGCGGAAAGATTTGGGAAGCAGCACGTTTTTCGTTCGTCGCGAGGGAGAAAAAGTCCAAAAAATGTGCTCATGGCGCCGAAAAATCGACAACACAAAAAACCCGCCGAGCGAGCCGAATTGCGAATTTTTGACAACGAAACAAAAAAAAAGCGACGCGACGAGTTGAAGTGTCGTCGATCATCCAGGCATTTCATTCGCATCGCTTATAACGAAATCAGTTCTGTATAAACAAGCTGGAAAACATGAAATATGCCGCGACTTATGACAAGCATTCATTGCCGCCATATTTCATCATTTTCGCCCGATTTCACTGCAAACGATTCTCTTGGCTCCGCGCCAATTTCGCGCTCGCGTTTTCGTTTCCGCGATATTTCGGGAAAAAAGGAAGAGAAAAAAGCACAGAAACAACCCACGAGCATTCGCACTTTTTCTCACGTCTAGTGAAAATGGTTTCCTCGCGCCAAAAAAAAGACCAGCGATGTTTTTTTCTCGTTTAAAAATCCGGCCGGCGATTTGGATTCGCGCGAAAATCTTTATCTCCGTCTCGGATAGTTGGAGGTAGACGCGTCTTTCCCTCGGCTATCTGTAGACACGATGATGAACCGCGGAGTACATTTTTACGCGGTTTCTCAAAAAACTTAGCTTCATCCCCGCAACCTTATTCTCCGAGATAAATAGCCTCGGAGACGTTTCGGTGGCTGGACAGATTTCAACTCGAGTTGCATCCGCAGAACCAACGACGTCCACTTGCCAAATATCCTCACCAATCATTTTCTTACACGACATCTTACACTCCCCACAACCGAACCCGCCAACACGAGCATCTCTCCCTTTCCACACCTTTCGTTTCGCCATTCGTGACGAGGCACGTCTCCACTGCACGTTATTTTTCGTAACAGCTCATTTTTCGCGTAACGATTTCAGCAACGCAGCGCATCGTGTAGGATAGATACAATAGGAAACTACCCTCGAGCGATAAATAATTCGTGGATTTGTGGATTTGCGGAACGTTCCAATTTTTCTTCCGCGACCAACTGCATGAGAAACCAAAATTTCAATTATTTTACTCAACATTTATTTATAAAACCGGTAAACCGAGACACCTCTTCAAAAAGTGACTCGCGTCGTCGATTTCTCTGCGACAAATCATCCGAAACATGACAATCAAACATCGCTACGTACAGTAATACCGTGCATTCGTCCGGAATTACAATAATTAATTTTTACGCATCTCTTTTAAAAAAAAAAAAAAAAAAAATCAGTACCAATATAGCAAAATTATCAGCTCATAATATTTGATTCTCACGCTGCAGATGCGTACTTTTAGAAGATTGCCTTTTTCGTAAATAACGATCGAGTAGACGAAGGAAAAGCTTTTTAAAATATACTTCAAGGCTGCATTTATCGGACCCAACAATTTTTATATCAACATCTGTCACAACGATGGCGAAAAAAATTCGTAAAAAGACACTTTTTTGCACAGAGTCTAAAGTATAGCCGCGATGTTTCACGGGTTTCTGGTTTTTAATGGTACAGAATGTGGGGAAAAAAATTATTCGACGGAGCAGGCTCGTATCGATGGATTTTGCCGTACGGTGGGATTTTCGATGCGAATTCCGATGTGGAGCGAGAATGGTAGGAAATAGGTGTCGTGACCGAGTCGAACGGAGTCGACAACATCCGGTGGTGGTACCTAGCGCGGTAGCGTAGAATAGGCGTTTATTCAGCTTTACGATGTTCCATGCGCTGTTTTACGTCGTTTCACGCGAAGCGAGTCACGCGGCGGTACGAGAAGCCGTTGGAACCCGTAATAAGCGATACGTGTGCCCGTTTCCCCGTGATTCTTGTCACGCGCGAACCGTCCGAGCGGGACAGCGAGACCGGAGAGAAGCGGGATAGCGGGAGACGAGGAGACGCGACCGGCAGCGTTTCGACGGTCAAGGGTACGGAGCAGTACGGAGTACAACGGACAGGTAGGCAGAAACCGGCACGCTTCCCGTTAACGGTGATTCCGATTCTGTCACCGCGCTCGTCGCGGTTCTCGATCCTCCGCGCTTCCGGCAGGAAATCTCGGCGTGAAATTGTCATTGTGCTCCCAGCTCGGATGAAATTGTCCGAAGATACAGTTCCGAGCGTCACCTCCGTGCTCCGTCATCCGCGACGAGCGACGCGGAGGCCGCGACGAGCGACCGACTTCGGGAAACGAATGGCGTTTCGGAAAATGCATCGCCATTGGACTTGCTCCCGTTTCTCTGCTTCCCAGCGACCATAGTGGAGGATATTTTCCCGCCACGCGTTTTCTGGAATACTCGCTTTATCGACGTTTCCCGCGGCGAGCCGTAAATTGTTACGCGTTATCCGTGGTAAAATGACTTCGATCAATATTGACTTATCGACGCCGTATTTGCTCTACTATCTCCGGAATAGCCAGCTCTACGCGGACGTAACCGTGCCACCTCGCTTTTATCTCCTTCCTTCTAACGATAAAAAGTTCCAGACGAGACGCTTCGACATCTTCGGAAGCAGGATATATGTCTCGCCAGCTTTCACGTAAACGGGTGAACGAGTTTCGTGAAAAATGGCCGATTCGGGTTCGATCCTCGGCGTGAAACGGACTCGAGTCAGCAGCGGTTGGCGAACCAAGCGAAAAGCTCTGGCCGATCGGAGAACGAGTCGCAGAGCTTCGATGTTCGCGGATGTAACGACACAGCGTGCGGAGAATGGATGTGAAAAATTCAACGGGGGCGTCAAATTTGGAGGGAAGATTCTAGCGCGAAAGAACGTTGCTGGTGAGCGGAAGCTTCTGGGATTCGGGGGTACAGGTCGCGTCGAGGAAAACACTTGGGGAACGCGTGAAAAATCGGATAAATAGGCTTTTCGCCGCGCTTTTTGATTTCGATGTGGAGAACGTGGAAAAATGGAGAACAAATATTTCTCGTCGATCAAACGTTGGCCCGCAGCTTTAATGCTCGTATGAATGGGAATGGAAGGACGTCTGCTGATTGGTGCGTATAATCCCTTGCGACGGATCCCGTTCCAGAGCTTCTAGCGACGGTCGCCCGCCGCGCTTGCACGGCACCGTTCAAAAGCATTACACGGGGTGAGGTCAGAGAGCAGCGGAAAGCTCGGCGAGCGAGAGAGTTGATATTCAATTAATTCACCATATTTGCGAGTGATACGCGAGCGGCGGAGCTCGGAGCTCTGAATGGAGAGTCTTAATTATGTATCCCTTAATATTAAGTTACGCCATCGGCAACGCTTTGTGATTAATTTAACGGGGCGGCGAGGGTGCTCGGAAAATTGAATTTTTGGCGACAGGTTGCGCGAGCCTCGGAGTTCCGTACGAGCGTTGTTCCGGAAATCGTTCCCCCCACCGGCGAGAGGAGAGCGGGAATATGCTCGAGCTCCCGTCGCCAGGGGAACTGACCGCGGAGCAACCAACGCGTCCGATGAATCGGAACCTTCGTTTGTTTGCACGGTTGGAAAGACGGATCCTAATCACTGGTTGCACTCGCGAAGCTATTCAGCGCTATTCCGCCACGCGTAATCCGCGCCTGATTAACATCCCGGCCGTTTGAAGTTTCCTTCGCCGCGATGAAAACGACCGCGACACAGGGTCGAAGTTGAAATCGACTTCGCGACGAGATTCGGGCCGGAAATAGGCGCGGAAAGTGTCCAAGAACGAACTTCGTGCGGCGAGCCGTTCGCGAGATAACGAGCAGCGGGCAGCGACCAATTGGCGCGCGCGTTACTGCGAGGCGCGCGGCCCTATTCGCTGGCGCTCGACTCCGAATAACTCGCCAACGAAGCGTCGCACGACTTTCGTTCTTGAATATTTTCGTCTCCGTTTTTCGCAAGGATTCCAGCGGAGATATTCTCGGTCGAGTGACGATGAATGCGACGACTTTTTCAACGCTAACGCGGCTGCCCGAGAGGAACGGGTGGCCGTATCCGTTTCCACCACCTTCGTCACCCAATCACGATCCGCGGGGAACGAGTTCCGGCGAAACTTTACCAACGAAACTCTTACCCCCGGCTCAGACGCCGAGTCTTTTCCTCTCTCCTCCATCTTTCTCGAGAGAAATTCTCGTTGCGTTGACGCGGGTGCCGCGAATGAAAGCTTCGACTAGCTGTAACGTACTACCGAGTCGAGTAATTAAGAGGGTCTAGCCGTGTTCCAACACGGGACAAAGTCCCATAGACTCTCAGCCCCGAAACGATGTCCCACCAAGCGTATATCTCCGATAGAAATCGACGCGTCCTAATTGCTAGGAGCCCGCAGGCTCTTCGCGTCGTGGTAGAAAATTTACGAGGATCTAGACGAAGAGGGTATGCCTTTTTTCGAAGGCAATAGCCCAGCCGGAATCCCTGTTTCGGGGCAGATAAAATCTGGAACAGTCGTCGGTCCGAAAAGGTCGGACTCGACCACCTCGACGCCGCGATAGCGCAGATGCCACGGTGATAAATAATCTTTTCCAAAGCCCGGGAAATTCTCCC
Organism: Arge pagana; assembly: GCA_963969455.1. Classification (NCBI taxonomy): domain Eukaryota; kingdom Metazoa; phylum Arthropoda; class Insecta; order Hymenoptera; family Argidae; genus Arge; species Arge pagana. The sequence goes on along the minus strand of OZ018312.1, from coordinate 18,818,178 downwards.
TCGCGACGCAGCCGAACGACGAGACAAGCAACAAGTTCTGAAAGCAAAGGAGAACGATTCTCGAGCGACGTTTCTCGAAGGAAGCTACGAATCGGCGAGGTAGCTCGAAAAAATCGGCGACGAGACGTTGCTTCGCGAATATTTATTCAAATTCGATTTTGAATATGCATGGCCTCGCCGCTCGGCTCAGCGATTCGGATCGAGCTGGCGATCTTCTCAGCCGTGACTTATCCTCGACCTCGGGAACCGTGAAAAATGTGAAAAATGTGCAAAATTCCACGGCATCTCAGTCCTGAGCTTGGAAATAGTCTCGTCTCGTCGACGTTAAAACAAAGACCATCAGCTTCCCTCGAAACATTCGAGTCTCGCGCGTGCGTTGCATGCCGATTCTTCCCTATATTTGGCTGCCGAGTTCTAAAAACCATCCAGACCGTTTCCCATCGCTGCATCGTCGACTGGCAAACCGGAGCGAGTGGAAAAAAAAAATTTTAAACAAAAAAAATCGAAGAAAAAAGATTACCATTTTATCAGAAAAATCGTCTTTCTGGTGGATTCACTCGGAGATCGGTAACGCGATTTCTTTGCGATACCAGCTCGCCAAAGCGGGCGAGACAACCTTAATTCGATGACGTTGACACGCTTCCCGTCTATTTTTCGCGTCAGAAATGCTTTCCGCGCGGAACCAATGGCGCGAACAATCCGAGCAGCCCGAGACATCCAGCCAGCGATCAATCATACGGAAATCGTTCATCCCCCGCCGCGATATTCAGAGATAAGAACGAAATCTTGATACGAGCAGCGCAAAATTAAAATCGAAAAAAAATGAAAGTTGAATAATTTCCAGAAAAAAAAATATCACAAAAGAAAAGTAGTCTTGTCCAAGACGAACGTAGCTCCACATTTTTTATCCTCCGAATGTTTTACATAAATCCCTAAAAGTGCCTCGAAGTAGGGTTTTTTTTACCACACCGTCCAAAACCTTTCGGCTCGGTGATCCACTCTTCTTGCCCGAGTTTTTTTTTTTGTCATTTTTTTTATTATCCACCCCAAAGTGCCACCTCTTTGCCTTGTATAATCCCTTCTCGAAGAAGCGTGAGACAGCAGGCAACTGGATATTTTTTTCGCGCGCTGATCATGAACACACCCCTCCAAACTGATCGAGCAACGCTATTCGTGCTGTTTTCGAAAAAAAATTATTTCCACCGAACAGTCATCCGTCTCGGGGTGGCAATTTAGCCAGTCATTCCCGACACCCTGGAGTGTCTTGCCGAATTTTTTCGGATTTTTTCGTCGATCCGTTTTTCCCCCCCAAAATTAAGGAAATTATTTTCGAAAGGGAGAATTTTCTATCGCAGGATTCGAGCGCAGGGAGACGGGAAACACGAGGATATGGAATTTCCGAGCTATCGATGCAGGAAATATACGGGAGCCTCGGAAGGGTTGGGACGAGTTGATACGCTTTGCTAGACGGTGCGCAGATCGGTTTTCTCACTTTTGCCAAAGGCAAAAAAATCTGAGCCACGCTTCAGCTAAATCGTGTAAAAAATGTTTTTCCATGCTTCAACTTCGTCTTCGGGATTCATCCGTAAAAGAGAACTACAATTACATTTTACGTTTCACCTACAATTACAAAACAATCGACGTTTCCCTCCTCGACCGTCGAGATCGAGCATAACGTAGTTTTTTCCCCAAATTACATCACGCGCTCCCGTTTGATTCGCCCACGACGTACTTCGCTTCCAAACCCGAGGCGCGCAAAAAGGGGGACAAAAACGATCGATCTTTCATGCAGCGAACCTCATCCTCCTACCAGCAATCCATTAACCGAATGTCACCGGAATTTCTTAGTCGGCAACGTAACATGTGACGTGCTGTCTATTTTTTATTCTCCTTCCTCCTTTTTTTCTGGCGCCACGTGATACGCTCGGGCTGATGCGTTGCGAGAAAACCAGCGTGCAGTGTCCCGCGCCTCGTAGCAGCTTCGTGCTGCAGTTGCAACTGCTGCGTTACATCTGCTGCGCGCAGCGCGTTCGCCTCATCTACGAAACGATTCGTCGTATAGTCAATGATTTCCCCAACTTCAACCTCGCTCGTCGTACAATTTCGTGCCTATCGTTATTTTCTGTACCGGAGGATGAAATAAGATCTCACTACTTATCTCATCGCCGGCTCGATCCGCGATGCATCGTCAAGGTCATCGAATCTTTGTCGCGATCAGCGTTGTAAAATTCTCAACGAAAAAATGACACGTTAATTCGTTAACATGATTTTGTGGCGGACAAGCTTTTTACTCGAAAAAAAATAGTTTCAGTGGCCGATGGAAATTTATTTCGATAAAAAAATGAATTCAACGGTTGATGGAAATTTAATTGATTACAAAAATAAATTCAACGGTGAAAGAAAATTCTCGCGGACGGTAAATTGCCACGCGTCTACAACGTCTGAACGAAATCGCGCTGTTCTCGGTTTTTGGGCAGAACTCCCTTACGGCGCGCGGGATATTTGGGAAACGCGTGGAAGTATTATTCGGCGAACGTCGGGGATATGGAAAAATGTCGTTGGACTCGCGAGACTCTCTCGGACGACGAAAGCGTTCGGAATTTCGCCGGGGGCAAATGAAATTCGTCGCGGATATGAGAAGATATCGCAAGTCACGCGGAAGCGGCTCGTGCCTTCCGTTCCGCTCGAGGCTCTCGAAATTGTCACGTGGCTAACTTCGAGGCAATAAAGTCTCGTGCATTTTTCGAACTAACGAGGCGAGCCCCGACGACGTATCGCGAGTTCCTCCCCGCATTCCGCATCTATTCGCCGCTTTTCCTCCACGATTCTTCCTCCTCTCCACCGAGCCGCGACGCGGAGCGTTCGTTTCCCTCCGCTCGCGACAACCGCCGACGCTGCGAACCGTCATCCCCGCTCATCTGCGACTATCTTTGCCAAGTGCTCAGATTTTCGCGGCGACCCCAACAATTCATCCATCTTCGGTCTCTCCAAAATTTTATTTTCCATTCCGTCGCAAATTATAAAAAAAATAAAGAAATTCGTCGGCAACACGCGCGAGAATTTGAGCAATTTATTAAACGCATTGGGAATTTAGTTGACACGAATTTTCTGAATTTTACCGCCCGTAAAGCGTGCGGAAACGTTGGGAAAATGATCGAGAAGCGGGCGAAATAAGAAATAAGAAACGGCGCGAAAAATAATGAAAGACGCCGCGGCACTCGAAGATCGCCGAGGCCTAATTCAATGAGAGGCGGACAACAAAGCGCAAAGATCATATCGTTCCGCGATCCTTTGTGAATACGTCCGACCCTCGTAATTCAGCGAGTTCATTTAATTCGTTTGTGCACCGGCGAGAGGAGCTTGCCGTTTAAAAATGCAACCGCTTTCTTTCATTATTAAAACGAATAAGCTTGAAATTACGCCTCGAGTCGTGAATATAAATGCGCTATTCAGTTGTCCCCCGCCGTAGTGCGAAAAACGCGAAAGCTGTCTCCGGAGAAAAAAATGTCAGATATAAAAATCATTAATACGCACGAGACAAAAAACTGTCGAATCTTCTCAAACTCGACAATTTTTTTTTTTCGAAAATCTTGGCTCGTTTGTTCCACGGCCGAGGCTCGACGAGACGCGGAGACTTGGACGCGCTGAAGATGCTCTTCGGCGCGCGAAAAATGTCGTTGGGCAGCGAAGTTCCGGTGAAATGTTCGGCGCAGCATTTGCACCGAGATGAAATTTCATTTTTCTCCATTTTCGCGCCTATTCGACGCCGAGTGAGGCGAAAGCGTGGAATTTTTCCAATTTCCAATCTCCGGAGTCGTCGCTGCAGGTTCGGCTTCGGTTCTTTTTGCCAGGCCAACGCGACTCAATTAAGCGATTCGTTTTATTGCGCCGGATTTCGTCCGGTTCTTTCAGCTCGCGCGAGTACTATCGATCCGATTGCCGCGAGTCTTACGGAGAAATACCGACAACCACCGCGCGATCGTACACAGGTAGTCGACGCAGGTGTGCCGACGCTGCGACCCGTGTTTCGAGGTCGTTGTACCTGATCCTCGCGGTCTGCTCGGCCGCGGTACACCTGAGAATCTTCGGCTCGATCTCTCCTCTCCCATTTCCTCGTCGAAATTTCCCCGTTTTCCGCGCGACGACGCGAAGAAATTCGAGCGCGACGCAATTTTCGACGAGAACAACGTCGAGTTCGCGGTTCTCCTCGTAGCAATTCGATTCCTCGCGATTCCGCAAAATGGAGATACGAATTTGACTGTCGGCTGGACCTTATACGCCGACTTTTTCCACGTCTTTGCCAATTATTTACGCCTGTTTGATCTCCTCGACGCGAACAGACAGCAGCGGCGGTAGCTATCGACAGTTGGCCTCCCGAGATTACGTTTGGCCACGATTTCTTGGCTCGATCCTCGACCAGACCTGCTCCGAATCTCGACTTGGCTCGAGCTACCACGTCTTCGAGGATTTCGCTCGCGATGACGAGAATTGCCCTCCAACGTTCGCCCTCGACAGACGAATAGAGAAAAAAATAGTTTTCCTGCCTCCGAATAAGAAAGTCTCTCGCTGTATTAATTTTTGCATTCGTTCTCGTCTATCTCTCTCCACGCAGGTTCGAAAAATCCCAGGTTCGAAGCCCAATTTCTCTAATACCTCAAAAATTCTGTTTTTTAACCTAGAATTTTTTTTCCCGATTGTCAATATTTTTTATCCAAAAGTACATTAAAAAACAACAAAATGACTCCACAACGAGTCAGAATAATTGTAGCAGTTACCATTATTTTTAGAATATTTCTTCAGGAATCAATAACTATGGATTAAGACGGGGAGCTAAAAATTTACATGGACACTTCTTTCTGCATGTTAAGAAATAGAAAAAATCGACCACACGTCGTTGGATTAGCATAAAACGACCCATAAGCATGAACATTGATAATTTCAATGACTCGACGTTTTTTGGGATGCCTAATATTTTTGACGACTACAAATGTATCTGCCAAATTTCGGTGCAATTCGTTACATAATTATGAAGTAATAGATGTTAGATACTCTGCACTACTTCTGCACCAACTCTGATGGAAGTATAAAAAATAGCAGATTTCGACGAGAAAAATAGGATAAAATAAAATTGTAGATCATTTTAGAAAATTTCCTCACGTATTTTTTTTTTTTTTTTTACCTATTCTTTGTTACTGCTTTCGACTGAGACAGTTTCGTGGAAAGGAAAAGCAAAATCTGTGACGGGATGCGAGGATTTCCTGCTTTCGCTGTCGTTTGGAATTCGCGGTGATGCGTGGGAGGAAGTCTACTATTTGCGGAGAGGAGACGTCGAAAAGGTCTTCGTGGCAGATTGATTTTCCTGTCAGATTTCAACGGCAGTATCGGGGTCGATGTCGCGGGAAGTCCGATTCGATTTGGTATCCGGAGGGACCGATGCAGCTTCGATGAATACGCGCTGTAGACACGCTCGACAGACTCGAGCGGGGTGGTACGTACCACGAAAGTTTGTTGACGCGACCGATCGTGGGCCTGGCAGCTGAACCAGACGCTGCCCGACACCGGACAAGATCTCCTCTCTACCTCGTTTCTCCTCCCTCTCCTCGTTCCTCTCGCCGACGACAAAAAGACGTTTTTGATACTAGGTAATCCCGTTGCGAAAGGTGGAGCCCGGAGAATATACAACGCGATATTTAGGCCAGCGTCACTGTCGCCTGTCAAATTTAATTGCGTTTCTCCCCGACCTAATAGAACTTGCACCCCGTTCGCAGCATAAATAAACGGGCAACGCCTGGCGATTGAACGGAAAATCAATAAATAGATAAATAAATAACCTCGTTTCTTTTTTTTTCTTTCTTTTTTTTTTGGTCGCACTCTTCTCGTTGCTCGGGGAGAATCGACGAACACGCAAACTTTGATGGAGAATCGAAGTTTGGTGAGCTTTTTGAAACCACGTGAATCGAGCCGAGTAGTCAAAAGCCCTGAACACGTTCTTCTCTCCTATCTGCAATTACACTGTCTGTACAATTTGAAAACTCGAATTTATCAAAACGCAAGATAACACAGGTCTGCGAAATAATTTTTTTTAAAAACATCTTCTGCTGAAGTGTTAACGTTTTTCATAAGTTGAAATCTGTGCCAAGGAGGCAAACCACCCTAAGAATTTCAAAAAAATCAACAAAAAAAAATTGGCCGGCTTAAAATGTATCTTGATACCTTAAAAATACCGTGGCAAAGTTTTACGTACGTCCTCACCGATCTCTCGAAAAGTTTTTGTCCGATCGGCATGAAATTTGGAATGTAGATTCACAACTACTTTCCCCACGACAGTGCGTAGGATTTTGTCTCAAATCTTGCATACTTAAATTCCTAATAACAATTTTGGAGGGATTTTCTTGTGGTTTTTCGACTTTTTTTCCCAAATGGCGCCATTCAGCCAAAAATCAATTAGAAAAAAAAGTCCTACGTACTTTTGTAGCTCTTAACATACGTAATCGAAATTTCTTTGGTACATTACTCCATTTTTAAAATTACAGGCGAAGAGCGATCGGCCGTGGAGGTATAAAAAAAGACATCTTCGGAAAAATGCTGTCAAGCCGCTATTTTTTTTTGTTCAGGTACCACACAATGTAAAAACACTGTTGAATACTCGATTAATAAGGGGATTTTTACCGCATTTTGATACGTTAATTAATTTCCGAAAAAAAAATTGTCAAACTTTGGGGGTATGTCGAAAAGGGGATTTACCCCTTAAAAAAATTTTTTTCGCCGCCGACTCGTGTAATACAGATCGGAGAGCTGACCTTTTTTTGGAGATTGACGTGAATCGACGAGGAAGGTACGTTGGTTCAAAATTATATGTTGGGTGAAACGTAATAACGATGGGATTCGTTGGTCGGTCGCAGGCGATGGGAGAGGTGAAGAGGCGAAGAAATTAAGTGAAACAGAACGGCACGGGGTAAAACGACGAGGAGACAATTGGCAGTGGAACGCAAAGATCTGGTGCACAAGTGCAGCACGCTCGAGCGTCAGAGTCGAGCGAGCAGCTAGGTCAGTAGTCGCCGACGACGAGACCTGTTCGCGGGTTCACCCGGCGCGTCGCACGTCCGCGCGTGGACGTGGGAAGAGAATTTTCGAGATAATTGAAGACTTTCCCAGAAGTGGCGACTGAAAAGAATGAATCCGGGATGCAGCGTCGCGGATTTCGAAGAAAACAAATCGCTAATTGATATCGCCGTTCCCACGAGCCGAGGCTCCTCGACCTACGCTGCGCGCGGAAATCGCGAAACGATCCGTGCGGAAGCGAAGAGGGAGGATCGATGCGCGACAAATATTTGAGAACCGATCTCCGGAAATTGCGAAACGGTTAACGGATCGGCTGCCCGGAAAGAAACTCGACTGTGCCGCGCTTTGCTTTCCTTGCAATTACGGTTTCGAGCGAACGGAACTTCCCTCGCGTATTACCATTTTCCCATCAACTCCGTGGACGTCGAGCGCCTGAATTATAGAACAGCTTGGAAACGCGGCAGAAAGAGTCGCTGCGAATCGGAAAGTCGGTTCTCCGATTTTCAAAATAATTCCATTATAACTCGCAGAAACCGGGATCTTTGAATTATCATTGAAATTATTATTGAAAAATGCGGAGGGCTGCTTTTTTCGTGCGAAGGTCGAGTAGCGACTGCCGATCTCTGAAATTGCACGCGAGTAGTCGACGCGTGTCTCGCGACGGCGACTGTCTCGTATCTCTCAATTAAACGACACTTCGACGCGAGTAAAGAGGCGATTAATCGAAAGAAGTTGAATTTGCGTCGTGCAACGTCGCAGTTTCCAGTCTCGAGCTTCGAATTAAGATCGAATTTATAGATCCGTCGCGTTTAGTCGCGCCTCGCGCGAAGTATGTTGGGTCGGGCGGATCCAACCGAACCGATCTATTTGCGTCGAAGAAGTCGCGAGAGCAGAGCTCGCGACTTTTGCTCGAGTTGTACCGATTCGCACGAGAAGCTTTCAATTTTTGCGCAACGCGGAGCTCACCTGAAAGTCCACCAGATGTTGAAGCACATGGTGTTGAGCCAGAAGAACGCTGACAGGAAGAAGAAATGGGCTGCGATTGCTGGAACAGAAGAATTGGGAACACGCCTGTTAGTACAAGGTCACGCTGCTCGTTCAACACCTGTTTCGTTCTCGAATCGCCCAAATTTTCAACAAACTCGCCCATCGGGAAACCTTTTCGTGAAATGATTTTTAAACCTATCGTCCCATTTTTCCCGTAAGATAACGCGGGACTTTTTCCACATTTTCTACATTCACGATGTTTTTTTGGGGCTGCGCTAGTTACGTTTAAAAAAAATCTTACCAACCTTATTTTATTGTAAGATACGTTTTAATGCCAAGATACGCGAAGACCTGCAGTTTGCGAGGTGTACTTCAATTGAAAATGGCTGTCGAGTTGTTTTCACGCGGTACGCTAGGCACAGTCTGAATTTTCACGTTGAGTCGAATAATTTCCCCGCAAAATAATTTCCGAGGTAAAATGGAAGGCGAGCGAATAGAGAGCCGCGATCGTGTGTTGTGTCGGGGTAAAAAGAAGCCGGAGGCTCGTGTCAGTTTCGACTCGGTGAATCGTGAGTCACGACGCAATCCTCGAGCACTTCCTCGAGTCGTTCCGTTGCTTAAGTATGTATATCTATGCGCGGAGAAAGCCCTTACAGAAATTAGTTTTCCCGAAGTCCTCGGCCGCTAATTCGAGTGAGACGCGACTCGGCGACTCTTGAGGGGACAGTAGGGTGACGCGGTTTACGCGAAGGGTGTCTATCTCGGCAGCGACCCCTTTTCCCGGTTCCCCGGCAACCGACTACAACTTTGCCCCGGTGTCGATGGGGTGGCAGCCAGTTAAGACCCCGATTTGCATGGGGTTCGAATTAGATTGCGTGTCTCTTTTACTATCCAGCTACCTTTCGGTGGGCGGCTAATTTCGCAACTCCCTCGGGAAGCGGCGCGGCGCGCCGTTTGAATCATCGTAATCGTCACGATTAATCTATCCGGTTATACGAAAACCAAGTGAAATCCGCGTGCTCCGTTTTATCCAACTAAAAACTTCCAAAAAAATTTATACATTTTTATTTTCAATTCTAAAAACCAAGAAAAAAGCAATTTTCTCAGGAAGACTCTATTACGTATATATTATTATCTCCTCTACTTTGTGAGAGCAACTCTCACGTACACATTTTTTTTTCATGTACACGAGTTAGCGCTCACCATTGCGCATTGTGCATTACTTCGGCTAGGAGCAAGGCGACGATTTTTTTTCTGATAACAGACAGCGCATTATTTTTCTCACTTACTATTTTTGCGACCTTGAATTAGAAATATCACGAAGTTGAATTACTGATAAAAATACGACTCGCATAATTTATTGCGCTCAAGTATTTTTTTTTAATTTCTTCGACGCTGTACGATTTTGAAAAACTGGTACGAAGCACGAAACGTGGCCGAGCGTTGTTGTACCTATTACTTCTAATCTCGTTCGCGTAACAGAGTCCAGTTATATTTGCTCGTGGGCTGATTCACTCGTCGTTCATTAGCGCGGCACTGGGTCATGCGACTCGTAGATCTTAACGAGCGTGAAAAGCTTCGCGCGGCGGCGAAACTTATCCGAAAGCTTCGCAGCACGATAGCCTGAATTCGAGGGGGTTGCAAAATCGCAGAGGAGTATTTGGCATCGCGACGAAAATAGTGCGAAGAGGAAGCGAAAGTGAGGCAGATTTCGAAAATGCCGGAGGCGAGAGGTATATTCAGACCGGGGTGGCGGAAAAAGCGGCGGGATGTTTACCAAACTGGAGACAGATGGTATTGGAAATAGCGGAAATTCCACGATGACACTTCCCGCCCGAGACCCGCGACGGAGGGCGGTGACGGCGGTTGTTTTTTCGAAAGGACGACCCTCCAAGCCCAGACGAACCTCGGGGAACGATCTAATCGAATTCCATCCTTGTGAAAGCACTTTCGCCACTTTTTATTTACTTTTTTTTTTTAGCTCGCTCCTCATTTTCCTCCTACGTTCCAGTTTCCCTCTACTTTTCCTGCCCCGATCTTCGGACGGATTTCCTTTCAACTACTGCCTCGATATTTCTAAGCCCGAATTAAGCTCTCATTTCCTTCCTCGATCCAGCCACCCCTTTTTTTTGTCTCTGAGAATTCTGAACAAATTCTATACTCTTCTACTTAGTCTCGTCCATCTCTCGCGTTTAACTAAAAAGCTTCTATTTCTTCATCAAATTTTTTCGAGACAACAAAAAGTGTCGAAATCCGCAACACGACGTTTGTAACTTTGTCTTACCATTTGGGCACTTTGAATCAGATTTTCATTTCAATTAATTTTTTTTTAACTCGCAAAAACACCTGCAACTTTTGTACGCAAAATTGTGTGGTCGGTTGCAAATTTATGGCGATACATCACAATTTAGAAAAGTTCTTCATAGACATGCGAGAATGCCTCGTACAAGCTTTCGCAAGTTTAGTACACAGGCGTCGAGGATTCGTTGCAGAGACTGGATCAACTTCAACTTGTGAGTGTTGCTGAAGTTATTAGCTTGGTTATTAGTATTTTTGCGAATTGCGAAGAAGTTCGCGTGAAAATTTCCAAGCGCTGCGTCCCTAAATTATGAAATTTATCCCATTTCGCCGATGCGGCGAAAATACCGCCGGAATTTCGATGCTGATTTTATTTGGCGCGCGAAAGTTGGAGAAACGGGATGAGACGACCGAGCCGAGAACAACTCGGAAACTCGAGTAAATTATTCAAGCGGAAATAACAATTCTGGAGATGGAATCGTGGCGTGCGCCGATGTAAAACGCATTAGAAGTTGACCTTGACTCTTTGGGAAGAAGATGGAGGTGGTGTGTTTTGAAGAAAGAGAGGGAAAGGAATTCGGCGAATTAGATTTTCATGGAAGAACGGAGAATTAAATGACAGGAGTAACGAGCAAACGGTGCGAGTATATTTGGATCGGGCTTTTCGCGAAAAATGTAAATAAATGGAACGAGTGGAAAAACTGGGCGCGCGAAGAGAGAAGCAGACGGGGATTGGCTGCTCGCGAGAGGAGCGCGGAAAATTGACGTATTTGCCGAAGGTGTTTGACCGGAAATGGTATATTTCCTAACGATTGGAAACGACGGACGCGAACGTATTTCAAACAGGAAACGCCGAATGCGAAGCGGGAACGGGACGCAATTACCGAGAGAAATTCAATGCCTCGAGATCGTTTTGCCGAGGCAATCGGCGAAGCCTTTTTCCAAGAGCAATTACGCCCCCGCGATCGAATTTCGGCGACGGTTTTCCTACCACGAGAAAAAAGCGTGCATCATGAAAACTCATAGATTTTCGTCATTTTTGTCATTTCGCATTCGCGGGAGATTTTATTTGACGTTTGCGCGGCGGAATCGGAGGACAATGAAATCCGGCTTCATTATTCGCTCGTGAATCACGGACGACTGGTGAGAGAACGCGATCGGTCGGAATATTTGGCTGTAAATATTATTATCCGCGAGAGATGATCTCACGTTCGATTAATTTTTATCGCGTTGTTATCGACGTCGAATAATTTTCCGTCACGTTCGTCGGAGCCCGACGTGATTCGCGGCTTGTAAAAAAAAAAGTTCGTCGAAACGAATGAAATCACGTCCACGTCTTATCGCGTTCTCAATTCCGCCGCGAGTTCCGCGGAGAGGAGGCGAGGGCGAGGAGGGCGAGTGGCGGACCCGGCGCGAGAGGGTTAATCGAGATTCGATTGTTCGAATCGCAGATCAATAGAGGAGGTGAATCAGCAAGAGTCGCCGATCGTTGATTGGCCGATTCGGACAGGCGAGTCCGGACTCTGGATTCCGCGACGGGGCCCTCACCTCGGGGGGTGCGAATGCCGTTCGCGACGGACGCCAGACTTGCGCGCCTCGCATACCAACGTCGTGCGGATGGGACGCTGCTTTTACCCAGTAGCTACGGCAGTAGCTACCCGAAAACCGAGGGGCAAACCGCAAAAATGATTTTTATCCCTGATTTCCCAAGTCCTTTTCCAGCAAATTTCAGCAGGATCGGTCCAGTCGTTCGACCGGTACACCGGATAAAAGCTCCTCTCGCGAGACAACGCGCACATTTCATCCAGCGTGGCGATGGAACTGCTCGAAGTTGGCCCAGTAGCTACGTTTGGGGTGTAGATGATGCTTCGCGGATTTGGGCCAAAACGCACATCGCTGCTTACAAAATGGCCGCTGATCATTGGCAAAACACAATCGTGCGTTTCGTTGGTTCTTAGCAGCCGTTTCGTAATCAGCGGAGACATTTCCTCCTCAAGACAACTGCTAACGGGGGAATTCGGCCAAGTTTGAGCGAAAGCTCTATGCGAAGAAGAGGAAAGTCGTACCTAGCTCCTGCTATCGTCTGATGACACTAATTACTATCGCGGCTCGGAGAACTGTTAACACGCCGATATATTAACACTTATATCACGAATAGTTGCATCAACTATGTTAGATGGCTGTAACAGTTATCATCTCGCGTTAGTAGCAACTGCAATGCTGACATAGCGACTTCTTTTACCCACGGAGATAGTGCACACTACCATTCTAATAATGCGGGTTACCATTAAAAATTACCGTCCAGAATAATAAAGCTCACTGAGTTAACACGATAGCTATATCTTTATTGATAGTTAGCATACTATCGTAATGGATGTTAATATTTTTTTTCTCCGCGTACGCATTGACGATTTTTTTGCAGCGAGTCGTAACTGAGAACGATAGATTGCCGGGTTGGACCGATTTTTCGAGAGCTTTTTGGGTCTCAAAAAAATTGTAGATCGTCTTGAAGACGGAATTCGATGTTATTCAAATGGGAAGCCAGACGAATCTACCGGCACGAGTTAACGTTGTTCTCAAAATGTAGAAGAATTCAGGGCCTTGTGTTTCAGGGAGTACTTCCATCTCACCCCAGCTTACACGAATTTCTAGGACGATTTTCTCCGGTCGCGCGTAAAAGGGAAATCGAAAAAATCGGCTGGCGAGATGGGGGAATAAAAGAGGCGAAAAAAGTTGGCGTTAGTGGAGTAAAATATCGTGCAAAGGTGTGAAAAATGTGAGAAGTTAGCGTGAGAAATGTGCGGGCGACTGTGTTTTTGATGGGAGAGATATAAATCGCGAGGAAGTTTAAATTGCGAGGGATAAATCGCTGGATTAACCTGCTCGGTCGTTAAGGGTTGTGGACCGATATCGATTAGTCGTTAGAACGGTGGTACGTCAAGCGTAGTTCAATTTGACTCGCGTGTACATGCCTGCACGTGAACCGAGTGACGAAGAACGATCGGACGCGTGTAAACGCGGAGAGACAGAGAGACGCGCGCATGAGCGCGTTTATCCGTCGAGTGACGGATACGCGAAGGGACGGATCGTGACAGGTGCGCGTCGCGGAAGGTACGGAACCCTTTCGTCCGTCGCAATTAGTCAGCGACGTCGGAACGCGGCTGCGAAGGAAAAGCTGACGTTATCCGCGCGAGCCGATCGATGCGGATTAAAAATGAATAATTGAAACAGCAAAGCGTCGAGCTTTTTGCAAGCTCGTCGGTGCCGATCGGGCTTCGATGTCGTAACGATGCCGCGACAGAGCCGATCGTCGGTCGGGGAACACGGAGCCGCGGGTAATCGCGGCTAATTGGGACGAGATGCGAGGGCAAAATTAATAATCGGATGCGACGATTCGGATGCGAGTTTCACTAGAGAGAGCGAGAGAGAGAGTGTCGCGAAAACTTTGACCCGACGAACAGCAGGCAAAAAAATTTGAACCGATCCTAGCGACAAGTTTGATTGTACCGCCACACATTTTTTTAGCCTCTTTAAAACGTCGTACATTTTTTTTCCAATTTTCCAAATATTTTTTTTCCAATATCCAATCATTTTTGTACTACAAAGTTCGGTCCAGCGAATTTATGACATTTTTAAGAGATGAGCATATGCACAGAATATGAGAGCGAAGTGATTTGTTATCGCGCCAAGTATAAAAACTGTCGTGTTAAACTCGACGGAATTTTTTTTAACGCGTAAATTGCAGTGTACCTCAGCAACGAGCGAAGATTTCGGGCTGAAAAAATTGTAGAGTACGCTCAAAACGTTAATAAATATGTGGCAACAACTTCGCAGTTGTATCTTCATTTGGTTTGGTATAAAAAAAATGTGAAAAAATGCTGCTTTAACCGTGAGAGGAGTACGCGCAGCCACAGACACACGCGCTGTTGGTGCGATCCGACGATGAAGATTCCGTCTCACCGACAAATATTTCGCGCGAACGATGAAAATGTCTCGACGGCGGTGTCGAGTTATTTTCATATTCGAGGCGCCGGCATGCGAATTACGGTAATTCTCGGCAGGTAGTTCCCAGTTGGAGACACTCGACCCGACCGCGACGGAACTGGAAGCTGTGGCCCCCGGAACCGTAACGATAAAATCCGCTCGATCTTCGTGACTCTAGAAAAAAGTGTCGGTTCGAGGTACGAAGACCGGTTTATTTTTGCGAAAATATTTTTACATTTTTTAACGCGTCGAGGCGAAGTTGAAAAAAAAAATGAATAGCGCGACACGAATATCGGTTCCGGTTTTCAATTTTTTTACATTTACCCCGCCAAGCTGAATCGTTGTTAGGCGTAGTAATTGGGGATCTGCGCGAGACGCGGCGTACAATGGAGATTTTTCGTTGCCCCGGAGAAGAGCATCTGCTCGCTCGTCGGAACCAGCTTCCGAATTATATGCTTTTACGACACGGTTTCGCCGAACACAAAGCAGCAGCGTTGTACGATGGGTTTCGATGGTGCGCGCGGAACGGTATACCAGGTTAACGCTTCATAATTCAATATCTTCGGCCGATAATTTAGTTACAATAACGTTGAACGGTACGCCGTGCCGCGCGGTTCGACGAAACGAACAAAGGACCATTGTTCGTGACTCGATGGGATCGAAAAGTTGATCGAACACATCCAACTTTACGAGCTTCGTGCCAAAGCCATGAATTATCGCCGCGAACGTTACCAATGAATCGTCAAAAACGTTCCGATTGCATCGAGTTCGTTATCTCCCGAATGAATACGGTCCTTCTCCCTCCCCCCGTTCGCCGGTACCGAAACGCATAGAGCTCCGTTCATCGAAGAATTCCGCGAACACAATAGAAGGCCCCCGGCCAAGCGCACCGAAACGTTATCGAGGGGCCTTCTACCAAACTCCGCCTACCCGAGAAAAAACCTCGCCACCAGCTGCCTCCTCGCCCTCCAATCATCATCATCATCGTCCTCGTCGTCATCAAACTGCTCCATCTTTTGGGCCTAACCGAGTAAACATCGGTCCATTGGCTTCGGGAATTTTGGATCACAGGTAAACCGAGCGCGTTTTTTTTTTGTTGTTTTCCAAGGTCGGTCCAATCCTTGTTCTTTTGTTTTCCAAGGTCGGTCCAATCCTTGTTCTTTTGTTTCCCAAGGTCAGAGCCCAGGGCGTTCATCCAAGGCTTGGACCAACGGTCGAAGATAGTAAAAACGACTCGGACCTCGCATTCTTTCTTACCTGGGATCTCACGGGATTCCTCGAGAGTCCAAAAAATAAGCATCTCGTTAAAGGATGCGCCGCGAAAGAATAAAAGAAAAGAGAAACGTAGGTAGGTATTCGGGAATTCGTATCGGGACTCGCGCGAGAATAGAAACGTATTTTGCAAACGTTGAAACAGTGATTCGAGAACGGGAGCGACTCCATCGAATTTGCGGAGTCGAATCGTGGCGTTGAAACGTACATACGTGGGCGCGAAAAATTAGCGGGCTTTGCCGCGAAATTCGGGGGCGAGGGGCGAACTTTGTTGTCGGCGAAACTATCGGCAGACGGATTCCTGGGGGAGCTTGCGGTGTCGGGGTCGAGCGGGCAGTTCAGATGGGCTTTAAATTTGCGGAAATGGAACTTCAGGCGCGTACCTGATCGTCGAATTTGCGGGTGGATCTGGTCGGACACGTTTGAGCGAGCGTTAATTAAGCGATCGAGTCCGACCGAGAAATCAAATTCTCCGGCCACTCGTTGCATTTGACAGCGCGCTTCTCCCGCTCGAGCATTTTTTGTCCCGACACTTCCGTGGAATTCGGAGGAGGGATCGACGCGGCAGAGAGAACTCGAGGAAATTCTCATTCGCATAACTGCACGTTCAGGCCGTAACCCGTAACTCGCGTCTATAGCTGCACCTGGTAGCTGCCTTTCTTGCTTGCATGCGTTAGCTCAGAGGCGCTTGGCTACCGAACGCGAAGGTAATCGAGCGAACGGAAAATCACGCGTGAAAGTGGCCAACTTCTTTCGTCGAATCCAAACAGTTGGAAATTTTCGAATTTTGAACGGCGAATTCCGAGTAAAAATGGCGGAGTGAGAGGAATAACGCGAAGAAAACGAATGTAATGTCCGGGAAAAATGGGGAAGAGAAACGAGAAGCGAATTTCTCTCGCGCAATTTTTCAATTAATCCGATCGTTTTCGTTCGTGTTTGAAGGCTCGCGAGCAAACAGCGCTCATGCCTGTACTATATCCGTAACAAAATGTTCGCGATTATCCAAGCAAATATCGCGGAGCCGTTCATCAAATAGGAAATGGGCAGAATTCGACGTCGCAATTACAGCGCGTAATTCGAAACCGAACGCGCGCAAATAAAAAAACGGAGAGGACAAAAATCGAAAAATGTAACCGTGCAATCGCAGTGGAATGGAAAACGTCCGATTCGCGGAAAATACTGCAACAGGAAATTCAAGTGGGGGGGAGGCGCACAAATGTTATAAATCGAATCTATTTTTCCCGATAAACATCTCGATATGCGCGGCGGCGGACGAACGAATGACTCTGCGTTCTATTTTCGATACTGATCCGATCGGAATCGGAATCGAATCGAAAAATCAACGTCGAGAACCAATTTCATTTCCGGTTCGCCACATTTTTTAACCAATTTCCAAATTTTCTGGCGATGAAAACTCGATTTTCAAAATTCCATTCATTTTTACGGAGATAACAAAAATATCGCGGATTTTTTACACACGGCCTACAAATTTTCATCTCATATTTTGCACGCGAATATTTCTCTTTTTGCACCCGCGATGAAAATATCCTCGAAGTTCTAGGAAAAAATGGCGTAAAAAGCATTATAATTTCATTTTTCTCTACCGTTGTTAAAATTCTTCGATCGAAATGAAAAACGATAACGTAAACTTGGTGTTGTACGAAAACGGTGAAAATGTTACAGAATTTCTCCGCGACCCGAATTTACATCGAATTCGAAGAAACCGAAATTTTATGCGGAGGAAAAAATTGTTGAAATATTGAGAAAATCGGGAGAAAATCGGGAGAAAAATGTTGCCAGCTCCCGGGAAACGGGAGAAGGTTGGATTGCAGGCACGTGCGAGGGCTCCTAATATCTCTTCGTATTCTGTGACGGAAAGGTTGAAAAAAATCTCTTCTCGATGGTAAAGCCGCGCTTAAAGGTGTTCGACACGTGAGCAACGTGTCGCGCACGTGTTCCACAATTCCAGAACCACTCGCAAATTTCAGAGCCCAGAGAGAAACGGAGAGAGGAGTGGGCCACGAAACGGCGCGAATGGACAATAATATCACGTGACACGCGGCGAATTTTCGCGCCAAAGCAAAAGCTGATCGCCGGGGGTGAGGATTTATCAGGGGTCTGAAAAATACCAACTTTGCGCCGCGCATGGACGCGAAATATCCAATTTCCGGAAAGGTGGGCACACATCGCGTGGAATTTCGCGATGATGGGTCGAAGGAGAACGCGAAGGATGGAAGAAGAATTTCCATCAGATGGCACGAGTAACGCACGCGAGACGTTGAAATTTCTCGCAACTTTTCAAACCAGTCGCACAGCGGCTATCTTTTTCGTTCATGCTCTACTAATCTTACGCGAGCTCCACGTTCTCTCTTTGTTCGATGGCCTACTAGTCGATCTACGGCCACGATCGCGAGCCTGGATCGCTCATTTTCACACGGGTGGCCGCGGAACGCGAGAAAATCGCGTCACGTTAAAGAGAAAATTTGAAGAAAAAAATTTTTTAAATGGATAAAAAAAATTTAAATGGATAAAAAAAATGTAAAAATGGCGGAAAAATAAAAGCAAATTCGAGCATGCGGACTCTTCTCGGTGAAGCGTACGCTGGTCGACTTCTAGTCTAATCGAGCAGAACTCGTCATCCGTCCCGTTAAACGGCAAAACGATGCTCCGCGCTCACTGAGGATTGACGCGAATTGTGGAAAATGCTGCTTCGATGCAGCTTTATTAGCGCGATATTTTCCGCAATTTTACAACGTCGACGATAGCTTGTGGGAAATAAATCAGTGGAGTTGCGGCGGAATTCCTGGGGGACGGAGAATCGAAGAGGAAGGGTGAAAACGAATGTTTATCGAGATTCCAATTCCGATTCGCGATTCGGCGGCTTGGATTCTTTGGGAATAAATTCCATATTCGCGAGGCTCTCGCCGATAACGTTTCGACCTTGGGTTGTAGGAAAACCGACATTCCTGAAGCGAGCGTTCTTGTCCGTCGTCTCGACGCGTGCTGTAATCACCTACTCGCATGAAACTGCCGGATTGCAAAATACTTGCGGCTTTATTCCCCCCTGAACGTCCGACGACGTCGAAGAAGAAGAAAACTGACGACGAGCTGCGCCGTTCGCCGATTGGAAAACGACGTTCCTCGCTATTTATTTCAGCGGCTTCGCAGCCTCCGGGTTCGTTACAACGCGATTTGATTGTACTGCGATGTTCGCATGATCGTATCACGAAAATTAGTAGTCCTTCGTTTTATCGATATTTCTTTGATGATCCAACGTTTTCTAGCTGCGCTGATTTGGAAAATATGTTATCGCCCGCGTGAATCGTCCGAAATTAATCAACGGGAATCAAATCGAGGAGTCAAATTTGCGAGAAGAATTCGCACGATACTCGTCCAAACGCGGTTTGCGCACGTTTTTCGCAGACAGAAATATCTAAAATATTATTTATTCGTTGCGTAGAGATGTGAAAAAATCTGAAAAGTAGCCCAACAGGTTAAAAATGTTTCATTCTCGTCAAAAAGCCCCGAAAAAATGTAATTTCACTTTCCGGAAGAGCCAGAAAATGAATTTTGATTTGTAATAATTATGCGTAATTTATAACAATAATATATAATTCGTAACAATTATAATTGATATGGCAAACGTCATGGCAAACGGCGAGGATTACGCGAATGCTTTGTAACTGCTCGTGCTCAAAAATAATGGAATCGATCGACGATCAATCGCGTGGTTCGTGATCGAGCAGACAGCGATCGTTAATTATTACGATCGCCGCGATTATTAGTAACGCGGGAATAAAAGATCACGGGATGGTCCACGTCACGGATGCTGCGAATAATCGCGCGACCGACGATGATTAATCGATTCGCGAGATAGTGGTTAATTTTTATTCGACGAGCGTTCGATAAGCGATGATTTATCGATCGCACGGCCAGAATATCGCGGACGAGTATTTTCGAAATAAAATTAAAAATAAATAGCAAGCGGAAAGTGAAAGATGGGCGGATGTGTTTTCGAATATTTCAGCTCTGACGTCAGAGAGGAACACTTGTCTGGAAATTCTACGGATATCAGTGGCTCGCTCAGCTCCACCTTGGCGTGGAAATGTCGAGGCGAAAGGCACGAAGCGACTGCTTCCAACACCGACGCTACCATTTTCGTTGAGAGCATCGCGAATTTGGTTAGCGGGGCAGAATTTTCGAGAACACGTAACGATTTCATCATCGACGTCGCGCGATTACGACGCTACTGCCGCGTTCGAAATGTGACAATTAATCGAATTACGATTCGCAGTTCGTCGATGGGCGAAAAATGAGGAATACGTTTCAGCAACATTGCAGAATTAATTGGATCGCCTTCGATTGTTTCCGGTTTTTGACTTATGGCGATGAAATATGGGCTACTTCTGGGCGACCGAAAGGTGGAGGTCCATTGGAGCGAAGATGACGAATCAAAAAAGGAAATAAAGCGAAGAGAGAGAGAGAGACGCCGAGGGAAAGATGGGAAGCAGATGAAAAAAATGGGTCGAGGTGAAATGGGATAATAAAATGCTACCGATCGTCATTAGGAACCCTGTTATTACTTACTCGCCGCACGAGTGATCGGTAGGTCGAGACGTGCGGATATCGCCAATTTCAAAAGACTCGTTCCAAATAGTATTCATCTTTTCGCGTACTCGCGACACCGCTCCGTTACTCCAAAGTTTAATGGCGTTGAGAAAAAATCCAATTTGTCGGAGTAGCTTCGATGAACGTAGCTGTGCTCGGCATTCCTGCCAAATTCTCAACTTCTCGCTCGTACAGAGCTTCACGATTGAGGGGAACAAGGGTATAAGGCGAAAAACGTGATTTTTAGCAAAACCAGGGAAACTGAGATGATAAAATCGGGTTGCAGGAAAATGCTCCGAAAGAGCTATCGGGAAATCAATTATAGGCGTAAATTACCTGACGCGAGTGAAATTAATTGAAAATCGTAATGTTCATTGGAAAATGCAAATTTCGAGCTGAATCGATTTTCCACATTTTTAGTAATTTTGGATGCAATTTTTTTCGAAGGTATCAAATCTTCTATTCTATTACTGTTTTAATTACAGTTACACCGTTTTCCCACGGAGCGTTGCAAATTCGCAGCTTCCCTGTAGGTTTTCAGAAATACCGTCAAAATTTTCGGGAATTGTTCCGATAAATCTGTTGGACCGTAGAAAAATAATTGGAAGGCCGAATAACGCGAAATGGTCGCGTTTCTGAAGATTTTGCGCGTAGAACGTAGAATGTTCGAAGTTTGGGAGGAAAACGAGAAGAGCTAGGATAAATATTATATATAAAATATCGGAAATTGCCGGGCATTTTTTCGCGGTAGAGAAATATTTGTCGGATTACTCGCTCGTTTCCGGATAATCCGGATGGACTGTTGATTCTCGCTCCCCGTTTCGCGGAACGCTCGGGGATGAGTTTGCGAGTCGGGCGCGCGGATAAAACAAGGACTGGCGAATCTCGAGCCGTTTCTGCGGGCTGCCAGCGCGCGGTCTGTATACAGTTAAATATAGTTTCTGAATGAACCGCCGACGATCAGATAAATGAGACGTACTATATTTTCTTACCAAACAGACGCCAACGCGCGCCCATTGATTGTTTATCGCAAGATTTTCCGAACGGTTCCGAACGTCTCGATTCCCCGAATTTCTCGCACAGTTTTCCCTTGTTCTTTCCAAACCGGCGTGACTTTTCCCGACAATTCGCCCTGGACGCCCGAGGAGAGAGAAATTTCACGGCAAACCCTACGAAAATAACCCTCGCCGCGCTAGAGATGCGGCACGACGGGTGAAAAAGTGTCGGAAAAAGTGAAACAGATACGGATTAGTGGGCCTAAGAGCCGCCGAGAGAAGTTTAAATAAACTGACAAAGTGGAAGAAGTGAAAAAAGAGCGACGAACGTGTGTTTCTAGTTTCTCGGATGCATTTGATCTTTTTAGAATTTTCTCTCCGTTTGTTTCCCTCCAAAGCGTCGATTTTAGATAGTTTAGCTCGATTGTTGTCGATCATTGTTGGACGAATTTTTAGGGGAAATTGTTTTCTTCTTTTTTTTTTTGGAGTTCTTCTGGTTTCTCCGATCTTGTTTCCGTGTACTGCTTACGGCGCAGCGAATCAGGGTAATTACAGGCAGCGGAGAGTCGTTACCGCGTAATAAGTGGTGCTTCCCTCCGTGGATCATTAATATTTTCCGTAGGAGTTCCGGGCGACGTAATAACAGCAACGGATCGGTTTGTTCCGCGAAATAGAAATTTCCCTTCGTCGAGATGAAGAACCGCGGCTGGCCGCTGCGCCCGCGGAAGAGCGAGCCGGAAGCGTACCGGAAGCTCGAGACATCAAACGGAACCGAAATGAAAGAGACACGCGACGCGGCGCCGCGACATGCAAATCCTACGTTTCGATTCGTTCGTCCTCGTTTTTCTCGAGAACGCTTGGTCGTAGAGAAAAATTGTTAGGGAAATGAAACATGCGTCTCGACGAATCCTTTCTTTTTTGTTCGAACTATTTTCCCGTAAACCTCGCGCGAACGAAGATAACGCAGATAATGCAAAGTTTCGATTCGCACAACCTCGTTTTTCTCGTCAACCTTTGATCGTAGAGAAAAATTGTACGGAACCTAAAACGTGCGCCTTAACAATCGCTTCGACTTTTATTCCAAACATTTTCTCGCAAACTCGACGGAAACAATGATATCGCCATAAACGCTATACTCCGATTCGCGCATCTTCGATTTCCTCGGTAACGGTGAGTTGTAGAGAAAAATGGTACACAGCATAAAATGTTGCCCGTGTCGAGTTCTCAAACTTTTGTCTAACACGTTTTCCTGTATATCTCACGAAACGCGAAATAACGCCTGAAACGCCGTATCGCGGTTTACGAAATCTCACGTTGCTCCGTAACGGTGAGTCGTGGAGAAAAATTGTACTCCACATAAAATGTTGCCCGCGTCGAGTTCTCAAACTTTTGTCCGAAACATTTTTTCGTAAACCTCAAGAGAACGGAGGTAATGCGAGTAATGCTAGTAATTCCAGTCCATATATCCTCGTTGTGCCCACTTACAGCGAATGAGAGAGGAAAATTGTCGAGGAAACGAAACGAGAGCCTCTTTGTTCGAGATACAGTTCGCGGAGCCGGACGCGAGCGCGTGTCAATACTCGAAAATTTCAACATGTCTGAATATCTCTCCAATTCCGTTGATGGTAGATGAAAAATGTCCGTCGTCTGATGTTGGCGTCAAAGACAGAAACGTTGAATTACGCGAGGTTCCGTCGACTGGCAAACATCACGGCCGGAGCAATGAAATATTGGAAATGCATATACATAAGTCAAGTCGTGAAATCTAAGGTTCGTAAATTCTAGAAATACGGGAAACGAGTAGGCCAAAGTTGTGCGCGCAAATATCGCGGAGTTTCGAAACGTCGCGAGGAGGACGCGGTAGAATCGTCGAAGCTAATATTGTGACAGCAATCAATTCATCGGCGTCGTGCTATTCTCTTCGGAACATCCGTAAAAGTATTGCTAAGCCGAACGATAAATATTATCTCAGTCAGCGTCGACTATTTACCCGAGCAACGAAGAAGAACGCCGCGAAGCGTCGCTCCGTCGCGTTAGAACTACAACTTTTTCTTCCAATACTATTTTTCGATAACGAAACAAACGAAACAACAAACGAAATATTCCGAAAAAATGGTCATCGGAATCGCTGCGTCTCTGCATCATCGGATTACAAATCGATAAGACGCGCCAGGAAGAAGCGCGGGGTGCAAACCGACACCCCGCAGAGTCGCCGCTTCGCGACGTATGGATAAAAGAAAAGTTGGAATCCGGCCACATTTTTCCGCGGAAACAGAAAGCGACGCGGATTTCGGATAGACGACGCCGTTGAAACAACAGGACGCGTCGCGTGACATTGCAGCCACGATACACGCGGTAGACGCACGATCGAGGACGTCCCTCGACGCGCGTCGCGATGGCGATTTTTTTTCTCCTCGTTTTCCCTTTTTTTGTCTCTCCCTCGACTTTATCGTCGCAGAGCCTCGCTCGGCCCGCCGTTACGTATCGCTCCCCTGTTTTTCCACGCGAGAATCCTCGTTTTGTTCCGCTCTCGTCACCGACGTCAGCTTCGTTAAAGCAACCGAAAAATGTCTTGTACCTCAGCAGGTCCATTTTGCTGGATCCAAACAAAAATTATGCCCTCGCAACAGAAGTGTGATACGCATAACACTAATAATTTGCATCGATTAGACGTTCTACGAATTTGCAAATAAAACGCAACTAAAAAAAAATGTTATTATTAATTTTGTTACAATCATTTTTTAAACACCACGAACCTGTTATTTTCCACTAAAGTCCAAGATTTGGAAATATGTGACGATTTTTTAAGTAACATCCATTTCGAATTTAGATTCGTAGTTCGCATTTCGATTGCACGGCGGATTTTTTGTAAAATTCGGCAAAGACGCGTTTTTACCAAGGTTCAATAAAATGTGGACCGGAAAATTATTAGGCATGTATAAAATGTAAAATATAATATTGATCATTGATTAGTCTCAGCTGTTCTTCGAGGGAGCCATAAAATTATAAATATTGAAATTTGGCTTAATTGTGAGAATCAAGGTTCGCGTACAATTATTTTGTACAGCTGCCTAAAATTCGAAAATTATCAATCGTAAATTATTCGCTGTAATCAGAGTGCTTAAATTGTTTGAGATTCGGACCGACAGCGAATATTCGAGTTATTGTTCGACGATAATTGGGCAAAAAGTTGGCCGAACGAAACGACAATTTTCCCAGACGTTGGCGAGTACAAAGAATGGTGTACTGTAAGAAGTGTAACTGTAAGCTTCATCAAAGATGAATTAACGGTTTCTAATGACAGTAGGAAAAACGAATAATCGCAGTTTCCACGCCTCGTTTGGCGAGATACGCCAAATTATTTATGTTCCATCCCGCTGGAATAAAATCGGTAGTCACGCGAACGACGAATCGAATCGAAGCTGTTAGTCTCCTCGGTTGACCAAAAACAAAAATTTGTTTCGTTTGCGCTGACGAAGAAAAAGAAAGGAACCCGCGCGCCGAGTAAATACGAACGATAAAAAATCTGTTCGGTACAATTCGTGTTTTTTGCGACTCGCGGCGTCGTCCGAAGGATAAATCATTCGGCACCACCTTACATACACTACAAAGTTCTCGCGTCTCTCGGCTCTCACCTCCTTAATTTCCACTCGTTTTGCATAGACGCCGCGTCATTTGTGGCTATTATACTATTTTCGTCGTCTTTTTCTCGCAAATTCGAGGATTATTGCTCGCCTCATCTCGTCATTTTTCATCTCTTGTACGAATAAGTCGGAAATAACGAGTCTCGTCGGCCTCCGGGCGCGGAACTTCGCTCGCGTTCGATTCGGGATATCGATCGGAAAATTTATCTGCCGAGCGGGAAAAAGTTGGGAGAACTTCCCGAGGACTCATTTCCGCAATGCTAGAGGAGATATCTGATCCTGTACGGACCATTACGCAGCTTTTGTGTCCGACTCTCCGTTATATTCGTATTCCTAGAGCCAACGCTCGAGGGGCGTCTGAAGCTTGTCAGCTGCACCGAAAGGCTCCTATCGAACGAGGGTAGGAAGTCCTTTTCATTTCGTAACAAGATCAGGAGGCGAAAACGAAATAATTCTTTCCTTTTCATCGGAATCGAGGTATATAGCTACGCGTTGCCTCGTTTATTCTTCTTCCGGAGAGACCTGCCTCGAGATTTAGTCGTAGACAGGTAAAAAAACTTGATTTTGTCTCCTTTTTTTCTTATTTTTTTTATTTATTTATTCATTTATTTTTTCTCTACGTTTCCAACGCGACCGCGATAACTCTCGGCGAATAATAACGATGGAAAAACGTTGGGAATAAGAACAGAGAGGAAGTTGTTTTAGTTCGTCGACGATCAAAAGGACGAGACTAATGAGAAAAGGACACTCGAAACGCAGCCCAAGGCTCGCAGACGAGGTAACGAGACGGCACGGCGCAGCAAAGAACTTTGACTTGCTATTCCATCGAGGCGGAATCCCGAGATCTCCAGAATTCGAAATCACGCCACGTGTCAAAGCTGACGAAGGAGCCTCTCCTTCGGTTTTCTTTCGTCCCTCCCTTTCGCACGACTAGTTTCTAGTTCGTACACGTTTCACTCGTGTTCTGCTCCGCAGCGCGAACGACAGATATAAATAAATATATAGATTTATTATACTATACACGAGGCGTTCTTCCTCACCTAGCCACCTATTTTGTCCGATGTCTGAAAATTTGAAGAAAAAAATTATACTCTTCGGCGTGTTAGATGGACTCTCTGTGATTTTTTAGAGCATCGACGACGAAGTTAAGTGTCTACTAAGAAATTTTCTAAAATTTGAAACAATAAAATTTTGTGTACAAAAGTTATAGGTGCAACCTAAAAAAAAAGTAATTCCGATAAAAATAAAAATCATGTTCACGGATGTTAACATTTTTTTTCTCCAAAAAATTCAATATTGTGGCAAGTAGAAGTTTTTCGGTTACACAGAGAGTGGGACGTGAGTCAGCTTCGGAGAAAATATTTTTATAAATTCTTGACACTTGCTGACTGGGACATAATTAAAACATTTTTTTTTTATCCATTATAGGATTTTCAAACCAACAATTATTTTTACCGAGTCAAATAGTCTCAATCGTCAAGACTCTTGTCCCGCTCTCATGTTAAACCAAAAAACTTCTATTTGTCCCATAATTTACTCTGATATTTTTTCGAGAAAAAAAAGTGTCGAAATGAAAAGTGTTGGTAAACGTGTAAATTCGGAGTCGAAGCTCCAAAAAATTCACAGAGAGTTCATTCAACGCGTAGAAAAGTATAGCATTTTTTGAGAACTTTCGGAGGTATTGAAAAAAAAATGGGTGACTGGATCGAGGAAGAATGCCTGGTGTACGTATAATATATTACATATATAATAAAAGTGGCTCTTTTTTTTCTCTGGAATCAATGACAAATAATTGAGCAGAGGTATAAATAATCTGATATCTCGCGAGGCGTCACGATCAACGAGTTCCAACGGCTGACTCACGGCGAAGGTGAGAGGTTGCCGAGTTGTACGAGACACGCAACGCGCTTTCTCCCCGACGAAAACAACTATAAATTCAAGATATTGCTAAAAAAAAGAAACACAATTTTTTTCACAATCTTTCAACATCACTTGCAACGTTGCGAAATAATCGCAGGACTCTCATTGAACACGACAAAGACACGGCGCGAGTTCTGAAAATTCTGTCGAACCCTATTTTTGAAAAATAGAATACTAATTTTTCACGTGTTTCAGTTCCTGCAGCGTCAGTGAGATTATTGCAATTTGCAACGGAGCATCTTTCCGTTCCGCGTTGATTTTCGTAATTCGTAACGCGCTATTTGTACATTGCAATTTTTCGCATCTCTGCAAGCGTGCGTTTCGTGCGCACGCGTCGTTATCTATTTTCCCAGGTATCTAAAGTTCGTCGATTTCGCCAGCATAATTTCAATTGTCGCGTATTAGCTGCGCGAAACGAGCTTTACAGCCACTCTAATGGCCGAACGTAACTCGAGTTCACCGGAGATATTCGTGGGCGGCTCGAAGATCTACAATGTATCATCGTGATCGTTGGTGACCTCGAATTTACCACGGAGTCATTTCGTAGGCGGAACAGAATCGTCGAGCTGCAGCGTGTGCCGAACCTATTTGTGCGAGAAAAAAAGCTCGAACGATCCGCCGAGAGAGGAGTACAGCGAAGTGGCTACGCGTAAACGCGTTGCTTTCTCCTCGATGATCGAACAAATTCCGTTGCAGCGCGTCGTTTCCACTTTCGAAAGCATCGAGTACTTTGGGGAGAAATTGGTGCCGCGTGGAAATACGAAGATCGGCGTACTTCCGGTTCCGTAATAGGAAAATATAGACCAATAAACTCCGCGTCGGTGAAGATCCGTGTGAATTCCTGAAGAGTCAAGGTCAACGCGATCGATCGAGATCAACTCGATTTATTTATAACCATCAACTCGATACACGAGCGGAGCTCGGGAGCTCTGGTTAAAAGTTAGGAGCGACCTCTACATCTCGCGTCTGGATCGACTTTCGGGGTGCGAAGAAAATCCACGGAAATGACGGAAATTTGATGATTTTTCGGGTCAAGCCTGAAAAATTGACACTTAAGCAGCTCAAAACGTCGCCTCGGTCACCGCGTAAAGTTGAAATGCCGAAGAAACGGGGGAAATCCACGCGACGTTGCTGTTTCGCTTTTTTTCTCACGCATCGGAATGCAAAAAAATGTTTACGCGACGCCTGAAATGCAGATCGGCTTCGAGGCGCGTGCAGAATTTTTCACGGTTCCGCGGCGAATTTTTGTCGGGTCGGTGTCCTCGGCAATTTTTGGACCCTGATTCGCGGGATCTATCGAGCGAAGGGAAGGAGTGATTCATAGATGGGCGCGTTCGCCAACATTCCGGACGATTTTATCGCGAAGTCACACGACAAGTATGCGAAAACGATTAAATAACGCGCGAAACGAGTGACCGCGCTACGTTGCGGGGGAAACGCCGCCTCAACGGTGCGTCGTACGGTAAAATGAGAGGAGACCAAAAATGTGGAGAACAAAATTTTCGACAAAACGTTCCCCGGCGCGAAATTTCTAGAGTCGATATCTCAGGCGTGGGAGGAGTGAGAACGTTGGAGTAAGCGTTTAAATGCCGCCCACGCGCGAACCATCAACGATAGACGAACGCCGCAAACGAGCGTTTTGTTACGTAGAGGAAATTTAGTCCTTTGTAGCAGTGGTCCACGGAGTTTTCCTCGGAGAAGACGGCGAAACGCGATTTTTGGCTGACGTTTTGGTCGGTTTTTTGCTACGATACTCGAATATTTAAAGATTTGGGCATAACGAAAATGCGAGCAATGCGAGTCGAGGGAGATAGGCTTGTTTGGGAGTTATTGCGAAACCGCGAAGAGCCGCGGACAAGCAACAACTGGAGAACATATTTCAATCGAATGCGTGTTCGCGTCGAGTTCTGATAGTGATAATTCGGGTGATAACTAGGCTAGGCTCATTAGTACGGCAAGAGAGGGAGATCCGAAGAAAGAGCTCGTTGTTTCGGGGTGGTCGGCGAGCATCGAACGTCAAAAGGTTAAAACTTGGAACCGAAACAAGACTACGTAAAAATTCAAGTGCCGGCGCTACGCGCAGCCGGCAAGCCGCGCCGTTGGGCTTATCAGAATCACTGATTGGCGCGGACGAAGATCCGGAGTCAAACCAGATTCGAGACGACGCAGCAACGCGAGGAATTTTAAGCGGAAAGGATTTTACGCGCTAAAAATAGCTACCCGCTCGACATCCGGTTTACGATCCGAATATCATTGCTTCGTGAAATCAGGAATCTCGAAAAACGCGATTTTTGGAAAAGTCTGGAAAACGGTATACCATCATCATCGCGCAACAGTCGCGACCAACTTCGTCGGTAATCTCACATCTTTCATTTCATTTCCGTTCAAACAGAATTACACCGTTTTTAGTTCATCAGTTAGTCTGAAAGTTTCCCGAAAAATGTGATTTCGTTCATTTTTATGGCCCAGCTCAAATTTGAAATTGCACATTTTTTGGGTTGCATTCTTTAGAGACGGAACTCGAGGCTTGATAACCAGTTTGGAAATATTTTTAATCCGATTCCAGTGGGCTGCGTCGATTGGATGCTCAATTTTCGCGGAATTCCAGTCGGATCGACGCGAAAGCAAACGAAGTGGACGTCGCTGGCAAATAAATTATCGGATAATTCGTTGCATTATTCGGCGGCTAATTGAATTATCGACGCGCTGGAAATCGCGTCATCGTCTGTCGGCCTCGTCGCGCAATTGCCTTTGGAATTGTTTGCGATAATCGTTCCTCTCGGCGAAAGATCCGTGCGGAGAGGCCGATATTAGTCAAGGACGCCGGTAACTACTACGGCACGGGTCTACTGTCCAACGAAATAATTAGACCACTCCCAGGTAGTAGAGAGTTACCCGCGCATACGTGATGGAATTCTTTCGCGCCAGTGTTTCATATCGCGCTGGAAGTACGAGAATGTAACGAGGAAATCCTCGAATAAGCCTCGATCATTCGAATGGGCGCGAGACGAGAAACACGTTTCACGAGCAAACAACAAAAATTTTCCACATTCGCCTCGTCTCACTATCGCCTTTGGGGTATGTTCGATCGCGATTGCCTGGATTTTTTAGGCAAACGCCCTCTAAATTTGCAGATTTCCAACCAGCAATGTGGATTGCGTACAGCTCTAATAATGATCACGAAGGAGTTAGACGTACCACCAATTCAAGGATATTATTGTACGTGTAAGTGGGGTGCTCGAACACCTGTGCTCATGTTGCTGCCATCCTTCGGCATTTGGGATTCGCTCGTCTCGAAAATAATATTCAATATGCTTCTAATGAATTAAGAGGAACAATCAGACAATCGCTGGTAACAGACCACCAGCGAGGGGTCCTGATAATTAGTTGATGTGCGACGAGTTCGTAAACCAGAGTGCAAAACCTGATGAGCTACCTCCACGCCGGTGCACCTTGCGCCATTGTAAAGCTAACGGTAAGTAATAATACAGCTTAATACTGTCCATTTGCAATAACCGACGCTGCTGTCTCAATATCTTGAGAACTATGCATTTTTGGAGGCTGTGGCTGTAGACACTTTTGACGAGGTCAATGCGAAGTACAACGTATGAAAAATCCAGACGAATCCACGGGAAACCGTGTGTACGGTTTGCGGATGAAAGAAAAATTATGGGGAGTAAAGAGGCAGCTTTAATATTTGACTTTTATTGCCACATCGTGTCACGCGCGTCGACAGAATAAATCTTCGCATCGAGACAGCAGACGTTTGAAAAAGTGTAGAATATGCTCGAGAAATGTGATCTACCAAGTGTCGCCTGGAGTTTGTAATACGTCGGCGCTAGTTAGCGTCAATGAACAGAAGAACAACGAAACGGACAAAAAGCAGAGAATTTTATGTCCGTCGGGGGAAAGTGAGAGAACAGTGCGCCCGTGTCGTAAAGAAGAAAGTAAAACGAACCGATTGATAAGAACAAACAAAAATCTCAGGCTGCAATCCGCTCCGATAACGCGACGCCGCGTCTTCTGGACCGCGAATAATTTGTAAGCACTCTGATAAACTAGGCATTTAATTTGTTTAGCTACGATAAAACAGGCCGTAAAATGTCGCGGAGAAGGTTGTAGAAGGAAAAATCATTCGTTCGAGGTCCCGTTTCTTCGTCGTCCGAGATTTATACGCGTCACTGTGAAGCATCGGAGTGGCAGTTCAACGCTTACGAAACTGTCTAGCCTACAGGGATCCGGTGACTGCCGATGAAAAAAATTCTCGCAGGTTCTTATCATTTTTCTAAACCACGGCGACACGAAGCTGCCGAGAAAAATGACTTTCTCGACGCTCATCCTGGATATTTTTCCAAGTCGGAGCGCAGCCTCCGAACGTTTGGGACGCTTACGGCTAGGGAAATGTAATCACGCGCCAACTAGTCTTCGTGGGAGTAAACGAGGTCCGATCTCGGTCCATTTACAAGATGAAAAAAGAACGACGACTCGTTCTCTCGGCAATAAGGTTGCCCTTATATGCGGGTGCTGCGGTTGCACGTCCAAAGAGCATGGAGCCTCTTACGAGGCATTCTTCGTCGACCGGGCCACTCTTTGTCCGACCTCTCCAATTTTTCTTCGAAATCCGCCACTTTGAAATATTAGTCAAAAAGGTCTCTGATTTTTTTCGATTGTCAATTTTTCAAAAAATACTCATCAGACAAAAAAAAGCAAAGGAATAAAATCTTTTTAATTTTTCCCGCTCTATCGAATAAAATCAAAACCACAATTTTTCTGCATCGGGAAGATTGAAATTTGGCCGTAAAATGAGAACAACATTTTTTTTGACCTGCTAACAGACTTTAGATTTCGGTACAAATTTTACACCTCGTCCGTCTGTGGCTGAAGAGTCTGTGGAAAAAAATTCAGAACGGTGCTCGCAATGGTTACGATGAAAAAAATGAAAACCCTGCGAAATCTCGTAACTGCATATACATATGTAAAATTTGTACCAAAATCAAAGTGCGTTTTCAGGTTTGGAAAAAATGTATTTCACCAACAAAAGGTAGAGCTTCTCACGTAATAACTTTACACGGGGCGCGAATATTCGCGCAGAGAAGCCCGCGAAGGTGGAGTGTCGAAGGACAATTGTTGGTTACCGCCGCCGCGAATGAAAAACTTGCAGCTTTTCATCCCGTTTTTTCGCACGAGCACTGAAAGGCCGTGCGAAATTACAGAGCTCGGTATATTTATTTGCGAATTTTCACAACGCCGTATTCGAGATTAGCAGCGGTAATTTCCCGAGGGCGCGCGAATCGCGGCAAATTGCAAATTGCATCTCTCTTCGCGTATTTGCATCCAGGAATGTCGCGGCGACCTTCGAGCGATGCAAAGGTCGATCGAATCGCAACTTCGTCTCAAACTAACGGCGAGCAGCCTTTTGTTCTCCGATTCGAGATAAGGCGATGTAGGTCAAGCGGTTTCAACGATCTACTTTCACGTTTCCCTGCTCGACAAACTTCGAAAGGTCCCCGACCTTTCGCCGAGGAGTCGAACAGCCGTCGACCATGAATGAAGAGAGCCCAGAAACTTTCGAATTTATAGCGGCAACTGCTAGAAAAAAAATCCCATCCCCTTCGTCTCGGTACACGAGCCAAAAAATTGAACGGATATTCATAAAACGAGGCGGAGAGAATTCCTACGTGTTTCTCATCGTTTCCAGCCGAAATTTTCGACGAATTTCGGAATACGACGATGGGAAGAATTTTATGAACGTTAATAATAAATTATGCTCGTTGAGCAATATCCTGGGAAAAAAACTCGCGGAGGTAAGAAATCTGTGCTTCCTGGTGGGCTGGATGCCGTAAAACGTTCAGTTTCCGCTGCATATACAACGAAAACCATCCTGTCTCGCCCAATGTTTACAAAACTGACGTATACGAGACGTTCTATACGACGTGGGAAGTACGATATAAATTACGAATTACAAATTAAAAAATGT
The DNA here is from genome assembly GCA_963969455.1 of Arge pagana. Classification (NCBI taxonomy): domain Eukaryota; kingdom Metazoa; phylum Arthropoda; class Insecta; order Hymenoptera; family Argidae; genus Arge; species Arge pagana. Next base: position 18,785,431 of record OZ018312.1, on the reverse strand, counting down.
CATCGCGATGTAAATTAGAAATTAGAAATTAACACATTTTCAGGACGATATAAATTGAAGATTAGAAATTAATCAATTTTCAGTGCGGTATAAATCAGGAATTAGAAATTATTTCCGAGATCGAAAAAAAGCTGTTGTATTCGCATCAGACATTCATGCTTCGTCGGTAAAACTTTCAACTTCGTTGGGACGCGTTCAATATTCAACGACCGTTCGTTTGGCATGAGGAGTATTACTTGTTTATCGTTAGGTATTATAATAGAAACGAAACGTTCGTTTCTGAGTCAGGATTTAGGTTCAATAAATCTTACTTAGCATAGCTTCGATAGGTTTTTCATGAGAATGAGAGAAGGAAAATGTAATACAAGACGTTGACGTGAAAAAAGGCTAAAAATCGAAATTAGTGATTCCACGTGTGCGAGAATCGAACGTTGCCGGGTGAGTCACGCAAGACCGGTTGTTGAATATTAACCGTCCGGTTGGCACGACTCGTTTGAAGTTGCCTAAACTCGATTTAGCGAATGATTAATGAGGGGATTTGGACACCGGAACTGTTGCAGCGTCGAACAGCCGATTTTCCATTTTGGGAATTTCCATTTTTCCAAATTTCTCTTTCTGTTTCTACTTACCGACACCTTTGCAGACCCAGATGTTGAGGGAATCGCTGGCCAGTTGTATGATAGCCATGAGAAGATCTCCGAGCATGAGACAAGCGACGTGATGCGTCTGACAACGCCAATGAAGTACGTGATGCGCTGCCGGTAGCAGCCATCCTGCAGCAAGGGTCGCCGCGAGGAAGACGACGCTGATGAGGAATCCAATCGGATACAAAGTGAAGCGTATGTCAGCAGCAGCAACGACGATCGGTCTGCGAACACGCCAATGAAATAATCATACGTAGGTATATAAACGACGACGAGATCATTACGAGGGAACGGATCACCTGCTGGAATCATTCTTCGACCAGTTTTCTCGTAACGACGCGAGAAACGGGGGTCGGAATGACGAGAGCGGTGGAGAGACTCGACTTGTAAATTTATTATCGGTCAGGCACATTTGTTCAACGAGAACGCATTCAGGTCAACGCTGTCCGCGTGAAACGATGAGACAATGCCGCGTAGTCCTTGAGGGAGTAGTAATAACGACTACGCACGAGTTATTCTGCTATGCTAACAGGAACAAACGAGTCCATCCGATCGATGGTTTATTCCATGAGAAGCTACGATCAGTTGGCAGAACTTTGTCGAAAATGTCGACTTACCGCGAAAGTGTTATTCTCATTCTTAACGCTTTAGAACAAAAATCTATCTAGATTCGTTATTCGAATTTGGACTAAACCAGAAGTAAATGTGTTACCACGAAGAACGAATAAGCGAGCTGGAATGAACGCAACGTTTTTTGCATTCTCGTTGCGTATTAGAATTGCGAGATCAGTGGACACTTCGTGGATGCTGGGAGGAGGAAATGTTATTAAAGGCGACCGTTGGTCCGGAGTTCTGGAAATTCGTCGATATCGAGGTATTATCGTGGCGAAGGTGCGGTCGTCGTCTGTTGTATCTCAAAGAGTGCATCGACCGATTATCTCGTTCGACTAGCTGAGAAAACTTTATATCTCTGATCCGTTTGACACTGTTTTCGTGTCCCAACACATTCGTGATGGTCGCGACCAACGCATTCGTGATTCGTGCGCCGATAAAAGTACAATGTAGAATTTTTCTTCAAAAGCAAACTCGTCGCAAAGGTCAATTGATTCTAATGGTCTAGAGAGCACCGATCGATCAATTTGTCGCAATAGACGAGAGAATTGATTCTCGTTGGAAAAATAAAAATAATCGTCGTCATCTCGTTATTTATTTATCTCGAACAAAATTCTTCTCTCTTCATCTCCGCGACCGAAGACCGTCGAGAACGAAATTACGCGCACTCTCGGTCTCGTCTCTAGTTTCTTTCACCTGCTCGCTACGCCGAGAGTCTTGGTCTTTTTTGGCAGGTGAAAGCTGTAGCCGCGGTCCTTGAGAGTTCGGTAAGTCATTCTCATTCGATCCGCGTCGCGATCAGGGATATTCAATGGCAATGCCTACGAATCCTGTTTCGTCAAATAGTCCAACGCGTATTTTTGGAACAGCAATTTTTCGTGGGCGGCAGCGAAAATAATTCTTCGCATATTTCTGCACCCGGTAAAAGTCAAATATTTATTTTCAGCCTTACAATTCAACGTTTATTCGGTGAATTTTTTCGCTACTTTCCTCGCGCGTTAAACAGCTTGCCGTGCATTTAAACGAACGTTACGTGTAGCCGCGAAAAGTAATTATTTCGAAGCGACGAGTCGACCTTCCATCGAGACAATTTATTTTCAATAACTTTGCTGCGAATCGGTGGCTAATTTATATTCCCTGTGTCGTGTTCGTGATTTCAGGGTCGAAATTCGATCCTTCCTACATATTTTTTCAACTGTTTTCTCGCCTCTCCTTTTCGAGGGAAACGCTATACTTTATTTACTTCTATTTATCTACTTTTCTGCATCGTAAACGTCGAAGCTCGAACGTGTAAGAATCGCATCAGTTTTTCATCAATCTCGTCGAACTTTGGATCAATTTATAAATCATTACGCATCGACTACTTACAAAAACATTATCGACAATTGAAGGAGTCCGGTCCACGTCTTGATAATTATTCGTTTCAATCTCCACGTCGCGACGTTACTTACGCACAAACGATGAATTGTAATTCTACGAAAATTGCGACTACCAGAGTAGCCAAACTCGTTCCAATTTTATTTCCTCAAGGACCTACATCGATGTCACGTATAATCGTTGACATTTTTTTATTAGGATCAATCGAAATCGCTTGAATCTTTCGAATGGATCGTCTTCTCAAGAGGTCGTATCATTTGCGAGAAACCCAACGACAGAAATCGCCACGACGCGAATTCTCTTTCGCTATCTGATTTTTCAAAAACAATCTGCGGGTAAAATTTGATATCCAGGTGTAGAATTCTCGGTGCCTCGTATGAGGATGATGTTTCGTTTGTTTTCAAACGTATTTAAGATCGGCTGTTTTCACGCGTTGCGCCATCCGTTGTTCCGTTGCATAACGAAACGGCGATGGGCATTTGTGTAACGGAGTCAAATTACCTTACGGGTTTTCGGTGCCTGAACTAAATTTCGCGCCGCGTAGATCCAAACAATCGGGTTAACGGTATCAGGAAACGTTTGCTACGAATATAGGTCTACGCGAGTAGATTTGTCAGCTAAATAATATCGTGAAAGTCTTCTTCCCATAATTTCCATACAATCGGTTGAATTTGGTCGAATTTCCCGAGGGGATATTAAGTATCACGTTAGAAACTGTTCGCTGTGTCGAACGAACTACATTTGGCACGGGCGCAATCCCGTTGAGAAATAGTTCTCGAAAATTGAGATGTTTCCGACGAAGATTAGTATCATCAGATAACTTCCGAAATTTCATATGCATACAAATGCTCAATTTCACGCAAATTATTCGTAATTGTACGGAAAATATGCTGGATAGGATACCTTTCCGAAGGTAATAACAAGGCAATGGAATTATTAGAGGTTACGGAATTATTTCTTGTATACATTTTCGACCTCGTTACCCTTCCAGAACGTTTTGTATTCGTCACGCAAGAAAGAATACGATAGTTTTCAGCAGACTATCTAGTTTTCTATGCCCCAACGTTGAAAGACGCGCGCGTCAATTTTTCAATTATTATTATTGTTATTAGTATTATTGTTGTCGTTGTTGTTATTTAGCTCTGTTGTTCCGATTGTCAAATGTTTGTCAAATAAGATTGGATGGAACAATTTTTTCGCATCAACGAACTACCTACACCGTTCAGCTAATGTTGATCCTTGGTACGAACTCTAGGAAACATAATCGCGTATATATGGTCTTATTATTCGCGATTGTTCGTTGACGCGTGCCGCCGAATTCTCTGTAGCGTATGTCGCGCATTGTCGAAAGAGAGAGAGAAAAGTAACTTACATGTGTCGTGCGTATTCGGAGCATGCGACGACCTTGACAAGACCGTCCTCCAGGCCGCTTTGTAGGCAGAATTTTTCCGGTGGTATGAACGAGTCCTCGTATTCGAGTCCACCGTCGGACAATATCGTCGCGTTTCTCATGTCGCCGACGATGGTATAGTTGAGATGAGATTTGCAAGACGGGAAATCGTTGGTGATGTCAACGTGAGTCGCGTTACCAAGAATGACGGTCAAGTTCGACGCTCCCTTTTGCGAAACGCAAGTGATGTTGTTCTCGTACAAATGAGCATCGCTGCCGCAACATCTGCGCAACTTTGGCTTCGGCATTGCCGATCTCGGCTGACAGAGGAGCAAACCTTGTTCGTCGGCGCAGTACTTGTCAGGTTCGTATTGCTCCTCGATGTTACCATTGAGGGTGACGTGTCCCGTGTCGAAAAAGATGAAAGGACTGGTCGACGACCCCGAAACGTGAGTTAGGACGCCGTCGGTGCAAACCGGCTTCGCTCCTTCTTCGATGATCCATTTCTTTGGAATCCCTACCCAATCTCGCACGACCGGCGAGTATACCAACGGTTGCCAAGGCGTATCCGTTGGTACGCAGTGGCCGATTTCCTCCTCGCCTTCGCGAACGAGGGTCTCGCCGTTACGGCAGCATTTCAGAACGCGTATGCTTTGATAAACGGCGCCGGTTTCCGAGAGAACGAGACACGACGACGCCAGAAGGACGAGGAAGGCAGACGAATGCGTCGGCGACATTTTGTGCACGGTTTCGAAAAGGTACGCGAACGAACGTGGCCACGACACAGAGAACGTAGGAGCAACGCTTCGTACGTTGTTGTCCCTGCGTATTATCGGTCACGACGTCGCGCTGCTAGTCAATTGTTTTTATTTCTCGTCCCACTCTACTACACCTCACCGTTACGCTCCGCGATGCGTCGAGTCGAGCGACGAAACTAGCGAACGAGAAGTAAATGTTCCACGTTTCTCGACGATAATGCAACGATCGTGCAGGTACGAACGTGTCGCGACGCGAATAGTTCGGGATGCAGCGAGCACCGGCGATCCTTCGTACGATTCGCGCGACTACCGTGTCACTGCTGCTGCTGCATAGGTATGCGCGAAGCGATCGTCATTTCTTTCACGCGAGGAGAGCACGCTTCACGATTCACGCGGGACAACCCTCGATACAGCTCGCCGAGAAGTTTCCGAGTCACTAAACCGAGGAACCGAACCACGCGGCACGGGACCCGGCAGCGTGGTTAGAGCTGCGCGCGCATACCTTTCGTCTCCCACCCTAAACACGGTGAAAACAAACGGTAAATACGATGCATCGGAGGAGGCTGGCCGAGCGGTGAGCGACGCGCGCGTAACCCCGAACGTACCTCGAGGCTGCCTCGGCGAAAAACTACGAGTACCTACCTACCCGATCTCTCTGATAAAAAAAATGCATCGTTTTCGCGAAGATACCCGTAGGTACGTCGCGGATCACCGCTCTCCATCGTTACGTCAACGATCGACAGCTGTAATATGCAAGGTTTCGAGGCGCGTTTTTTAAACGCGTGACCCAAATTCCGTCGCGTTGAGTTACGATGACGCGAATAATTTATACATATCGAACGGCCGACGCTGCTCGATGATGGAATTTTTTTTGCAAAATTCGACGACGAAATTCCAGCTGGCGCGCGGCATCGAGGAAGCGTAACGTTGGAAGTAAGAACAAGAACGAGCAGGGAACGACGGGAATGGAAGAGAATTATCGAACGAGTAATTTTCTACTGGTCGCTCGGCGATCGAGTTAATCGGGGAGCTTTAAAGGGGAGAAAGAAAAAAACCGATGCGCGGAGCCGAAATAGGCTAGAAATGAAAAACACATGCGTCCCTCGAAGCTCCCTCGCGAGACGATTTGTCGCGTCTCATCGCAAAATGTGTTAACCGTATATCGGCGAAACCTTCGTTCTCGACGTTTTCGTTGGCGTGTTCCCTTTATTTTTGCTGCCCTCGGGAAGACGCCGCCGTCGCTACCGCCGGAAATGCTCGAAAACTTTCGTTGTCTGGCGCCACTGCGACGTACCAATTAAACTTTTTTATCCAACTCGACTTGCTCGGGTGTACAGCGGAGATTTTTCTCGCGCACCCCCTCGACAAAAACGGGGGGGGGGGGGGGGGGGGCGAAGGTTATAATTAATTATCATTAATTGCGAGCGTCCCAATTAAAAACGTCTCGCGCGATCGATGTTTCAATCGAGTCTCTATATCGACGCTTCGATTGTCGCGGCTGCTCCGAACCTGTCGAGAAATCTATGCGAGTAGAATGCGCCACGGAATACCAAAACTACCGATGCAACGGGTCGATCCCGGCGGGCATGTTTGTAAATAAGCGGATATATCCGTTCGAAGCTCTCGTGCGTGTTTTGGTTGATTTGCGGCAGGCGACAGCGTTCGTGGCTGCCAGATAGCCTCCCCGACTACCACCAGGGCGAACAGCTTTCGAACAGAGCTCGCTTCTGCGTTTGGCCTTTGCCGTCTGCTCGCCTCCCCTTGTAGACAAGGGGTTAGATAAAATCTGAATCATGTTCCCTGGGTGTGCTTAGAAACACGCAGACTAAGGCGTATTAGCCCGTGTGACTCGCGCCAGCTCGTTCGTACGAATAAATCGGTAGAAACGAATCGTAGCGAGAAAATTACATTCCCCTGATCACGTTCAACGAGCGTGTACGTATACACACCTATGTATGCGATGCGCGTACGTATGCGAAGACGCAGGGGGATTAAAACGAGCAAATGAAATCGGGGAATACAATTTTCATTCGATCGTGTCGGTCGTTCGTGATTGTAAAAACTGATGGAACAATCAACGGCGAGATCGAAGAATGAAAACTCGATTTAATCGTCTGGCACGTTGGCGACAAAAAGAAAAACGATGATCGACGGATCTGTCAGCCTTCCTATTCTATCGCAGCCAAGTAGGAAAGAATGCTCGTAAGATCTGTGCAGAAACGTAGAGAATGAGATCATTGTATAAAAATGTTGTTCGACCGTAATAATAGGAAAATACGCGACTACGAATCGATAAATAAATAGAACGATTCGATTCGCTGAATTGGATGACTAGCCGAGGAAATTGATACGAGAAATCGGAAAATTATGGTGGGATGATAAAACGTGAAAGATGTTGGAATCGTGTGCACGATTATTTTTCGTCTAAAGATAAAAAATCGTCGGGCGGAATACGATTCGCGGGAAGGCGAAGATATTCATTTAGAAAAAACGGAAACGCAAGTGAAACGAGAGATTTTTGAGATGTGAATACCATGATTTTGTTCTGATTTTTCCTCGCCGCGAAGTTTTCTCCTTTGAAAATGAACTTTTCTATCAAATGTTCACATGCACGCCGACGATGATTAGCATAAAGGTCGCATCGCTTATGCGAGATGATACACGCTTCGAATGGAGATCGGATCGCGAACAACGAAACGTGACGACGCATGTGGCGAGAGCAAGGGCGATGACAAAGGGGCCTTCGTGTCTCTTTCTTCGCTCTTCCAACCTTTTGGTAAAACGTGTTAATTTCCTCCTCGGTTCCCTGCGGGTTCGTAAGCGGATTATATTCGGGTGACGTACGCGCACGGTCGTTTAAAGATTGGCTCAAGATCGGCGAGGTCCGATAGTGATAAACTCGAAGACCCCTTGGGATGGATGAATATCGCGAAATGAAAAATTCTTATCATTGCTCACTCCCAAATCCTCGCCCCGGCGAATAGGCCGGTACGTACTCTTGTCAACTTTGCACTAAATTTCCGGTGCGATTTTTTTAAAATCGGATTTACTTTCCCTCGCTGAGTATAAAATCACAAAATGTGAACAAATTCCGTTTATGCTGGATACGATATCTTGAAAAAAATATATAGGCCGGTATCTCCGTAACTATCCACTTTAGGCAAAAAATTATAATAGCCATTATTGTAGAAAACAAAATTTGCCATTTTTTATTTCAAATAATGTTTTTCGTAAAACCTACCGTTTACGATTGATGGCTCCTGCGATGAACAGGTTTTTTTATTTTGGTCGATTATTAGAAGAGTTATCGACCATAAATCGTAAACGGTAGGTTTTATGAAAAACATTATCAGAGATAAAAAATGGGAAATTTTGTTTTCTACAACAATGGTTATTATAATTCTAGGCATAAAGTGCACACTTACCGAGATATCGGCCGAAAATCTGGTGCGTAGCTATTTCCACTGCGTACTGGCCTACGACGAGAATATCAAAGTCGCGAGAGAAAAAAAATTAAATGCTCGAAAACTCAATCGACTTTGAAACGTCGTCGCGAACCTTTCACCGAGGGAACGAAAGCTCTTTATACGCGATGCCGCGTAATTGCATAACACGTAACGCGATTACGCGCGCCAGACCCCGAGAAAATTTCACTCAACTTACGAACCATTTTTCCATGACAATGACGTCCACTTTGATTCCTTTCGAAAATTGCCGAGTGAAATTGACCCGTCGAGGGCGACAAAAATCCGGGAATCCTCGACGGAAATAGAAAGAGAGTACGTACTTGGAGAAGCTTCGAAAAAAGTAGCGAGTGTTGAAAAATAAATGAGTCAAGGATTTCGGCGAGGAGCAAAGTAAGCCGGGTCGTAAAGTTCTCTCGTAAAATCTAATTAAACAGCCCGTATCGCGTACGAATACGAACGCGAGGAGGCGATAGGTCGCGAGGAAAGAAGCTCGTTCCTGCAAAGAAATCGAAATCGCGCGAGTGAAAATAAAAAGACAATTTTCTCGGGTACCGATTAATTTTAGAACGACGAAAAAGCATCGTTCCCATAACGGTCAACGAACAAGCCATATCCCCGTTTTCGCAACGGAAACATAAGTTTGAATTCATAAGTTTGCTTCGTCGTTTTGGTCCCCGGATTTTTTCGAGGTACAGCCTTCATATTTTTCATCGAGGTACCAGATAATTTTAGCCCATCTTCTATTCTTCCCCGGATACATCGAAGTTCTGTATACGAGATGCAGAGAATATCACGATATTTTCATCACGCGACCAAGATTGACGCGTCAATTTGTTACGTATTTCCAGCGGAAAAGTTTAATTGCTTCGGCAAGCAAATGCTGTCTCGTTCCAACATCCAGCGATACTCGTTAGTTCTTCGTGTGAATTATGAAATATCGCGGGTCGAGAAATATTTTATTGTGAAACCGTATCGAACACGGTCCACTCGAGCTAATTACACGCGCAATTACCTACGTTGCATATCGAAAACTTATAATCATCGGCGAATTCTGGAAATATTTGTGCGGAAAAATGCGATCTCGCATTTTAGTTGTCCACTATAATTTTGGATACACGGGAAATGAAATTCCCCTCTTTACGTGAAAAAATTCTACCCGTCAGGTATCAGCCACGCGAGCTGACATGTGACATATAAAAACTAGACTAAAGTCCGCATCGAGGAAGAGCTACGAATTTGCGAAAAAGACAAGGAGACTAAAGGAGTTTAAAAAAACGAGGGGAAATAGAGCTGATGGCCGGCTTAGGCGGTCCCATCCTTTCGTAAATTATTTCGAATTATTACCATCAGTTTTTTCTTGTCTTCAACGAATTTCCAAAGGTACAGAGATGTTCGTCGCTTGATATCGAGTGGTTGCTCGTTAATGAGCTTACTCGATTCGCTTGTTGACCGCAGCTTGTGTTTCCATTAAATGAAACAACGCTATCGCTGTGTTCGACGTTACGCGTAGGATCAATTGCGCGATGTTTAAAAAAAAATAAAAAAAATTTAAAAAATAAAAAAAGTCGGAAGATGATATTTGTACGAGGTTTTGGTGCAGCCGCCAGTCGGTCGGTTGGTACGAATAAACAAACGCACGTGGCACATCGTCGGAAGCCGTAAACAAAACGGAACGATACGCCGAATCGGGGTCCTTTGAGGTGGCGAGCTTTCGGCGGTGGCGGAACCGCGGGACATTGATCGAAGCTCGCTTCATGGTCGACGGAATCGAGAATGAGAGAAGAAATTGTGTTTCGCGGTGGATGGTCGCGCGCGATGTAGTCGAAGGAGGAAATAAATAGGTTCGTGACCGTTCGACACGGAACATTAAACGCGGTATCGCACGGGTATTTGGCGCGGCTTAATCGTATCAAATCCCGCCACCTTATCCCCTCGGCTCGAATGTAATCAGTTGTTCCATCTGGTCGATCGGGCGCGCTGTATGTGCTTATGCAAAGCTTTGTTGAATTAAAATGCAATTTCAAACATTAGCATGTTGTACCCACCCGACGCGACGACTCGAATCCCTCTGGAATTCCACTCGTTTCGAGTCCGCGAAAGAAATCTACCTACGTATGCTGGGTGGGATTCGCTTTGGATACCGCTCTCGAAATTTGCCTCGTGAATTTACAAGCGACCCGAGATTCGAATTCGATTTGCCAATGATATTCAAAAAACGATTTGCCAGATCTTCGGGGGGATTTTTTTTTCATACGTCTATCGATGCCCAATTTGGAGAATACGAGGCGTGGGCACGTGGCCGAGAGCCGCGTAGATCTGGTACCCGGAAATCACGATCACACGGCCGTTTATTAATTATCAACGATCGCGCCGCAAATTACCCCTTATCGGTGGGTCACGCGCCATTGACTTCTGCTCGACTCTTCGCCCGCGACGTAGCTGCTAATAACCGGACTCGTGGTTTAAAAAAAAAAGCTTTTTTTACAAATCGAAACGGACGGGAGAGGAAAATATTTTTCAACAAAAAATAGCATCCAACGAATAAAACATGTGGCGCCGAGTTAAAAATAACCGATCGGTTTTATACCAATGTACGCGACAGATCTCTGCCGATAAATTTCCCTGTTTTTGTTTTGTCACGCGTTTTCAGTGTCCGCCAAGACGCCCAGTTTTTATTAGCCGTCTTTTTCACACCGACAAACGCCCGCGGTTTTTACACGAATCTTTTCGGGGTGGGAAGAGAATTGAGTCGTAGGGAAACGGAGAGAGATCGCGGTTTCGCAAATACCCGATCGACGAGGAAAATTCCGTTCCGCTTTGCTCCCGTGTTTCCTCGAGAATGAACCTTGGAGCGTTTAACAGAGATAAGATTAATCGTCGTTCACCTTTTTCTTCCTCGTTCGCCCGCGCGAGGGGTGGCACGCGGCAAGCAGCAGAGGTTGTAATAATTTTACGTTAGTTAATAATAAATAACAGTCAGAAGGAGAAGATAAATGATGCAAATGAGTTAATTATTCGAAAGGGCTTCGGGTTAAATGAACGAAATCAGGAAGTAGTCGCAAGATCTGATATAATATCAGAGGAAACAGAAAATGGATATAACTAAAACTAACGGACGATCGCCACCTTTCACGCACTCACACATACGTCATAAATCGAGAACTCTCCAATGCACATTTATTTATACCGGTTTTAAAATACTAGTGTTTGTGAAAGCGATTAGAACAGGGGTAATGTCGAATATGTGATATCTTAATTTGGTAAAATTCTTCGTGAAGGCGATTTGCTCGGCGTCGACAGCTTTTCAAGTCGAAGGTGACAAAATGAATATTGGTGATGATTCGCTTACGTTTATCCACTCCGAAAATCGTTGGCTCACTTTGCGCCGCCTTCTTGTCGTGCCACCCGTCGTAGTAACAATAGATAATTCGGTTCACCTCGTGTTGGCGAAAATGGTAGACGATCAGGAAGAAAATCTTCTCCGCTCCAAATTGACGATAAATGTTGCCGGTGACACGGACGGACGCAAAGGAGCCCGAATTCCACTCGTTCGCCGGTTTTTGTCGTGGGCGAAAACGGCGCACAAAATCCAAACGTTTCACGCGCACGTCGCCTAGGGATTTCCTTGGCGGGCAAACTCAAACGCGATATTTACTTGAGCGTGAATCATTACATGCCACCCCCAAACTTGTGCAACGTCGTGAGCAAGTTTCTCAAACTAATCGTGAGGCTTACCAACTGTAGCGCAATAAAGAATCGATTCCAACAAGGCAACCTTCAAAATCAACTATGATCGTCTAAACTCATACATACACATATTGACTTGAAATTACATTTTCGATTTCATATCCGATATCATTTCTCATATTTACCTAGCCGTATTTAGTCTCTATGCGTTACAATTTACACATATTGTCCCATCTTACAACAATAGTCATACTATTATACATATTTACACATGTTACCACATCTTAAAACTATGTATGTATGCAAAATTGCATGAGTCTACATTCACACGCCACATTCACACCTTATTCTAAAGCATCTATTTACATTGGCTTGTTTTCTCTTACAATGCACGAAATTTCCAGAAGATACATCGTAACTCGTCAAATTGTATTTACATTTTCTTCAAGTTAATTTAACCTGGCATCAAAACGGATTCTTCCGGGAAACTCCACGACAAATTATGGTCGACCATTGATTTTTTCAAAATATTTGCGTACGTTCGCTCGATTGTACGTTCCTTTTATCTTGTTCGAATTCTTAGAGTCAGTTAGTACGAAAGCATTTTCACCAATTACTTTCAAAATCCTGTATGGGCCCTCAAACAGATGAAAAAATTTCCGGGTCACTTTATCCAATGCCTTTGACATATGTGGTACACGTAACATCACAAGATCACCTATATTCAATTTTACCTTTGAAATTCTCTGATTTTTTGAACGATTTGCAAAACCCTTTTTTATATTTTCCTTCGCAAGGGATACAATAACTTCATGATCTATTTGATGCAACATCGGAAATTTGACAAGTTTCAACACGTCATCCTTGATCGATTTACCAAAATGCACCTCCATCGGAGCGTAATTTGTACTACAATGTGTCGTTATGTTTAACAAGTTTTCTATTGTCCCTATTTGATCTATCCATGTCGTGTGTTTAGTCCGACAAAATGTTCTAAATAACCTGCCTAACTCACGCATAACCCGTTCTGTGGGGTTCGATTGAGGGTGTCGGATGCTACTATACAAAACTTTAATATCTCGGCTCTCCAATGACTCTCTCCATTTAGGTGAAGTGAACTGAGTTCCATTGTCACTCAATATTCTATTAAATTTCCCACATACCGGGATGTATTTATTAAAGATCTTATCTAACGACGCTTTCGTCGTAGCTTTTTTTAACGGATATAACTTCACAAGTTTAGAAAAGGCATCGAGAACAACAAATATATATTCCATTCCCCCCCGGGCTCGAGGGAGTGGGCCATAGTAATCAACCGTGACCAGGTCAGATGGAGCTTCAGCAGTCACTTGATTATATGGACCCTCCATCGGGACCGACAGATACTTAACGCGTTGGCAGAGGTCACAGGTTAATACGAATCGTTTTATTTGCTTGTTCATGAATCTCCAATAATAAAATCGTTTCATGTAAGCCATCGTCTTAAACACACCGGGATGTCCTAACTTGCCGTGCACATAATTTATCAAATTCTCGGTCAGTGAAGCCGGTATTACGATTCGATAGATATCTTTTCCGTTTTCATGTTGAAATAAAATTTGTTGATAAAGTTCAAAGTTATTTGAAAATTTATGATTCGTACTTGCATTTAAAGTATCAATGATTTCCTTGCAATAATTATCATTTAATTGTGATTGTATTAAATTTTTTAATATTTTCTTCAACGATATGTCCTGTTTGTATAACTGCATTATTACCAGCGAAGAGATCTCGTCATTTTGATCCAGTGAGACGAACGTGTTCAGTAAACTGATCATTAATTTCTGTTCAGTTTGATTATAAAATTTCCCATTCGGATTACGACTTAAAAAATCCGCAACCATATTATCTGAACCTTTGCAATATGTTACCGTGTATGAATACTGTTGGAGAAGCAAACTCCAGCGTATTAATCGTGAGTTATGGTATATTGTTGATGATAAAAAAGTTAATCCCTTGTGATCGGTCAGTATTTCAAACTTGGTACCTATTAGATAATACCGAAACTTCATTATGCAATAAATTATGGCAAGCAGTTCAATTTCGGTTACTGTATACCGAGTTTCCTCGAGTGTCAAACACCTACTAGCAATGGAAATAATGCGATGATTATTCTCACTATCCAATTGGTACAATACTCCGCCAATTCCAACTAAACTACCATCGCACTGCAACTTATACGGGGCACCTGGGATAACATGGCTGAGGCATACTGCACGCGCGAAATTTTCCTTCAACGCCTGAAAATTTCTCGCATGCTCATATGTCCACGTCCAATTTGCATCTTTTCTTAGCAATTCCCTAAACGGAGTGATATAATCATTATGACGTACTACAAACCTACGATAATAATTACATACGCCCAACAAATGTTGCAGTTGTTTCTGGTTTTTAGGTTCTTCAAAATTCATTATATCTTTTATTCTATCAGGATTTGGTTCGATCCCTTTGGACGATAAAATAAATCCAAGAAACAATATTTTCATTTCGAAAAATTGAGATTTATCTATTTTTATAGTAAAATTGCTTTGTAATAACTTTTGAAATATAATGTGTAATACTTGAGTGTGACGTTTAAAGGTTTTCGTGGCTATTGCAGTATCATCAACATACGTGACCGAGTTCGATCCAATATCAAACGGCATTACCAGCTGACTTTCATCAGATTCCTCATCATAATCAAAACACACTGAAAATTTGAAATGCTGAGGAAGCGGTTTTTGTAACGCCACGAACAATGCTCTAATAAGTGCGCTGCCCGCCGTCTTGACACCGAACGGGACCCGTGTCCATTGATACATTTTAGACCCGAATCTAAATGCTGTTAAGGGTCTTGAGTCCTCGTGTAATTGAACTTGCCAGTAGCTGTTTGCCAAATCAATCTTTGAAAAATATTTGGAACCGAAAAACTTTTGCATAATTTCAGCCATCACCGGAGGACATTCCAAATCATCCTCAATGTTTTCATTTAATTGGCGAGCATCAAGACACACCCTCAAATTCCCGTCAGATTTATGAACAATCCTCAAGGGATTACAATGTTGGCTAATTGCAGGTTCGATAATTCCTGCCTGCAACATGTCTTGAATCACCTTATTCACTGGCTCATAGAGCGCGGATGGTACAGAGTATGATCGATTTATTTTAGGATTTGGCTTGATCAGTTTTAATTTATGCTCATAACCTATTGCACAACCAGTTTTGTTAACGAATAGCGGTTTGTATGTGGTCAATAATGCGTGAAAAATTTGTTTCTCTTGATCATTCAGGGTTTCGATTGAAAACGCGATTGATTTTAGTTTGTCATCGAGACCCGTAATTTCATTTCGTCGATTTTGGTACTCACTCGTGTACACATTATTTATACGCGGCTCATTTATATTATCCGATTCATTTAATACATTATAGGTTATTTCATTTACCAATTTATCATAGTCATATTCATAATTTGTCATATTCATATTTATATCATTGTTTTTTGTCTTGCCCTCTATTTCTTGGTGCAATATTTGTTTTACATTCTTTGTCATATCATTATTTTTTACGGATTGTTTTTTGTGTGACGAATTGTTCACACAGTCAATTTCATTACCTTCAGTGTTAGGATTATGAATCTCTTTTGATTCCAATTTATTCCTTTTTTTTGTCACTTCTCCCTTTACAAGATTGAGATTTTCTATTTTTACTATATGAATACACGTTACTTCCTCAGTTTTGCTCAACATAATTCTCTCTGAACTGGTTCTCTCAAACAAAACTAAATGTGGTGAAATTACTTCTTGTTTAATCCTCAATTGAGCCTGCCAATAGTCGATAACCATACCATATTTCAAATTAAAATCGTTTCCCAGAATTATTTCTGTGGACAAAAACGGTACAACTAAAAATGTAAATGATACCGTCATCTTATCGATTTTAATGTTCATCCAGACTTGCTTTTTTATAGTCGTTACTTTCTTTCCAATCGCCGTAGCGACTATCACATTTGCCACCGGCAATTCTAATAACTGAACTGTATTTTTTAATTTATTATAAAATTCCTCCGAGATTGCTGTGATTTGGCTTCCGCTGTCAATTAAACACCAAACTTTATAATTCGCAATTTCTGACAAAATTTTAGGAGATGACGGAATTCTATCAGCTTTTTCAATTTTATGACCCTCATTGTGAACTATACCACGCGACAACTCATTTACTAGCTCATCATAGTGACGTACCGACGGATCACAACTCGATACGTCTGCATTTAGTTTAAATTATCACGATTTGGCTTTAACTGCACATTTCTGTTTGGATTATTCCATACAACACTCAAATTACTGCCTATTGGTGGTGGCGGAACTGACGTGTCCGGGAATCTCGAACTGTTTTCATTTAAGTTTAAATTTCGAGGATATGTATTATTATCATATCTATTATTTCGGTAATCACGATAATTTCGATTCCCATTATTATACCTAACATTTGTTTGACGATTTCGACCTCGGAACGTTCTGTAGTAATCTCTATTGTTATCCTGAGTAGTCATTTGTCTAACCTCGATTTGAGTGTTGTCAACATTTTCACCTAATACATTCTGTATACCGTTATAGTATTGTCTCTTTTCTGCGAATAATATATCCAAATTAGTCAAAGTTTTGATAATTTCATCATTTTTACCGCAATCTATTGACGCGAGAGCTAACTTTGCTGATCTAGGCAACTGTTGTATTATTGAATGATTTTTTTCATACGCCGACATGGTAGGTCGAATAAAGTTGGCTTTTCTTAATTGTAAGTAATAGAAGGATTGCAAATTTCCATGTTGTTGTGGACTAAACCTTGTGCTTAACCAACGACTTTTTGTTCTGACCTGTACCTCTACGGTATAAAACTTCTCCACAAAGGCAATTTTAAATTCGTCATAATTTTCCGAAGCATTACGCAACTCGCTCCAAATTCTCGCTTTATTTTTCAACAACATGGTGATCACGTGTACTTTTCTGTCATCTCGAATTTGTCTCAAACGAAAATAGCGTTCGACTTCATCTAAGAATTCTAACGGATTCGAATTAAACTCATCAGAAAAATATGGAACAGTTACATCGATTTGATTTAATTGGACATTACCAAGAAGCGCAACGAATTCTGTAGCGAAATCTCGCTGAGTAACAACCGGCGCATTTTCATTTTGCCGCGAATTGTTTGGGTCTACTTGCCGATGTTCCTCGCTATTTCGTAGAACTCGCATTTCTTCTAGCTGACGCTGTAGTTGTTGTGTTTCAGCGCGGGCTTGATTTTCATTATTCGTTCGCTCGGCCAGTTGTTGTGTAAGGCGTGCGATCTCTGCTTGTTGATACTCTGCCTCATCGTGTCTTTGTCTTGCCTCTTGTCTCGGATCATCACGAATGACATTCATTGTTGATGTTGACGTGTTTTTCCGCAACCTCAAACGCGTACCATATAAATTAGTTATTATTCTACGTGATTTTCTTCCTGATTTAGTTATATAACTCGAATGATCAAAAGACTCCTCCATTCATCTCAGAGATTTGGGTAAACTAAGGTTGGGCGCCAATGTAATAATTTTACGTTAGTTAATAATAAATAACAGTCAGAAGGAGAAGATAAATGATGCAAATGAGTTAATTATTCGAAAGGGCTTCGGGTTAAATGAACGAAATCAGGAAGTAGTCGCAAGATCTGATATAATATCAGAGGAAACAGAAAATGGATATAACTAAAACTAACGGACGATCGCCACCTTTCACGCACTCACACATACGTCATAAATCGAGAACTCTCCAATGCACATTTATTTATACCGGTTTTAAAATACTAGTGTTTGTGAAAGCGATTAGAACAGGGGTAATGTCGAATATGTGATATCTTAATTTGGTAAAATTCTTCGTGAAGGCGATTTGCTCGGCGTCGACAGCTTTTCAAGTCGAAGGTGACAAAATGAATATTGGTGATGATTCGCTTACGTTTATCCACTCCGAAAATCGTTGGCTCACTTTGCGCCGCCTTCTTGTCGTGCCACCCGTCGTAGTAACAATAGATAATTCGGTTCACCTCGTGTTGGCGAAAATGGTAGACGATCAGGAAGAAAATCTTCTCCGCTCCAAATTGACGATAAATGTTGCCGGTGACACGGACGGACGCAAAGGAGCCCGAATTCCACTCGTTCGCCGGTTTTTGTCGTGGGCGAAAACGGCGCACAAAATCCAAACGTTTCACGCGCACGTCGCCTAGGGATTTCCTTGGCGGGCAAACTCAAACGCGATATTTACTTGAGCGTGAATCATTACAAGGTTTTCGTGAAAACTCGCAGATAAGCGGATTTCCTGTCGCCTGGGATATCGACGAGGGCAATTTATGCGGAAACGTTGTTTAATAGGAAGATTGATGCGTCAAATCTACCCATCGTTTCTGATCGACTGCCTGCTCGTCGCATCACCGAATCTGGCGAGCCTGTCGCGTCCCTTGATGAATCGCGTTCTAACACCCTTCGCCTCCGCCGCGAAAATATCCCCGGCGAAGAAATGAGAAACTTTTTACGCGTCATTCCACGTGTGCGGATTCTCGCGCGTGTCACGTTCCATTAAGAAGGTCGTCTCTCACCATCGCCATTAATCCACGCCTCCATCGTTTACCAGAGAATCAATTTTCCCACGATCTTTCGCTTTTTCCCCTTCATCTTTTCGCCATTTTCTCGCCTTTCCTACAATTTCTCAACATCTTTTCAATTTTTTTCCTCCAATTCACGCGTTTCCTCGCTTTTCTTTATTCCCTATCACACGCGTGCTCGTCCTTCATCCTCATTTGTCGACGTCCGTCTTCCTTTACCTTTCATTTTTCTCCTCATTTTTGCGTTTATTCGCTGAGAGTTTTTTTTCTTCGTTTAAAAAAATATTTTTTGAGAAGTGATCTCCGACGCAGTCGCGTAGATTCGCGAGCGAATTGGCAAAAAATTGTGACGGCGATGGAAACAAAATTCGCGAATGGCTCCAGAAAACTGAACGTTCATGCAACGAATGCGAAGTATTTATTGGCTCGCGATGCCGCGTCGTAAATACACTCGGGAACTTTGACACCGTCCAATATACTGTTCGCCTTCGAGGGAACAACGGGAAATTTGTCGTACACTCCAAACTTCGCGAGCTTTTAGCAGAGGAGCCGGAGACCTGGCTCCAAGGAGACGCGTCTGCCACGATCGGACGAAAGAGAAAGACCGAGTGAAAGAGAGAGAGAGAGAGAGAGAGAGAAAAGCGCAGCAGACATTTGCGCGACAAAACATACTCGCGAAATTTTAAGTCGGACCAAAAGCTCGCAGCAAGGTATCGCTGCAGAGTCTCGTTAGATCCACTCCATTACGATTGGCTCGGCACGGTGACGAAGAAAAATTAAGAGCTTTTGTTCAGAAACTCATCGTTAACGATTCCCGCCGCCTAATCACCCGCCAGACGAGACAATCGATACGATATCAAAGAGTCACAGCCGCTAATATCGGTGATCAAAGCAACTCTTTAATTGGCGATTGTGCGCGATGATTTTCTACGACGCCACCGAAGTGATTCTTCAGCATCGCTATGTCATTGCCAACGGATATCTACGCTCGCTGAGTATCGGATTCGTCGCATAGATCGGGAGTAATCGAGTTTTTTTTTTCATATCCAGCGATGTTGCTGTTTCTCTCGATATATATTCTCGTAACGCGGGATGGATGTGACAGAGAAGCGTGCGTCAAACAGAACTATCACCGACGACTCGTACCTACCATGAATCACGTATTTATGAGAAATATCTCGAATGGTTTCGAATATTTCTCGAGTACTGTGAATAAACTAATTAAAATTCGATTCTCGCGGTCTTCGTCTCGATAGAATCACGCGAGACGGTCCCGACGAAGCAACGCGATTGGACGGCGATTGAGCGTACTTCGTGTTTCGTTTTGTTTGTAGAACGTCTCATCTTTCATATTTATTACGTATTGTAACGCGCTGCGAAGCATATGCGCGGTTTCGATTTCGTAAATATTCATATACCCGTCTACCCCAAGAACTCGCGATTCTCGCCACAAACTTTGTTCTTGAAAGAACGAATTTCAATTCCATGTAGAAACAAAATGACGCTGGAGAATTTTCGAGAGCTTTTCGCGTATCGAAGGAACTGGAAGCTCTCCGAGTTTCCACGATAATTCTGCGTCGTGTTTTCGCGGGTCAACGAACTATCAAAGAATGTTACGTTGCGCTCCGTTGCGGACGCGAATTGGAATATGGAATCGAAAAACTATCCAATCGCGAGCCAAGGGGAAAAAGTTTTTCCATTATTATCGTGCCGCCAGGTACCGAGCGCGCGCACCTTCTTCGTTCGTTTTTCTTTAGCACGATTATTTTCCAAAACACGGCTGTCAGTCAAGCGAAGTAATACGAAACGACGCTTGGTTTAACGATAATAAAATGACGTCAGTGCGCCGAGGAATGTAAGCATTCACGTGAGTCCGATGAGGGTTAGCGAATAGCATAAAACAGTGGCGTCATCAAGCGTAACCGTCTCGGATGTATTCTTTTGTCTTATCGATCAACGCTTCAGTTCCTCGGCCAGAGTGATTCTTACAATAAAATCCTGCGCAAAGAATCTCCATTCCCATCCGCACCGCGATATCGAGTTTCCAAATATATTCGCTCGTTCGCGTAATTTTATCGCGAGCTTTCAATCCTATTCGAGCACACTGTCCCACCAAGTTGTTGGTTTCTTTATATGCATATGTGTATTTACAAGAAATAATCTATTACATATTGAGAACGATTTGTGTCGAACCTCGACTGTTTATGTTTAGGATACGCTCTCGTAGATCCAGATCGATAAGTGCGGATGAAGAGCCAAATCTTCGTCTCAGTTACCTTTTAGAGTGGAGACGAATTTATTCTAGGATGTAGACGCACCTTCCAAGTGCTGAATATATATGTTACGAAAACTGAGGAAAGTGTTATCCCATTGCTATCCTAAATCCTGTGGAGTATGGCTAAATCTTAGGTTTTTTTGGATGCTGAAACAGATTCTCTTCATAAGCTGCGCTATACTCTCGCGGGGTGACGCGAATTATACATACTATGTATACGTCTACGTCGCCGCCGAAACGCGAATGAGGAGTCGATGACCGATGAAAAATCGAAACGTTATCTTAACAAATAGGTAAAAGAAAGTATGTCGAGGAAGATTTCGACCTCCGCGTGGTGTATTGTACCGAAACAATCGATGCAATTGTTGGATGGGGCGAGAAGAGAAAATTCCTCACTCCCACGAAAATGAATTCGTGTGAATTCGCGCGAACGAAGGCGACTGGTGAAGGACGAGGAGAGAGTCGTCGTTGATGGAGAAGATGCGTTTTTACGCGATGGTATTCACCGCTTCGAAAATAACCGCGCGATCGCGGCGGTGAAAGTTTCCCCGGAGCGAAATCTCATCGTCGTCGAGGTTTTTTCCCCCGAGGGGAAGAAAACTCGTCTGTTGTACAGGAAAATCGGGATAGGCGGCATCACCCTACCGTTGTCGGGCGATTTACACGTTTCTAGTTACTTAAAAACCGGCAGCTGCTCGTTGACGAGCCCAGCATCGCGTCGCGTTGCCTGGTGTGATGGATGCTGCGCGCATCGTTGGGAGATGTCGATTCGAACGCGCCGTTGAGAACTCCACTTTCACGTTTCATCGGCGCTTACCGATTTCACGAGTTTCATTCTCGATTTCTCCGCCTTTTGTTCGCCTCGCACGAACGTCGTTTCATTCTGGGAAATTCTCATCAATGAATTCGAAAATATCATCGGCAGCTATTTTTCCCAATATCCTCGTTCCCCTGAAATAGGAAACGAAGAGAGATAATAAAGAATTTCTTCGGCAAATACAGTTTTCCAATGCGAAACACTCAAATTTTGTGATCCATTGTCTTCGGCTTATTTTCCCGCGCCTTGAAAGTTGTGACGATCATTTTCCTTTTTCTCCTACTTCCAATACTCGACTGATGTAGAGACAATCGATGAAATAACAGTAGAATCCACAACAATGTATAAAATAGAAGGTAAGAGTGTAAAAGAACGTAACAATGAAGTGTATGATATGAAGACTGAGGATGAGAAAAAAAGACAAGATAGCGACGAATGTAGAAATAAGATGGGGTAATGATGTGCAATAACCAAGGCAATTTCTGGGCGATGTGCGAGGCTGAAATTAATATATATATATATATATATATATATATATATATATATATATATATATATATATATATATAGAGAGAGAGAGAGAGAGAGAGAGAGAGAGAGAGAGAGAGACAGTAAAATCCACAGCCATCGACTCTGCAACGATGAGTTCGTCGTGATGCGCATTCTGGCGTGAGAAAAATAGGGGAAATACGAAAACGGGCTCGAAAGTTGTCATCTTTAGTAATTTTTCGATCCGATTAGATCTCGTTTGGTTAGACTGAGTCTATAATTTGGTTGACTATTCCGCGATGGGCTACAAACTCGTTACATTGCGGTGGTCGTAAGACGTGATGGTAGGCTAATTCACGAGAGAAAAGTAGCGTATGCGAGAGGATTTGGGTGTCAAATGTGCGAATGATGCAGTCTCTCGCGTCACATTCGTCGCGCGACACGGATATTTACGCGCGGTCGGCTGACTCGGGGTTGGAAAATGTGGTGTTATGGTAATATCGCGAGGTTGATACCGTATCAGTCAACCGGTTAAGCTCTCGGTAGGCCGGGTCGAGAGAGAAGCGGTGAAATCATTAGGGCGAGATTGTAAGCCGCGTAATATTTCTGGCCAGCGATCAGCTTAGTCCGCGTGGGAGAGATCCCGCGAGTCGTTGAGTCCGCCGAGGGATGTCGAGGGTTGGAAATACCCCGGGGACAGTTTGCCCCTGCTCTCGAGCCCTCGGCTAGTAGTTACGAGATTCCATTCGGTTAGAATCACAAAGGAGCAAGTCTCTCGTCGCTGGTCCCGCAATTGTATCCCCGTTTCGCGGATTTTTGTTGACGCCTCGTGAAAAATTTATTTCACAGCCCGAGATGAATTTCGGCGCGGTCCAGAGTTCTCGGGAGTAATCGCGAGATTCGATCAGCGAGCTAACGGTCCTCGGAGGGAATCGATTCGCTGCGGCAACAGCCTCGACGAGGACTCGAGCCTTTCAGTTTCTCGAGACTCGCTTGGGGTGCGAAAACAGCAGGGATGTTTGGGGTTTGATTGCAGTTTTTAGTGACTGGCAAAAACAGGCGGAAGGCCTCGATTCATACCGATAAAATTGCTGACTCCGCGGCACAACGTGAATTTCCCGAGCATCACGATGAAAAAGTGTCGTTAACGAGCCCCAAAAAATTCACGCGGATCCGGATATCATTTCTACCAAGAAAAAAGGGCAAAAATAAATAAACCAAACGAGGAGAAAACGCATAGAAGGGAAATATTTGTCGTCGGCTATCGATCATCGGCCGAATGGTTCTCCAACGTGGGCTCGTTCGCTAAAGAAGCTCTGGCAGCTAATTAACGCTCGTAATAGATACGGAAGCGATAGACGAGGTCGTTACGAAAAATATCTTGCCTTCAGCATGGACATGAATACGTAATGTCTACCCATAATAATTAGCCTGACAATAACGAGTCTACGCCGATTTCTTCAACGGGGTATTCTAGTCCCGACTGCTCGTGAACGAAACCATTTTCTTAAGAATAAAAAAATGTTTTTTTTTCCACGCAGAACCGCGATGCTTCTTACCGTCGGTGTTTTGTCTCGTCTATCCAATTACAGGTGAAACTGAGAGGCAGAAAAAAATGCCTCGCGAGTCTACTTGCCATTGCTGTTGCGCGTTCGATTCCATCCGTGCCTATCGCTGTACACAACAGGCGAGAAGAATTATGGATAGCATTGGAAACGGAGGAGGAATGAAGATGAAAAATGGCAGCGATTCGAAAAGTAACTCGACTCGTTCGGCATTACGGGTATGAAAAATCGAATAGATAATACTGGGGGTAAGTCGTCGTGATCAGGCTCTGGAAACACGATTGGTTTGTACCTTTTCGTCATTACTCGACAGCACGTATCTGGAACATCGATGAGAACGGTCCGTTTCCGATTAAATCAACCGTTACGATTAACGATGGAAACAATCGAATCGCAAAAACGACGGATATGGAAGAAAATTACCGTAGATATATTTCAGTTGAGATCTGTGAATCGTAACGAGCGATGATGAGGATAATATAATGATAAAAAAACACTGGTAAGCTTTGGACTAACCGTAACGAACGTAATAACTATGAGGAAAACGAAGAATATTGGAAAGAACTCCACCGAGCTTATCGCCGGCGATATTATAATTTCTGACATGATTAACGGTTGATAAATTCTACGGTAGAAAATTTCTTGTTTTTTGATAAATGCAAGTTTTGACTAGCTCATTCCAAACATAAACTCTAATTCAACGTATTATTCTGTTTCAAAAATCGAGAAACGAGTGGATACCCAAATTTGTGATTCCCTCGCTCGAGAGCTCCTAAATTTCTGACCGTTAGATATTTCGAGCTGAAATAATAGGTTCTGAGAGCAGAAGAGTAAAAAATCAAATATTGCATATATTTTGGTACGAAGTAATCTGAGAATATATTCTTCGAGAATTTATCAGTGGTTCGCGTGTAGGTACAGAAATTATTTACTCTCAGTCTCATCGAATGGTCAATCCAACGATTTCAAGGGATTTTTGTGACACGTAAGGCGAGGCGGTTCCCGTTGCATCTACGCGTTTACCTGAAGTACAATCGTAGATCATTGTCGTAAGAGACGAAGAATGATAATAAGAAGAAGTAAGGACGAGAATAAGGCAAGGTTATCCCTCGTGTAATTCCCTCTTTCTACCGTCCAGCTGAATGCAACCGGAAACCCTTTCATGCGTTCCGATTCTGATTTTCAGTCTGAAAGGGGCTTAACTGCTCCCCCCCCCCCCCCCGCCATCGCCCTTCTTACCTCCTTTTTTCCAGACGCTTCTACAATATACTCCTACAGCTTTCCTTCGTACAACTGCGAAGGTCTCTCTCTCTCTCTCTCTCTCTCTCTCTCTCTCTCTCTCTCTCTCTCTCTCTCTCTCTCTCTCTCTCTCTCTCTCTCTCTCTCTCTCTCTCTCTCTCTCTCTCTCTCTCTCTCTCTCTCTCTCTCTCTCTCTCTCTCTCTCTCTCTCTCTCTCTCTCTCTCTCTCTCTCTCTCTCTCTCTCGCTCTCGCCCTCCGTCCCTTGCTCGAATCTGAGCTTGGATGTGCGTTCTTTGATACGTCCTACGTCCAGCATTTACTCACGACATTCGAAACGTATCGAAAGAGATCTTGAAAGCGCCGTGAATAAAGAGCTGCCGAGGAGATTGAATATTCAAATTGAAATAAACACGGGGAAGAGGTGGTATTAGTTGTATTTTATTTTATTTCATACTCGACCGAGTCGCCAGGATACAAAACGAGAAATGGCGTAATACCGTCGTCGTCGACGTCGTGCGTAGCATATGCCGATAAAATTTGGTACCACCGTTTGTTCCCGTACGCCGAACAGAATTTCACGTCCGCGCCTAATAGTATAAAAGTACAGAAGCTCGATTGTGTATTTGTATCACGCGTGCGATATCAACAGCCGAGTGAACAAAAGACCGGGTACGGGAGAATCTTTGATCGTAACAGCCCTTTTGTGTCGGTTGGAACGAGACAAGCTTGCATCGTCGAGGTTCGTTCGTGAAAGCACGAATAACGGGAAACAAACGTAGAGAGACGCAGAGAGAGAGCGGAAAGATTTTCTCGAATTTTCTCCCTACAGAATGGAGACGCAGATTTTCACAAATTTTCTCCTCGAGACAGAAAAACTTCGTTCGCCGGGGAAAAAATATTCCTCGATCGCGACGTGGCAAAATGGAAATGCGACGGCTTATTTCTCTACCACGTTTTGAAAAGGCGATTCGCGTCTGCTTTGAATGATAATGCGAAGTACAAGTGGAAACGGGATTGGCCGATAAGATGGGAGGAAGATTAGAAAAGGAGCGCGTAAATGACGACGACATACGGCGACAGCTGAAATTCGAAAACATCGATTCAACGTTTGCTTTTCACATTCAAATTGCATTTCGTTCGTTACGACATCGACGAGTTTATATGGATTAATAATTTGTGGATACGTCGCCGCATCTCGACGTGAAATTCATGCGACTCGAGTATCGTGTTTCACGATATTTCACCAAACGCTCGAGCACAAGCTTCGCGCACTCAAATTTGTCGAGCCCAACTCTGCACAGAATCCAGAAAACTGAGGAGTGCGACGCGATCACTCGGTCTCGTCCGCGAGGAGAGAACTCGTTCGGCGTGGTCCAGAGGAGTCGTTCGGGTCGAGCCAACGACCACGGTGAAGATGGTTCCGGCTGAAAGTAGGACGCCGGTATCTGCTCTCCTCGAACGAGGAATCCGAAGCCTCGGATGAAGTTTGATAAAAGTAAAAGCGAGGAAAAGAAGGATGTCGAGGAAAAATGACAAACGAAACGGACCGCGGCTCGTTCGAGAGAATACAGAGGCGTGGAATTGGAGGTCAAATCTGTTTCTCATCAACGTAACGCTAGACTCTTTCGGTCACGCTGTATCGCTTGTACCGTCGTTTCGACGGATGATATTTATATGCTATTCGAGTGTCCAAGTCACAATGTCAATGGCCGCGATGCGTTTATCTCGCCGTGACTAGCGATAGGAAAAGCTTGTATCGTCTCCTCTCCTCGTCTCTCCGTTCCTTGCCCTCGCCTTGCGTTCCTCGCCTTATCCTATCCACTAGCACGGAGAGCACCCTTTCCTTCCCCGTGCATTTCCTACCGTACTACGCGCGATAGACGCGAACCTTATCGATTTCTCCTCGAAATCGATGAGACGACGTGACACCGTGACACGACGCATTAGCTTGTCATATAATCTCCTAAAGTTACACTAGCCGATCGCGTTTGTTGTCTCCTGCAGTATCGGTGCGAATCCGTCTTTCCCTCGGGCAAGTCCAGCAGATTGAAGATTTGATTTGCAGGTCACGAATGAAGGCTGCTGCTACAGTCTCACGAGAGTCAAGAAGCACAAAGCGCATCTCATCAGACCCCATGAAGTAACTCACGATACGAGGACTGAAAACGATTTCATGAATCGAATAATCGTGACGACCGATAACGCAGGTCTGCCAAACAATTTTTTGGTAAAGATATTTGCCGAAGCGTTTATATTCGTCATAGTGATACCAAACGTAATCTAGAACTATGTACGTATAATGTGGGGATATCAAAAACAGTCAAATAAATTAATCGTTGCACAGTTAACACGAAAGTAATGCTTAAATTTATAAAATATTCAAAAATAACACGATCTGTTTGGTATTATTTTTGTATTAAATATTGAAGAAGCAACGGTAAGTACTTGTGGGACTACCAAAAAAAAAATTGTAACTCGATGTTTTCCGAGGTTGAATGAAAAATCGAGAGAACGTTGTCGAATGGTTGATCGGGAGGAGGTCTTGAAAAACATGTACAACAACGTTGTTCCTTCTTTCCTAGAAACGGTTTTCTCGTCGGGAAGCGTCGCGTAGTTTCGTATCGGCTCGTTCGAATGATTGTAACGAGAGAAATTTTCGGAGAATAATTATTATCACGGCCGAGGCAAATGTTTGGGTCCATCGTACGAACAGGTCGAATTTCGGCGTCGTTTGTTTGTTGCTTGTTTGCTCGTTCTTACGCTTCTTGGCGGTTCGAAGGGCCTCGAGATTCGTTAGCGGCAACATCACATGCCGAAGAGGACGTCGCGCGACGCGCGAGGACGACGACGAGATACGCGTAGACGCCTCGGAGACAGACGTGGCGCGCGCGTTTGGCGCCCTTAAGTCGGTCTGTTTGTTTTTACATGTGCAACGCGCCGCGAGCAGAGTAGGTTCGAGAATATTTATACACGCATGCGCATATGCGGCGGATACTTACGCGGGAGAGACAAGGAACTTTTCATATCCGACGACTCCGCGCCCTCCTGTTCTCTGCTCTTTTCGCTCCGATGAACGTTACTCGTACAACCTCGCGTTCGTCTCGATGCCGCGCGATCGCGCGATTCTTTTTTCCCAGTTTTATCGTTTCTCCCCGCTCGACTCTGCGACATTCGCAATAAAAGTCCGCCGTCAAAGATCATTCGTCTCGCAGGAATCCTCCATCCTCGTTTTCGGGCGCAATGGAGAACGTCGAGTGCTTTTTCTTCCTCGTTTTTCACAGGTGCAAAATCTTTCGGTTTCGATCATTTTGAAATTATTTTCGAAAGCTCGCGAAATCCGAAACACCCTTCTCATTTTTGCGATTTCAAAAAGTCGGTTTTTTCGTCGTAACTTCTTCTGTGGTCCAGATGTCGACCTGAATCCAACGGGAATCGATTCTACGCACCAAAATACGTCTGGAAACGAAGCGGCGATCAATTCTGAGATGCGTCAAAAATCCAGAATTTTTGAAGGCAATAGACTTACCATTTTTGCAATTTCGAAAAGTCAGTTTTTTGGTCGTAACTTTTCTCCTAATTGAGATATCGATCTGGAACCAACGGCGATCGATTCTACGTCTCAAAACACGTCGGTAAACGAATCGGCGATCAATTCTGAGATGCGTCGAAAATCCAGAATTTTTGAAGGCAATAGACTTACCATTTTTGCAATTTCGAAAAGTCAGTTTTTTGGTCGTAACTTTTCTCCCAATTGAGATATCGATCTGGAACCAACGGCATTCGATTCTACGTCTCAAAACACGCCAGTAAACGAATCGGCGATCAATTCTGAGATGCGTCGAAAATTCAGAATTTTTGAAGTCTATAGCCTTCAAAAATCTCAGATTTTCGACGCATCTCAGAATTGATCGCCGCTTCGTTTCCAGACGTATTTTGGTACGTAGAATCGATCCCCGTTGGATTTAGGTCGATATCTGGACCACAGAAGAAGTTACGACGAAAAAACCGACTTTTTGAAATCGTCAAAAATGAGAAGTCTATAGCCTTCAGAAATCGCAGATTCTCGACGCATCTCAGAATCGATCGTCGCTCTGTTTCTTGACGTGTTTCAAGGCGCAGAATCGATTCTCGTTGGATTCAGATCGATAGGTTGATCAGAAAAGGAGTTACGACGGAAAAACCGACATTTTGAAATCGCCAAAAATGAGAAGACTATAACTTTTAAAAATCTCAGATCTTCGACGCATCTCAGAATCGATCGCCGCTTTGTTACTTGACGGATTTTTTCATTTTTAATAACGGTACCTTGTTTCATTATTAATCTTACGTTCAAAACGACAATGACGATCTGTTCGTTAGGGAGCTAGAATCTCGAATTTGCGTACCATGGAAATAAGATCGAGACGAGATTTTCTCGCCTGACAAATCCGAGAACAAGAAACGTCTCGCTACGTTCAAGATTTTCGAGACGAAATGAAGTATCGATGTTCAATTTTTCAAGCCGAGTCTCGATCTCGACATTTTCTTGTCTCCTCTCGCTCACCGAAACACTCAACTCGTCGCAACGAGACCAACGATCGGAGATGAATATTCGATAATTCTAAACCCAGTAACAACGCAGCGAATCGCAACGATCGGTCGTTAATTGGTGTAGAATTAATTTAACGCGCGATATGTCGATGATCGAACGACTTTTTTTGTACCACCGACTCGATCAACCTGCTCTTAATTTCTCGTGGGAAATACTTGTCGAGCATAATCGAATGAAATTCTTCGGGTTTTTGCGAGGTGAGAGTAGGTCGAGAGTTTTTTAGCGGAGAGGCGCATCGATCGTGAATCACCGATCGTTTTGCCTACGCGAAAGCACGAGGAAAAAAAGGACGAGGAGAAAAGATTGATGGGCAACTTTGAAATTACTCGTACCTCCGAGATGAGAGAACGCCGAGTAAGGGGATCGTATAATGGAATTGAATCACTTGTCTTTCTCTGGATGGGCGCGCAAAAAAGGCGTTCGACGTACGACTCTCCGAGAGTGATATATTTCCAAGACGGAAATCATGCGCACGGCGCAAACGAACGCGATGCTATGCGACTCTTAGGCAAATCAAACCGTGACGTGACGAGACTGACGAACACGCACGCCTGCAATAATTCCCGAGGAATTTCATTTCGCATAGCTCAGCGATAATAGACCGTACGGATAGAAAGTAGCGAGCGAGCGTGGACTCGGGTTCGCTAATGAAATTCTCTCGACTATTTCGCGCACGAACGGAATAAACGTTATTATCTACATTTTTGGTGCGATGTGGAAAAAAGAACTTTCACAGTCAACTTCCCGCTACACGCACCTTTGTTGCGCCGAAAAACGCGTCATTCTATTTAGATCCCGACGATTTACCTTTTTTTTATCGCTCGTGATTTACAACGTTTCGACATCACGTTAAAATACGATTTTACCGACCGCGCTCTTGTTTACCGACTGCGCTCTTCTTTGCCGACCGCGCTCGCGCTCACGGACCGGGCTCGTGGTTAGTGGCCAAAAAATGTCTTGTGAATGCGCCCGTTTTTACCGACTGAGCCTATCATTTTGGAACAAGAGATACGTATAGACTTCGAAGATACAAAGCGTGACACATCGATGTTGAGCTTGAAAAACGTGACACCGCGGTTTCAAATTATCTTGTTTACCGACTGCGCTCTTGTTTACCGACTGCGCTCTTCTTTACCGACCGCGCTCGCGCTCACGGACCGGGCTCGTGGTTAGTGGCCAAAAAATGTCTTGTGAATGCGCCCGTTTTTACCGACTGAGCCTATCATTTTGGAACAAGAGATACGTATAGACTTCGAAGATACAAAGCGTGACACATCGATGTTGAGCTTGAAAAACGTGACACCGCGGTTTCAAATTATCTTGTTTACCGACTGCGCTCTTGTTTACCGACTGCGCTCTTCTTTACCGACCGCGCTCGCGCTCACGGACCGGGCTCGTGGTTTGTGGCCAAAAAATGTCTTGTGAATGCGCCCGTTTTTACCGACTGAGGCTATCATTATGGAACAAGAGATACGTATAGACTTCGAAGATACAAAGCGTGACACATCGATGTTGAGCTTGAAAAACGTGACACCGCGGTTTCAAATTAAAAAGCAGGACAGCTCGTTTTAAAAGTTTGAAAAGGGGAGGCATCGTTTTGAGTTTTAAACACGGGACACGTCATAGATTTTTTAAACGAAGCTTCTTTACCGCGGTTTGGGTGGATAGCGAGCTCGTGAGAAGTGAAGTTTTTCTCTGTAGTCTTTCTTCCGCATGATTTCTTGTATGTGTTGATTTAGGGAAATCAATTTACGCGAACGTACAATTTAATAAGTCGTTTGAATTTTCAACGTTATTTTTTTTAAATCTACAAAATGAAGCTATATGCCTTTTCGTAGATATATATTTTGTATTTAATTTACTTTTAAAAATATGAGAAAATAAAAATTCGAGATAGAAAATGTATCTACGACGTGTCACGTTTCATACCCTAAAAACCGAATTGTCCCTTTTCATCCCCTAACCCGAGGATACAGGTCTTGAAACTCCGGTGGTGGGGTAGGTCACCTGATTAAAGCAAGGAATGTGTCTCGCATAGTGAGACGTGAGACATACTCCGAAAACCTCCAACGTCAAGACATAACACACACGCGTTCTATAAGACTGGCATTTATTTGTGTATTCGCATCGTTATTGACAATAATAATAACATATAGTTTGCTTATAAGAATCAACGATAAGTATGGTATCGTTACTTGTGATTTACATGGAATATAAAAACAATTTCGTATCGGATGTCCCGCGTCAAGCGTCATATGACAGTTGTGTAATGTTCTATTCTTGCAACAACACCAAAAAAAGGTACGAAATGGGTTTGCAGAAAGACAATCAACTAATTCCCACCTATTCGTCGATTGTCTGCAAACGAGTTAACGGCCGATCGATGATTTGCATTCACGCTAACGATTCTAATATACGCAGATACAAGTTATAAAAAAGTTGACAACCATTTGTCCATTCTCCATTATACCATTGACAATAATCCGAATGAGCGATTCTAACAACAGGCCAGTTATCCACCGACTCGTGTACATGCTGCTATTTCTGTCATTTTCAATCATCGCTCGCACGACCTTCGCCAGACGATACGTACGTGGATCAACGCGATAACCGATCTGCGATTGAGATACGTGATACGGATCGAGCGGTCGGACCATTATGAATAGATCGTCTGGATTTAAGTCCCGGCGTTATGGAAACAAGTGTAACAATAATTACGTTCCGCTTACGTATCATTTGAATCGTAAACTATACATGTATGGATATGGAAATAAAACTATCGTACTATTGTCACAAACATTTTTTATCGAACACTCGAATTGAAAATGCATTTTATATCTGGTATATTATATTGGCAATTGATTTCATTTCTATTTTACGAACCATTTCCAACCACCGCTGTCATCAAAGTTGACAATTGCTTGATTATATTTCGAGGTTGCGCACCGCATAAAACTAATGCCAGTACAATTCGTCTAATCGATTTAATAGATACAATAATGAGATATACAGATCTGTCTTAAAATCTAACGTTTTCATTACTTTTACCCAACGTAAATAACTTTCTCTTATTCGTAAGCAACTTTTCATAGCGTTTATGCTGGTTTTTTTTATGTTTTTCGGTTGTTTTTTGTTTTTTTCTCCACATTACACGATTCAATGTGTTGCTCGATCGTGACATTGTTCTAGACACCCGCCTGTTTTCTCGTGAAGAGAAATCGGGTGTCGAGGTTTTTTTCATTCCTATGTGCAAAGATTTTCCGAGAATAGCTTATCGAATCTCGTATCGACGTCTTTTTTTTTCGACGCATCGTCGAAAGTTTCGTCGCATCGCTTCCGAATCCGTGACTCGTGTGAGATGGATATTTGTTTTGCAGCGTCGCCAAAGGCAATTTGTTCCCGGTCAGTCTACGGCTTCGATAATTAATAAAAGTTGGACGAAAGGCGAATTTGGGCCCGCGATTTTGACACAAATACAACGTCGCGTTGCCACGCTTCGTATCGAATCCAACTTTCTAAGTAACCAAAAACCTCTCAGCACGTTATTGTGATATATATTTCATTCGAAAAATCCTAAATCTCTTATCCTGTTAAATGTTATTATCGAATTAGAACTAGACTCTATATCGCTGGTAAAAATATATCTTTAGCAAAGTAACTCGCAACTATTTATTCTCCATCTCATTTTGTTATCGTCTAATTGATAAAAAAATCTTTCCTGTTTGATATTACATTTTTCCCACTCCACCCATACCTATGTGATACTCACGCGCTGCACCGCGATGAGCCGATTGGTCGTGAAAGAAAAAAAAAAGAAAAAAAAATGTTAATAATCATAGAGCTATCATTAAAACTTGTCTGTTTGTTCGACGAGAATCAAAAAATCGCGTTGAGCCGTCTCGCTCAACGCTGCGCACCAACGAATGCAGCCCTTTCTTTCCAGTATATATATTTTGCGGATTAAATACAGAACGATTATGATACATAACGAAATTAGCAATGCCTCGTCTCGCACCGGTGACGACCGAAGAATTAACCGTACGGTTACAAAACAAAAACGTCCATTTTGAACAAAGCGATCGATGCCGGAGATGCAATGATCTCGCGACCTGTCGATTTAATCCGCACCGCGTCTCCATCGATAACCGTTAACAACGTGCACTTATTTCCGATCAACGCGGCATATAATCGCAAGGAATCACCGCCGTTCACGTCCCATCGATTCGTTGCCTCGTAACAAGTCCTGACATATATTACAAGTGGGAAATCGTACGATCATTCGTTAGCCTTATCTTCAACAATTTTTTTACAAACGCATGCGGATTCTTCGATGGAGCCGCGACGAGGAAATCGATGGAATTTTATTGGTCGACGACGAGGCCTCGGTCATTCTAGACCATATAATTGCTGGCGAGAACTTTCAGCAAATCCGAGTCTTCTAGCAGCTCCGGGTTGTCATCGAAGTTGAAACTCTCGAAATCCATCGGGATTAGTTCTTGGGCCGGGGTGGTCACTTTGGTCCGGGGCAAAGAATTTATAAGTTCCTTCCGCGTGTCCGGACTCAGATGTTGCAGCGAAGTAGACGGCGACATCTGGGGCACCATGTGATTGTCCAAATTCACGCTCAGGGGTGATATTTTTTGGTGTAACAACGGTGGTATGTTGCGGGCGTCGATGGTATCCTGTTGAAAAGTTTAACAGGAATTAGTCTTACAAACGTCAAGAGCAGAGTCGCGTGATTATCGCGAAATAAACCTTCCAAGAGCACGTCCCTGAAAGTAATCAGCTAGTCAGGTTTTTTTACAATGGATCAATAAAACACGACACATTTTACGTATTACGCGAGGTCAGCGTCTGCTGATTACGATTAGTCGAACGTCTGGTTGGGTCGTGCAAATATTTATAAATCCTTCGCTTCGCATGAATACACATTCAAGATTACGCTTTATAGTTGTACGTTCAAACAAAAATATACGTGTCAATGTCTCACAATGGGATTTGGAGTGGTGGCGGGATCGGGAATGCATAATCGCCAGCGAGTTGCGATGCAGAATGAATGTTCGGTGGGGACCATAGCGTATGGATCGATGCATCGTTAAATCGAACCTTGCATTGGCAAATGACGCGAACGCGAGCTCTGTTGATACGCATATGCGAAAATTTAATTCAACCGGCGAATATTTAGATCAGTGATCTGAAAACGACATCTTGAAAAATCTGTTACTCTGACTCGTAACCCTGCGTGGCGAGTGACTTAAATTAGCTGATAAATTTCCCCCGGAAACTGTAGCTGACACCGTCGAAGATCCGTATGAAACGAGGGAGATTTTAGCGTTTGAGACCGAGGAAAATGATTATTTTAATGCTCCCGAATTTGTAAGCTTCATCATAGACCAGTCGACTGAGGACAAGTATCGGTAACTCGTTGTTTCTAGACTACTACTAGCGCACGGGATTGATCATTCTAAATATTCTGTCTAGTCTCGAATAATACTTCCGATCAGCCACGGAGCAATTTTGACAAGGACCAAGATCGTCCTCACGAAGAACGAGCTCGACACGAAAGAGCACCGATGATTGATTCGCCAACACCCGAACGGCATGCAAACGCCTGAAATATAATTATAATTTCAAATTTCGAATTGAATATTCCATTTTTTGTTTTTAAACATCACGAAGTTCAACGATCGCGCCATATAATTGATGCTAATGGTCGGCATACGCTTCACATCCCTCGCGTCATGCGGTTAATCATCATTACTCGGATGTTCGAACCCATCGCCGGTTTTCGCAGATTGTTTATTCGCAATAAATTTGTTGACCGATGAATTTTGCCAGAAGAGTACCGTTACCGGCTTGTCTACGTTGTATCGACTGGAATGTGCTAAATGAAATTAAGAATATCGACCGAAATCGCGTCTGGTCCACGCAGGAACGTTGATCTAATTATATAATGAAATTGGTAACAAGGCAAATCCATAACCCGTCTGTTCAAACCAAACATGTAACATAATGCTGTTATATTATAATAGCAGACGGATATTCGCGATACTCGAATAAAATGTTTATCCGTGAACTAAGAAGTCAATATCATTTGTTAGCAATTTACTTGATTCTTCAGATTGTTAGGCACGAACACGCGAAAGTGTCTTATTTTCTCATCAAAACGAAGATTCCTCGCAAACTGTGGGAAGCATACTCGCGGAGAAAATAAAGGAAATGTAAATTATCGGCGAACCAGCGATGAATTAGTCCGGAGATTTTTACAATCATATGATCATAAACGACAACGGTAATGGAAACATTTGCGACGATATTCACGGTTATGGCCGATGGCCAACTCTACCGTCGTGGGCTCTGTGGGCAAATAATTGGCACGGTTGAATGAATGTAATGGAAATGATATCGGCGAACGATACGACGCTATAGGAATCGTTCGTCCAGCTCGAATCTCCCGAGGTCCCCGAACGACGATGTGAAACGTGAGAAGTGGATGAGGGGGATATTGGGAAGTCGAGAGGAAAAAAAGAGACACACAGCGACGTATACGAAAGTTTGAGACTGGTAATGGTTTTCAATATATTTTAATAATATTCAACAACAATTCTCATATACTTTGCTTTAAATATATACACAACATAATTTTTATCATTACTAATAACTTTTCAAAGTTTCTCTAGAGAGCGAATGGCGTGTTGATCTATCGGCCGAATAATAATTATTAGATCAATGAGACTATTATCATCATTTTCATCGTTCCTTCTTTCAATTTCGTTACAAATCATTCTCTGAAAATAACCGTATACTACATACACATGTATATGTATATATACACATATATATAGATGTATATATATATATAGGATTTATTTTTCCATTTCATAAGTGATAATAATATATTATACCTATAATATGAAAACGTATCGAATTTACTCCTCAATTTGTCTATTAAATTTCAATTTCATTTTTTCTCCGAAAATCACTTTGCTAAGATTTTTACGTTCCAACAACTATAAATTTTCCTTTGCTCGTCGTCTCCTTCCTTCGACGCGGTTATCGTTACGCTATTATCACTACTAACAGTGCTATTCATCAATTTTTTTTTATCTGTACGCGGCGCATTTACATACACACATTGTTATTCGTTTTCGTCGAGAATTGATCAGTCGAACGAACTATGATGAACGAATGACTATGACGACCGTGAAGGTGAGATGATTACGCTGCTTAGGTCGGATCGTACGGGGCAGTGTGTCAGTTGCGTGTGCGTATGCATGCGTACGCTGATAATTATTTTAATAATCGAAGACGCGAAGCTACACCTGCGAACAATGCTCTAAACATACACGGTGAAATTTTCTCATAAAAACGAAGATACGTTTCGCATCTTCGCCACCTTTGACACAACATTCGTAAAATTCTGTATATTTTTGCTTTGTTTCACGTTTTTTATATCGTAATATTTACATTCAGATCGTGCCCTAAACACTAACAGTCGTCACGGCGTTATTGGGTGCGCGTTCGATCCACAAACACGTGATGACACGCATCGACGTTTAACCACGTTGGAAGCGTATCTTTTATCCGGCGTAGAAGATATGCCTGAAATTTTTGTTCGTCACTGGTATTCGACTGGTATTTGGCGAGGCAAACGAATGGAGAGCTGTCGACGCGTTTATTCACGTTTTTCTCCTTCTATTTTCCCCATGGGACGTGTGGTTAAACGTCGACGCCACTTTCCACGTATCTCTTGCGCGTGGATACATCTTTTTTTCTTACGCACGAACTACTACTCGAGGTCTAATACTATTTCATCAGTAATTTTCATACGATCAAGGCCTATACCTACAATTAAGTTAATAACTTATCTAAAGCTGAATTTGACTTTTGCACTTTTTTTAGGCTAATGCCGCGATACAAAATGATATTTACAAGCGATTATCACCGAATAAATAACGACACGTCGCGTCAAAATGATGATGTTGCGAAGCGTGAAAACAGGAACAAACATTTCTTCCAGCTTCTCCCACTTTTTTGTACATCGACGTAACGTACGCGCGTTCATAATTCTCCCATGATGAAAACCTAAAGCTACGTGATCGTGACTCTTTTTACGGCTGAAAAATCGGCCGTAGAAAATGTATAGGAAACTAACCGGAAATTCGTAGTAAAAGTTGGCGCGCTGAAATCGTTCCTTTTGATGTTCGTAACGATTGATTCGCGCGCCGTAAAGCGAATGAAAAGGTAGAAAATAGTAACAGTTCGCCGCGAATGCGCGGGAAAATTCGTTGTATCTGAAAAGAGTTGAGAAAAATTTGGGTAAAAGATAAAATAAGGGAACGTCTTCGTCCGGGTAGACTGCTGGAAAAAAACAAAACAGCATGGCAGCGATACACTTTTGGGAAGAACATGGACGACGAATAACGCCGAAGAGAAACGTTAAATGAGAATAAATGCACAGCTATGTTTCTTTGTTTCGTTAATCGGGCTAAATAACTTTTCGTTTCTCGCCCATTCGACGTATCGTGTCAGACATCGAGCGAGCGGCCTCTGTACACGCTGCAAAGAAATGAATAAAAAAAAAGACGACATCGCTCTTCCGACAGCGAACGGAAAGGCGAATTTGTGGAGGCGGGTGGGAGGGAAGGGGGTGTCGAGGAAACTAAAAATTAAGGGATGAATGATCGAAAATGTGTAACGAAAAATTGCCGTGGAATGCGTGACAACGCTGAAATTGACGATATAAGATATTTCCGATCACTGACTGACAGCGATGCTCTTGGAAGGTCTCGTTTTCGTTAGGCATATGTAACCCGCTCTTACATCGCAGCCGGACACGAGAAGGTTCATCAGAACGCTGTTCGACTGTTGCTGAAGGGACGGCGAATTTTGCGCGCCACCTCCGTCGTCGTCCTCGTTC
Source organism: Arge pagana (assembly GCA_963969455.1). Taxonomy (NCBI): domain Eukaryota; kingdom Metazoa; phylum Arthropoda; class Insecta; order Hymenoptera; family Argidae; genus Arge; species Arge pagana. Next base: position 18,746,951 of record OZ018312.1, on the reverse strand, counting down.
TGATACGTAGGCCCGCTACGATACTTTGGCGACTGTTGCGTTATCAGCTGTTGCAACAGCTGGCTACCCTCTCGGGAGTCTAAATTATTGGTCCTTAAATTCATATTGGCACCGGCATCGATACGACAATTTTTCAACGCGTCGTTCGTTTCCGTATCTTCGCACTTTATCCGTTTGTTATCCGGTTCGAAATTCGACGTCGCGTGCAAGCGTTTTTGCGAGCGTTCAGATTTCACCGTCCAGCTATCTTCCTTCATTTCTGCAAGAATCACACTGGTTTGAGCATACAGTTCTCGTTCGTACGCGTCGAATGGCTGCGTCGCCCGAAGCTTACTTTTTTTGAAAACATGACCAAACGTATCCGTAGGACTCACGAGCCCTCCCCCATGATCGTTGTATTTTTTCGCATCCGGCGTCGTCCTCAACAACTGCTCCAAACTCGAGCTTACGTTCGACTCGCACGTATCGCTTGTCCTGGAAAACGAAAGAAAATACAAATGAAATCTCGAAACTTCCCGGTGAACATTAGGCGTACGCGCGTCCGCGCGTGGAAGGAATGGCAAAAAGCAATTACCATTTTGCTTTTTTGTCCGGCGGTTGCGACGGGCCCCACATAACCATGTCGTCGCTGATGAGAAGCTGAAGAGCTTCGTCCTCGTCCGACATGGGAATATAAGGTGCTCTCAGAGCAAGCTCGTCGTCCGCAAGAACACCGTTGATACTCAGCATCAGCATTTCATCGTCCGAAAGGCCACCGCCGCTCCCGGTCGGACTACAAAGCGAGTCTATACTTTCCGGACTCTGAAACGAACAGAGAAATACATTGACCAACAGTTTCTCTACATCGACGGTGGCAAATCCGTGCGATAATCGGATACACAGAGAAACACGCGCAGCGGTGAAAGAACAATCATCACCTTGCTAAGTGCTGGCGATAACAAGTTTGGAGTACCGCTGCAAGGACTCGGCGTGTCTCTGTACATGAACGGATCGCTGTCAGCCAAGGAGTCTCCGAGCTCGCTCGATCTCAGAGAATCTCCCAGGTCCGAGTCTTTCAGGGTCGAGTCACCGAGCTCCGAGGTTCGGAGTTCGTTGGGCAATCCCGGGCTGAGTAGGGGACAGTAATTATCGTTTTCCAATATAAATTCGTCGAGCATGTGACTCAGGAACGGAGGATCTTCGAGGGGTACGCAAACGTCGCCGGGTGTCGGTGCGAGATGTGTCAAATCCTCTGGTTCGTCTTTGAGCACTGAAACAGAGAACAATCCAACGATAAATATGCCAATCGAAAAAGGAAATTATTTTCGCGGTCGAACACCCTATTTATAGGTACGTCTCATTGATAGTTGCACCGCGGCGTAGACTAGAGCAAAATCGACAGGTATGAAATTAGATTGAGATTGATTTCGTCAGAGAGATTCTTCGTTGGTAATACGCGTCCTCGTTTGACGCACCCTTGACTCGCGGCGTGTCAATCTCGGCGGAAAAGAATTCCTCGTCGAGCTTCGCGCGCGTTACGATACTCGGGAATGTAGAAACGTTTCCGTGAATAGACGTAAATCGTTAAGTATTCGAGTTCGATACGCGATTGTTCAAACTCGCTGCTCGGTGCGCGTCGATAAGCCAAGTAAATATTAATAACGATCTGTTTACAGCTTCGAAATCGTATAATTCCGAGTCGCATGAGCCCTGCGATGGGACGTCGATCGAATCGATCGTCCAATCTCATCCGTATTTCCAACCTCTTTGAACGTTCCACCCGCAAAGATGAAAGATCACGAGCGTTTATAACTCTACGTTGGACATTAGCTTTCAATTTTTTACTCCGTATAAATAGTTCGCCGCGAAATATTACGTAACGCGCGACACGTAACGTTAGGCGAGCTGCAAGACATGCCTCCACGAGCTTCGCGAGCACGTAACTCCAATACATCGAAATCAGTTCATTCACGTTAATAAACGTATCAATAAAATATCACGCGACCCGTAAGACAGTCTACGTATCGTTATCATAGGTCGATTAAATTATCACGACATACACGCGCGCGTGATCCCTCGCGAGTTACATTATCGCATCGGTGGCAGCAGCGTGGTGCGAATTCAAAAGGTCGTGATTACATCTCGCGGTGCAATCGAGATACGAAATCTCCGGCTTCGGGTTAAAAGCATCTACCCGCGATTACGCGTTAAATACAACGCGCGATATGACGAATAGGTGGCAAAAATTATTCCAGCTGTCGCGACGTCTGGTTTTCGATTTGATAATATCGCGCGACGATGAAGCTACGTAGATAGCTGTCGCGTATTTACGGGCGGAAGAAATACATCGAAGAAAGAAAAAGGTCGAATTTAATTCGGCTATCGGCTGAAGTTCGATGATGCATCCACGGAAAAATATCGCGAACACGCGCACAGAAGCGATTGGTGTACTCGAGCCGGAAACGCGGGGATTTGACAGGTGTGACGGAACGGCAGGTACCTACATCGAACGAGTCGCGCGTCTTAGATTTCAAAGGTACCTACCGCGAGATGGGTTTCATCCGAGTTTTCCAGGATCTAAACTCTAGCGGATAGAAAGCTGTTCGCGCTACTCGTGCAACGTACGCGCGGACTTGGAGGCTGTGGTAGTTTTGTCAGGGAGATTTGTTCTACTCACTTGTAAGGCCGGGCTGGTCCTCGCTAAATGTGAGAAAACCTTTGTTCATGTCCTCAGTGCGCGGTGCGAATATACTCGCTGTGGCTGTTTGTGGCGGAGGTCTGCTCGGTGGTTCTTGAACAGGTGCCGGGGCAAACAAACTCCTGGTGACTGCCTGAGGACGCGTACGTTGATGATGCTGATTCGGTATATAATCCAAGATCGGTTTGCCCTGTAACCGAAGAATAGAGGCACTGAAACGGGACACGACATAGGAGAAAAACGACGCGTTCTCGACGCATGGCGGCCCCGTTTCTTTCAGGCTCGAACAACGGACGAAAATACTTTTTTACCACGCGATACACCTCGAATTATGCCCACTCGACGCGAGTTATTTCCAGGACTAATCTCGACGCTACGCGATTAAGATTCGTCGATGGGAGAGCCGGCGCGCGCGGGTCGATGACTCGCGTTGAAAATAAAGTCAGGTACGATAAGGATTCGAGGTTTATTATTACCTGGAAGTAGTGTTCTTCTGGCTGAGATCGGAGGAACCCAAAATTGTTGTTGTTTTCCGGTGGATCAAAGATGTCCTTCCGCGATTCCAAATTAGGCCTTTGAGCGGTGATACTCTTGGCAACGACCACGGGTTTCCGGAAGTGATCTTTTTTGTCGCCGTCGACCGTACTCTTGCCAACTGACAATTCTGTCGATGCTTTGTCAGGGGTGCGGAACAGAGAAGCGGTGACAACCAGGGGCCGCGGACGTTCTTGGAGAGCAGGTATCGAAACTATGGGGATCGCCGCGTTATTTGCACCGGGCAATAAACGCTCGGCTTCTTCCTCGTTGCGATCCTCGTCGTTATTGTTATCGTTCTTGCTAACGCTGCTGTTGTCGTCGTTGTTGTTGTTCTTGTTCAGGACAGCGACAGCAGCCAGCACAGCAACCGGAATAACGGACGGTGATACGGGTTGCTTCGGCGACGAGGCATCTACGGCGCGTGCCTCCAACTGACGAGTACTGTACACTTCATTTTGGCACTCGATACCGCTGTAACAGAAAATGAGAAAAACCATGGAACGATCCGTTTGCCGCGCGTTACAGCATCGGAAAAGGATCGTCTAACGGATTTAATATCGTCAACGGTTCGCGACGTGATCAGTGATAATTAAATAAATTGCCATTCGCATCGCTACGCTGAATATTCATAACGACTCTGTCTCCGCGTCAATTTCTCTACCATTAAGCGAGGAAATATTCGCGCGAATCGCGCTCGCCTCGTAAAAGCGTAATCGATTTTTCGCGTATATTCCCTACACCGCATTCGTAGCCGATCGAACTTATCAATCACGAATCTTAATCACGCCAATTTCTCGGTCACGGGAAGACCGCTGAAATTTTCAACGATTACATATTCGTCGAGGAGTCGATAATTATTCTGACCATTACGTCAAACTTTCCAGGAAATATTCTTCGTTTTCGTGCTGTTCCCGATAAGCTGAGATAATAATCCGTACAACGTACGACGTTGTTACGAGTACTTTTTACAACGCTCGCGAGATAACGATGATCTAACGAGTTTCGTGCGATTGAACGATATTCCAACGAATTCTTCTGCCTCCTCCTCTTATTTACTCCGTTCGTTGTAATGCGTCCAAAAACGCTGGGTCTATCGTCGCTTCGTAAGTTTTTTAACATATCCTTATTCTTCCCCTCCTACTCTCCGCGTTTTTCATCATTTATCATCCTCGAATTCAGCCCTGCAGATCAACCGTGACTGCCGCTGCACAGTCAAGTAATCTCGCCGCCATCTAACATCGGAACCAGTTGTTCTTGGATCACGTCTTTGGTTGCCATGATATTTACTGAACCATCGAGCTGACCGACCACACATTCGCCATACGTGTCGACGCGATACTCGAATACAGCGTGACGTAGAGAATAATGGCTAGCTAACTTGTTTGCTTTTTTATCAATAGCCCGAACACTGGTCCAATTTTCAGCACAGTTGTTGCCGCTCAGTGCACGCTGTTATGCGTCGTGGCTAAATGCATCAACGGACCACAGGTGGAAGTCTTTTCTTTGGAACAACGAAAATTAGATATCCTGCCAACAAGGAATGACGGCACACAGAGTAGTTCATAACTGTAACCAATGAAAATAATATTCGAGGAGAAAAAAAATTAAAATAACAAAGTCGAGAGTGTCGCGAGATGAGTTTTTCAACGATCGTCGAGAAAGGGCACGCAAACAAGAAGTGATAGGAGAGATTCATGTCCAGGCGGGTGATACGCCGTGTCATAACACGCGGCGTGCGTTGGGCTGGGATATACGTGAATGTTTATATACATACAGACGCGCCGGTTCTAACTGATCGTAACAACTCGGTAATTGTGTCAAATGGTATAAATAAATTCTAGACCGTCCGAAACGTCTCGCATTGAATCTTCGATGAGAACTTTATTATGGTCCGGAATACCGCGTAGGTATAAAAAATCTGAGCAAATAACAAAATCATCAAAAGATTTACGCGGCTCGGGGCAGAAGATGCAAAGTAGACAACTATTTGAAACGGAGGAAATCACATAGTTCGGGGATGAAGAATTGTTATTTGAGAAAAGTGAGCACAAAAAAAAGGTACGTTGTCGGAAATAAAAATACCGCTGGAAAAATTGGAGCATCATGGAATATCATATTCACATCGCGGCAATGAATATCTATTTACTGCGAACTGCGCAATACTCGATCGCGTTATGTAGGAACGGGCGCGTAAAGTTACTCAACGCGGTAAACAACGTTTGATATTTTATGATATCTGAACGCAAGACTTTGAAGAAAAACGTCTTATCCTCGCGTGATTCGGTAGGTGCGGCTGATACGACGCGATGCACCGATGGAAAAAGCAGGTGCGGGGATATTCGAATGATAACGGCGAACCACGTGGGCGAAGAATATTTTAATCGTATGAAATCTCCCCGAAAGCTCAGGCGAAGCAACGAATTCGATCTACAAATAAATTTACCAGCTCAAAAATCTTTTCTACAGTCAATCGTGCATTTTCACGTAACGAGGGTCGTAAATTTTTTTTACACGAATGATTATTCGCGATAATATCAGAAAGGAGATAAGATAAAGATTTTCGCGTAAACTGGGCGCTTGAATTCGTAATTTGGCGGGTTTTACTCGGAATTCCAGTTCAGTTGCAACGATGCTTCGACGAGCAACGAACATAGAACGAATGGGATGTGCGCTGATTTCCTAAGGTATAGGTTAAATTTTATCTCACCCGTATCTACGGACCTTTCGTATTATCTCATTCCGACTTTGAGTTTTATCGCGAGACGGGGTTATCTTTATAACTGCACCATGAGTTATCGTTTTGACGTATTAATTTATTTCAGTGTAATATACGATCGGGAACGTCACTCGAAGGTTGCTCTCGTTAGAAACCACGATCGATGTTATTCAGAAATTTTCATAAATTATCGATACCGAAAATTTCACATTTCCTCGTTCAGATTCGTACTCGAGTCAATTTCACCATGTTCAGCATTTCCAGAACCCCATCTTGGCTAGTTTCTTCGAGGCCGTAATTTTTAATAAATCTAATGTGGTACCGAATCCGAATTTTACTATCTACAGATCAATACATACAAATTCTCATCAAAATGTAAATCCTTATTTACGCGAGTACGATTAAATTGTAGTTTTTTGTACACACGCAAACTTCATAGGGAAAAATCGTTACGACGAACGACGACGCGGGATAAAGTTTTGGTAGCAGGATGCTCGAGGAGCCTGCGTAGTTTGATCTCGCGTAACTTTCGTACCAACACGAATTTATTTCCATTGGCCGTAAGGAACTCGTGGTAGGTTTCGACACATTTCGAGAGCATTCCTTGATCTGGATCTTCGACAGAATCCACGCGTAGAAGACACCTGAATACCATTTCGATGCATAGCAATGTTTCATACGCTCGTTAGAGCGCGAATTTGCCGAACTGATCGAGATAAGTTCCTACATATTTGGTACACCGTTCACCAACGCGTTGTTAGAAATAGCTAACGATCTCGTTCCCCGACATCGAACACGATCGCGAGTGCCGGAGGCAGGATAAAGTCTTTTTTAAAAATATCTCCGACCCAGAAAAAGATACCTATATAATACCAGGTATCGTACAGGTACAGGTCAACGTAAATGACTTAAACAGAAAAAAACCAGCAACGAAATTCTCGAAATCGAATGAAAATAAATGTCAGGTAATTTATCAAATGAATCCCAAAATACTCGATTACCGAGTTCCGAGAACGAAAATAATATTCTATATTATGTAAGAGCAATTTTTCTTTAATAGTTGAAATTTTTCTTCGCATAATATCAAATTGAAGATGTCTGACGTCGTTCAGGATACCATTCGGCATACGTAGCTTTGGCGCTCATTGCATTTTTGTAACTCTCACTATGAACTAAAAACGTATCAACTTTTTCACTGTTACAAAATTTCATTTTTGCCTTCACCTGCCTGGAAATCACATACAAACACCGAAGGTAACTTCAGTAATGAATTACGAACGCGTAGGAGACTGCTAATCATCATGATAGATGGTAGGGTTGATAAACTCCGCCACGTAAACATCGCTGTCCTGCGAAAATCTGTGACAGGTTGAATTTGATCCGATTTGATACTACGTGAAGAAAATTTTCAAGTAATAAAGTGAAAATACTCGTTACCTATTAGGTTTACAGCTAATAAAGGTGAATACTTTTTTACTCAAAATTCGATTCTCTGCCATATTTTGCTATAAAAAATATAGTGTTCCGTTTGAAAAAACAAAGTTGTCCTTCGAATCTTCGAAACTCCTCGACGTTTGAAAAAATTGGTGCATCGCGTAGTGCAGCCTTTTAAACCATGTAACGCAACGTACACTTTGGAAGTTATGACGGTGCACACACATTGCGTAGACCATTCTGTATAATACGTATTTTAATAATATATTAATTAATTAATTATAGACGTATGTTTTTATGCGTTGGTCATTCATCGCGTTAGATACTTTCGATAGTTTGAATAATTTCAAGACCACGAAATGTAGGATACAACCGGTGAGAAAAAAGAGAAATCGGCAGTGGAACGACAAGAGATAAGAAACGAATATGGTTGGAAATCGATAATATGAAATCAACTTCTCGCAGCCTGTTTATGTCAACTGATTTGAGGTTAAGGCAGGTTAAATATGTAAGAGGTTTAGCTAAAAATAAAATGACGGTCGTGGCTCGCAACAGAGTGTCATTACGTAACGGAGCACGTGCTTCGTAGTTATAGGTTAGGCGTTCGTCTGTCCCTGGCAACGCATAAGCGACGGTCGGTAACGGTATGTAGGAAGTTATATTTTTCGTCCTGCGAAAGTGCGGTCGATCAACGGACCCGGACTGCTGAATTCGCACGAGAATACCTCGCGGAAATAAGAACGACGATATAAGGTGAAATCAATCGTTGAAAAAATGAAAGAGCAGCAGCAGCAGCAGCAGCAGCAGCAGCAGCTTGGCAAACGCACGTGGAGATGGCTCTGTTCTCCCGTCGTCGACGACCACATACATGCAATTTCATTGATGTAACAGAGCCTATTAATAAAAACGCAGAATTGATATGTACGTAAGTTTACGACGCGCGTGACCCTCGAACGAAACTTTGCACAGAAAGTTTGAAGTATCTCGCGTGAAAATGAGAAGCAGAATGCCTGATCCATATTTTTCAAGGTAGGTACGATTTTTTGGTGTCCGAATCGAATTTATTTTACCGCAAAAACGTCGATTATTTCGAATAGATCGAATACGATTATAAGAAATGATCAATTTTAGGAGCTATCGATTCTTTGATCTCGTATCGATTCGATGATTCGATTGCTTCCATACAAATGTAAACAGAAGTGGATACATGGTCGAAGAGAGTGAAAAGCACGTTCAAAATATCGGAAAATATGATATAAATATAACACGCACGTTCTCGATACAGCCGCTACCGGCTGGCGTTACGAAAATCGCTCCCCTGGACTTCTAAACCGACGGAGACAAGTTCAACGCACTCTGGCTGCCATTACGTAATTTATACTGCGCCTGTGAATGTTCGATTGATAAGTCAGCCGGTGAATTTTTTTTTTATTGCGAGACGAAGTCGTGAGCGTGCGAGTATCGCGATAGGATTGAGCGACGAAGAGAAATCATTTCGGTGATATCGTTACTCTCGGAGCGGAGAATTTTTTTTTATACGGTCGCGAAAGATTTTCATTTTCGCGTCAGCTCCGGAATCGCGAAGCTTTTCGAATTGTTTCCGAAAGTGCGGGTTCGTTCATCGTAAATTTGTAGACGCCCGAAATAAAATCCCGTTCAGTTTCGCGGAAGGCTCGATGATCGTATCGATGTATGCCCGCGTTGCGCGTGACATAAATTTTCGTCCCATAAATTTTCCCCGCTTTTCTGTTTTTTTGCTCGTTGTTTTTTTCCGCTCCCTCTCATTCCATCTCGCCGAAAATCTGCTGCGGCAAGATTTCGTGGAAAATTTCGATTCGTCGTCGCTACGCGGTAAAAATACCGCGGAATTCGCGCGTGATTAAAGCGCGAGGTGCTGTCTTCGACCAGGCGTCTACTTTGACGTTTGGCGATTACATCGAGACTTCCGTTGTTTTCCTCGTCACCTGACAGCCACGTCACATTCGCGGCAAGAATCTGACGCGAATAAAGCGTGTACGCGTAAGTAAGCTTATCGAGAGGCGAGAGTAAAAATAAAATAAAATAAAATAGCTCGGCAGCGGGGTGAAAGTATTTTTCCTCTTGTTAAATAACGGATGTTACCCGATGTTTTTCTCTTGGCACCGATCACCGCGAATTATTTAACCGACGGCGATCTCGGTTATACAAACATCATATTCCTCGACCTTGTTAGCGTGAAAAACACGTGACAATGATCGCGACACGGCGAGAAGAAGTCGTTATTACAATGAAACATTTCGACAACGAATCGACGGAACTTCCATGAAACCATTGAAAAACGAATCGGAGAACATCGGCTGGACTCACGTTGATATCACTGTCTATCGCGTTCGATCACTGCGATCTTACTCCTCGTCGGTACAGCAGAACGAAATAATGGTAAAGAACGGAGAAATGACGCGAGACGTTCATTTAAATATCACTCGACGAACGTGGATGAAAACTTCGCGCTTGTTGCTTGCTCATTACCTCCCGTCCCGCGCGCGAACAATCGGATGAGACGACGAAGATGATTTACACAGCTCGACGTCGAAATAATCCGTTCGTTAGGCAATCACACAATATAATCCATAGGGCCCGTCGAACGCAGTCGAATTCTCACTGCACTTGAAAGTAGCTCTGATATTATGTAATTTATCACGTCCGAACGATTCGTACGACGCTTCTCACTGGCTCACACTACTCTTCCAACGCCCGTACGATCGAGGTTATTCGACCGACACAACGAGGATGATGATCACGCGTAGCCGACGAAGGAATCTCGTCGAAGGAACACGAACAACGACGAGCGTCTCGTCGGTCAAGGTTGGCGATAGCGCGAACAAATTATGTAACGATACGACGAGGTGAATGATTTTTTTGTTTTCGTGGTCTCGAATCAGCGAAACTTCGCGCACTGGTCACACTGTCGAGAAGAGGTTAGAACTCGACGGTTGAAACGATACGCACGGATCGCGGAGCCCGCGAACACTCTCGTCGTTGTCGATGGATTCGTTGATTGATCAGTTAGTGTTGTTACCGCGATTTATCAGGTACATCCGTACCGTCGAGCTCGCGCTGGTATCACACCGATGCGTGGTGTCTAAACGGTGGAATTTGCGTTCTACCGTAGCACCGGAGCGAGTCGAGACGCGTGATGCCAGTAGGCCCCAGTCGAGTGACCAGAGATACATCGCCGACGTTTCGTGGTGGGGCGACACGCAACTGGCAGCTAGCAACTAGAAACGGACGACGCGCTGCTGCCGAGGCGCCCCGAACAACTACCGCTCGTATCACGTGCTCTCGTTCGACGCGTACGGCACGTATCGTTTCGCGCGGCGTTCTTTTTTTCTTCTTTCTCTCTCTTTCTCTCTGCTTTTGTTTTATTTTTTAAATTTTATTATGACTATTTTTTTCTCGCCATCCGCTTATGCGCGCAAGGCGAGTGGAAATGACCGATAACGAAGACGACTGGCGGTCGAGTTGTCGACTTGTAATTATATAGTTCGCGAGCGTTTAACGCGGTAGATCAGGCCGTTTACCGTTTATCGCGAATCGCGAACTACCATTCGTTGAACAGACTCGCGTGAGACGAGACAAAAGCTAGTTTGCGATGATTACTCGGCCTGTTGACGAGTAGTTGTAGTTACGTTAGACGGTGTAAAACGGGAGCCTATTTATCGATACTAGCGAGACCTTGATCTCGAGAACTTGACACACTCCGCAGAAAAATGTACGCGTAAGATGATGCATCTAGAAGGCGACGGATAAACCTGGAACATCGGACCTTCGCTGTTTAGCTATAGCTGGAACTCGTCCCGCCAGGCAAAACAGAAACGATTTTAAATTTATTGCCGTAATTGTAATGCGATATAATCGTAGCTATGTTTGCTGGGAAAAACCGTCACCATCCATTTCTGCACGTGGATCGTGCGACCACTTTCCGACCAATTGGAGGGAAAGAATGTTCTCTAAGATTCTGCGAATAATAGAAATAATTCATGACAAATGGACGACTTGTCGTCGGATGAGTGCTTTTTCATTGGCGGATGATCGTAATTTTTTATCGTAAAATTGTAATCGAAAAATATGAAATTCCAGGCTGTTAGCAACGAAAAACTGTACTTCAATGGGGATCCCTATTACCTCGGTAGATAATAATGTATACACGATTGCTTATCGAGGATTAAATGTTCGATCTTCGATAATTATATGCTATCAATTACCCATGCGCCGATACGATCAGTTAATATTATAGACAGGCCGCTCTAGAAGGCAGCTCAAAATATTTAGATATTATTTTTACCTTGGAGTTTTTACAGCGTTGATAAAAGAAAAAAAATAGGTGAAAACGGTTATCGGGAACTGGAAATTCAGCCTGCCCTAAAATAAATGTACGCTCGAAGTTTCGGATCGTTCGTTTGTTTTTCTACGTTGTATAAGCGCGACGTACGCGCGGAGTAATTGGATATTGGTTTCCATGTAGGTAGTAATAAAATCGAGGATCGCGTTTAATTGAAACCAAGTTAACGCGACACTTGGAACGTAAGAATGTTGAGCAGATACCCCGAAGAATACGAGGCGCTGCCGTTTCAAATTCAACGACGTTGCGTAATAATTTTAGTTGGCAATGTACGACGAATGAAAAGATAAGCTGAGAAATGTATAAATCAAGGAGACGGGTACTTTGTTTGTAGTCCTCGTTTTTTTCCCCCTCCAAAAAGACGAACGGTATCGCAACATTTTCCGTATCCGTTTATCGAGCCTTCCGGCTTCGTGATAACGTTCGATGGTAAATCTATGTATGTGGTGATAATCGACGTTTGAGAAATTCCGAGACGAGCGCGCGATGCGAGATCCGAGTGACGGATGACGTACGGTAATAACGAGCAACAAATAATTACATAGTTAGGTAGAGACGTCGACTATCGCGTACGATAACCACGACCGTCGCGATTGTGTCGTTAGCTGCGAAATTACGTTACGTACGAGGCGAAGCGACGTGGTGCCACGCCGATGCTGGGTCCGATGCTACGGCTCTGGTTGTATTGGTACCGGGATCGGTGGTTTGATCGAACGAGAAACACTGCTAACGAGCGTCAACTATTGCGATCGTAACAATAGTGGCGCGAAGTGGGACACGGACCTTTCGCCGATTGCACGTGAAACGAATCGGCCCGTTACGTGTCTAGCGATCGACGGATGATTTGAACACTCGATATGTTCTCGCCGAACGATTGTCGTTGACTTGCGAAATGTAAATAGAACGTAGAACGCAAAACAGAGGTGGTGCTATGTGGACCAGTGTACCGCGCCAAGTCGAGCAAAATTTAGGATATAAGATCACGAGTCGAACTAGTTCCATATACTCGAGTGTTTGCCAATGAAAATCGACCTCCATCGTTTATTTATCGATCAGTTCGTTGCAATTATTACTCGCGGTACAATCGCATCCTCGACGGGTCTCCTTTACCCGAGTGAAGTGATAAAATTAGCGATAAATCGTGACGCCAGGTTGATGTAACGCGCGGGATGACTCGTAGTTTCCGGCTGTTTTTCTCTCTTTTTTTTTCCTCTTGTTCTCGACAGAATTGCTTTCAGATTCGACGATGAGCGGATACGCGAGAAGTTTTACGACGAAGTCTACTCTCCGCGTCGCGGTATCTACGCGAATGTAACCTTGTGGTCCTCGGCTTCGTTCGAACGGAGGGCGCTACTCGTGGTTCGGTAATCGATCGGATGATCCGCGAGACCCGAGATTAGCGATATCCGATTACTACAAAATCCAGGAGTGGTTATTCTTCGAATTACGCTCATCGTCGAGCGCTGATACTCGCTGGTTGTCGCTTTATTACACGATCCCGTCTATAAATATCGGAACAATGTCTCTCGCATATAATATATCAAGGCAGATAAATCCCAGCCTTCAACGCGTCCAACACCCACTCGACGAGCAAACCTTGCAACGTGCGCGAATAAATTTTGTAAAAACGACCGACGTATCGATAACGGTAATTCGCGCTCGACGACTTACGATTAGTTGTTCGGCCAAAACTGTTTATCCCAGGAATTTCGATTTCGGGGAGACAGAAAATTTTTCTCTCCACCAAACGTCTCTTTACACCTGTCCCGCTTCTCTGTAAATTTAGACTCGACCGCGAATCATTTCGAAACGTACGTACGATTTTTCCCTGGAGCAAATACACTCTGATCGCTAAAGAAATTGTATCGAAACGACAAGAAACACAAAACGTCGTAGGCGCGAGCGTAGGATCGTGAGTCGAAGTCAAAGAAAAGTACATGCATGGAACGTTCAATGAATAATTCAGAGTGCAGAACGGATGAAAAGGCAAGTAAAACAACGGCATCGAGCAGTCGTAGTTGTAATAGCAACTCGACACCTACCGCGCGATGCCAAAAGGCACAAAATGTGTCTCGATTATAATTCGCATTGAAGGTTTTAAATAGCCAATACTACGCCTATTATTACAAGCGCGAAATACCAGTTTCGACCAATGTCTTCCCCGCTGCGCGAGCAGTTCCGTTAGATAGCCTTAACAGGCTACCCCATATTTGGACGTCCGCTTTACACGTATCCATTATATATTGTTAGAAAGTTTGCTCTTTCTAAACAACGTTTGTATTGATTACAACAATTCAATGATCCGACGAGAGACACAATAGAGCGTTATTGCCTTCCACAACGATGATGCTATTGTGCATAAATAGTCTCGAATGGCGGAGTCTTCATTGATATGTATATTTTGCATTTAATTAACCGCGTATCGGTAAGCTTGTTTCAATGTCGAATTTATTACATAGCGATGCGACACGGAAACGGAGCACGTACACGGGAAATCATTTTTTTCGTTCGCACATTCTGTACTGAATGTCTCCTACCGTTGGTCTTTTACATGCGTATTCCTACTACGATCAATGACTCCGTTGTAACGATTCAACCTGGCCATATTTGCAAGGATTACGAAGGTAAGAAGTATTACCGTGATTCGAACGAGGAGGCGTGAGCTGTCGAGAAACCGATCACTGTAAATTTGAATTGGAATGAAATTGTATTCTTTGGAGGGAGCATGAAAAGGTAGTAGAAAGTTACTTGAAACTTTTGTCCACGGAATTTCCGTCGTTTTGTTCTGGAGCTGGAAATTCTATATTCCGCACGCGATACAGGTGTGTGAGCGAGGAGTCGCGGAGTGGTGACACGTTCGTGCGAACTGGGCTAGACGCTAAAGCGTTGGTAAGAACGAAAAAATGACGCAGGGGAAGAGCATAGCGCGGAGAATGGAGGGTTCCGAGACGTTGAGTAGAGAGGAGCGTTGGCGAAGAGAGAAAATAAAGAGGAGGCAGCGGGAACAGGGGAGGTAGGAGAGAGGAATAAAAAAACATTGGCAAATTCAAAGGCTGCATAACAGGTTTTTCGGTCCTCGGAGTGGAACACTGCCTCGTCGCCGTTTTAGCAGCACTCAACGTTGTACAACGAACTCTGCGAGTGAAAATAGCCCGGCTCTTCGTACCGGATTACTCTTCGCGTTATGAATTCGGAGCGGGCAGATTAGAGGGTAAATAAAAATCTCGAGGGGTTGTCGATATTTTGGTCGAGTGGAATTTCTAACAGGGGCTACGATTGGAATTTGTCGAGACACGACGCGACACGCGGGCAATGAATTATTCGCGATGTGCCGAATGGCTCGAACTCGAAACGGGTTCATCGAAACACCTTCGCATATCCGGAGACACACTCGCAGGGAATTTACCGCGATACCGGGACAGACAGTTCGAAGGACAACGACCGGTTTTAGCGGGATATTCCTTGGGCTGGTTGCGTAATGAGCTCCGAGCTGACTCGGTATTGTAATAATTGCAGTGGGTAGACCGCGGACAGACGACCGTACATGCGGCGAGGTAGAACGAAGCAGAGCAGGAACACGCGTGCAAACATTAGTTTATAAATACCATCTCGTATCTGGACATGGCGCGGTGGAATATTCCCCGCGATCGATTTCGAGTCGCCTTCGCAAAGATAGCACTCGGTTCTTGGAAAGAAAAAAGAATTGCATCAGCGTTATCTCTCGAGCAACTTCGAGCGCGTATCGATGAATCGTGAGCAGCTGCAGCGTCGTAATGATAAGCAACGGATGTCGATCGTCGTGCACCGCTTCTCTCTCGGTTGCCAAACGAATATTTTCCAAACCGTGATCGGAAGCCTCGTAGAAAATGTACTTCTTTGTCCGTCAAATTGAACACCAAAATTTGTGATAACGACTTTATTTTACAGAAAGTTAGCGTTATTTTATATTTTATAAGACCCGCATCGTGCGTAGTGCTGGGGCAACACGGCTCCGTGTTGCACAAATTTCTTATAGAGTGTTTGTCAGCGACGAACGTTTTTTCCAGAGGAGGTAGTCACACCGTCGATGTTGCTGTTGGAGCCTTTTCGCGTGCGAGTTTCGTCCTATGTGGGATTTCTTGTCGGAGAAAATCAATTAGATTTCGTTGGTCAAATGGGGTGTAACGAATGGCTGGTGCGCGGTGATTTCACAAAGGAACGGAACATTTCGAGTTCGCGTGCGGTTAGTCAGGTAGGTAACATCGATTCTCGATCGTGAATCACGATCGGCAAAGGAGGTCGACGATCGACGCCTTCGAGTCACGTTCGTCGTTTCACGGAAGTAAGTAAGTTACGAGCAGTAAACCGTCTACGAGACTCTGGCCACGATTTCGCCGAGGTGTACGTGTAGCGCGGCATGTAGTCGCGCGAGCCAACGGACGTTGACATCTCGCGACGAGATTTACTTCCCAGAAACCAAAAACTCGGCTGGACAGGTGCGAATTTTTTCTCCCGTTACAAAAAGCGTGTTATCTCCCAAATTGCGATGTATACACGTTAGAAGAAAATATCGTTGTGCTCGATTTCTTTCGCAGTCGCAAAAACGTTGAGCTTGAATCAGAATCATTTGTTAATAACGAAATTTTTCGCGTTTTCTCTGTTGGTTTTTTTGGGCGACAACTGAAATTACCAACGAATGATTTTGAAAATAAAACGCTTGGACCGAAATTATGCGAAGAGTCGAAAAATTTGTCGAGCACGTTGTCGAAGAACTTTCGCAGGTTCTTTGCATCGGTTCAAATATTTGCATGCAAGCTGCGAGAACTCGCAGAAATTTGTATTAATTATCCCGCATCGTCTCGGTTCAATTACCCGGGTAAATACTGCACGACGAGGAGATTTGCACAAGAGCCGAGGATCTTTGAGACACGTGAAAAAGAAACAACGTGCCTTCGGTAAACATTTATCGTCACGTCGCCTCGCGAGCCTCGTACTTTTTCGGTTAGAAACAAGAACGAAAACGTGCCGAAATCCGCGTCGTATTTTATCTCCTCGATTGATTTTGTTCCCCCGCGTCTAAATTTATCTCGTCGAGTTTGCCGATGTTTCGATGGATCCGATCGCCTCAAAATACACGCCTCGGTCACCTGGTTTTCTGCATTTTCCTTCAATTTGATACGATGTTGTTTTAGGCAAGCAAGTCACATCTCTCCGTACCTACGCGAGAGCAAGCATGCACGTCTTCGAGCCCCCGAAATAACTTTGTTAAAAATACGTCTGGCCTCCCATACAGCAGAAAACCTCAGCCACATCAGAACAGAATTTGTTCTCCTCTCCTCGTCTGTTTCCTCGGTGTTCGTTGATTGATCTGAGAATTTTTCCAGCCCGTCGAGAAACAGCGTGGATTAGGTTTCTCTCGGCTCGTATTTATTCAAATTACCTTCAAATTAGGAAGAGAAAAAACAACGCGCAACGCGATGAAAACAAAACGATTACGAATTCGACCTCGGAATTTGTTGGTACCACGTCTGTATATCCGCGTAACTAGGTACCTATAGCCTCAGTACGGAGGATTCATTGGTCGATGGATAGATTTGTTATTGTCACGTCTCGAATCTATCATGTCGGGTGTCAAAAAATCGAGCAATCACAGAACGATCGATTCATCGATTTATCGTCGAATTTTTCATTTCGCGAAGGGAACGTGGACTACTCTGGAACGACTGCAACGGTTGAGACTGATGGCAATTGATTCCAAGGATTTGTCAGTGATTTCGATTTGGGTGCCATTCGAGGAACGATCATCGGATGCTCGTGTATTTTCGCTAGGGTTAATTACTGCCGGCCACTCAAACGAGTGAGGGAAGGTAGGAATTATGGGCGAAATGCGTGTCGGACGGGACGAAACGAGTGTGGCTAGTTCATTGTTCATTCTCGTGACACGGTTAAACTACAATTGGTTTGATTTCACGCTGTGCGTCCTCGCGACGAGGCTTGCTTTCAGCGAATAGCCGAGAGACCAAAGTGATAAATCAAGTAATTCGCAGCATCAACGTTCTCAACTAAGATGACCGAAAGTATTAGCCTCAATTAGTTTGCCTCGAAGTGGGTACATTTTTACGCATCGTTCGATACGGTGTCGCGAAAATGACCGACTTCGTTTCTCTCACGCGCGTTCAATACGAGTGCCCGATTTTTTTCTGGCTGGCGAGGATGAGAGAAACGATTCGAAAAGTAAGTAACAATTGCAGCGACTTGGGCAGAGAAATCGTGTAGCAAAGCGAAGCGCGTGGCTGCTAATGATTAATTTGCATTATTCAAATTGGCCGTGACGACTGAAAGGCTGATTCGCAATCACGCGGAGATAAGTGTAAAGCACGCGGTGCCCTCGCGCACACCTGACTAACCTTGGTTTATCTACGAAGCTACAGTCCGGCCGACGATGAGCTTATCCCAAAGCGATTCGAGATCTGGCGAGGATCAGCGGCTCGTAAAATTTATCTAATCGATCGCGTGGGGAAAAAACGTGAAATCTCGGACTGGCAAATCCTCTCGAAACGTAGTTTCCTCGCAGGAGCGGAAAACATTCCCCGGAGTTTCGCGTATCTTCTATTTCAAGGTCAATAAAAGTCGTTCGAGGCTTCGATGGTCCGCGACCATCGGCCTACCCTGTTCTGCTTCTCCTTCCATCCACCTTTATTCCTACAGTTTTTTATGCGCGATAGTATAAAAACGCTGCTCCAACCTCTTCACAACACTTTTATTACCACCTATCAACGAGCAAAAAAGGTTCGCCGCTGCTTTCTCGTTTACTTTTCTTTTTTTCCTTCTCTTTCCTCTTTGTTTTTCGTTTTTTTTTTTTTTCTTAAGAAACTCGTGTTTCCCCGAAACTTTTACGCACTTTTCCAATCGGAAATCCAAGTCTTGCCTCGATAAAAGACACTCGGCTGCGTTTTTTGTCTTTTTTTTTGCTCGCATGGTAAAAACTTTTGTTATTTCACTTCGCCGACATTTTTTATGGCCGAGGATTATTTATGGTGGAGCCTGGATTAAAACTTCCGGTGGAACTTACAACTTTCTGCCTCCACATCAGATTCCAACGGGATTCTAGCGAGGGAAGCATTTTATGTCGCACGAATCGACGATCGCGGTGATTTCGGGTAATTAGAGAAGCAAGAGATTCGTCGATCCTAATTCCGGATTTATCACGTTCAATAAAATCTAAATGCGGAAGTTATTTTTACGACGCGGAGCCTCGACGTTATCGTATATTAGACCCAAAGAACACGAAACCCGCAACAATTAATCTCACGGATCTCTCCCAATATGGCCGAATCGGGCGATGAACAAACTCGCCCCTTTCCCGGTAGCGTTTTACTACACGTCGATGAAACATTTCTAGGAATATTTCTTCAACCGAGTAGAAAAATTGTTCGTTCGAGGTCGACGATTGAAGCTCGATCAATCCAATTTTTCGACTATTATCCATTATCCTACGATCCGAGTACAAATTACAGCCCATCGGTCTGATTTCGATGCAAATTATACGTTCAGTACGCATGATTGTACGGTATATTCTTCGATTCTTGTTCCTGTGAGCTTCCCAAAAGCTCGATTAATGCTGCGACAACAAAGCGAATAAGCTTCTCCGCTCGCACGGTCAATGTTCAGCGAAATTAAATCTCTTGGACTAATTATCCAGGAAGGTTACGTCAGAGTTGCCCGTTCAATTACCATCAACGTTAGGAGAGAATCGACGACTGAAGGTGATAATTATTTTCTGAAATTGAAATTAGACCGTCATATTCCAGTGTCCGATGAATAGTCGAAATTTGAAGTTGAAGCAACGTGCTCAATCGCGTAGTTCTCCGCGAGTGAAAGGTGTGCACAAATCGAGTCGACGACTCGCGTAATTTACAAATTGCAAATGAGACATTTGACACCGAAGGAATAAACCTCCGATACTCACCATTGCGCACGCTATCGAGGAATTATCCTTTTCTACCTTTTTCTCAGAAAACATCTTTTGCAAAACGAATCGCACACGTTTAGGCAAGTTTTCCGCTTTCGTTTGAAAAATATCGAATTTGGAGATTTGGAAAAATCGCTGTTCGATTCGCCAGACGCGTATACCGGTATGATACAAATATACGATGCTGTTGGAAGTGTCCGCAGTGAGCATAATATGTACGAATCACTGGCAACAATAAAGAGCATGATTTTCCAATCAAAGTTAGTTAAGAAAAATAAATTTATAAATTTCGAAGTCAATTGAGCGGATGGTCGTGTAAAGTTCGCGTAGGTACCGAAACGATCGCGGCACGGATGGGCGAGCGTCGAATCGTGAGAGTGGTAGCTACGTCAACTTATCACGATTGATACTCGATGCAGCTGACGAAGAGATCATGCGATCGAGTGATAATACAACGTCTTTTTTCGCGATAAAGCTTATTTCGTAACGTGGCGACGCAACGTTTAGGTGGCGTGATTATTCAGTCGGACCACTCTCGTACATAATCCAGGCACGCGCGAAACACGATGTTTTTGCGACATCCCATACGAATAGTTGGCTATCCTTTGATTCCAGATTTTTTTTTACCCTTATCGCCGGCGCGACGTATCGCGTTAAATACGTTCGCCTTCGCCCGAGCGATTCTGCCTCTCGTAACGGCGAATCGGAGGTTATCTGCGAGTCAGTATAATACAATGATCAACGAAGAGTAAAATATTTGCGAATGAAAAAATTCTGCCGATAAGAATTATATCATACGACGATTTCTCGCCGACGATTCACGTTTTGTTGAGTCGCGTTCAATGTCGTTTCCGCATGATTAGCGCTGGCTACGGAGATACATCGATAAAATCCACGTTTCCTTTGATTGATTAGCCACGATCCGATAATGAATCAGCGTTGCGCGTTCGCACTTTTGCTCGCGTATATGGCCCCACCGAGTGGTTTTACACACGCGTAACGTGGACGAGATGTTAGCTGGTACGAAATCGAGCCGAAAGTTCTGAAAAACGAACGACGCACGACTCACGGTTCTCGAGATAATCGATTTTCGGTACAGCGCCAACCGGAACGCTCGATAAGGCGAGCGGGCGGGCTCAGCGTGTAACGCCTCCGCTTATTGGACGAAGTTCTTTCCCTTCCAACTCCTAAACTATGGCTCGTACAAAATTCGTTTTTGGACAATTTCGGTACGATTTCCAACGGAGAATTGATCCGCGGTACGAGCAGCGATGGCAAGTAACTCAGGGACAATATTTTTTTTCCCGTACATCTGACTCGAAGACGCAAGGAGAAGAGAGGAAAATATTCTCAAAGGTTTCTGATTGGCACCGCGCCAATTATCTCTTATTTACAAATATTTCTCGCGGTCGCCCCAGCTGCGAGGGTTATCCAACGTTTATATTATTAATATACTCCAAGGAATCGCGGTGGCGAAGAAAAGTTGATTACGTAACGTTTACAGAAACGATTGAATAAGTTGCCAAGAGAAATGATTTCACGTGAATTACTGCCAATTCACTTCGTTTCGTTTCGTTTTATCCGCTTGAATATACTACAGCCCACATTTGGCTTAATCAAATAGAAGGCTCGCGAATTTCAGCCTTCCAATCAAACGGACCTCGAGTAATTCGAGAAAGAAAGCTGGTTTGTTCTCCCTTTCAAATTAATTTTCGTGCTATTCGAACAAACTGCGGACAAAATTGATTTATGCCTCCATCACCCGACACCATCATCAATATTCGATGGCCCCGCCTCCCATCGCTCTAAGATTACAAAAGTACCGTACTTTTTTAATCTACTTTGCATCTTCAACGCGCAATTACCGGAATTCGTTAATTACCAATTTTTGCACAAATCTATGATCGAAACTTGCTCTTTCTCTGCGTAGAAACGCGAAGAAAGCTCCACGCCTCGCAAGAATAACTATCGATAACAGCGTTCATTCACCCCACTCTTCGTTTCTCGTTCTGTCGCGAATGGCAATGAGAAAATTGCGTCAAATCGACCAATTTTTTACACTTCGTTTCCGAAAAGTTTCACGAAGCTGCCAACATTTGGCTTTTATCGTCCGCGTGGCTTCCAGGACCGGATAGCTTTATCGATCATCGTTATCAAGGACACGCGACTCTTGGTTTTCCTGGCAAGATATAATTCCAAGCTGCGAGGTAACACGTGTATAATATATATAATAATAATAATAATAATAATAATAATAATAAAAGAATATATTTGCCCGCAGCGAGATAAGTGCAGAAATCGAAGAAATGAAAAAACCTGCGTTGAGATAAATACAATTATCTGAATTCACGACATTTTTCGTCGGCTCGAACGATTATTACATTGTCGGTTACGCGGGGAATAAACAGGATCGTAAATAGTACAGAGCGAGCAACAATATACGATAGCGCTAACTTTTTTAAAAGTTATAGCCGCGCGGACTCGTTGTGTTCGTTTAGTGTTTCACTACGCTCGCAGCTCTTGCTACCCAGCGCAAATGAAAACGTGGAGGAAAATTCCGACAAAGTTCAGGCTACGACCGCAAGTTTACGCAACGCGCAATAGAAACCAAGAGCGAAACTACACGCTGCAAAGTTTTAGATACCATATTTTCTGCGAATCTCACAAACTCAGACTTTGATCCAGCCGAATACAAGGTCTTCGTACCTGCGCTGTGCGATTCAATCGATTCACGATCCCACGTTTCGTAGAACCATGCGAACATTGTCAAGCTTGATTAGATATCGATCGAACTTTCCGGAGCGGAATGCGGAGACGAAACGAGTAATTCCGCATAACGGATCAACGAACATCGCGTGATGATCGAACATTGATGAGCCGATATATTCGCTCGACTCGAGAACAATCGTAGCAGAGTACAATTATACCTGCAAATCGAGCAGAGTCAACTGCGCGTCTTCGGATGGACGATGAAGCTTTTGTCAGTTGATGATCGAAGAACAAGCAACGCGTACGATTTCAGGACTCCATCCAAAACGCTCAACTCCACTCGATTATATGAAAACTGCTGGTACTACTATTTTTGTTGCCGTTTTTAATAATTTTCAACATTATTTCCTGTTATCCACGACGCGTGTATCGGTCTCGTCGGGAATTCAATTGTCCTAAATGGATTCCTGTCGCGTTACCGTGAGCTAGCTGGACTCGTTTTCGGTAAATATTTGATGAACTAAATACACACGAACTCCCATGCGTCGATGGCTATTCGTTTCATCGAGGCGCGAGGACGTTCTAACTAACGAGGACTCGCAGTGAAAACTCGACTTGGGGAGAAATAATCCATGAAAGATGAAACGAGATCAAATTAAACGTCGAGTAGGCTACGTACAAAAAATGTTGAACAGAATTGCTGGGAAACTCTGAAGAAACGTTGCTGTATGATTGCCAAAATGTCGTCAGTCGTTACAGCAGTAGCTTGGAAAAACCGAAACCAGAATTTTACTTCAAGATGGAGCGGAACAAACCTCGAGCACGTGGGGTTGATAGGTTTCGATGTCTCCAAATACTCAACTCGTCGAAAATACTTGGAGTCGATCATGCTCTACGCAGGTACTTGATGTGTCAAGAAAGTAACGGGAATTTTGGACTTCGCCGGTTGTATTACTCCGACTCGCGTGCTTTATCGTGGTCGTGGTGGTAAACAGGTCTGAAAGCTATCTGTACATTGTTTAGTCATATTGGATGTTTAGTCTGTTGTCAGCTGTGAAAAAGGTTACCCGTGTTTTGCTACAATCAGCGATTTCTTATCCCTTCAAAAAACGGTACAAAGAATTCGGTATGAAAATGGAATAAAGCGGAGCAGTGGCAGTACTACCTACAAGTTCAACGCCGTTTGCGTGAAGCAATCCACAAAAACGGGGGGATTTGTGGCGAAACAATTCGTAAGTTTCGCACCACGATAATGCACCTGCCCACACCTCGTTGCTCGAGTGAGGCGTGTTCTAAGACTGGAAAACGCTCTGGCACCGGTGTTTTATATCCGTGGGGGATTACTGCGAGGGGGACAAATTTGACGCTGATGAATGAACAAAATTTCTTCAAGGCAAACCACAATTCCCGTTGTTTTTCACACGCAACGAACATATGACACATCTACGTGTCAATAATCCATGCTTTCAAGCTTCACGTGTATTTGTAACCAACGAAATCTTTCGCGTAAGCTGAGATACGGTGACAGATTGTTACGCCATCGTCGGATTAGACTCCCGTAGACCTTTGAGAAGGATCATTGTCCCTATTATTTTACGTCGTTAACCGGGGATTCGTCTCCTCGATTATCTCACCGCGCGACTGTAAAGCGCAATGTAACCATCGTATTCGCCTTTCTCTGAAATCTCTGGCATCGATGGCAATGAATTGCTAGGAGGGCTTCTTCGTTTTGTCTAGTTCGTCGTTAGTTTATACGCAAAGTTGACGAGGGTTTCCAGAGAATAAATCGGTGGAATTTCGACTTGATGCGATGCTAACTACAGAAAAAGTTTCGCGAATCGTTCATCTTTCTGCGCGAAGCGATTCGAGGATGTATCGATAGAGAGAAGCTGCGTAGTTTCCACTTTCGCTTTCCTTCGTTGTTCTCGCTTTCGATTGACCCGGAGGTCGTCGTGCGCGGGGGTATCGACCAGTGGACGTATATACCCACCCTACCCAAAGCTCTCGAGCTTTCCCCAGTTCTACGAGTCGCGCTTGCGTACGCGCCGAGTGCAACCCACTCTATGATTCCCGTTCCAACTTTCATTTCCAGAGGAAATCCTTGAACTTGACATTCGCGGAATGTTTGAATGGAGCGTCGTCATCGTCAGCTGATAAACCTGACGCCCGTCGATTACCTCGATGCACTAGGCGTATCGAAGGGAAATCAATAAACCAACTTCTTCTCCACCCGTTACGCAACGTGACGACGCAACGTCACACCAAACGCGTCACCTACGAATCGCGTCAGTCGGGAATTCCTCGACGTCCATGTAATTTTCAATTCTCTCGCCTTGCCCCGTTCGCTTCCGGTGACAACGCTCGAATTGAGCGAATAATTTTAGCAACCTAGCCGCTCACTAGCAGCACGTGCGAATCGTTTGCCGGCATTCGCAAATGAATCGTACGTAGAAAAACTCGCAGAGTCATCTCGAGCAGATGGGGAAGTGCGGTGCAGTGGTGCAACGAAGCGGAAGCTGGACAGAGAGATAAGAGAGCGAGTGAAATAACGGATCTACGCGTCCAAACCGTACGCCTACATCTCGGTTCGCCGTGATTAATGAGATCGTCAAGTATATATATATATACACACACCGAAAACCTCGAGTCTTGAAAACCAGCGGGAAACTGACCTACCGCAAGGAAACGACGGCCGTATCATCGACCATGCGTTTCAGCCGCGTCGGAATCGTTTATACGAGACGTCCGCGATACGGAACCAGGAATATACGTTTGTACGCCCCGCAACGTAAACTCTCCTCTCCGCCCTTTTCACCCCTCGAATCGTGAATCCACGTTTCCTGTGCCGAGAATAGGAACACGTTCATCTCCGTGGCTACCGTAAGTTTTTTTCATTCGGATTCCGCGACGAAGGAAAAATAATTTGGAAAATAGACACACACCGAGGAATAAGTAGGAATAAAAATGGACGCGATTATTAGCTGCTATCAGCTGCGAACAGTCGTCACGTGGCAGATGATAATACCGACGACGATTGACAATTAGTCATTTGATACGTGGCGCATCAGCGAGGCTGTACGACAATAAAATTGTTTCTTCATTGAGAAATCATGAAAAATCGCAAACTTTTTTTTCTCTCCACAGTTACACGATTCTCTGACGAGAGACCGATTTTCTAGTAAGGGCAAAGCTGACCGATAGGAATTGCGAAAAGTTTAATTTATTTCGTGGCAATTGTGAAGATGTGCGCGATTGCGGTCGGACCGATCGGTCGTTCGAGCGGGGTTCGACGTAATTCGAAATGGAAGGCACGTTTCGTGGTAATGCTTATTCAGATTCGAGGTAAATGTGCCTCGTGGCCGTGATAGAGATTGGAGAAGGTAGGAGAGGCGAGATAGGCAGTTTCTAATTAATAAATTACAAGCGTCACGGCGACTTCGTAAAGTTGGATCTCTCTCGAGTTGGGACACACCCTTCGCGAGGTGGGTAATAGAAGTCTAGAGCGTGGAGAATCGATTGCGTGGGAAAACGGACGGATATTTTTTTTCTGCCTTCAACATCCGAGAGGAGCGAGGAGGCGATGCGATGTGGGAAACGAAGGTAATAAGCAATAAACCGATCGCGACGTTTCGCGAGAGTTTGAGTAAATCTTTATCTTCCGGCAGGCGAGACCGGAAACGAGCTTCTCGCGGCAGACGGTAGGCAAAGACCGCGGCAGATACGCGGCGAAAGTCAATTTATCCAACAGTTAGTCGAATAATAACGCGACAAGTTATTCCATCGCCAACTTTTGTGGCGACCCAGACGAAGTAATAACAAACAAATGACGCGAGATTATGTTTCCAAACTTTTCCAAATCTTTAAGTATCCGCCAGCCAAATTGTCTACGCTTAGGCACATCGATTTGACTCGCCGCGAGGCACGCGATGCAAATCAAAGTTCATTTCTATGCATCGTATTCGATCGAAAGTCTCACGTGACGACACCAATTCGGCGGAATCCGACCTGCTTCTCAATTATTCAAACATTCCACGACACAGCAATACTGAACCGAACAAACATCGCACCGATCACTGGTAAACTGGAACGATTCTCACCGAACGATTCGAAAAAAATTCTTTCACCATTCAAAGTGAACCTCGCGTCTGGAATTCGATCGCATTCGATAAATTTGTCCGTTGCATTTCGCGCGATAAGAGTAGACACGAGTTTCGCATTTCGCGATATGTTCCCAGATATGAGGATTTGTCGATACGATACGAACAAATCGAACGTTTGATCGCGTGAAAAAATTCATAATTTCGTAGAATTCGAATGAAATAGTTTATTTCCGGTGGAGTCGATCAGGAAAGAGCTGGCAATGTCTTTTTTTTTTTTTAATTTCGTACAGAGCGATGACGAATGTATTTCTTCGACATGTAAGTTAGCGAACATGGTGGAAAGTGCAAGACGCGATTTTCGGTTCACTGGAAAGTTGCCAAGAATACGACGATGCATTTTTTCTTGGCGTAGCAAACGTTTGATACGAAATTTGAACGGAGGCGTTGGAACGGCGGAGTCGAGTCTATCCGTTAAATGCTGGATGCGCTTGAATCGTCTCCTGGTTCGTTCGCAAGCTGACAAGGACTATCGATTCGTGAGTTGGAACGGAGCTTTGTCGGCAGCGGGATCCGGTGGGTGAAAAAAAAATGGTTCTGCATCTGGGAGTAATGCGAGGAGGTGAGAAAAATTGCTGTCATCAGACGATAGAGATGGAAGATATTTGTTGGTAAACAAACAATGATGGAAGACGTGGGTACGAAATGGGTCGATTGAAGGAGTCCCGAAAGCCTGTGGCTCCTGGCCTCGCGAGGGTCATTATTATTCTTTAAATTGAGTTTAATTGATACGTTTACATTTGCTGAATTGAAACAATTGGCAAAGGCGCGAGCCTATCAAACGCGCTCGTAAAAAATGCAATAAAATGTCGTTATTATTCGCCCAACGATAGCGAAACTCCGATAAACTACGATCGACGATGTTGCTCCTCGTTTGTTCGTTCCGTTCAACGTCAACTTTCAGCCCGATTCGCGACGAAATTCTAGTTGCAGCGATGGTATTGATTTCGCGACAGCTTGCAACGCATATTCTCACCGCGGGAAGAGGCTAGCCGAAGAAACGTCGTTCCTCGGAAACGGAAATGTTACGTAACCAGGTGACAACCGATCGTATGTCTCCCCGCTGGTTTCGTGAAAATAAGCAAGCAAGGAGGAAACAAGATTTTCGATGGAATCCTTCGTTACGCAAAGTTTTCGTCGAATTTGTGAGAAAAATGAAAAGCTTCGGTTGAACTCCGTGGCAAGCTGCTTCGAGCATTCGAAACGAACGTTGTGGATCGTTGCTTACGTTTATCGTGGGACGAAATCGTTGCTTCCATGGCTTCTCGTCGATCCCTTAAATTTCATCCCGAGTCCTTCGTTTCCGAAGGAGCAACGAGGCAGCGTATCCGTCGCGAAGGATGCACGAATCCCGGCGATCCTGCACTTTCCCTCGTCGCGCGTTGGCCGTTTTCCCGGAGGCAACGAGCTCTCACGATTTTTTGCGCGTGGAAATCATCGCGAGAAACTTAATTCGACGTACGAAAACGCTGGGCGAGGACGAGGAAGACGTTTGTCTTACGCATTTCCCAGCGTCTTCCGAATCCCTTCCTCGTGTTCCTCTCTATATCTCTATTCCTCCGTCTCTCTCTCTCTCCGTATTTTACGGACACGAAAATGTATCTCGTCGTATCTTTATGATAATAATAATATTCGCCGGTCCGATTACGTTCGTCGATTGTTTCGCGCGCACGAGGTACTCGACCGGCGTAGTGGTTGCCCCCCGACTGAGAGGGAGAGTATTCCGCGACCGGGATGCTCTCCTCCGAGGCGATGACGCGACGGTGGGGTGAAAGTGGAAGTGGAAGTAGAAGTAGAAGTGGAACGACGACGCGCGACGCGACACGGAACCGAAAGCGGGAAAGCGGGAAAGCATTCGCACGAGAGCGAGAGTTGGACGAAGAAGAATTACGGCATTACTACCAAGAAAAGCAACGTAATGGATGCAGAACAAAGACTTTAACTCCATTCAACAAATTCGAAAATGTTGTTACGCCGTCAAAACTTGTATTACGACGTTGATTCTTGTGGTAAATCACGGGCTCCGCTTCTTTGTAATCGGAAAAAATAAAAATAATTGACGAAAAAAAATGGGATAGAATAAAGCTGATGGCTCGTTCAGAAATATACAATCAAATATCTACCACCCGTTTCCGGACCATATCTGTCGTAGTTTGCTACCGAGTTGGTCGGAAATTGGGAGAGAAAACGTTTACAATTTTCAAAAATCGATATTTGTGATTTTTTTAAACATACTTTGAAAGCGTATATTGGGAAAAAGGAAATCGAAATATTTAACGTTGACGAAGCTATTGCACGTAGTGGGGCGGAAACAAAGTGGAGACGCGACGAGAAGGCATTCGAATGCACGTTGCTGCTTTTCTTACGTGGAAAACTCGTCGAAAGCGGAGTGACGCGAGGCGAGGAACACGTAGCAACGTCTCGCGATGATCGCTGCTAATGGAAACATTATCGCGGCATGGTAATTCCTACAATTTTTAGTACCGCCACGCAGCGTGTACAACGCTTTACGATCATTTTTTTCCGCCGCGTATATGAAACAGCGTTGCTCTTCGAGCGGAATAAACACGGAGCAAAAAGCCAACTTGAAAACGTCGAGCACTTTGTTTGGCGAGGATTTTTTTCACTAATTCGCAGTGAATCCTAATTTTAGGTGGGCGCGTTTACAACGAAGTACGCTGCGTCGTATTTTCGAACCACGTTACAAGGGATCCATTTAGAAGACATTTTTTCTTCGAAGACAAATGAGCGATCGAAATAGTTTTTTACCTTTTTCAATTTTTTAACCGTTCATGCGATTTATGCCGAAGTGAATCATCTACACCCCAAACGCAGTTGCCGGACCAAAGTTGAGCCGACCGTTACGCTGCATAAATAAAAGGTTCAGGTTTTCTGGTTGAAAGGAGCGTTTATCTCAAATTATATTAAAGGAGTCCGATCCGACTCAAATTTGGCTGAAACACGCCTCTTGGGTTTCGAACGATCTATTAAAAGTTTGCACGGAATCGCGCCACGGCTGCGAGATGTACTCTGTCCAATTTCTCGTCCTACGGGTTTTACGACTTGGACGCCTCTCGATGAGTATTGCGAAAAAGCGTAGATTATTTGCCTTAAAGTCGCGGTTCAAGGGCGGTTGTCGGTTGCTGGGGCTATAAACGACAAACGGTCCCGTTCATCGCGGTTCTTCTGGGCGAGGCGTAAAAAGAACGAGTCTCGCGCTTCGCCGTTTCCGTCTTGCCGCTTTGCTTTCGGTTTTCCCGCGCGTTATACGGGCGCAGCTTTCCGCGCTTTTACGAGGAATAAATTCGAGCATCGGAGCGGTAGGTGCGGAGAGGGAGGGACTATAAAAGTGTATATATAAAAGTGGAAGGAGCGAGGAGGATCGATAAGGGAAGAATAGTCGGGCGCGAGACGAACGAGCGAGGCAACGATAGTCCAAGGAAGTCTAGGGTTGACGGCGCTCGCCTCCCCGGAGGGCAGAAGATGAGCGGACGATCCTCTCAAGGTTATCGGAAGAGCGTCGAACTGGGCGCCCGTATCAGCGGAGGAGGTTCGCGACGGGGCACGTGGAAGAAGAAGGGCATTGAACGTAACGAGCGACGGAGCGAGCGGACAAATTTACCGGCAATCGTCTTGTACGAGACGAGAGGGAAATAGAAAGCGAAAATGAAACTTGCGAGGGTGAAAGTCGGGTGGCGGGTGGCGGGTCGACGCGGGCGAAAAATAAGACGAGGAAACGAGGAAATCTTCCACGTCAGCTCGAATCAGACCCGCGTCTCCGCGCCGATAAAAGTTTCGCGTACGTATCGCGCGGCATTCCCGAACGGATCGCGAGTTCGAATTAAACGCGATTTGCCACGGATTTATCACTCGCAGACTCCGCGCAGCTACCCTCGTCGCGCAACACTAACATCGGTTTCCCCCGCCTAAAAAACCGAGCTACGAAAAGCTGCGTATTTTTCTAAACGAAAACAAAATACGACGCTCGTATTTTTCCATCTCATCCGCGAAGCTCGAAATGATCTGGAAAATATTCACCGATCGTGGGAATATCGAGTAAAAGAATCCGCAGAATAAGTTTTCTCTCGAAACTGAGCGCATCTTTCGACGTTCCGCGCTACTCGCGCGATGGGAAATTTCCTACGTCGAATATTAACGTCGCTGGGTTGGGAGAATCATCGAGGTATAAACGCTTTTTTGAAATTCATACTTTTTGCAGGAATCGCGTCGCTCGTAATTCACGTCGGGCAGAGGACGATTTTGCCAGGGAAATACGATTCGCCACTTCGTTCTACGACGGTTCTGGAATCGATACGAGACCATGGTCGTAAAAAATTTATGGGGGCGAATGTGGAAAAAAATTTCAATAACAAAACAGCCACGGAAACGTGTCGAGTAATATGAAAATACGACGGACGCGTGCCTGGCGAAAATTTATGGCGTGTCGTAAAATAAATGAAATTAATCTCCGTAAGTGAGATTCGAGGAAGAAACGCAACATCTTTGGGCGATGAAAGTAAGAAAATAAAAAATAATTATGAGAAGAAAAAAAAACGAAAATTAAAAACGAACGGTGCGAATATTTTTCGCGAAGTAGGAAACGAAGAACAGTTGTTTTTTGTACACTGATTAACATCCTCGCTGATCACTCCTCGTAGATTTCTGACGTGATTCGCGAATTTTTTTTTTTCACGCAGCAAACAGTTTTTTTTCGAGGGGTGGAAAAACGTGCGAATTTATTATTTAAAGAAGAAGAAAGATTTCGACGACTAACGCGATGAGACTTTCGAGTCGTTTTCGCCCCGTTGCGCGAGGATCGAACGGACGCGGAGTCGAAAAAGTCTTTGCGAAGGATCCCCCGAGAAAACAACGAGGCATCCGTAAATAGATTCGTAAAGATTTACTCCGATTTTCCTAGAGGAAATCGACTCCGTTTCCCGCGCGTAGAGAATAAATTTGGAAACGTCGCGTTAACCGACCGTTTCCAAAAGTTGTTTACACGTTTCTACGCACGGTTACAACTCACGACGTCGAAATCGAGGATCAAAAATATCGAGCTTTCGTTTCTGAGCTCGCAAATATGGCGTAAAAAATTATATCCGATTTTTAAATAAGGATGAGAAAAAACAACGAAATTTAGCCGAAAAATTATCAAAGCTGTTTCATTTTTTACGTAAAAACACGTTAAGATTGACCGTACCGATTTTGAGGGAAAATCCCTTTTGCGAGTTTATCATCCATCGATAATTATTTATTCGCGAGTGAATGGAAAGCTCGTTGAAGTGGATGGCCAAAATAAAATTCGAAGCTATACTCACTCGATTGTTTGGTATCTCGAGCGAGACTCTACTCGTCGTACCGCTCACTCTCTTCGTCGATCGAATGGCCAAGCTAGTCGGTCCCGCAAAACCACACCCCGCGATTGTCGAGTAAAATTATTCATACTGTATCTTCGTACGCAATCGCATGACTGAAGGGGAAATCAGAGTCGCCAAATTGTTTTCTCCTCTTTCGCGCGCAGAATCGATGTCTTCCGACGTGTTCCTTTCCGCCAGGCGATCGACAATAAGGTTAACGAGACCGAGAATAACGCAGCGGCCAGCACGATAACACGAGCCAGACTCCAGATCGGCGAGAGGGCATGGAATACTCAAGTAGCGACATGTTGAGCAATCTCAGAGACAGAGAGAGAGAGAGAGAGAGAGAGAGAGAGAGAGAGAGAGAGAAAGAGATAGAAGTCGCCGGAGCAGCGAGTGTAGATTTGTCAATTGTTTTAATTTTCTAACCTCGTCGAGGCACCCTTCCGTTGCGCGTCTTCTAAATATGAATTTATTGTCCCAGCTTTTACGACGCTTCTCCTTCCGCCTCCTTTTATATCCAAGCTCTCGGGCTTATCGCGTTTACCCTTCGCCCCCTGCCCCTCGCGATCCCTCGTCGCGCGCCCTCGCTTCGGAACGATTCCCGTTATGCTCGTCGTTCGCTACCCCGGAAATCCCTCGGCTCCGACCAAAATCAAAGACGTAAAAAACACAGACGCCTCCTTATTTCGAGGAGACTGACCTCGCGTCGTCGTTACGTTTCGAGGACGCGCGCAAATCCTTTCCGACGGATCTTCGAAACAGCTGTATCGCGTCCGCGAGAAGGAATACCTGCTCTCCCGATCCAATTCCAATTTCAACCAAATCCATCTCGACTCGAGTGGCTCGATCGCCGAGAACAAATACGAACAAACGACCAACAAATCCGTCACATCAATTTCTCCAACCACCGTTATTAAAACACGAGACGTCGCGGGACGCGAGATAAAAAAGTCAAATGAAAGAAAATTAGAAGCTGCATCCACGAATGATATCGATGATGTAATGGGAACAAAAAAAAAACGACGTAGCCTAAAAATATGCTCTCACTTCACTTACTATGGCTTGTATGCTCCTTTCAAAAATTCTGTCCACTCGATTCGACCAGGCGGAATGAAAATTGTTGGATTAATAATTAAATGAACAATCGTCGCAGGTTTATCGCGTTATCGCGTGACGTCGGCTCAGCCACGAGGAAACGTGGGAACCAGTTTTGTAACAAGTGACGTCACTCCCGAAGAGACGGAGCGCCGTTGGTCTTCGCACTGAACCCGTAACGCCGGCATGCTTCGTCTATATGGACGAAATCCTCGCCTCTCATTGGTGGATCTCGCCGCACACCTCTCGTATGACGCAACGAACCCAGGTCCTTGAGCAAGGTCCAGCAATCGTTTCGTCATTTCGCGTAAAAGCCGGCAATCGTTGCTTCCCTTCATTCCGATGTGCGTACAGCAGGTTCACGAAATTACTAGTATAGTACACAGATTTGTGTATTTTCTTGTTCAACTATATTTTTTTTTTTGGTGCAAATACTGTTCACCGATTTTATTGTGATTTTTTATGTGAAAGAGAATTTAATTGAGATATTAAACGAATAATTTACTATTTATTTCTTCTTGTAAACTAACGAGGAAACTGAAATTTGAATTTAGTTACGAAAATACGTGAACCAATTTATTGGGAAACGAAATTTGGTTGCTGATTGGCAAAACTTTCAAAAAACGAGTTTAAAATATTCGCCTAAAGGTAATTGAGGAGTAACCGTGGTTATTTTGCCAAACGACCCGTGGTCACGTAATAAAATTAGTAATAACGAACACGAGCATCGATACCACGTGGATAAATGTTGCGAGAAGCAATTTGTTAGCACTAATGATGAAATTAAACTCGAAAATACAAAGGTCTCTCTGCTGTCCCTGATGATTCGGCAGCCAGCTGCATATTAACACGACGATGAGTCTGATCGATCGACCAGAGAAATGTTCTCGGTCGCGGTGGGAAAAATGGCGCAAACCTTAGTCGAGGAATTATTCGCACCTGTTCGCTTGTTCGCGTTACGAAGAGGATGTTATTAGCATTCCTATCACAACGACACAGCTAACAAAGTTCCAACGACGATAACACCAACACACCGGATACTCCTACGATCGGAGACCTTATTCGATGGCCTCGCAAAAATTCGTCGCGTATGACGTTTAATACGTGCGCGTTTATTCGATCATCGCGTTCCGCGACGTGTCGCGACGAATTGATCCATCGCGCGTGAAAATATTTTCCGAACAGGTGAAAAAGCAAGGCCGGGGCGATCAAACGAACAGTACGCAAAATCGTAGCCAACGCAAAAACCATCATCGAATCGAGATTCCAATTTCCAATTACATAATAAATAAATAAATAAATAAATAAATAAATAAATAGATAAATAGATAAATAGATAAATAAATAAATAGATAGTTCCATAGATAGATAGATAGACAGGTAGATAGGTAGATAGATAGATAGGCAGATATATAGATAGATAGATAGATAGATACGATCGTAGTTCACCGAATCGAATGGATCGACGAGAGTTTTTCGAAAGGTGTCGCTCGTCAAACTTGACTGGTCAGCAATGAGAGTCATGTAAGGCGTAGTAATTAGTACTTAAATAGCAACGCGGCGTGTGTGCGTAATGAGACTGGAAATATCGACGATATAACGTATTCCGTTCGTCATCTGACACATTTACGAAAGTGACGTGTTCCAATGTCGCCAGATTGCTAATCAATAAATAAATCATTCGATGAACTCGGCGTGACAACGAAACGAGAGCTGGCTCCACGCAAAAATGCGGGCCAATAAGGGTATCTACATATATTTTCTGACCATATTCACCCGTAGCGATAGGCAATTCACCAAAATTTCGAACTACAATTAATGGATGATTTGTTCACTTACCTTACTTTTTCACTCCATTTTCTTTGCGAACGAGGTAAAATCGAGCCGTTTTTCTGCTAGTCCAGCGGAAAAGCGAAACATGTTTTTTTTTCTTCGCGTTTCCGGAAAAAAAGAGTTTCTCTTTGGACTTTACAACGGACGAGGGGATAATCTGATCAAGGCTTAAATTGTATCGCAATCAGGGAGATTGAACTTCGCGAGGCGCAGGAATAAAAAGCGACAGTGAAACGTGGAGGAGAATGAAACTGCGCCTCGTCAAACTTCCAATGAAATTTTATGAATGGTTATTTAATTCGGGAAGTCGGGGGGAAAGTCTTCCTCGAAAAAGGGGAAACGATTCGACGCGAGAAGAACGGAAAAAGGGAGCGCGTTCGGCTGACGCGAAGGGCGAGGATGCTCCATCGATGAATCTTCGGGATTTTTCGATCCCCAAACGCGCGACGAACAAAAACAAGCAGAAACATGTAAAACCGAACGAAAAATGTATCCGCGGCAAAAACGAACCGGGTGCTTTTTTCCCAGCCAATTTTTCCACTTTCACCTCGCGCGGCGCGCGGCGCGCAACGGATACATCTTCGTCTGGTGTTCGTAAAATTTTGTAGAAAAATCCTACCTTAAGATGTAATTAACGCAGACAACAGAGAGCGGCTTGTGTTGTTTGGCGCAATGTATCAACGTTGCCTGTGTCACGACCCAAGCGTAGCCTCCGGTCTTCCCCAAAAAGCGATACGCCGCCGTCTCGCACTGCCCTTTGCTGAACACTGAAAAAAAAAGCGTTGCGTTCGATTTTTCACTAGAATTCGACAAACAATTAATCACGGCGCGTCGCGACCATCTTTTTTCCCCGGAGATTCGTCTTCGCACCGCGCCGTCGATCGTCCGATTTTTCAGATGCGAACAAAAAATAGCGAACACAACGAAGAACACCGCGATGGGTTACAAATATAAGAAAACCTACCGACCCATGCAGACCGCAATCTTGCAACTAGGACTGTTAACACGCTTTTACTAGATTCGCACGCGTGTTTGTTTGCAGGATGTGAACGCGATAACCACATCCAAAATTTCCCGATT
Source organism: Arge pagana (assembly GCA_963969455.1). NCBI lineage: Eukaryota > Metazoa > Arthropoda > Insecta > Hymenoptera > Argidae > Arge > Arge pagana. Next base: position 18,711,021 of record OZ018312.1, on the reverse strand, counting down.
GTAGCTAAACACGTGGAGACATTCGTAATCCGTGAACAGCAATACCAAAGCTTAGGCCTGCGACTGACAACTATTCTCCGCTTCGGTTGATGGGCCTATTCGCGAGAATTACTTGGAGTTGTATACAAAATTCGCGTACAGATGCGACTGACGGCAGGTGTTTCGACGTAGAGTATGGTAAAGCGGTGAAAGAACATTGCACGTGCGGACACAGAGTAGTTACTTTCGACGCTGCCGCGCCACGCGGTAATCTTGAACTCGTCACTTGAGTACATCGTACATGCATCGTTATCCGCGGATACGTTTGAGTTGCCGGAAAAAATCCGACCGGTGCGAGTCCAGAGTTTTGGGAGTGGCGCGCGCCGTGGGCAAACTTGCTCAAGATCTAAAGACGCGAAGGTAACGGGCCTATCTTCGTGTGAGAGATGATAATGGCGTTGGGAAGTTACGGAAAAATCGATAGATGTGGCTGGAGGGAAACGCGTTAATGAATGCCGAGACGTATTCTCGGGGGTTCTTCCACGTGAAAGCAGGGTTAAGAGCGAATACTGATGTCGCGTGAAGAGACACGTATCTCTGAATACTACTCAACGATCTAATTCCCGTAACCGAGTCACGTTCCGCAACAAATCCACAATTGCTTACACGCCCCCTTGTCATGTCGCTTATAGATAGGCATACATCGGCTGGAAAAATGCGTAGGTATCCTACTTTCTACACGCGTGATACAGAAACGCCTAACTTGTCCATACGTCGCGTTTCTACTCTCATAGGTATCAGTAGTTTGCGAGTTAAGACGCGTTATACTGAAAGAACGTGGAAGCATGCCGAGAGCAGGTGTTAAGCTTCGTAATCACTTCGTTGCAAGACACCTTGCCTCGTTCATTGGAAGCTACGAATGCTTGAACAAATCACTAGAAGATCGAGTTGGGTACCTGCAGCGAAAAGGGCTGACCGACGCACGAGAAGTGACCGTAAGAAAAATCAGCATTTAGTTTAAAAATCGGAGTCCTACTGGCGTTCATAAGAGCTCTGCGGCGTTTGAAAAAAGGGGCAAAGACAAGCGACAAAAGAATTTTGGGCCCATGAAATGGGAAGACCAAGTTCATAGTACGTATCGTAGCCTGTCACCGGTCACTAATAGCAGAAGAGCCCCTAGATCGCGAGCTATGTATATGGAGTTCTGTGTAATAGGTAGGTATGTCTCGTACGGGAGTTCTGTGGAACAACGGCCTCTAATAAGATCGAGTTCTGCGGAGTCGGGGGCGCGAACACGAGGACCAGTACGCGTTTCGGTGCGAAATTCCTACTGGAAACGTCGATCAGCGATGAACTGATAAAGTTCTGAAAGGTCGGAACTGCGAGTGCAGAAGCGATGTGACAGTTTCCAGGAGTGGTACGCACTTGAGCAACAAATTGCGGGCGATGGACGTTCGCAGGGCGAACTTTGTGCTGATAGGCGTACCGAATCTATTCATCGTCAACTTCGGTTCGCACCGTCCGACTGTACAGAACTCTAAGATTCAATTGGAGATCGCAGTTTCGGAAAACTTGTAGAATTCTGTAGTTTACGATACATCTGATCCGTGGCTATCAGTTTTCGTGGGGATACTACGAGCTAATACGTTGTCTTAGCTTGGCTTGGCATCGTCCGTCACAAGAATTGGACTGATTAGCTTCGGTGAGACGAATGTGAGCAGAAATGGAGAATAGATTGGTGATAAAAAAGGATAAATAGCTGGAGATGAGGAACGCGAGTGTACAGATAACGACGCGGAGCCCGAAAGCCAACACTTTGAAACGATAGCGATCTGAGCCAGCACGCACCGAAGAGATCTAGGCTCTCGATCGCGTAGCACAGAGACTCGTAGCCTGTTTCTTTTTTCCAAGAGAACGGAGGCTGATAACCGAATGCATAAATCTTCCGCAGGATTCGATCACTCGGTATAGTTTGCGCGTAACGAGGTCGTTAACGCTGATTCGATGGGTACGCGTGGTGTCGCGATTCATCGGCACTTGAATTTTTACAGCGCGAGTCTATATCCGTTGGCAAAGGTATCGGATAACTCTGGCCGATTTAAGTGGATCGAACGATCTAGAATTTTCGCGAAGTCGATTTTTCGCCAAAATGTTGGAAGTATAGTCTTGCTTCAGTTTTTTCTTGTTTCCTGGACATTCGGGCGCGACTGTTTGCGGGATTCCGCTCGCTCTTTCCGGTGGAATTGCTTCCGGTTATTTTCTTATTTTCTTTGAGGGCGCCGAGAGAACCGAAAAAGGATAAGTCGAGATAAATTTATCCGAGGTTCGGACGACGGAGCGAATCGAGGCACCGCTACTTTCGCTTTCGTCTTACGACACTTCGTCGCGAAGGTCCGAATCTAGATCCGGACGAATCGTTGCTCGGGAATCGCGCGCAACATCCAGGTTTTACGGGGAACACGAGATGAAATTCTGATTTCGTTTGGATTTTATCGCCGGTTGTTAAAGTCGAAAGTTCATTTGCACCGGCGGGCGAACGGCGACGAATCGAGTCGACCGAGCGAGGTGAAACGACAAACGGCGTCCTTTCCTCGAATCCTCGAGGGTTTTCCTATCTTCCGTGCATCCGTCGGTCGTCGCGGGATTCATCCTCGTCCCTTCGCCTCGGTTACGCGAGGAACGGCGATGAGAATTGACCAAAGGAGCGAGCGACGTTGCTCGCGAATTTTACGACATCCTCGCGAAAACACGAGCAGGGAAGAAGTCAGGATTACGTCTATTCCGATTTTCATCTCGCTTATTATATGCTTCCCTTTGCTTTTTTTGGATCACGTCCCGTAGAGCTGTTTTACGAGTCGCGGAAAAGACGGATCCTCTTCGTGAATTATACGACTTTTTCCGCCCAACGACGTATCAAACGTTCTCTCTCGCTCTCGAAATTCCGGCCTTGTTCACTCTCGGCGACAACAACAACTCGAAATGCGGGTGTGCGTCGTCCCTCGACAAATTCCACCCGACGAGGTGATTGCCGGTGGAAAATCGATGAGAAAATGTCCAAGCAGCGTCGCTCTACGAAGCGCGGTTCTCCAGATACGAGCGTTCGCGCAGCGTCCAACGAGCAACGGCGTTACATAGCTCCCGCGCGATTGGCGGAAACGCGACGGAGTTTATCTCGGAAACTAGGAGCGCTACGGAATTTTTCTCTCCACGTTTTCGACGCAGTTTTTCGCAAAGAAATTCGTCGTCGGCTCCGATCCGTAAATAAACCCGGACACCCGTTAGATCCGTACCGAGGAAGTCGCGTTGCTACCGAGGTGATCGACCGACGACGTGTTTTTTTTCCTTTTGCTTCGCGGGAGCTGGAGAATTTCTACGTCAAACTTCGAGCCTCAACGTCGATGATAAGATAGCAAATAGCCCTGCTCTTCCCTGCCCAAGGGATTCTTTCCGCAACGGAGAGCGAATTCACGCGTCGCGTTGGGCAGAGGGAGAAAAACGACTGTCGCCTGCGAAAAAACGCGAGAAAAAAAAGGAATGATGGATCGATTTCAGGCAACGAAGTAATCTTCAATTTTGTCCTGACATTTCCTTAGATCAGGCGCCCTGATAATTCCTCGACGACTTTTCTCGATTAGCTAGTAAAACCCACTTTCTTTATCGATAATCCGCAATAATTATTACGGGCAAGGCCAGCGATCGATCGACGTATCATAGGGAAAAGATCTTCTAATTAACCTAATTCGCGCAATTTTCGCGATGACGACTTTACAGTTGGAAAATGAATCGGATATATAAATTTGAGCGGCGCGCGGCGCGCTAATGATGTCAAAAAGTGCTGTCGCGAGGCCGATAACAAATCGATGAGCGTCGTACGTGAGGCTATAAAAAAGCGTCCCGCAGTCGTTTTGGCCCGAGGCAGGATTATTTTCGCTATAAATCCGGAAGAAAATAGCCGGAGGGATTAGGATGGGAGGTAAGAAGAAAGAAGGAGACGAACGGAAGAACTTCGCCTTCGCCAAACCGTAAGAAATCACAGCCTTTTATTCCCCTTAAAGCTGGTCGTCCGCACGCGAGATCCAAATTGAAACGAACATCCCGCATTCTTCGGCGACGAAACTGTGAGCGCAAAAACAACAAAAGCGGACGGTCGAAAACAAACAAAAAAATATCGCGAGCCAGAAGCTCGACGAAAGCTCGGTCCTTCACCTCGCGATAAAAAATTTCAAACAAATAACCACTTTTTTGTCATTTTTTTTTTTTTTTTTTTTTAAATACGTGCACTGTTTCGTCGATGCCTATTTATCGAAGACGAACGATTTCTCGCCGCGTATCTATGGTCATCGCACGAGACGCGAAGACTTTCGACGTCGGGGCTCCGCATAAGCGGGCGAGTCGCGGAGATATCGAACCGTGGAACAAAAATAACGTGAGAAAGAAGTCGAATTACGCAATCAACGCACATAAAGTGCAGCTAAATTTGGCTACTCAAGGCTGAAAGTTGCGAACATACATATTAACAATGTCACTGAACCAACAGTTGCCAAAAATTTCACTATTTTTAACCACGTGTTTCCTCGAGTTATGCCTCGACTCCCTTCGCTGCCCCGCATGTAATAGTATTCGGGCGAGCATGCATGACCGAGATGGGGAAAATAAATCAAGGAATTTCCGCGTGTTCGTCGCGACAATCGCTCGACGGATTCTCGTTTTTTCGAGCCCCTCGTATTCTAAGAACATGGAGAAAAATATGTGGAAATTTGTGAGCACGCGCCACGCGACACGAACGTGATCTGAAAAGGTGCAAAAATGCTGAAAATCTCGTCTGATAACTGACGAACAGAGAAGACCTAGAAAACAGGCTGCTTTCGTGTTGTAGTTTCGTCAAACATCATGTTGGGTCTCCGATAGTAGCGCATAAGACTTTGAAATAATGGAAATGGAAATAAAAATAATTTTAATTATTATAAATATGATAATTATAATTATGATAATTATAATTATCTGACCAGCAAGTGTACTGAAAACTGCGCGAAGATACAGAGAAAAATGATTTGGACGGGTTTACGCGCGGGGAAGAAAAATATGTGGAATTTCGATGTGGTCCATGCGTATGCAGTCATCGTTAGTGTAGAAAAACTCGTCACTTTTAGGCACTATCGTTGACGTGTGGTAGAAAGGCTACGAGGAATCACATGCCCAGCGTAGAGGTAGTCGCTTGATCTCGTTTGCATACTTCGCAAGATAAACATTCGCGCATGGCTAATTTTCTGGTAAATACAGCTGCCTAAATTCTGCTAAGTTCGGGAAATTCCGCGGCAATTCTACAATTACAAGCGAACGAAGAAATAGAGGAGACCGGGGTAAGATCAAACCCCGAAAGTTGAACGCTCGAATCCGCGAGTTCAGGTAAACGAAATGAAAATGAAATAAAAATTCGTCTGTAACGCGAAGATAGCATTCTCACGTGTTATTCACATTTGGGAGTATTTTTCCGAGATTATATAACAAAACAACGACTAGGGCGACGAACCGGCGACGTAGGTCTGTAGATGGGCGGAATAAATGATACGAGTAAATAAAATGTCGCGGCGAATTGAGAGCTCAGTTGTCTTTCGAGGTAGATGACATAAATTTTGATGATACAAAGAAGCTGGGTCCGGAGAAAACTAGTGGACGGTGGATTTTATCGACGCTGCTTGGTACTAATGGAGTTTCGTTTCGGCGAATGCGACGCGATGGTGTCAAAGGTTTGCGTCAAAGGCTCTACGAGTGATTTTCGCGTCGGGAGAAATAAAAACGCGGAACGGTTGGACGAGAAGCAGACCAGTAGGAAGATTTGCCAAGAGATATTCCGCGACGTGATAAAAATGCGAGCAATTTTTTCGTGCCTCGACATACGTGTAATAAATTACCTCGCATTTCGATCCGACTGTTAAACCGCGCTCAAAGAAATTTGCTCGCGATTCAGATCCGACGATTTCCAACTGTGCGGCGACATTTTCCGCCGTCTCATCGAATATCACGGCACAACGGGGTCGCCGATAAAAATTATTCGGTTCGCTGACCGCTTATTTTATTTATAACGTTCCGACTTGTTTTTCGAACTGGTTTCGTGCGCCGCGTTTTCATCGAAATTCTCCAATATATTAGCTATTAAGAAATCTTCGAGGCACATCGCAGCGGGAAATTCGCGATCTGCAAAAAACGAGATGACGAGAAGGAAAACAGAAATTCAAGCTTCGGTCGACGCTGAAAATATCGACGCCAGAGAGAACAAAGTGACATTCCGCCGAACGGAATTTTTCTACAGACTCGCAACACGCGACGGAGTCGCGATAAGTCGTAATATCCGCGAATAGAATGGAAATACTCACGAGATTTGAAGTATTTGTCGAGCACCGTGTTATCGAGGGCGTGATGGAAATCGAAAACCGACTGGCCCACCAGCTCGTTGGTATCCCATCCCAAATATTCGCCCAATCTGGAAAACAAACGTGCCTGATCGGTCGAAAATAACCAGCTGAACGCCACTGGATCTTATTTTTACGAACTTTTCATCGGCGTACGTGAACTTCATGTTCAAGCTGTGCTTCGACAGGAACGTTTGTCGGCCCAGCGGGACCTCGATGTTGCTGGGATGTGGTATGGGACAACCAACGACGACGAGACACCCGCCAGCCTCTTTCTCGGGAGCTTCGCCATTTTCGAAAACGTCCGAATCTTGGGAAGTGTCCTCGTCGACATCCTCGCGCTGGATTTGCGGATAGACGTCGCGATTCATCACCATGTGGCCGGTACAATGAATCACCTGTAACACGATTGCGATTTAATCAGCGACTATTCCCACGAATTTTGTCCTCCCTCGCGTAAAAATTCCCCACTCGGTCAAAAATTGTTCCAACATCTGAAAATGGCATTCTTAACTCGTAACTTAGCTCGTAACCGCGAGGCGAAAAAAAGTGTACGCGAACAAATTGTCGACTCACGGCGACGTCAACTCGAATTTGTAATCTTTGGCCGATTCACTGATCACCCAGAAAATTACTATCATCAGAGGCATTTTTACAGCCAACGAATTTGTGACTTGCTTTGTAATCGATACATCATGAACTGAATTACAGAGTCGCTTTTGCGTAAAGCTCGACGAAGCGTTGAAAAATAGCAGTGCTATTTAAAAACGTCGGTCAATACCCGATAATTTTAGTTGAAAATGCAAAGGATTTGATACTTCGTTGTTCTTTTAGATAGAAGCCGCGAAAAGGCCAGAGGAAGGTGAAGAGAACGAGCGAGAGAAGAGACTTGAAATTCGCGATAAATTAACATCCACGCGCGAAGAGTCGGGTCACGTGAGATGAAGCGATTTCGACCTGCTCGAGCATCTCGTCGTATCACACAACGATTATCACGTTTATCTCGACGCGTCGAGTTGACAAGAAAAATACCTCGATGAAGCGATAAGGTATCGATATCGCGGATTTCTACCCGGCACACATTTTCTGTCAAATTGAGCACAAAAATTTGCGTTACCTCGTTTTTTTACACAAAATTAGCGTTGTTTCGAAAGCAACACAGCTCTGCGTAAAAAGTAACGCAAACCAATGTTAAAGTAACATTTCTGTTGTGCTGAATCAACACTGAAATGTTGAATGTTCGACGCAACAAATTTTACACTCAACAAGTGTGTTTGACAAGAAAAAAAAATCTACCTGAGTCCTCGACTTTACAGCGACCGAGTTCTATGAAAGGAGTCTCAGTTGCCAAATCTGTACTCGTTCGTTTACATCTCCTCGCACATTATTTGACGACTATCGATACGTGAAATTTGTAAGTTAAAAATTTGTAAACGAGACTTTACATCTCATGAAACGATTCGTTGTTCGCGTCGCGATGCCAAATCCTAGGTGTAACAAGTCGAAACAATTGCGACTTTGTCGAATTATTGGGTAAAAAAAAAGGACGGTTGAGAAATATACGCATTATTATGGCGTACGGAGGGACATAGGATTACCTTGTAGGTGGCACTTTTGAGATTAACTTTCCTGCCTTTGTTCGTGATAGTACACTTTAGTCGCAGGAAAAAATTGCAGGTGTGTTTCTCGTCGTCCTCTTTCGGTTTCGCGGACAGACACTCGCGCAGTTCCTCGTGATCGCAAGGATGACTGTATTCGTATACGTTCTGGCCCATCATATCCATCTGGAATTGTGAGAAACACAAAAGCAAGAAATTATTTAGGAACCGATGCCTCATTGCGTGATAGTTTTGGGCAGACTCCGATTACACGTCAACGGAATCTCAGAGGTTCGAGAAAATGTTGTCTACAAATCTCAAGTGTGCAACGAAGTACTATAAAACCGGACTGATCTCCGACGAGGAATTTTGTCCGGGATGAACGCGCGGAAAAAAGCTGCGGCGTGTGATCAGTGCAAAACCATCCGGCGAGTTCCAGATGTCTGACCCGTCCGCGTATTATACTACTGCGAAATCTAATTCGTCGGGGCTCGTGCCTCGAAGAGGCTGAAATGAAATATTTTCTCCGGTTATCGATTCGGAATTCGGTCCTGGTATTTTTTCGGCTGACCAGAACAAGCGTAGTACTACTCGCATCCCGTTAGATTCGCCCTAAGTACGTTAAAGTCCAAATTTTACTCTAATAACGATAATAATAATAAATACATAAATGCATAAATAAAAAAGGCGGAATTTTTACCTGCGAAATTCCGAGATAATCGCTCACGTTCTCGGACATGTAGACGATGTCTCCCTCGTTCGACAACACGATCATGAAGCCGTCGAGCGCCTTTAAAAATAAGCCGTCCATTTCCGGCGATGGTTCCGGCTTGGCTAACGGCACGGGAACTGAAATAAAAATACGATACTAGTAAAATTCTCAGAGTCCGCGCGCATATGCATATACAGTGCTCTTAGAAACGTGCGAGTTGTCACGCTGCAGGTGATTTTACGAAGAGACCCAATATTATCGAAATATCATTTCGAGTAACGGTCAACCGATGGAGCAGATGATAAGCGAACTTATTGTTAGTCGGAATAAATACCAATGATGTCTGACGCGTGATCGATTCGGGCATCGCAAAGTGAGCCGAATCACGATGACTCGGGAAAAGGGACAAACATTATTATCTACGCGACTGGAATAGACATTTTTTCTCCTCCGCGGAAAAAGTCCACTTAAATAGGGGGAAAAATTTCGTGGTTTCTTCACGATTAGTCTCTTACGTCTTCATCTTCCAAACTGTATAACCAAATATCTCCGTAAGAATAAATTTCAGAGAAAAAAGTCCCAAACGAAAAATAACGGGCGTAAAGAACTCTACAAAAAACGATTACATGACTTTTTCCGTAGCTACAGTATTTACAGTGTTTTCCATAAAAAGGGGGAAGAGGTAAAAATCGACGATCAAACCTACGTGTTTTGCAGGAAAAAGCTGATTTCGCGCAACGAAGTCTGAAACTTAGAATATGCACAATACTGCCAGGAATTCTCGCGAATATGAAGCCATGGCAGTTGGATACTCACTGGCTTTCAGGACTGTCCGTATCTTCAGATATGCTATTGCAAGACGCATGATACTCGCTTTGTCAAGGTGCGTCGCTTGATCCGCAGCCACCGGAAGCGCCTCCGCCAACTCCGTGAAAATGTCCGTCTCCCTGCTGCGACGGGATCTCGCCGCGTCACGTGACTTCTCTTTTCTTTTTTCATTACTTCTGAAAGAAAAACGAAGACGAGTTTCAACCTCCGAAGATTATTGGGCATTTTTCGGTATATCGAAACGAGAAACGTTCGGTGTCGATCGTTTCACGGTATTTTCGTAAATTTCCTTCATCATTCCGCTAAATTCCGATTAGGTAGAACCTGGTCGCCAGTTGTGTACACCGCACCTATCTTGATTACACATTTTTCTCGCCGCTCAAATTTCGTATCATCGCCGACCAAATGTTACGGATTGGTCTATTTCTTTGCGGAAGCCACATTCGGCACGACCCTTTTCCCCCAGGAAATTGGCCCATTTTCCCCCATAAAAAAAAGTCGCAGTCGTATCGGTACGCGGCGATGAAGCTTTCGATAAAAGTAGAATTTCCACGTTTCATTCCAATTAGTAATTTCGTCATTCATGCGGCTTTCTTTGTCGCATACGACAATTTTTTCAAACATTTCTACGCGTGTTAAATCTTAAAACACTGGGTTTGTTTTATCTAAAAGGTTTTGGGTGTTTTAAATATATTCTATACAATACATTGTAGAAATGCTGCTAAAGGCATCCTTAATACATAACTCCTCTCGCAACGTATACGTCTGTACATAAATATATTATAAAACATATAAATGCAACACAAATATACATGCCACGCAACTATCTGAAAGAAAATTGCGGTCTTCAAAATAAATATTTTCAACTTCGAAAAAAAAAATCACGTCAATTTTACTGAGCTACGTTTTTACGAAAACAATTTAAATTCGTATTAATGATGTAGGAAGTTTGATATCCCAACGCTTCAGATAGACCTTTAAAACGTTTTTTCCCAGTAGGACCTTTTAGATATTTTGAAATGAAACATGTGAACGTCTTTAAATGAAGCGCATACAGGTTTTAAATTAAAACACAGATTTACAGCGACGAAGTATGTGAATGTGAGATACAGGCGTACGAAGACAAATCAAGCAGATGGCTGGATCCGTAATATGAGGAGTCGAAGAGAAAAAGAACATGGATAAAAGTACGAAAATGAAGAAAAAAACGTGTCAACATATCGGTATTGGGTGCGAGATATTGATGGGGAAAAAAATAGGAAACGAACGAGAAAACGACTCGGGAGGAAGTCGTTTCGCAAATGTGTCCAAGTGTCGCCCTAGGATATCGCGAATGCGGAAAAGGGTGAGCGAAAAAGTCTATTTGGAACGAGATCGAATCCGTGACTCGCGTCGCGCGCGAACGAAATAATTCGGATCAGTTTATTTTGTGGACGAGGAAAAAAAAATCAGCAGCATTGTGGACGCGTAAACGGGGCGTGAATTCCGCATCCCATTTTGGCATCAACTAGTTAGATTTCTCCGGCCTACGCGCACCTTCGCCGATTATTCTGTGCGGACTGGTCGTCCGGTGGGATTTTACGATCGCGAACGTCGCGATGGGGGGAATCGAGGTCGGTAATAAAGGCTAATTCAGAGGTCAGTGTCAGTAACGAATGATGTATACATGCAAACGAAAGAGCTATTCCGAAACGAAGTAACGTAGGGAGACGAAAGACGACGATTCGTCGGAAAATATCGTTGGTCGATACCGATGCGGATTCGGATAAGAGTTTCAGCCCAGAAATCCACTCGCGATACAAAAAGAACTCGGCGCTCGCGTAATTCTGCGAATAAATTAGACCCGACGCCTACACCTCTTTCTCTCTCTGTAACCTCTCAACGCTGCGCGGCTGGCAGCCACAAATTCGTCGAGCGCTGCTAAGATTTCGTCCATCATTTTTTTTTTCATCTTGCTAGCAAATTTTCAGAATAGGAGTTACGTCGCTTCTATCGTCAAACGCTCACGTGCAGTGGAAATACTAGGAAAATGAGAGAACCGAGTTCGTGACTCGGGCAGGCAAGATCTACCGAACTACTTCCTTCAATTATTTTATGGAAGGATCGTAAAAAGCTCAATCATAGGAAAGATCTGCGAGCCAATTATTGTCGAAACACACGCGAGCAACAGCTATTTCCGTCGTTTGCTGCGCAATGAAAAATGTAAAGTGTACAAAGTTTTGTGGAGAATATTTATCATTTTAGCACGTTATTCAGTGTTGCTCTCAGAGTTCGTTGTTCAAAGCCCAAAAATGTCATTTCATGCTAAAGTGACACGTTTTAAATGTTAATCTAACACGGTTGCGTGTCACAGTCCACACAGAGCTGTGTGACTGTATCACTACACACGGAGATTTTTTGGGATGTGTTTTAGTGTTCGTATATAATGAAAGAATGTACAAGAAAATCACTTTCAAAATCTGTTAAAAACTATTTTCGTGGAAACACCCGCATCTCTTTGCAAATGAAAGTACCTCTTTTCGCATTGTTTATACGAGTAGAGTACGAAGTACACTGAACATGTTGGCACTCGGCAGTCAACGAATTTGTTAACAGAGGCAGCAAGTCGGAAATTCTGGAATTGACACTGCGATGTGTACAGTGGATCCGGTTCGTTTTACAACCCTCGCGCGCTGAGTTTCTTGAAAAACGAACGTCTCATTTTCGTATTATTTTCGTCCGTGAGTCAGACTCGCAAGGTAACAACGATAGCGAAGTAAAGCGACAAAGTCCCAGATTGACGAGAGTAAAGGAAACGTTTATCTAATCATTCCCCGTTCGTCAAAGAGATATATCACGGTTGTGAGACCCCCGGTCTTTATTCAGATCCGTCTGATACTCTGAGAAATAAACAATAGCCGTCAGAATATGGTTTCAGTTGGACGATCGGCAAGACTGACGAGCGCGGATTTGCGGTGTCGACGCCAGGTGTAGGAAATGATCAGCTGTTCTGCCCGAAGCAGAACGAACACGTGGATATCGTTAAAATGCGAACGAATCGATTCAGCCATCTGCGAATCTGGCCAAGAGGTCTAAACGAGCGGAATTTGCTCCATTATTCAACGGCTGTCAGCTACAAGATAACACGCAAGTGCCTTCTCCGCCATACATTCGTCATCGTCGCTCCGGTAAATTTGAGATTCAATGAAACACGTGCAATCGGAAGAGAGAGGGATCGATAAGATTGGCGATCATGTTTCTATCGACTCTTTTCGAACTGACCGACTCGCAATAGTCGCGTTCCAATTTTCCAGATTACGAACCAATGAGACGTGGTAGAAGAAAAATTCGGTCCACCATTTTTTCGTGAAAATACAATAACTTTGATGTATCAACTTATTGTCAAGATGATGTACGATGACCGGAGCATAATGGATCGACGTCAAAAAAATGGGGTGACAAAATCAGCGGTAAAAACTTGTTTTCTAGTAAAATTGGAGCACACGGAGTAATTAAGGTAGATACAAACAAATTTGACGCCAACAATAATTTCTTAGTGGCGAGGAAGATCTTTTTTCATCGGGGGTGTCGCCAAAATTGCGGTGAAGTTGTGCAAGATGGTGCAAAATTAAGCTGATGTGACGGTTGAAAGGCATAAAAAGTAATTACCGACTTACACCGATGACTTTTTCTCATCGGTGTTACGCGTAAAAAAAAAATATGCAAGGCCGATAAATGCCGTCGATATTACTGTCTCGCCGCAGAGGCGCGTGTAATCAGTTCAGGCGTGCGTAATCTAGCGGCGAAAAATGTGTTTTTGAGCCGTAAAGTACCCGCAATTTTCCAGGATATTGAAAATTACGGAAATTTTACGCGGCTGTGGCGCAAAATACCGTGGAAAATCACTGACCTCCGACAGTAACGATATTATGCAATTTGTCTCCGGTCGGTCGGATGACACGATTAAATCGGTAGGAGCGGAATCGCGAGCGTGTCGAGATAAGGGGATCGAAAGAAGCGTGGTTCTGATTTGGTTGGCATGAAATAGTGCGGCGAGGGAGGCGGACTCGATGTCGTGTCGGCGCATCGTTACGAATTTATTGTCGCGAATCACGTGATTCGGATATCGCGCAACGATGACAATTGTTATCGCGTCCCTTGGCGATTCGGTTCAGCGAACGAAACGAATCGAGCGCTGGCGGAGAAGAATCAAAATTCGGGGATAGTCGAGGCGAAACGCGTTGTTCGTAGCGAATGCAACGGCCCTGAGCCTCGACAAGCCATGCGTTACGGTCGCACGACCGAGACAAGTCGACCTACTTCGGCGCATTGATCACCAACTGTTGACACTATCGATAAACTAAAATCGATTGGGCCGAAACGAAACCCGGCCAAATTGTTTTTCGTACTTCTTCTTATTTGTCTCATGTTTAATCTCAAAATACAGCCGTTCTTCGTATTTTTCTGTTTTTTTTTCTGTCGTTTTTTTTCTGTCGTTTTTTTTTCCTTCGTCGTCCGCGTGCTTTTTTTTGGTTGTTCTGGTTTATTTCTCTCTCCCCGTGTTTTCGTCGCTGTAAGAAACTGAAAACGAAACTGTTCGAGGATTTCTTCTCATCTTACGTAAATCCGTCTCTCCTCGATCGCGAGTGACTGTGACCCAAATTCTTGGCTGAATTGTCGTTCGATTTAGCACTTCGATACGCGACGCGGAGGTCGGTGAACCGAGCAGCTGGCAAAACGTCCGAAAACGCTAAAACACTCCGCCACCTTTATTTATCGGCAGCAAATCGCGTTATAAAGAGGGGGAAAAAACGCGGATTTGTCAGCAACTTTATCACGCTGCTCCGGATAATGTCTCGCGTGGTCGAGAATATATTCGTGTGTCGGAACGAATTCTACTTCCTTCAGAGACTTCGATAGATTAGCGCTAAATAGACACTGTCGCGGTCCGTTTGTTCAACCTTGGCAAGCTTCGGGATGACTAATTATCAATACCATTCAATGATACTCGTTGTCCATTGTTGAAAACTCTCCCTCGCGATACATACGACCGCCAGTGCAATTATTTTCCGCCAGTGCTATAATTGTTCTTTCATCTAGTAGATACGCTTTAAAGGGTTGGGGCTGGTCAAAGGCCTGAAAATGTGATTATTGTAAATAATTTTTGTTGGCAGTTGTTTAATCTCGTGTCACGCTGTTTGTAGTCGCACTCCCCCGAAACGGCTCGACTAATTTTTATGAAATTTTTTATATATATTCGGTAGGTATGAGAATAGATCCTAAACTATATTTGATACCGCTAGGTGATTAGGGTATCTCTATCCAGAAAAAAAAATTATATTTTTTTTCCGAAATTTTTTTTTTCAACGTTTTTTCCCGATTTTGCATCAGAAATACTTATAACCCCAAATTTTCACACTCTTATTCCCACCTTTTCATTTTTCAATCCCGATTTTAGTATCTTTGTATAACAATATTTCATTGATTTTAGATGGTCACGGTGGCCATGATGGTCACCGCAAAGCGATAATTTGATATACAATAAATATACCTATTTTATTTGAATTTTGGTGAAATAAAATTGAAGCATCATATAATAACTTGGTATCGTTTGTTTGATAAAATAAATTAAACTAGTGGCAGAAGAAAGCTATTTAAAATAGTCATTTTAAATATTCATATTTGGAATAGTTCGAAACGAGAGGTCTCCACGGAAAATGGGTAGCCGAATGATTGGCAAGCTCCGCACATTTTTATGATTCCATTCGTTGAGATAATTCCAAACGGTTTTCAGGATTTCGCACCAACACGAATTCTACGCAACCTGAATTGAACCATTTTTGGGAGGAAATTTCGTTCGACGCGTTTTCCAACATCATTGTCTGTTTTTCCAGCGACGGCGAATCATCCGTCAGGATCGCCCAAGATCAAACGCGATTTTCCATTTTTCAAGAAATACAACGAGATTTTCACGTCCCCAAGTGACCCAGCGATCGGTAATGACGTGAAATGGTGTTAGAACAACTTTCAACGCGTCGTGCGAATTGTGGAAAATGGTCGAAAATGGAGGGAAAAAAGAATCTCCCGGTATGCACAACTCACAGGAAGTTTTCTTCGTACTGTTGATACTCGGCAGGGTTCAGATATCCCAGATGTGATCCGTAGTAGAATTTCAGGGGGGACGAGTTATCGCGACACGGAAGTTGCTCGATCGCGGCTCGATCGAAGCTCGGATCGAGGATCGGACAGCGCTGCGCCGGACACCTGAGCCATTGTTGCTCGCTGCACATCTGCGCCGTTATCTGTGCTCGCGGCTGCGCGTGACCTTGGAAAAAGGCATAGTCGTCGTCGGGAAAAGTCGGCGGCGAGGCGTAGTAGGTTTCGCCCGGTCCCGAATTGTATCCGTGATTCGGAACCGGAAAAGCGTCGGCGTACGGTTCCGCGCGTTCGCGCTGCACCCACCCTACGGAGGAGTCGTGGTGATTCGTTGGGAAAACTTGTTGATAGTTCGCGCAGTAGGCTCGATCGGCGTTGTTCCAAGTCGAGCTTCGTCGCCCGTTACCGCCAGCGCCCAACGAATTCTCCGGAACCGCCGATTCGGCGGGTTGCGCGTCGTCGAGCAGCGCTTTCCTCATGTTCATCCACATTCGTTCCGACGGACTCGGATTTCCCGGCCGATCAAAGTCTTCCCGGCGCCCCGCGCCTCTCGCACGCGCGTGACCATGATTTCCCTGGTCCCACCGCCGCGCACCTTCCATTTTCGCACTGGACGCCAGAGGAAAGCATCCCGCCAAATCTTCCAAGTCGATGCTTCCGCACGACGTTCCCTCGCCCCAATTATTCCTACGAGCGCAGGAGCCGTCGTCGCCGATTTCCGCGCACGTCGCGTTTCCACCGCTCCAAAATGTTCTCGGATTCATGCTGATTTTTCCCTTAGTATTTCGACCCGTCGATTAATTCGCTTCGTCGATTAATGCGTTTTCTCTTGTTATCGGATCAGCTCTCGGAGATCGGTCTACAACCGAGTCGACACTGCCTCAGTCTTTCTAGTCAGATCGAGTGGGGCTTCTTACCCCGACTTAAAAAACTAACTAACTCCTTTCGTCGTATATTGTAAATGTAATATCAAATAATTTGCCACAAAAGATGGCCTGGCAGTGTGTCTCTCGGATGTATATAATTCTTCTGTCTCCTCACTTTTCTTCCCCTCTCTCAACACCTCGCGCCGTCTCCTCTTCTCCTCTTTTTTCTCCTCCTCTGCCTACTCCTTACCATCGATCCTCGGTAGAATTTTATTATCACTCGTTTGTCAGCCACGCGATTTTTCCTCCCAACGACACTCGCACGCCGACGATGTCTACCGCGGAATCGCGACGCGATACTAATTACCGAACGAAACCTATCGCCGGATGGTATAATTCGAGACGTGAAAATATTAATGCTACGCTCATCGGCTATCTCGAGCTCCGTGATAGCTCGATAGCGATCGATACATCACGTACCTACACACGATCGAGCGATAAATCTATGCCCCCTTGTGATTCCGACGCTTCTCCGCGTTCCCGCGACAAACGCCGAGCACGACGACGCCGAAGACAATTTTTTAGCCGAGTCCATCGACACGCGACGCGAGTTCCGCGGAGTGAAAAAATCCGGGAAAAATAATTAAAACTCGATGGAAATGCCGCCGCTGGTCGCTTCTGTCCGCGTATAAACGGCCCCGCCGCTCCCAATCTCATTATTATCGCGAATCTATCATACGGACATACGACGGCTTACGTAAGCATTCGTATATCTCGACAAGACTCGTCAAAGAGGTTTCGGGCAATAAATATAATTCTTTTCTGTTCTATCTCTCCTCCGCCCCCCAAAAGTGCTCCAAAATCGTGGGAACCCCCACCTTAATGTACGATTACTTCGAAAATGACCATTTGTGACCGGAAACATGCGAAATAATTTTTATGAACGCGAATGCGCAGAAAAAATTTTGCATCAGAATTTGATTCTTGTTTCAAAATTTGCAGCTGTTTCAATCCAAGAAATAAACTGCTCAACCAAAAAATCTAAATTCTTGGACAGAGAAAAAAAAATCTGTCTGAGAATTTTATGCTTCACTTCCCGTTTTCAAACAAGATACAAACATATTTCCCTCAAGAAATTCGTTCTCTTGGATCACGTAAGGCGATAACGTTGGAACGAGATGTTACCGACTTGTTCCAACAACTGCGCGTTTTTTAATTAAGTTATTTATTTACTTGTTTAAAAAAAAAGTTGTTAACAAAGTTAAAGGGTATTAAATGATTGTTGTATACTTTTATTGATATAAAATCCTGATTTTGAAATTCGATTCAAATTTTTATTAAAACAACCTGATAATGTTTTCCTTTACAGACATAAAAATATGTTAACAAAATGAACAGATCCAGATCCATTGCTAACAAAAATTATCACAATTTCAATGTAGGCAATAACAACGCGAAGAAAAATGGCGGCCGCTTACTAACGCGCTTCCTCGAGTCTGGATTCACTGTAACATCACTTCGCGCACAAAACACACGACACAACTTATAAGGTTTGTACACGAAACTGACGGCTAGTAACGAATATAACCAACGAATATATATCACCATGTAGGACAACGCTAGTCAAAATTGCCTTACTACACATTTTTTTTATCAATAAAATCAGATGAAAATATCGATTCTTCACTGATTATATTTCTAGAATAATAGAATGACTATTTTTAAGTCGGTTTGTATTTGGAAACCTTAGCCGAGAATTATATCGGCTGAAGATAATATAATTTTGATAAACACACAAGAGATATCCACCGAAGACATAATGTGTATCTTGACCCAAGAGAATCTAAATGAAGTCAAGAAATTCTTGAAGTGAGATAATTGGTTAACTTAAAAAAATTCTTGGATCAGGACAGTATCTCTCGAGTCGATATAATTTTTGTATCGGTGGAATCTTACATTAATATCCAGTCACCAGCATCGAAGCTGGTGAATAGTGTTCTTTTGGAAATATACTTCGACGAGGAGAAAAGCTGCAGTAAAAAAGTGAGATCCATCAATTTCTTCCGAGTTGTAACGTTTCGTTACAAATGTCGTCGCAGATTTATTTCTTACCTGCGAAGCAGTTTTACGCGTGTCATTGTATCGCGCCGGGATTTATAGACGAATCTGGCGTTTGGAGTAGGTCGGGTTGCCTGAAACTAGGCGAACTCGAATTTCGAAGAAAAAGTGGAGCACAGAGAACTTCGCACGATTGTTTGATTTTCACCGTTTTCACGTGTAATTTTAATCCAAGAATCGAGCTTGCGATCGCAATCCGAGCACCCCTCACTGGCATCCGTGTTGGTTTACCGCCTCGCCGCTACTCTCTTCTACTAACGTAAGCAAAGTAGTATTTTTTTCATTTTTTTTTGCGTTTCGATTCCGGGAAACAGCGAGATAACTTGAAATTTATCATCGGCCTACGAGATGAATGTCGCGTAGCCGCCCAGTTCGCGTCTAGACTTGCTTATCAATGGCATAACGGATAGTTACAACACCTAACAGCTAACAAACATATCAGTAATGAATCGAGTATATTTCCACTATTTTTTGCCGGAAATTCATGAATCTGGGACAATAACACGGAAAAACCAAACATTCGACGTCTTTTCCGATGCGAAGTATTTCCACCGCGAACAATATCCTCGTACGCATGTTCTACTCCGAGCTGTAAGTGTGCGTTATGCAGTGCACGTAGACTGTTGCGTCGTGGTGCGGATTTTGTATCACGCTTGCCACGGTATCTCGCAGAGTTATTATGCATTCGCGAGTAACAAAGTATTTTCTCAAGCTGCGTGAAAGAGCAAAGGCCTTATCACAGCGGATCGAAGAAATTCGAATTTTTCATCGAATAGCAGCTACGTTAACGTAAAGATACGACATTTTCCGAAAAATGACTTATTCCAAGTAAACTCTACCGTATAAAAAATCGCCTCTGCAACGAAATCTTCCTTTCTCAATGTACTTCCAGATAATATTGTGTCGTTCCGTTTCACGTGACAACTGTGGACGATATCGTGGTCACCGCAAAAGCTGCAGTCACGAGATACGGGCCTATTTATAGAAGAGCTTGTATGAAACGTAGGATTGAAGATTATCAAATGAAATTTAAATGCATTATGTATCACTTTGTCGTGCGAGTAGAGCTTTTCAACTAAAAACATTTTTCTCATTTAAAAAAAAAAAACAATTAATTTAGTTTCGACGTCACCGGCGAGAATCTTTGTTCCTCTCACTTCTCCAATTCGTTAACGCACGTGTCGTCCAAGGTTCATTTATCGCGAGAGAAATCGATGAAATTTCACGAGCAAATTGTGCAAACAAGCGTGGAACGATGAGCAGAGACGCGCGTCATCGGATCTGCGTAACAGACGAAAGTGGCTGATGTTAACTATCGATGATGTTAGCAAGGTCGATCACCCACCGATCAGTTTTCGTTTGCAGCCTTTGCTCGATCGGTCCGCGGCGTTCCTTGCGAATACAACTGTTTGGAACCCGACTTTTGTGAGAGCACAATAATTCACGCACTCAACAATTTCACATTCTACATCAACATGTTTGCTTAATTTTTGTTTAAAAAATAAAAATAAGATTGTATTTTTCTTAAAAAAAAAACTATAATTTTAGTTAGCGGAACGAAGAACTGTCGAGTACTCCAAATTAAAGGAGCAGAATGATTATCAAAAAGAACATCGATAGGGTGAGATGAATTTGTACGAGGTATTCGATACGAGTAAATAACCGATCATATTATCCGAAGGTGCGATAATACGTGGAACGAGCCTCATTCCATGTTCGCGAAACGGCTTCACTGCGACCTCGCAAACAGTGATCGGTGAACCTTGATCGTTGTGAGAAACGGAGGCAGTTTTCCTTTTTTTTCTCCGAGATAAAAACTGATAAAAATGATTAAAACGAATATTACGAGTCTGGTCGCGGTGCAGTTGTTTGTTTGTAAATGCACCGAATCTTATCTCGGTCCAATGGAGTGAAGTTCCTCGATAATTCAAAGTCGGCGCGACGAAGCTACAGTCCCGCTTATTGTTACAATCCCTTCACGCGCTCGTGAATTTTCCGTTCTGTCATGCAGGTCGATAAGTAATTAATTCAATCACGATTTGCCGCAACAACGATGGCGCGCTAACGAGCCGTAATTCGCGCAACATAAGAGACGCTTTTTCCCCGAGAAGGTTATCTCTCGTGGTATAATTGACAGTGTTATCGCACTGACAGCTCGAACGTTGATAATTATCCTTTTCGATCGCTGTGATAATCACGGGAGCGATGCCGACGACCGATGATAGCGTCTTTCACCGAACGCGAGATCACATCGCGCGAGAAAGAAAATTTAGACACGAGAGCGGCGCCTGAACGCGGGCAGCCAGCGCCGTGCCGCGTAACCGCGGTTGCCCGCCGACAGGCGCCGAACTCGCGCCGCTGCTAGTGCGTCTCGCGCGTTGCTGCATCGTCGCGTTTCCTTCTTCTCTTCCATATCTTAACGTCGCTCAGCGTTATGAGAACTCTGGCAAACGTCCAGCCATCGTCGCGAGCGTCGTATCTCGTTTCGTTGTCACGCTGCTCGTCGGCTTTACCACGAGGCTTTATTTCTCACAGTGACATAACAAGCGCTGACGAGGCACGATTGGCCCGAATCACTCGTAGAACTGGACCACGGCTGTAACTTGACGATTTACCGCGGTGGATGCATCGATCCATCGGATTTATACACACGCGAATCAAAGCTTTACGGATCCTCTTCTCATTGGTATCTCAAGTTTTGGATATTTGACTTTGGATGTTTTTTTTGAACCGCCACGTTAATCACTTGATCATATATTATCAACGATGATACGTGTCATCGGAAGTCTTTGCCTAATATTTGTATTTTGAGAAGGTAAACAAAACCTCGTTTTGGCACGCTTCAAGGTGCGTCGTCTTCGTTAAACGTAACAAAAATAGTCATCGTGACATTTTTCGGAAACGAGGTTTTATAAGTGGCATGCCTACATTGTTTGTCCTTCAAAGATACGACGACCAGTATTTCGCGCGTGAAAATGGATAAAAACTGTATAATTTGCGAGGCGAGATTTTTCATTTCCCTACTTCGTCGAATTACTTTACGAAGCTTGTTTCGCAAGTCTTCCATTGATGTGTCATAAATACGTCATCGAGTTTGTGCCAAAGGGTCTTTACCGACGCGTCAAAATATTACCTTTGAAACGAATATGATTCATTGCTACGCAAACTACAACCAGTACGGATCCACATTGTGTTATTGCCCGGAAAGTAAGATGTCTCGCAATTTATGCAGGAAATCGAAGGCTCCGCGATCGTTCGCCGTGTCTACCTTTCACATAAAATCGCTAACCGTATAATCGAGACCGACTGGTAATACGTTACGTTGCATAAGTGTGTTCGCGTTTTAATATTTCACTAGTAGCGTGTGGCGTTGCGTAACGATCAGAGGCGAAAAGTTCGATCCGTTGCAGTAATCGTGCTCGCCCAAAAATTCGTATCTCTCACGTGTTTACAACACGAATGCGAACGGAACGCAGTACGTGGACATCGAAAAACGAACAAAAAACCAACCAAAATACGCGTTCAATATTATTGAAGCTACGGTCTCCTTTCGCGTCACCGTCGTGACTCAAAAGTCAGCGTAACTCCTACGATCACCGATAATTATCTGCATGACTTTACGAGTAGATAGTAAAACGCGTACTTAAATCGTTGTGGATAGCTCGCATGTGGCATTTCGATGATGATTTACAATAAACATGGATCCATTACATACAAACTTGGATCCATTGGGCATGGTCTCGATGCTGTCCGACGACCAAAACACATCGAGAATCGCAAAAACATCGATTTTGCATGATTTTGCGATGGGTCTACCTCGTGTTTTCCGCCGGATTTCTCGACATCCAGCGGACATAAATATAAGATCAGGTACTGTTTGGGATCCGCAAGGGTCGACTTGGATCCAATGGGCATGGTCCCGATGCTGTCCGACGACCAGAACACATCGAGAATCGCAAAAACATCAATTTTGCATGATTTTGCGATGGGTCTTCCTCGTGTTTTCCCGGATTTCTCGACATCCAGCGGACATAGATATAAGATCAGGTACTGTTTGGGATCCGCAAGGGTCGACTTGGATCCATTGGGCATGGTCCCGATGCTGTCCGCGGACAGGAACACATCGAGAATCGCAAAAACATCGATTTTGCATGATTTTGCGATGGGTCTTCCCCGTGTTTTTTTCCGGATTTCTCGACATCCAGTGGACATAGATATAAGATCAGGTACTGTTTGGGATCCGCAAGGGTCGACTTGGATCCATTGGGCATGGTCCCGATGCTGTCCGACGACCAGAACACATCGAGAATCGCAAAAACATCGATTTTGCATGATTTTGCGATGGGTCTTCCCCGTGTTTTTTTCCGGATTTCTCGACATCCAGTGGACATAGATATAAGATCAGGTACTGTTTAGGATCCGCAAGGGTCGACTTGGATCCATTGGGCATGGTCCCGATGCTGTCCGACGACCAGAACACATCGAGAATCGCAAAAACATCGATTTTGCATGATTTTGCGATGGGTCTTCCTCGTGTTTTCCGCCGGATTTCTCGACATCCAGCGGACATAAATATAAGATCAGGTACTGTTTGGGATCCGCAAGGGTCGACTTGGATCCAATGGGCATGGTCCCGATGCTGTCCGCGGACAGGAACACATCGAGAATCGCAAAAACATCGATTTTGCATGATTTTGCGATGGGTCTTCCCCGTGTTTTTTTCCGGATTTCTCGACATCCAGTGGACATAGATATAAGATCAGGTACTGTTTGGGATCCGCAAGGGTCGACTTGGATCCATTGGGCATGGTCCCGATGCTGTCCGACGACCAGAACACATCGAGAATCGCAAAAACATCGATTTTGCATGATTTTGCGATGGGTCTTCCTCGTGTTTTCCGCCGGATTTCTCGACATCCAGCGGACATAAATATAAGATCAGGTACTGTTTGGGATCCGCAAGGGTCGACTTGGATCCAATGGGCATGGTCCCGATGCTGTCCGACGACCAGAACACATCGAGAATCGCAAAAACATCGATTTTGCATGATTTTGCGATGGGTCTTCCTCGTGTTTTCCGCCGGATTTCTCGACATCCAGCGGACATAAATATAAGATCAGGTACTGTTTGGGATCCGCAAGGGTCGACTTGGATCCAATGGGCATGGTCCCGATGCTGTCCGACGACCAGAACACATCGAGAATCGCAAAAACATCGATTTTGCATGATTTTGCGATGGGTCTTCCTCGTGTTTTCCGCCGGATTTCTCGACATCCAGCGGACATAAATATAAGATCAGGTACTGTTTGGGATCCGCAAGGGTCGACTTGGATCCAATGGGCATGGTCCCGATGCTGTCCGACGACCAGAACACATCGAGAATCGCAAAAACATCAATTTTGCATGATTTTGCGATGGGTCTTCCTCGTGTTTTCCGGATTTCTCGACATCCAGCGGACGTAGAAAAAAAATCAAAGGGGTGGAGCACCTAATTCGGGCGATGGATTTTCGTGGAGCATCTAATTAGCACTTAATTCCTGCCCAAACAGTTTTTCGAAATTGGTCCTCCTTCGGTTGTGGTGTTTCTAGCATGATCTCAAGCTAGCAACACCACGGGTATTTTTCAAAAGATGAAGAGCACTTAATTCGGCAATAGAGCATTTAATTAGCATCTAATTAGCACTTAATTCTCAGATATCGCAGAATTGGATTCGATCATGTGGTGTTTCTAGCTTGATAGAGGTGCGACACGTGGCTCGACGAGCAACGAACCTTCGCTAATCAACGAAATAGGCTCGTGATAACGAGTCACTTTTCTAACAGTTGGCCAGGCTACGAGTAAGCTATGACAAACGAACAGAGACACGTGTTAATCGAGAATCTCGTTCTCGAATTGCGGTCGGTTACAAATATAGAAACAAGCTAATCGCGAACGCAAGGCGTGGAATAAGAGTTTCGCACACAACGGCGGAATTTTGCAATTCGGTAAATCGCGAACGAATCTGCCACGTCGTAATCGCGACGCGTCACGCTTTCGGTCAATTTTACGTTTCGATCTCACGAGGTCAGGGTCGAGGTTGCGGAAAACGCGCGCTCCGCGGAAGCGAAGGTAGACTTCATCGTTTCCGGTAAAGAATCGTATTACACTGTTATTGCTTGACTGCAAAAAAAATCGCGATGAGGTCAAATTTCCCTTGACCGAAATTAACACGCCTTCGAAAGTTTAATCAAAATTGTTAAATTCCAGATGGTTTGTCCAAACTTGAAAAAAAAAATATATGAAATATGAAGATTACACAGTGCGACGTTTCTACAATAATTAACGAGCTTCCGTTATTTTCGTTCGGGAGAAACATCGTCGTTAATATGACCATTTTCAGCGGGACATCGTTGAACGAGCTCGCTCGATTTCCCGCATTTTTTACCATAATTGTCGGCGTGATGATAGTAATTAGTATTCGAGCGTGGCAATGTTTATGCCTCGCGTAAAGTGTGCATCGTTATACTTTGAAGCGTAGTTCCAACCCGTTAAAAATGATCATCTTCGATCCACGTCATCCGGAAACGAGTTACGATCTATGATACGAATACGTATACATATCGCGCGATTGTGCGCGATCTTTGAAGCAATTCGGTGCGAAAATACGGTCGGGTGGACCGCGGAGCGAGGTTACGTGAATCGATCTCGAGCGAGAAGTCTGATAAAACCAGGCCGAAGCGTTTCGACAACGAAAACAAACGAGCACGTGTCCCGCGAATGGCGTCATTTTTCCTATACACCTTCGTTAACCTTCGCGTATCCGAGAATTACGCGGGATGCGTTGAACGATGACGAATAAACGGAAAAATTCGTTTGGGATCAAATTAAGGAAAAACAGATTCGACTGCACGTACGACGCGAACGGGACGACGTTTTGCGATGGTGAACATATGGATATCGTCGTTGTTTTTATACGTTCGGTCTCAATGCCCGACGTCGATTGTTTCTCCGCTCGATGAATGGGGCCTATTCTTTTTTTACTCAAGAAATCGACGCATTTCCGAGAGATTTCGATACGAAGGGAAATCGTTTGCGAATACGCCGTGTTATGAATATTCGTTTCGTTAGCGACGGAATCGAGACAAGCTTTGCATTCGGAATGACTATTTTTAAAATTGGGTTAGGTCGGGCGGTTTCAGCTAGCCAAGAGTCGGGATGAACGACCTTGCCCATCCGATCTTGTAGGGAATTCGATCGAATGAACAATTTTCCACGTACGACGATCCCGCTGCCCGATCTGTCAAAAAAAAAAAAAAAAAAAAAAAAAAGATGCATCGCATCGAATTATCATACACAACATAAAAAAAATATCGTTTCCGCCTCATTTTTATCCTTAGGGTCTTGAAAATGTGCAGGCAAAAAGATATTTCCCTATCTAATTTACTTTACGAGTTACAGCGAATCAGACGAGAATTTGCGAAAAAAACCAGAACTGCAAAATTCAGCTACTAATTGCAGCAAAGCATGCTCTTCGAGGATGAGGAAGGAGCCCTACATGGTGCTAGAATGGCTGACTAGACCTAAGTGTGAAAAAACAAACGGTACGTGCGATTTTTTCTTCGTCAAACTTCATACACGTTTTTCTCTCAACACTTTTGTTTACGCCGCCATTTTGAATTATTTGTGCTCGAAAAAAATGGATATAATTTGTCCAATGTGCACTAATAAAGGCAACAAAAAGTTTTCTCAAAAACGAATTACGTTGCGCAGAAAAGAATCCGGAAATTACGTTTTTGGGACTGGGGACTAGAACCTGCCCTTAAGCTGGAGGTAAACTCGGGTTCGTTATATCCGCTACATTTTCAGTAGAATAGGATGAGGTAAACATTCAGCTGGCATCCGGTTGTCAATTAGATACGATCCGTATCAAATTTATTTGGGTCAACGAATGGTTAGCAGATGATGCGCGTGATATCAGTTTGTTGTTCCATCCGCTACGATTGATTTCATCGTCGGTGGGTGTGGCCTCCAGTTCGATCGAATTGCTAGGTATCTGAGGCTAAACCACGGGACTCGCGTAATCCGGTGAACGTAATTATTCCACGATCTCTAATCATCGTCGCTACGAATTTCCGACGTCTCGTCGCAACGGCAATGGGAAATGCAATGGGATACCAATTAACGCGAGCGTGAGCCGAAAAACTGGGCTCTCCTCTACTTCTTCTTGTCCTGCAAACTACTTTTTATCGTTGTGCTTTTATTTGCCCAACATTCCTGCGTAGTTATTTACATGCAATAGGGAACTTTGTCGATGACGTAGGTACCAATTTTACAGAAACACCGAGTCAAAGTTCACGCGGTAATCGCGAGAAATAAAAGGAAGAGAGACAACGGTGCAGCACGCGATTACGGAGCATAACAATTAGCTCCTTGGAAATCTTAGCGATAATTTTAACAAGCATTCGTAACGCAAGAGATAATCTAATCCAACCGATTTCGTGGCTGAAGAAAAACCTGTAAGGGGATAACGTAGAAATATATGTTGTCCTGGCCTCGCTTCACGAAGTACGCATATTGAAAATTGAAATTAACGCTGCTTCCGGAAAAAGAACAACTCGCAGTCTACTTATGTGACCCAGAATCAAAATGTAATTATCCGAGCTGTACGAAAGCTCTGCAAACGCAGAAGAATGCATGGCTGGAACAACGATATAGTGGCTACTCAAAAACGTAATTTTGAGAAACGCGAGAAAAACTTGGAAAATTGAGATCAAATTGGGTTGCTGGAAAATGCATTTTTCTTCAGTTTTTTCCCCATCTTTTTCAGATTTTTGCGAAGGGTTTGTCTTTTTGAAACCGTTTTACCAGCTGTTTCTTATTGTTTCTACCTTTTTGTTAAATTTCCAGCTGGTTTCTGAGTTTCGTCATTATCGTTTCGATGGTTGGTTGAGTTTTTTGTTGTTGGAATTATTGATGTAACTTTTTCGAAGAAACTGGTATACTGCTGATGGCGTGTCAGTTGTAACAAACGTTTACTGTTTACTTATTTTTCCCCTCAATTGGGGAGAAATTTGACAAATTTGATAATAATCATTTCCAAGCTACTCGTCGGACAATGGAAACTAACTTGGAGACGAACGACACGACAAGTTATTTACCAAACCTTGGTCCGGATTCCCTGCAACGCGAAGTACGCCTTCAGCATGCTCAAAACAGAATCTTAAATGACGGAGCAACCAAGCAACGTAAATATTTTTGCAGCGATGTTTGCGAGCCTCGATTTCGCGACTACTGCTCACACATGCCTATCAATGCGTAACGAGGATAATGTAAAAACATTAATCGCTGCTCGTTCCTTGACGATGATTTTTCATAGCCTCGATACTCGAAGAGAACTCAATCGAGCGCAGTTTCAGATACTTGAGAAGTACTTAAAAATCTACTCAGATTTACCTAACACAAGTACCTCAGAAATTCTGAACACTGACGCGAATTCTTGCACCTTTCTATTTCCATCCACGTAGAGGGAATGAGAAAATGATAAGAACCGTCCGAATAATCAAGGTTGGTCCGTGCTTCGTCACTGCGGTCCCCCGCCGCTGTTTATGATTATGAATAGGCCTTCCGTGAGTCCTCTAGAAACTACGAGGAGAGCAAGAAGAGTGGGATTTTGACGAGGTAAACAAGGCAATAAAGTTGAAAAATTAGTACGTTTCGCGTTCCGTTGCGCCATCGGGGCCGCGTTGTCGGGGAGGCAGTTGCAAAACGGTCAAAAACGTCTCGTTGAAAGAGACGCGAAACGGACTCGTGGCCAGATTGTTTCTGGAAATTCGATTCGAAGGGAATGACGTTGCCAACCTGCGAATCAGCAGGAAACGGTGTAGAGTTTCGAAAGTTTATCGTTCCGTACTTTTCGAGTTTCCGCGAATCTGTCGTGCGGCACTAAGATAAGCAGGATCTAGAAATAAAATTGGCAATACTACGAAAAACGTACGTAGATCAGACACGATAGTTCGGACCGAATTCACCGCTCGCAGGTGATTACGCCGATAGAATTCGCTACGTGCATAATGAAACGTGAGCCGTGTCGAACGGCAAAACATGTCGAGAAAAAACTAATCGAGAAACAGGATTTTCAGAGGAGAAAATCACCGGCGTAAAAAACACGTAAAAAACACGTAAAAAATAATCTCGCCTTCAGAAATTCCAGGAAACCGATCGTTAAATTTTATCGATTAATATTAGATATGCGGTAACGATATCCTAGTCGGACTTTGTCTTCGTGTTTTTCTGTTTTCACCCGAAGGAAACTCGTTTATTTTTTCTCTACGATGGTCGAGCAATCTACTCGATCGTTTCAGACTTTCCTCCGTTTTTGAAATAAATTCAAATCTTCCGGCGAAATTGCACGTTTCTGCGAGCAACGCAACGAATTCGCGAGAAATCTCCGCGCAAGTCCAACTTTCACCGCAATCTCCAAGTTTCGTTGAGCTTGCGATTTCCACAACGCGACGTTTCCAAGGATTACGAGACTCGCGAATTCGACTCGGCTGGTCATCGTCGGGGGATTAACTCAACAAACCGAGCATCTTTCCAGAAACGAGACCGCATTGACGTAGCTTTCGACCGACGATGACTGTGCAGATAATTGTGAGATACGCGAACGTCGTATGATAATGCCCATGGGACAATCCGGCTGCTTCGCCCGTTCGAAAAACGACCGCAAGTTGAAAAAAAAGACTAAATATCGAGTTATACGACGACGACGAGTATCTGGGCTCACGAAACGTGTTCGTACGAGAAAAAAAAACTCGCAACGTATCTCGCGTCAACTAATTCATCTCGATCAGTCTCCAGCTTATTCGTGAAAAGGAAAAAAACACAAAATATCGCTGTGTCAACGAATTTTCGCGATAATTATTTCCACGTATTCCAGAAGTGAGAGAGAACTTTCGCCGGTTTTTCCATAATTTATTTATTATTTTTTTTCCTCTCGTGGAATGACTAAATAAATAAACACGTAACGTGATCCCAGCATCCCGGATGGGAGGTTTTGTTAATTAGGAAGATGCGTTTGTTAATGCTCCTTCTCAGGTGGATCGTTCATTTCCACGTGGCATACGATTGGCAAACCGGTGTCAGAATCGCGAGATGCGCGATAATTAAAGGGTATTTCGAATTTTCGCGTAGAACTTCGTGGCCGATCGCGATCTTCGAGCACAATTTTTATCGGAACTCGACGATCCGGGTATCGTTATCTCTGTTGATGATGTAACGATTCGTCACGCCGCGACTAGTAACAATTTCGCAGAGTACGAGTTTTGTTTACATCGTTGCTTGGATGCGTAACGGAATCGCGTCGTTATCGTCGTTGATCGTCGTCGTTGAATATACGTGTAGATATCGCAGATCGATCACTGTCCGATATTTTTCTCGCGCGTGAAAATAATGACGAGCTTGCGGAAAGTAGCATCTCGGATGAAAATCGTTGCCAGAGCAATGGCAATTTCTGACGCGAATACAAAGATAAGGCGAACGAAGCGTGTCCCAATATTATCAATTTGGATAATGGATCGTTATCAAGGACGATTAATTGTGATTAAGTCGACCTTGCGATGTAACGTGAGCCGGATAAATGCATCGTAATCTCGCTAACTAGTCGATATGCAGGGTGTCTCGTCATTGAAAGTTAAACCCCCACGTGGCATCAATCCGAATCGGGAATATCAATGAAACAATGTCGAACATGGTACCGTTTTTTAAAAAAGCTCGGTTAAAATTGACCAATGAGGTACGAATTTGGTTTTTTGGAAATCCACACGTCCGTTCGTCTGATGCTCACGATTGGCCATCTTTTCATCGACACTCTGTATACGCGAGGCAACATCCAACGTGAACTATGTATGTCGCTCTGATTATAATACTACACGTGAGAATACATGATAGTTTAAGAAAACTGAAAAAAAAACACGCATTTATAATGAATTGACCTGAAAAATGGAAAATAAATTATATTTAAAAACGCTAAAAAAAGCGACAAACGAGAAAATTAATAGCATTGTAAAAAAGCATGGGTTTATTATTTCTGTATTATTTATTGTTTCGTGCTCATATTTAGAACAATTGGCATCAAGCACCCCACGTTTTTTGACAATCACATTAATTTTCTTGCGAATCACTTTATTCTTATACTGAAATTTATTTTTTACTTTTTACTTCGGTTTACCATGAAAACATGCTTTTTAGTTTTTCTTAACTACAATTTATTTTCTTATTTTTTAGTTTTTTAAAAATTGTTAACTTGAATCTAAAAAATACAAAGTAAAATATTTTTTGTCCTAAAGTATTGTATTGTCATACAATACATACAATACTTTATCCTTGATACGCGTGCAAAGTTTCAATTTAATTCGACGTTTTGAAGTAGGTCAAAATCACGTTCGAAGGTTTTGTTACGTACAAATATACGTACCGAGCTAATGAAAGCGTGTTAATACGTATCATCAAACGTGGGATGTGGTATTCCGGACTTGTCGAGATAATAAAGAAAAATGATACAAAATTCTCATTTTGTTTCAGCGCGATTAACAGTCGCTATCAACTTGTTGTTATCACTGCGGGAGAAAAATAACAAAACGCAGTTGAATCTCAAGCGAGCAAATTACAACTGTTCAGCCTACCTAAACGACTTCAATTTCGAATTCGCGAAAGTTCAAACTCGAAACGAAAATGCCGGGATACTCGCTTCGTCCAATTGAAGTATAACGCGAATAATTTTCCTGCATTCGCTTGTTTTTCTATTTTTCGACACCGCGCAAAATTTGCCTCCGCCGACAAATATCTCGGCGGGTTTTCGAAAACATGGTCAGGTTTTCTTCGTAGCTGATCTTTTGGTTGTTTGCGAAAAGAAACTGTTTTTGCGAGGCACGGCGAGTCGTTTCCATCGCGTGTTACCAAAGTCCGATGAGACTTTTGGATTTGTTACACGAATTATAATACGGAGAAACATTTCCCAATTTCGCTGGCAACCATACGCGGTTTGACCCATCGGGAAAAATTGTTTTCGGGGTCATTTCAAAACGGCGGCTTTGTTTCACGTGAAAATAATCGTGCGAATGATAACGACGTATCGTTTACCACGAAGTTGATGGGCAGCGATCCAATTTCTTGTCGAAATGTCAAGCGAAACGTACGATCAGAGTTAATTTATGGACAATTCGCAGGTGGAGGAAGTTTTAGCGGAACGTAGACACTTTCGACAGCCCGAGATCCTCGACGTTGTTGCACGCGATTATTGACCATCGGAAACCCACCGAGGAGTCCAAAATATGACCATATTTCCATGGTTCCAAAGCTGCATCGGTCCCCTCGATTGTTTGTCCGGTCGAGTCCTAATCCCATGTAGATATGGCCGCACTAACGTGTAAGCATCAATCAACGGGTGACACGAAAGTCTGTCCGTCACAATCCAAACGACGATAAAAGCATTCGGATAATCCTCCATGGTCAAAACCATTTGCTCGACGAAACAATACAATTCGCTGGTCATCGATGATAAATCTGCGTTCTACGTCGCATCCTAATCAGCAAATGTACAGTGACCACCGAACCTCGAAGCTCTGACACTGACAAACGTACGAAAGTCCAGCTCAATTTTGAACAGAACCGAAGACTCATGTACGCGATTCGAAATACGATTTTCCCGGGGATGTGAAAAAAATAAAAAAGAAACGCGATTGAACGAGATACGTGTAGCGTTCAAGGCAATAAACAACGCGAAACGATTCTCCTTCTCTCGGTACTCGCTTTGAATATTCAAGGATAGATCAACGAAACAGCGGAACAGATTAACGTGCTGCAACGAAACTCTAGTCGATTCCCTTTATTCTATTTGCCTGTTCATTATTTCCCCGCTTCGTCGTTTAACGAGCAAAGACCATTTTTTGGAATATAAAAAACTTTGTCAATTAACAAACCCGACTATCAAATTCCGCACCGATACGTACGAATTGTAATAACAACGATTTAAAAATCTGTATTTTCACATCGATTTTTGTGGAATTGACGAAAAGTAACGCGACATCGCTGCGAATTGCCGGAACCTTTTCATAAATCGATTCCACGTTTACTGGAATCACGTGTCAGCGGTAATACGATATCAACAGGAGAATGAACGTTCAACGTTATCGTCTACACCGCGATCCGTGTAGCCAGCTCAATTTACGTTACGCTGCATTCTACGAGCTAATAGAGTATGATTATCGTCGACACGCGACGGTATGATAAAATATGCGCGATTATCGGCGGGGAAGAAAAACTCGTCGGCGTTGCATCCGTACAACGATGTACATTGGGTATCGGGGACACGAGCGGAACCTTGTACTTCGTCCGCTCTGCGGAGATAGCGTTCACCTGGAGATTCACCTTCTTAATCGATAACTATAACAATCACGTTATCGGTCACGTCAATTGTATACTTTTTGGAATCTGCACGCGACACCGTGATCTTCGGCGACTTATCATTCGTTGCACGATCGCGCGTCAAGTGTTTACGGCGAGTCTTAACGACTGACAGCACATTTCGTCTCAACTATTGAAAATTTCCATCGGTATGTACGAATTACGCTCTACGTTAATCAGCACCATTGCTGGCAAGCAATATAAGCTCAGAGCGAGATCAATGCGTTGGTTCGACTTACCACTAAGAAACTACCTATTTTTTTACACTTTTCGCACTAGCAATCAATTTTTAAACGGATCGTGCATCGATGATGAATTTAACAAAAATAGTTCGCGTCCCTCGTTATCGGAAGTATCGACGTTGAAATTTGAACGCGAATTGCAACGAGGATAGTGGCAAGTTTTTAACAAGTTCGAAAAATGAAACGAATGCGAGTGAATTTGGCGAGTCGTCGCGGGCGGATTTATTCTTGGACAATTTTTTTAAACGACGCGTTGTCATAGATTTATCTATGTGTGCAGGGAATGAAATATTTGCGGTGTCCGAGCGGGTATGGAGCCGTGTTCGAAAACGAGACGTTCGTTCACTATTTTCCTGACGCGAAACGAAGTTACATGTAACCTCGAGCCGCGGCATATATCGTCGACGTCCGCGAGACGTGATCTCAGCGATATCGTAACGAATACACCAGCAACTGTTGAGTCTAGATAACGAAAGAGTCGTGACGAAAACCAACAAAATGTAAAGCAAGCGAGATAATTGCGCTGCGTTGACCAGTCGATGCGTAGTTGAACGGTCCTTCAAAATCGCCCTGACGAATGTACCAGCGAGAAATATTGTATATAAGTATATGATACGATGGAGAACGCGAAGTGGCGCGGATCGCGAATTTCGTTGGCTGGATCCAGCTTCTCAGTACGATTCCCCGCGTTACATAGTCAAGCATCACGTATCTAATCTCGGCCAATGGTACATAGTCGAAAAAGTGAAAATTGATCGTTGAATTCGATGGAAATTTCGCGCAGCGACACCTTGGCCCACCCAGACGTTGCGTGTGATTTGTATGCACCGTGCGCGCGGCTCGTGGAGGATCGAATTCGCGGCGTAAAACGTATGGAAGTTGGTAAACGGTGGTAGATTGAGGGACTAGAGGATGCCGACCGACCGGATCGGGAAAACCGTTTCGAGCAGCGAATGCAAAATCCGAAGCGTTGAGGCGATATCGTTGTAGTTTGGGGTAATCAACCAGATTTACAAAGTATAAATCAACTGTACCGATTTTTATTTGAGCGTGTAGCGAGTAAGCGAGCAGCGATACGATTGTAAAGAATACGAGGTAGTTAACCGTTGTGATGCCTTTGTTGTACCTGGAAACGTGGAGAATGAAGATACCTAGGGCAATTGAATTGAATAGAGCAAGGATTCCCTGGCGGGGTACCGTTGATATTCGGATTGGGCTTGGACCTTGAAAATCCGCTGCACAGTTGAATTATTAGCTTTAAAGGGCAAAAAACGTGTACTCAAAAGGGTATCCGGCCGATGGGAGGACAAAGTACGGGGAAAAAGTTTAGGCACCTAGGTTGCTGGGGAACGATAGAATGCGAAACGAGCTTGAGGAGAGTAAACGCGAGGAGTCGTTTTCGAAAGACCGGAGGTCTCGCCTTTTTCGATTCGATTGGAAACGGATGCGAGGTTTGTCCGGTTCACCGGTGATAAATCACGATGAAGATTCGAATCTGATTGAATTTCTCGAAATGGAATCGTCGTACCGCGTCATTTGAATACCTTCATATTTATAGAGCCGCGAAGCGTGGACGTCGATCGTTCTCGTAGATCATTTCAATTGCTAAATGACGGTATACGCGAGTTAAAAGTACGCGACGTTTTTGCCAATCTCGAACAATTTTCAAATCCGACGAATAGCGCGGAATAATTTGATGGCTTGGCTTCCGCTCCGTCGACCGTACCCGGGAGAATCGCGTTAACGAGAATTTCTCCCGTTCTCGCGGTTCATTTCCAAGGCTTATTAATTTCATCTCGAGCTCGTTTGCAGAATTTTCGGACGACCTCCTCCGTTTCTTGGAAATTTAGAAATCTCACGTGGCCTCTATATCGCACGGAGAACGTGCGGACTCCGCCGCTGGGTTATTTTCAGCACGCGGTCGTTTTGGCCGAGTCTCATACGTGCGCGAGATGTGAATCGGACGAAACGTATCTCGGGAGATCGGTCCATCCGAGTCGTTAGTCACGCGTACCGTTAATCGCCTCGTCGCCGACGTACAGCGGGCTGCGACGAGATGTTCCTTGGGAAAATACCGAGCGAAATTGTCCAAGAACGAACCGCGTACGACGCCTGGTTCGCGAGATAATCGTCCGCCGGCTCCAGCCAACCGCGGACGCGGTTGCACCGCCGCAGCCCCGCCCGCCGTCTTCTAACGAGCGCCGCGATTCGCGCGAGGATTCGAGCACGATTATCTCGCGAACGAAGCGTTGTACAGAATTTCCGCTCGGACATAATCGATTCGATTTTTCCTCGCGGACGCGATTCGATGGTCGGTAAACTCGAGACGTCGATTTTCGCGTGATCAGACTCGCGATCAGCGATACATCCGCTTCCCTGTCGCACCGAGCTATTCGGACGCGAATCGATCACCGTATCGATAAAACTCCACGGGCAAAATACTTTCGCGCATGCGCGCTTCCTGATATTAAATCAACTCACGAATTCTCGTGGCCAGGGGAAACCAACGCAAAGGCTGGTCCCGAATATTAAATGAAAAAATTGGTAGGATACGTTGAAAAAAATTGATGCAGTTCCATTCGATGGTAATTTTATTATAACGATTTCATCGCACGTTCTCCGCTCCTCGATTCAGTTTAAACAACGACCTCTATGCACGACAAAGAGGAAACGTGCTTCGCACAAGTGACAACTGACGCAATAAACTCGCGTGACTGTACGATCAACTCCTCGCTGCATTAATCAAGCCCTTGTAATTGACTGTTTACCAGAACTATACCCCGAATCATTTTTGACGCAAAGCTCCGCGTCATCGAATGACTCAAAGCGCATTTTCTCGAAACAAACAACTTTGATCCGGCCGTGAATTCGCGTCACCAAACGAAACAAACGTTCCCTTCGTTCCCATCGCCTTTATAGCATCGATAAAATTAGTTCGACGAACAACGATCCTTCACGTAATGAAACTGTCCGTCGTACGTCGACTGTTAAATAGAAAGTTATCGCTGGAGATAGACACGCTCAATATTGTGCGGAGCAGAGAAACCACGCGACTAACGAAAATTGCATAGTTGTGAGGACCTTGTAAATATGTGTTATCATTTGGCGTTAGCGGGGGCAGGTACGTTTCATTCAACGATACCGTTTCGTTTTGGATTCCGCCGAGGCGGCGTAAAATTGGGCGGGAAAGTCGAAATAACTCGAATAACTCCAACATCTTTCTTGTGCACCGTACTACCGGCAATCATGCCTGTTTCTTGTATAACTTATCGCCATCGAAAACACCTCGGGGCGCTCGACCGACGAATCGCGTTAATGACCAATCGTCATTAGTGAAACGACCGAAAAGTTCCACTCTGCATTTCAGCGTACAATGAGAAAAAAACAAACGCAATACGATGAAACGTGGAACGAGCCTGGACGATACGCTACGCGTTGTGCCGTCCGCCCTGACGTCTCCTCCCTGCATCCAAAACGCGCGAAGGTTTCTGAGAAGTAGTTAAGTCCAGAATACGTTGGATAACGATTTCATGTAATTGCTACTGATTGCACGTCGCGGCGACCCGATTCGAGCGAAATTTTCAATACAGGTATACTTATATACATAACATAATGTAAATATAAAATGTATATAATATATATATATATATATATATATATATATACAATCTGGCGGCATTTAAAAAAAGCGATACACCCACGTACAACGCATAATTTATGGATGAATTCTGTACATATTCGATCGATACGCTGCGTCAATCGCAGCAGTAAGTTATTTAACAACAGGTATCATTGACCTTTTAGCCAAATATCACATCAGCCAACGAATGCTGCATGATTTTTCACATTGGTAATGTATGGTAGTCAACGTTTGTTCTATCTCTGGAATAGCAAATTATCCTGCAGTTTTTCACCTTTGTTGCAACTTCTACGCAGCTGCCGCGGACTAATCGAAGGAGAATTCGCTAGCTTTCGAAACCATGTACAACGTTGGATGCGTTGAAAAAACCTAGCTAGTCAGGCTAGGATGGAATTTGAAGTCCAAGTTAGCTCTCGAGTCTTCGATGACAAGCTAGCAAGTATTTGATTACTTTGCTAACAATTTGAACGATCGTCACGCGAGGCCATCAACAAATTTTATTCTTTTCTTCTCAATGGAATTAGATTGTAGCGGTTCAGATTCAGGTCTCTCGTGCGGCGCCGACGTTGTTTATCCGCATAGGGAACTTTTATGATTACTAATCGCACACGATTGTCACTTGCATGCTAGTGGATGGCCTTCGTCTATTGAAATTCTACTAGTTGAATAACGTAATTGTAGCTCGCGTCGGGTTCCTGGTTTGTACAATGTTATCAACGACAGCGATGAATCGTTTAATAACAATCGTCTAATAATTTCTTATGAAAATACATCTGGTTGCGCCATGCGTCGTTCGGGGTGAGATCCTTGAACTTGGAGCTGATTTCGATAAAAGTGAATGTCAGAGTTTTTACTGTCTGGATTCAACGTACTTTACATTTCTCAGAAGTCTTATCGAAGATCGATCATGGATCCGACGTAGGTGAGAAAATAACACGAGCTTTTTGTATAACCAAATCGCAAGCCCATAAATCTTGACGGATCATTTGTTTTGCAAAGAACAAAAAATACACTGGATGTCGATGATCTCGGCGAGAAGTTTTATAAATCTGTTCTTTGCTATATTCTAATCGGGGTAATGAAATCTCGATACCGAGGCTGTGCCGACGAGATACAAAGGCACACAGCGATCGCTCTCATTGTCATTCATTGACGTTGTCTATATGCATTCTTGACGGGCTTCCGCTTATGTCTTTCAAATATTATTCAAAGTTATACACGTCGAAAGGTTCATTCGATTTGAGTGCTGGCGTTACGTCGAGGCGTTGAAAAGATTCTTTACAGATTACGGAGGACCCAATGGATTTTCCCCGGTTATTCACGGCTCAATGACGTCAAATTACAAATAAACGAAAGATAGTTTTATCACGAGTTTTTGAATCAGACCAAAATGAATGAAAACCAGCTCTAGCAAAGGGCATTGATCCTTGGCAAGATGCACTAAACGAAGCTCATACGCAGGTGTCGATAATATATAATAGTAGAGTAAGTAATAGAATGTCACGGTAGAATTACCAAAAATACGCCCGCATCGGCGCATGAAAGTCATAGAATTAATTTCTCCGTAAACTACTAATCCTCCATCTCCGCTCGAGTACTTAGTAAATACTACATCACCAAGTTCTCTTTTCGCGTGATGCTGATGTTTATCGCCGAAACAAAAGAACCGCCTAGCAAAGCGGATATCGGATATCGGAGGAATGAAAGTTTTTCGTGAAATATTCGTGCGACCACGTGTACTACGAGCCCTGAACACATAAGGTAGCGAACAGGGCGAACAACGTTGGTTCGGGCAGATTCTTTCAGAGGCCGACTTATGTGAGTTGAACAATATAATCGGAGCCGCGAGAAACTCGTGTGTATCGAAAGCACGATACGCGTAGCATCGAGCACACGCATTCACTCGAGAGCTGTAATTTCAATAAATCAAGAGTGCCGCGCTTCATTGGTGTGAGTGAACGCGCGAGAGGCAAATAGGACAGAGATATACAACGCGGACGCTACCGAGGCAGAGAGAGACAGCATGTTTCACTTGACGGCGATGCGTGTTTGTTTCGGAGGTTTCTTGTAACATTGCATCACTTGACGCGCGACTACGCGACACAGGAGAGATTTGATTCCGAGAATATTTTCGCAAAAGGATTTCGCCCAGGTTCGCGTGACAATGCGAATGCCGGATGAAAACATTCGAGTGTTGCCATGTCGGAAAGTAGGCTGGGTTGCAAGGAAACGTGAAGACTGATACTACTCACCGTCGCTTTTCCTTTGGTTTCGACTTTTTTGTCTCCATTTCACTTATCTGGCGCATACCACACGCACCCACGTAAAATACCCGACACTCTTAGACACTGCCAAGGAACGTATCCGCGTATTCTACCCCACTCACGAAAATGACACTCCGAATAGTACGTTTTAATCAAGGCACTGCCTCAGACTCTACTAACGGCACTAACGATGCATACCTACTACAAAAATACAGCGTATGATGTGGTAGTAAGGTAACTTGCGAGAGACAGCTGACGTCAACATGGCCGCCACAAACGCCATATACGCGATCTCGGGGCGAAACTTCGAACTTATTCGCTTGATACGCCACATACACGCCACTTCGATTTATGTATCTGCGGATTCCCAGAAATGATTAACAGTTCCGGAACGTGATATTACAGATTATAGACGTGGTAGCCGGATTCGGGACGGTCTGCATATTACCTGGATTCGCCTTTTAAACGATTCGGGGAAATTCCAGATAAAATAGTGAAATTCCAAGGGGGATAAAATAACGGCGTGATGTTCGAAGAACTGAAAACGTTTTAATAAAAAATAGCAATTAAAACTTTCAACTAACAAAATGCATATTTTACGCGATTTGAAACTGGTACATCGTTACACTGTGCACGAGGCTGGTTACACCTCTTCGAAGGTGGTTGCTGCGTTTTGTCAGACTTTGATAATGAAATCAGAGCCGATTACAAATCGAAAACGCTTGTCCGAAATGAGTTCTTTTGTCTCGACACGACCAGGAATGAGCGTTCTCGTACGATTCGTAAACAACAGTTGGTAATCAAGAACTAATGACTAACGAAGTATCAAATGAAATTGCTATGCGATGAACGAGATTTATAAATAACGGCAAATATGTCCAACTCTTCATAAATTATCTACTCCTCTAGTTGCAATATCGAGGCGATATACAAGTATTTAGCTGTTTTCCGCACGACTATCTTATTCGGTTCCGGCGCTTGAATGTATGATTATTAAGTTTTTTTCGACTAGTACGATGAGTTGGTTATTAATTAAACAGACTAACAATGACTTCAGTTGATCGATCGATATCTATTCTCATCAATTCTTAATAAATATCATTCATTTAGACCCGGACTGATGTACCTCGACTTTTGAACTGGATATATCTTCGATGTTGTTGGCGCGTTTCGAATCTTGGCTGTCCGACATGGCTGCTTTCACAGTCTCATCTTTGTCATTGTTATCCAAGGCTTGTTCCTCGTCTAAATCACCAAGATCTGCATCTCTGTTCCCGTATAACGCGGGATATTCCGACATGCAGGTTTGCATAGTTTTGAAAGCTTCGTAACAATCAGAGCCCTTTGGTTCAGCCGGCGAATAATGAAAACA
This sequence comes from Arge pagana, assembly GCA_963969455.1. Taxonomy (NCBI): domain Eukaryota; kingdom Metazoa; phylum Arthropoda; class Insecta; order Hymenoptera; family Argidae; genus Arge; species Arge pagana. The sequence continues at coordinate 18,670,416 of OZ018312.1, read as the reverse complement.
GGAAAACGCTTCTCTGAATTCCAATCCGCAAGGACCAGTCGCCATTCCTCCAAGACAGGGACAGTTCCAGTTGATATCTCCGTTTGGTAACAGCAAACCAGGACTCGGCTCCGGTTCAGGGAGATCTACTTTACTCGGCAAAGCATGATCCTCCTTCGAAGCAAATATTATCGTATCTTTGCCTTCCTTCCGTACGACGGACATAACGAATGAATCTTGATTGTTATTACAAATCTAAACTTGTAACTTCGCAATGCGTATTTGCAATAAAAAAAAAAAACGATGTTCTAGACAATTATTGGCTAGCAAGACTAATAGTTCGAGTGTGGTTATTAAAATTGATTAACGTAACACTGGTTTCTTGACTATTTCAATGAACGAAAGTTCTGCTGTTCACGACGAACGAAAGCAAATTTGCCGATGCTCTGTGAACCATATAGAAACACGTATCTCCCTCGTAGTCGCTGGCTAGCGTCAAAGCAGCTCTAAGCCGAACGTAATTCTCTGTTTGGCAACGAAGGATAAATCTGCGCTTGGCGACGTCGTATTTCAAAATATCGACTGGCGACTTGGTTCCAACTTCTCCGAACACTCGTTTCACTGCCTGCATAACATGCCTTTTCAGAAACACCGGACTTATCTCTCGTTCTGGATCGTCAGGCAGGTTTCTGAAAACAAATGAAACATAACGTTGAAATTGATTTTGTTAAATTGTGAACGTTCCGGTGTCCTTCCCAGTAATTGTTGACGTAACGCAATGACGAATCGAAGTTGCATCAGATAAAAATCACCCGTACGTTACAGATATAACAATTCGAAATGAATCAGCTGATTTTATCAACTCGTCGTCGTATCACGAAACATACGAGATTTCCAAAAAGTGACTTATTGGACGGAAAGCATTCGTTTTGGAAGTCGACGAAGCAAAAAACGAATGGTACATGAATTATATTGACTGCAACGTTGCGTATCCGATACATAACACTTATGTAATATCATCGATATTACGGATTACGAAATACCGCACGGTTTTTGCCCTCACGTGCGTCGCTCGATAATTAGAATCACGAATGCTGCAAGGTAATGAAAAGTTAGGTTAACCATACTTAAAGCTAACGAAATCTAACAAATACTAACAAAGTCACGTCTAAGTAACGCATATCAGACAGAAATAATCGTTGTCACGTCACTCACATGGACTGTCGTACAAAAATCACGCGATTTCTTTTTCAAATATTATTACGAGAATACGTTATACGGAATACGTCCGTTCATCGAGCGTTATCGTGCCGGTAAAGAATTACAGCTTACGGAATTCTCGAAGTGTTCCGCAGCGCTAGCAGCGCAATCCAATCGTATCGTTGTGTAATCCTTGAATATCTTCTTCCTCGACTACTTAACGCCCACATACAACAGATGGCAGCACTCGTACGTCTCGAAACCGCCAACACTCATTCGCATCGCACATCATACATCATCTCATAATTACAGTTGAACTGCTTTTGTTTTTTCGTTCGCGCGTGAAGTTGAACATTTGCATCAGTTTTCATTTCTCCGGTAATTCCGATTCCCGTCGACTCGGAAAATCGAGATCGTGATTTCAACCTCGTTTCATCGAACGCCGAAACCAAATAGGCACACATCATCGGTCGTCCCAAATCGAAGGATGCAAATTGATGCAAATACTCATCGTTCCTTCCCATCGGTTATGTCTCGCGATACTTATGCATATAGGCATACCTATGCATCTATCGTCAGAAAAGTGTTATCTCGTGCCGTAATTCTGTTCTGTTTCTGCTTATGATTTCATCTCAGTGCTTTCCATGCGGAAGGTTAGCGTGAATATAAAATCTATAGAAAATAGGTGCATTTATCAGACGAGATCTTCGCATCATTGGAGGTTCTGTTTCAGATGTGATCGATCATCGTTCGTAGGATGAGCCTGGAACCGTTACATTTACATAACATTATCGGAGATACACGAGATACGCTAAGAGTGTGTCGCCGGCTCGAAGAACGTGGATAACTCTGAACGGTCCAACGAAGCGAGCCAACTTCGCCTACCTAGGTGTTATACGTGATACATAATGCGAGTGAGTATGCATGTATTTCGCATAATCATCCCCTGCACAGTCGCGGGGTATCGAATATCGGAAGTACCTATTCACGGGCGCCCATTTTCCTGATATTTTCACGGTTTTTTCTCTCAACGACCCCGTCGCCTCGAGTAAGTACGTTCGAAGCGGCAAGACGTCGAATCTCTCGTGAAATCGCGGGTATCTATTCGGGAGTTTGCCGTTGGCATTAAATTTCCAATCGTTATCTGCGAATCGTGGTCACGGAGTCGCTTACAGATAGGTGGGTATATCTACCTACGACGTATACGGGTGTGTTATAGATAGATAGGTACGTGTATCGTAAGAATGCGGAGCTTCGGACGGGAGACAGCGGTACAAAGTTGGCTCGGTATAGCGAGTTTGAGCTGCTGATTGAGGGTCGAGAACAGGGGATGAGTGTAAGTAATAGAAGGACGGAAGGACATAACGAGGTCCATATATCTCTCGGCGCTTATCGGCGAACAAGTTTGCAGAACAATCCCTTGTCTTGGTTGGTTGGCTGGTTGGCTGGTTGGCTGGTCGGTCGGTCGGTCGGTCGGTCGGTTAGTTGGCAGGAAAGGCTAGGTTTGGCACAGTGACGCAACGTAACGCAGCGCATCGCGACGTAGCGCAGTGTTGTACAGTTTCGGTTGGCAGTCCAATAAATTATGGGGCCATTCACAAAGAGCGGTCTCGAGGGGCACACCGTGTGCCTGTGCGTTGCGTCCGCTCGCGCGGTCGGTGCAGAGAATCGGATAGAGGGCGACATTGATAAATACATCGGCATCCGCCGTGCTCTCTTTATTTTTATTTTATTTTTTTATTGCTTCTCGCTCGTTTCATACCTGACAGTTGCGGAGCGTTTTAAAGTAGGTAGGTAGGTAGGTAGGTACCTACTTACCAAGCTACGCGGTTACGAAAAGGTTCGTACGAGATCGAATATTACCACTTCTACCACTTTTACCACTCGTTCTCATCCCCCTTCCCATTAATAGCTCGCCATTATCGTGATGAACGTTTCCATGCGGCGAGTGGACAGAAAAATACACACTGGAAGTGTAATGAGATAAATCTTGACCCATATAGGGCTCAGCGATTATTACCTAGGAAGGCGCGTTACGTTCGGAATGGAATAACGGGATACGTTATTCCACGGATGAAATTAGAACTGGTCGGCTTAACAAGCGTTAATTGCAGCGTGCGAGAGCTTTCGTGATCACCGGAATCCCACGATATCGACGAGCGATGATCGCGATTACGCACCGCGGTAATTACACTGGTGTGTTCCATGCGACCGTTTCGCGGTGGATAGTCCAACCAACGAGCAACATTTTTTTTTCAATGACGCCATCCCTCCGCACTTATGCTGGAGTCCAATTTTTCGACTTATCCGCTAAACTACTCTCGTTGAGTGTTTTTGACGAGAAAATATAGATCCGAGTTATCTTTCAGATGTCTCGAGCAAACGGCAGGGTTATTAACGAAAAGAAACGGCGAAGGATAAGGCGTATGACGTTACAATGCCGCAGCAGGACGCGCACGGTCGAATGGATTTCAAAAGAATAGCTCGCGGTTCCTTACTCTCCCTCGTCTTATTGCGCCTGTTCTTCGACCGTTCGACGTTAAAGACGCGAAACAAGGAGAATGATAAGAAAGATTCTTCGTTTCTGGTCGAATCTCTTTCTTATCTCGCCACGAATACCGCTGCGTTGGTACAAAGTGAAAAAAGAATCCGTCGTCCATTTTTTCGGCTTTTTTTGGTACACCTTTTTTTGAAATTCGTTTACCATGTACGCACATCGCTGGTTTTATTCGTCGTACTCGTATACGTGCACGCGTTTCAACCGAAACGACTGCGCGGAAGGCTGAAAAGCCGGCTGATTAATCGTATTTTTATTTCTCGCTTACCAAAATACGTATGAAAACCTGCATCGAAATGTATTTCCGCTAGAGAAATTCGTAGACCACCGCGCGCGCGTTAGACGATCCATCTGGGCAGGCAGATTCTCGCCGCGTATCAGCAACGCGCCGTACCTTCGCGTATGCGGCGTAGTGGTATTACAGGCGCAGCTTGAATTCTTTCCCGATGCGAGGGAAGCGAACGATGGCGATGGAGTTTGTCGAAATATGATTAAATTTCGTATTCGACGCCGCTACAACTACGTGCTGACGTGAACCAATGTGGTCTGAATATCATACATACCTACCACCCCGTGAGAATGGCTCCGCGAGGAAGGAAATGTAATTTAGAAATGTACATAATATTTCGAGGATTTTCTCGCGAGCGTACGAACGATCGTTGTTGCATGTTGATCGGTTCATCAGCATACCTATCGACAGCTGACTTTCATTAGCAACCAAAAGTATAAAATGGTCTATCTTAGCCCAGCAGAAAAAGCCGCGGCTTTTGCGTTCTCGCGTATCGAATTATGACAAATCGAGCATGCTCCTCTCGCCGTACAAACCAATAATTTCAACGCGGTTCTACGCTGATTCGAATTTCGAAACTTATCGCGTTGGAATTGATTTTTGCTCGTTTCACAATAGTTCCACCCGAACTTTCTCATACACCTATCGTAATCCCCCAGATTATACTCGCAGCTGCAGCGATACTTGCGCGCACCCTCTCCGATCACAATCCCCGAAATTGGCTGATTCGACTGCGATCTTTCGCTCACCTTTGTCTACGTACCTCGATCCGATGAAACTGACGGGACGATGACTATCGATCGTAGGTGGTGCTCGTCAAGTGCTGTCACGTGTTTTCCGTCGCTTCCGCGATACAGGCGAGTGGACGCTCAAAAGGCGCGAGAACAATCGCTCTGTTCTATAGGTACCAGCTCCGTGTGCTCGTCGGTCGTTAGCGTCGGATTTGTCGGCCCAGGTCCGCCGAATCGAGCATTTCATTGCCGACAAGACTAATCGACGCTACGTTTGTCGTTCTCGCACGCGTTCATCTCTTTACTTATTCGGTCGTCGGTACATCGCAGACAAATATATTAGTCTGGTCTAATTTTTTTTTTCCTTCCTTTTTTCCATGCCTTCACGCGTAACGACAATGCCGGACGACGAACGAGTGACACGTGTTCGACCTTTCATCCACGCGTTCGCCTACCATCGGCTATATACCTATACAAATATATTTAGCCTACGTGTATATTCGCACAGTTGGCTAAAGGTCTTAGGCCAGGCAAAACTTTGCCCTCTTTACTTCGGTATAAAGTCGACTATTTGCGAGAGAACATTTCGCGATTCGTCGAGGCTGATGCGTAGATTTAACGACTCTGCTCTGTTCTCTCTCCGCGTCTCGCTTCTCTCGTCACGGATACTCGCCGCGTACGTAAGTATAACGTACAGTCTCCGTTGTGTAGTAATAAAAGGCCTCTGCGCGAAATGGGAGCTCTACATAGTTGGCAACTCGTTTGTTTTTCTTCGAGGCAGGACCGGGATGGCAGAGAACAAGCGAAGATAAATAACTCGCGAAATCTTTTTCGGCCAGCGTGATATCCGAGTCGCGACAAACCACGACGAAGCGAACGGGGTAGAAAGAGAGAGAGAGAGAGGGGGAGAGAGAGAGAGAGAGAGGGAGCTTTGTCTGCGCGAGAGGAACCTGCGTCTCGCGACCATCGAGCGCGAAGCTTCTTCGTCGCAACTGACTTCCGTGCTTTTTTAATTAAGTTATACACCGTGGATAATTGGCTGACGGTTCCGAGGGCGTCACGGGGAACGTCTTGGCAACGTCATTCGCTTGTTATTACGCCGTTCCTCGAGCGAACGTGAGGCAAATGAAAATCGATTCTTCATTTCGGAAGCAAAACGCGCCTGGCAACGGCAATTTATCAACCTTTTGAAAAGTGGCGTCGACCGCGGCGGCGACGCTTCGTGAAATCGTACAAATTCGACGCCGCGGTTTCTTTCCGAACACGTATTTCCCCGTAAGTAGGGGATACCGGGATAAATTGTCCCGGGAATAAGGTGGACTGAAAAAGCCAATTATTCATCGGACCAATTGGAAATGAATGGTCTGTCGGATAATAAGCACGATAGGTCCAGAAATAAGGCACGATCACGATCGTACGTTGTCCTTGCTCCAACGACCAACCACGAATAATCTACGAGGAGGGGAGGTCCGATGCGTTAAATTTACCCCTGGTACGGGGTAAATCGACTCGATCAATGGGGTAAATTTAACGAACCAAAATTACCGTCCACGTATGATCGTAACACGCCCACGCGGGATGGAATTGGTATTCGTAGGTACGCGCAGCGAATACGAAGCTAAACATGTAACAATGATAAAGCTTTCGTCGATTCATTCGCGGCGGACGTTACAAGCGATTCTAGCGTATGTTGGATAGATGTACGCGAAGCGTTCACATTTTCAGGATTTTATTTCCAATCAAGTATTTTTCTCTTGTTCGCTACTTTCTCTCGAGAGCCAGACGAACGGTAATCAAATACCCCACGCGAAGCTCGTGGAGCTCTACGTACGTTTCGAACCAACGAGAGAGTAACATTTTTTTGTCTTTCTCATCGCACACGTTTGCGAGGATTAGTTCGGTAGAACGCGTCAGGTTTGTCACGAGAACCACGGCGGTGGAGAGGCACGAAAATCCGAAAGACGTTCCGAGGCGGAAATAGTAAAGTTGAGAGGAGAGGGTAAAAATAAATACGGCGAAGAAATAAAATTGGAGATTGGGTTTTGTTTTTTGCCCACGTTCCTGCGAGGGGATCGAATTTATTACAGAAGCGAACCTTTGTAGGCTTCCATACGAACTTCTGTTTGATATCCGCGAGTATAATCGAGACAGGATGTATAAAACGTTGAAAGTTCGTTTTTCTCGTCAGCGCGACGACTTTTTTTTCCACGTCGCGATGACGACAGAAAAAGGCGCCGCGTACCGCGAACCCTTTTTTGTTTATCGAGATGGCAACGCGCGACTACTGCTGCTGCGTAGCCTCCGAAACCTCGCGACGTTGTTCCTTCTTAAATCGGCAGATGTTAATTGGAAAACGTTGCCTCCGACGTTCGTTGATAAAAAAAAGCATCGAGGTCTTCGAAGAATCGGCGTGGAAAATCTTTCGCGCATAAAACCCTCGTCGGCACGTGTACGTTGCTTATAAGCCAGCTGTAATTACGCGACTCCGGCGATTTCAAGAACCTCGTGCAAAAATTCCGGGTAGAATTCCCGCATATATTTCAAAGTCAGGCTCGCGCATAACTCGGGCTCGCGGGAATGGTAGTTAAGATAGGGTCAAAACCTCGGTACAGCCCGACCGTCGCGATAACGCTCTCTCTACGCGTACGACGCGAGATACGAGGGCACCACCACGTGGCCCGCCGACCTTACATCACATGCTCGCGCGTCCCCCCCGTGGACTATGACAATTCGTACAGGAGTCGTTCTTCCGACGTCTCTGAACACTATGAAAAAATTCTCCACTTTTCTACGCGCTGGATGCACTCTGTGTTTTTCTTTTTTAATTTTTTGAAGCTGAAATAAATTGAAAAAAATAAATTTCAATTGAAATAAAAATCTGATTCACAGGGGGTATTTATTTTCTCTGAAGCTTACTCTCGTCCCGCTATCGTGTTCAACTGAAAAACTTCTACTTGCCGCGTAATTTATCCTGAAATTTTCTCAAAAAACGCGTACAAGTGTATAGACTTTTTTTTCTCAGAATTTTCAGACACGTCGAAAAAATGACTGGCTGGATTGAGGGAGAATGCCTCGTAGGTATTATTCTCCTCGGTGGTAGGCGATCGACGAAATCGTTCCTTCGCGACCAGCCAACTCGGGGTTTCGTGCCTGCGGTAATTCCGGCCTGGTCAAGAATTCCCGAATGAATTGCTGCATGCATTTCGAAGGGAGACGCGAGCCTGCCTGGGAGAATTGTATTTCGGATAGGATCAAACCGCGACCGATGATAACGCTGTTCGCCGTCGAATTCTCTATCGCCACAAACACTCGTTTCGGTTTCTTTTTTCGTCTTCTCCTTCGATATAATTCTGCTTATCGAGCATCGGAAAAATTGAGCTGGCTGTATCTCTGTGTACTTAGAAGTAGAGAGAGAGCGAGAGCGAGAGAGAGGGACCGCTTCGACCGATACGGGCTCTTATCAATTTATATTTTCCTCGTACCTTCGACTTTTTAAATTACCGAGCGACATTTTCGATCCGATCAACGCGACGTATTCTAAAGTTCGTCATAGTCAGATTCCATCTAAGAACCCGCGAGACGAGATCTACGCGACGAAACGTGTATGAAATATTTAATTTGTGGAACCTGCCCCCTTCTATCTACATCTCGGCAAGCTTATCGATCGTATCAACGAAATTAGTCGCCGCTTCGACGCATGCGATTGATCAGTATGAAAGTACAAACAGCTGTTTGCTTCAAACATCCGTTTCATGGGCGTGGGCGAAACCGTAGGAATTTCCAACGCTCTCATCCTCCGTATAATTGTTATTGCGTTCGTTTACTCGGAAAGGTTTGCTGAATGCGAAGCGCGGCCAACAGAAATGAATATCAATGACGAGGTCGATGCCGGAAATGATGATCAACGTTTTACGAGGAATTAACCAATTTCTCCTCCACGTTCCAGCATCGGAAGGTGAAAAGATATTGGAAATGTTGCGCGGGAATACGAAGTCTCGTGTCACGAAAAATAATATCTAGTCGATTCCCCTTGAAATGTCAATGATTTTCGACGTGCTTATTGCGCAAAAGCGTAGCGTTTTTTTCCTCTTTTTTTCTGTGCGACGCGACGAATCTCGAGATCGGCCATTTTTTTTTTAACAACAGGTATCGCGTGCGCGCGAACGTGCCGCACGTACGAGTTGGAATCCGTTTGAACTCCGGTCGTCGGGGAATTTTGTGAAAAACGGCTCGTTTGGAAAACGGGAGAGGGAAAAGGTCGTCGTCGAATGGTACGACGTGGGACGCGGAGGCGTGGGAACGCTCGGGAAACGGGAATCAAAGATGATATTATTTGGCGAGCGAATTACGGTAAGAAACTGGTGATCCGACACTTGGCCTGTCGGTTCGCGCGGCCCTCGACTGTCGGACGCGGCTGACACTTGCCCCGCGTAGCCGATGAGAGCCAGAGCAGCGAGGAGAAGAGAAGAGAAGCCCTCTGGCCGACTCGACGCGTCGTCGATTTCACGTCTCGAGTCGTGCGTGCGCGCGTACGTGTTCCGTCGCCGCCGCAGCGGGTACGTATGCGACGACGTTGGGGGCTACGTGCGTGCATGGTCTGCCCGAGGCTAATCCACGCTCGATAGAGCTCGGTATACGAGACCGGCAGCAGGCTTAATCTCCCCCCGAGCTTATAAGAGAAATGCGGACTGACGAGAATAAATATCAGCTGTTACGCGTCAGGATATACGTTGGACCTGCATCAAGCTTTGAGTATTACAGGATTTACAGGTAAGCTTGATCCTATAGAAAAACGACTTTTTATCCCGGTCAATAACAGGAGAGGGCCGCTTCTCTGCGCTGCCCATTACTATTAATGCGAAACCGATGAGGGCGGAAAACTGTTGCGACGCTGAAAGTGGAATATTACATTCGCGTTCCGGTCTCTCTCTCTCGCCATTTTTTTCTCTCCCTCGATGAACAGAGAAAAAGAGTAGCCTCGGATTCGCCATCGACGAAGGCGCGAGTTCGTCGTATCCTGGAGGAGGAGGAACTCTGCCGCGGCGGAGACTCGAGAGGAACGCTTTCGAGGGGACGTGGCCTCGATTAAACGCACCAGGAGCCTCTGGAGACAAGTATAGATAAGGGTCCCCGCTTAACTCCAACCCGCCTCGCTTCAAACGCTCCCGGATTTGTCCCTAATAATTCTACGCGGCCGATTCTTGATTCCCACCGACCGAGACTCCGCGCGCGTCGCGATGTCCCCGACATTTTTGCAAAGTTTTTATTCCGTCGCCGACGAAGGAAAACGAAAATGAGGCAAGAAATTTCAAATTTCACGGACAGTTTCATTTGTCAGGATCGTGAAAAGGGTTTGAAACGAATATTCGTCGTTTCATCCGTAGAGTTAAAGGATTAGTCTACTTTAGATGTTCGAAAAAAGGCTATTTTTACGCTTTTTTTAACGCTGCTACGACAAATATTAATACGAACATGGATAAAAGTTCTTTTTCTCCAAATAATGTTAAGAGTATGTTTATCAGGCTGAACAATTTTTACAATAATATCTATCGCAGCAACGTCAACGAAAAAAAATCATAAAAATGGCCTTTTATTGGAGCTTCTAAAGTAGACTAATCCCTTGAGGAAAAAAACACACGGTAATGCGGTTACGTAGCGTGAAAGTAACACGCGTCACACGGTCATCCCGCGTTACAATCGTATGGTGGAAACGTTGCTGTTACGTAACGTCACATCGATCTTCCATCGATCTCGCACGGCAATACTCGTCTCACTGTCCCGTCACGCGATTAGATTTATCTCGTTAGGAGGAATGTTCGCGTTCGCGACGGAAAGTTTGCGAGCTACCGCTGGAACGAGGGTGAAAAAATAAAAATATGAACGCGTCGAGGAAGTTATAATTTAAAAGTGCAATTTGACGAAGTAAATAAATTTAGCAAGTCGAGGCGCGGGTTTAGGTGGACTTTGAGCGGACAATCGAGTTTGGAATAAGGGGGAGGGCAAATGTGACCAATTTCTGTGACAAATTTCCCGGAAAATCACTGCCGCCGCACCCTTCACGCAGCTTCTCTGACCTCCCCTTGCAATTTCGTCACGGAGAAAAATTTGCCCCGCGCGCTCGGCGTGGCAAATCAGCGCCTTCGTAAACGACTCGTTGATGGTTTCTTTTTTGTCGGAAAACGGAAGAATCATCTTTTGGAATAGGAGAGAGAGAGAGAGAGAGAGAGAGAGAGAGAGAGAGAGAGAGAGAGAGAGACGAGGCTCGACGGACGTTAGTGGTGGCGAAAACGTACAAACGATCTTCGACGTTGGCGGTGGCGGTTCTTCTGAACGGTTCTCGCTGGTAACGAAAGTCGTCGAAGGAGGAAATTCGAACGATCGGAGTGACCACGAGGACGGTGAGAGGAGGAAGTATGCGATCGTCCGCGTGTATACAAGCGTATTTACGCACCGGGGATGTATAATATGTAAAGTATGCATGGTCGGACCCTGAGACGTGCCCGCGAAGTAAGGCATCCACGTACTCCTGTGTGTACCTTGCACCCTCACCCTTGGGGCAAAACAAATAAGTCTCTCGGAAAGCCCGTGCTACCCAAATATTGAACGGAAGTTCCAAGAACTCGCGTAGACGTACATATATCTCTCGAAATATAAATCTAGGAACGCGAAGTCTCGAGAGTACCTGGTTGAGAAATTACCGTAGGAAAAAAAGAAGAGAAAACGAAATAAGGAAAGAAAAGAAAAAAAACGACGAAAGAAAGACCGGCAAGATTCTGCCTCAAAGTTTGTTCCACCGATCCCTTGAATTCCGACGTTCGAGGCAATTACTACGATCGTAAACAGGATTTCTCCATCAGGCGGGATACGACGAAAACTGCAACGACCTCGCCTGCAATTTGCTTAATTTATCATCGACAAATTTCCCCGAGCCGTTATTTTTCAAGAACGTCTTCCTCTTTACTCGCTACTCTCGAACTCGTTATTACCATCGCGATTTTTCGCATCGCGTGACGAATAAAATTCGCCCCCCTCCCATCTCCTCGACCATGTTTTTATTGCCCCGACGTACAGACAAATATTTCCTCTCCGCACGCAGATCCAATCGCAAAAAAAATAAAATTCTCCGTCGTTGACGATAAGAAAAATCTGAAGGATCTGTTTCCTCTGCTTCTCTCTCTCTCTCTCTCTACTCTCAAAATTTCGTCGAAAAATGGATGGACGTATTCTCATGAAAAATTCAACTCGACGAAATGGCTAAGATAGCGAAAAGTCACTCCGCTTGGCATGGTCGGAGATGCGCGTTCCCGTGTATACCTACATGTATATGTGGGTGTGTGTATGTATGTATGTGTATATATACATGTACAAGTATACGCAGTAGACTCTCGGTGTAGCGTTGGGTGTGCGCGCGCGCGCGCGCCCCCCGCACGATATCAGTCAGTCATTGACACTTGAGAAGAGGCTCCTGCGCGTCGAATGTTTCCTATCTTATCCCTTGTTGACACCTCTCAATATACACATAGCAATATCGTTGAATAACTCCTAGTTCTGTTTCGTTCTTTGTGTTGGAGAAGGGCATTGAAGCGACGACGCCGCCTCGTATCGACTTCTACGACTGGTGGTAGCTGCTCGACCGTGCGACACTCGCGCACATCGACAGATAAGTACCTACCTACCTATCTACGCGTACAAAGAGTCACGCGAGTGCGCGAGCGTGTGTACGAGTGCGTCGCGGGTCTCTTTGGACAAGATCAACCATCCGCATTCGCCTGTTATATATCGAACAATAATGACGGGGTATAACACGCACGAGAAGTACCTAGTTAGTAACATGCAGCTACACGCGTCTCCTCGGCATACGTACGTCCTTATTAATCCGACGATGGGGTACGAAACTCGTGTTTCGCAAATCGCTAGCATACGAGAATACTCGACTATCGATATTTCACTTCTAGTAGCAATTCAACGGCTGCTAGTTTCGCAATGGTGCGCAAAAAACAGCGAGGCTCTACAACCCGACCTGTCAATCAGCAGAAGAAGAAGTCTCCGAATCCGCGTGTCATTTCGACGCGTCGTCGGACTTTTAAGTTGACCGTTCCGGTGAAACGGGTGAGGATTCTGCAAAAAATGTCGAGGGAACGAGATTCGGGAGAAATAATGGTAGCGAGAACGGCGAACGAACAATGCTTTACCGTCGATCGTCGTTCGGTGCAATTGGATTTGAACAACGATGACGAGGAGCACCGTTGTTGCTACTCGTCGCAGCATTTGGTCATCGCGTCGTTTCGTTAATTGGCCTTCGGAGTCGCGGTTTTCCCCGGTGTGCGGATTCACCCGGCGAAAATGAAATGAAATGGGAGTGCGAATGGAGGAGCAGGGAAAAGGTGGAAACGGAGAAGCCGGACAAGCGCCGTTCCCCGCACAGCTTGACAACAATAATTTCCCAATTTGATCGATCGATCGGCCGAGATACGCGGCGAGATACGTTCGGGGCGAGAGAGAGAGAGAGAGAGAGAGAGAGAGAGAGAGAGAGAGAGGCTACGTATCGATATATGTATCGCCGTACGTGCATCAGAGAGACCTGCGATCGGTCTCGCTCTCCCTCGTCTGGCGTCTCTGTTACGACGTCCCGAGCGCCAGAGGGAGACGAAGGACAAGAAAGGGAGCGAAAGAGATCGAGCTAGAGAGAGAAAGTGTAACTTCCTCGCGATAGATCTTCTCGCGGGATAACGCGAGAGATAGAGAGAGAGAGAGAGAGAGAGAGAGAGAGAGAGAGATGGAAAGGGCGAGTGAGCGAGTGTCGTGGTATGTAGAACTGCTGCCTCTGCTGCTTCTGCTCCGAGGACGAAGAGGGAAGACGTTACCGGTGGCTAAAACGAGAGAGAAAGACGAGGGGTCGAGGGTGGCGTGTAGGAAGGGAGGCTCTAGCCAAGTCCCGCGGGTGGTCCGTAGGGTCTCAAGTTTTTCCTGCCCCGCTGATTAGACCGAACGTGGTTGCCTGCTGCCCGTAGCTCCGCCATCTTAGTTAGCGTTGCCATAGCAACGGCTAAGTCTTTGAAAAACGGTACCACCGAAGCTCTCTCACTCTCGCTCTCTCTGTCTCTCTCTGTATCGCTTCTCCGTTCACCCTCCCCTGGAGCTCGCGTTATTAATTTTACCTCCGTATTCGTTTAAATGTCAATATCACTTTTTTTACCACTCGGCTTCGGATCCACCGAGACGACGAACGACCTCGCCTCGTTCTCCGGACTTTTCTTACACCTCTCCGAGAATTATGCCGCGATTGTCCACCATGCGAGTAACGTCGCTCGAACTTGCCTATCTCAAGCGACGTGCGTCGATACTTTTCGTCATTACCAACTGCTAGTGCCTGCCAGCTTTTGTATCGGTATTGATTGCCCGTCAGACGCCTGATGTCCCAGATCAGATCGGTAGGAAAGCTGCAGGACGTTAATCTCTAACGGTTGTAGCTATAGCAGGCAGCGCTCGTTGTCTGAAAGGGGTCCGAGAGCTTCTTCCCCTGTAAAAAAGTTCAATAAATTAATTAAACTCGTAAGAACCTCCGGCGACGACAGTCTGCTCGGCCAAAGAATTGCAGCGGATAGCGACGGATCGAAACACCGTGCTGACGCGAACAATAAATATCGATCGGGGGGACCAAAGCTCGAAAGCTTACGATGCGTCGTTGCGGGGTGTTAATAAACCGGATTCGGTGTCGCGAGGTGATGGGAAGATCGAGCGATTTTCTCCGCGCGTATGTTTCTGGCAATATGATGGCACGCGAAGGAATGCGAAAGCGAGCGTTGAAATAAAATTAAGCGGACAAAAAGAACCGCATTAAAGTGTAACCGACGGCAATTTCTTTGCGCCTTTCCGCTTATACATGGCCACATTGTTCCACGTCTCTCTTTCTCCGTCTTTCACAACGCTTCGATCTAACGATTCGTACCTGTGTAATTTCCTTATTTTCACCGTGTGTACCTACGATCGGAGAGAAAGAGAGAGAGAGAGAGAGAGAGAGAGAGAGAGAGAGAGAGAGAGAGAGACCATGTTTTTCGACGCTCGGAAACGGTAAGAAGTTAATGTCAAAAGGCAAGGTAAGCCGAGGCGTGAAACTGAGGTAACTTTCCACCGTAAACCCGAGCGTAGTTTAACTCGGTCTAGAATTTAATCGATGTAGGACGAATAACCAACCCATTAACGAACTCTAGAGTGAGAAGTAACCCTAAGTGAAGCTCGAGCAAGATTAGAGTGACACGCGTTCCGCGCAGACAAGCGAGGAAAGTTTTTGAACGGAATTGCCCGAGTACAGTCGCCGCGCCCAAGTTTCGCGCGACGAAAATCGCGTGGAAATCGTCTTGTAACGAAATCTGTGCGTTGCATAGTTTCCGAGATAATCGTGAACGACGCTCGGCGAATCGTCGCGCTCGAGACTAGCGCGCGATGGGCGGAGTCGCGATGTAACGCGCGCCCCGATACGCTCGGACTCCCAGCGCTTCGGGGACGAATATCTCGGGAACTATACATCCCACGCGATTCGTTCCTGGACGAATAATCTTCGTTTTCGCGCGAGGAAACCGAATATTCGAGCGTAGTAATGAGTTCGGAGTTCGACAGTCCATAGATCTATAAATCGCGAACGACTTATGCAAAACTTTCCGCTCTATCATTCGACCGAATTGAGTCACGGAACGACTCGCGCAATGATTCATTGATCCGAATCAATTTGTAGCTGAAACTCCACTTTTCGACCGCGTCGCGATTTCACTCCGATTCGTTTGCCAGAAAAACCGAGGAAGAAAAATACGAAAAGTGTCCGTTTTCGTGCTAAAAATGACTCGTAACCTACCTACGTAACGACGAAGCGATACGTGTAACGATAATGATCCAGCGCCGTTTTTACCACGATTTCTCGTATTTCCTCTTCATCGACCTTGTCGTGTACGTACGTGTTAATCTACGCGGAATTCGACACGCCATCGACGTTTCGTACAAATTGTCGAAACTTTTGTCATCGTTAACTGGAAAACGGTTCCGAGACCACAATCGAACGTTGCTACGAAACCGAGATTGTTACATTCTACGGCTATAGATTCCAGGGCCTTTATGACCAGGAACAAAGCGGTCAACCGTGCGATGAAAAGTTTCGTCCGAACACCATTCGCTTTCACAAAACGTCTTTGTCATACCTAATTAGAATCTTAACCCCGAAAGCCTGAAAGTATCGCAGCTGTTGTTCGGAACTTCTTTGTCGATTTTTTTCAACCGATTCCGAGTCCATCGCCTAACCGGACCTCGTCTCCTCGTCTCCTCTGCTCTCCCTCCGTCGTCGGCTTCGCGATGCGACGTTATCCAAAATCACTTTTCTACCACGTCGCTCTCTTCAACTTCGACCGAGCCCCGTTCTCCACGGTCACCGTTTGTCCCATCGACGACGACGACGACGACGAAGCTTTGTCGCTGGTCGCCTAGGTAGAACCCAGGAGAAACATGGAACCACCTTCGAGAGATTAAACGACGCCACCTGCTTCGCTGTGTCTTTCGTCAAACGCACGTACACACATATATATATATACATGCATACTTACATCTTTCGAAGATTTTCGGATTCAGGTTCGTAAACCGTTTAGGGTTCGCGTACGCATTTCACTGTACGCCAACCCCCGGGTATAACGACTGGGATAATGAAGGCTCCGAACTCGTACAACCTTCCTTTGCGGACAAGAGGCGCCCGGAGGGTGAGACTCAACGTAGGTAAGAGGGCGATACGAGAGTTCAAAACGAGAGGTCATCAAGAACTTAGAAACGCGTCGTACGGACTTATCGACGTTGTAAATAAACGCGAGGATTTGGCGGCAAATTTATTGTTATCTGGCGCTGGTCAGCTGGCCGTGGGTGTACCTACAACCCAGGGTTCTCGAGACCCGGACGTCGTATCCTGTCGTGAAGAAGACCTTTCGCGAAAGGATGGGGTGTCGAATTTCGACTTTCGCGGTATACGACCCCGTGATTTGGAAGGGGAGAGGGTCGGCATGCGAATGTAGTAGTAGTAATTCGCAGTAGACCAGCGATGTACCGACTTTGCCTCGCCGGGAAAACATAGTTTGCAAATTTCCATTCGACGACTGTGGCGAGATTGTAATTTTGTATTATTTATCGTTCCCGTTTAGTTTGTTCTTCTCTCCGCGCGGTGGGAAGGAAGGTTCGTATACGTTCCTTCGTTTAATTTTATTCCAACAGACCTTTGTAGTCTGATTCGAGGCAGGAATAATCGTTGGCGATCGGACTGCTCTCCTCATTTCCCTACAATTAGTTCGCATCATTAAAGGTTCGGCGTGCCTATCTACCGGCTACTGTTTCCTCCCTCCGTGGCGAGCGTTCTCGGGAGAAAGAATGTAACGCGATAACCGGATCGTTTGTCGACGAGATAGTTTCGTACGCGTATATATATATATATATATGTGTAACATTATCGTTATTTTTTCTTAATCCAACAACGCGAGCGACGTGACGAGTGCGCGTGACGACGCGTAATTACGCTCTCGCATGTGGGATAGAGGCAGAGGTATGCTCTACATAGAGGTACCTCTCTCTGTACGCATACCGATAGATAGCGGAGCGAATCGAACGAGCGATAACGAAGATGAACGATAATGGGATGCGCGAGGAAAGGGAAGGCGTGGGGGAAGGAATCCGGAGGGCGTATATGAATAAGGAGGCGAACGAGCGCTGGAATCGTCTAGAGGAATATAAAAGAATTGGCGAGCCGTTTACATCGAGGACTCCATTGATAGTCGCTCGCGCCAAATCTCACTGCGAAATGAGACTCGAAACGAATTCAAAACTCCTCCTCGGTCCGCTGTTAACCTTTAGAATTTCAAATTCTCAAATCCGTTGGACAATGGACCGACCGGAGTCAATAACGACCTGCATCGCATCGTATTCGTCGCGGCGGTACGGCGTACAAAGGTAGGATTCGACGCCGATGTTACCTCGGTCTCCGTCGATGGATGGACGGACGGACAAACGAACGGACGACGCGTCGCGCTCCGAGTGTCGGGGGACACCGGGGGACGCAGCTTTGGGGCGACGCGACGGGAAGATCTCCGCGGGACCGCTGTTATACGCAGGGGAGGCGGATAGAGCGAGAGCGAGCGAGCGAGAGAGAGAGGGAGAGAGAGAGAGAGAGAGAGAGAGACGGGGGAGAAAGAGAGCGAGCGGGAGGACTTTGAGGAGCGACGGCACGACGCGCGGGACGACATCGGCGGGAGGAAGAGAGGGCAACGGTTACCGCCACTGCTCGCATGCGTTAAAGCGTCATTCACCTTTAAACTCACGCGATGCGTATGCGGCATGGAAATATATGTAGGTAGGTACCTATACGTGCCACGTTCGTTCGAACTTGCGTTTCCTCTTTGCCCGTTGCTCCTATGATATGCGATGACTTGCAGAGAGCGAGGGGGGCGAATGTCGCGCGATATTCAAATACGGGGCTTCTTTTCATTGCACGCTTGAAAATATCCTTTGTCCGGCGTATTTCAAATGACATTGTTTACGAAAAAATTACCGCATACGATTCGAATTGAAAGAGGGACGAGAGGACCGAATGCAGGTTTCGAGTATGCTCGACCAGAAGCACTTCCCCGGTACTGCTAGAAAAGCGAATGAAGTCGATATCACGTTGCATTCGCGGGAAAGTGTTACTCCTTGGGTCACATTTATGTCTTGGGAATGAAAATCGTAGTCGCGAGATTGTATCGGTAGAGGTTAACCGATAGTTCGAACAAGGACGGAAAAGCTACGCTTTGTCGCGGTAGGTGGAATCTATCGAAGGTCATTGAAGTTTCGAAATCCAAAGTACGGTACATGGAACAAAGAATTATTGGTACGCGTTCCAATACGCCAGCTCGACGAGCATGGAGTACCTTTTTGGATTAGTCGGACTTGAAGGTAGTTTCTGGGTCGAATTTGAGCCGAATCAATTTAGCCGCTCAACCGCTAGGCTGGATTACCACGCGAACGCGGAAGCGGAGCGAGAGAGGCTCAACGCGCGTCTACGTAAATGTCCGAAAGGCCGTAAAAACGTACGAAACGTGAATATATCGCGAATCGAGGTGAATCCGCGGAGGTTACGCTTTTAACGATGACAAATTTGCCAGACACTTCCCTTCGGTCATGGCTAAAAATGGTGAAACAGGTCGGGTCTGTAGTTATAGTAGGATGCAACGATGACGGAGTATTCATAGGCGCAGAAATGATCCAAGAATAATATGCTAATATTTGACGTGGGAATAAAGGGAGCCAATCGGTGATGCCCGATGTTTCATCGATTCAATCTGCCAATCCTTTTCCGAGACGCGCGCTCGTGACGTCGACCCCGATATTCTTTGCCGCGAGTCGTTTGCCGGCAATTATTTTATGACCAAATAGTAAAAATGGACCGTTGAATAACGTCGCGATGTATTTATAATTTTTCCACGTTCAAAGTGCCCGGCGTTGTCTCACCTCTTTGAATATGCATGCGGTGAACCTGGCTGAAAAAGCACGGTCGTCCGACGGTGGTGCGAGAATAGCAAAAATAATCTGTAAATAGTACAAACCGTGAACCGCGTTAGAATAATTATCCCGTTGCAGATCTTACCTATCCAGTACGGTTATTAAATCTCCAATATTTCGCGCCGACCACCGCTGGATAGACGGTTACCCCAATTTATATATAAAGGGCATCGCATTGTTCCTCTTTATTACAGCTCGATTGTCGGGGTTAGTTTCACGCAGGTTACGCAGGTGTTACTTTACTTTCTAGTACCACCCTTCCATTCCTTCGCGGAAGGACGACAACCCGGTCACTCTCCCCCTCCCGCCTCTTTCCTGTCTCTCACTCTCTCTCTCTCTCTCTCTCTCTCTCTCTCTCTCTCTCTCTCTCTCTTTACAGAATTCAATTAATTATTTTCAATCGCCCCACCCTATTCTGTTCTTTAAGTACCCGCTGGCAGAGTCGCACAAAGTTCGTTCCGCGATACCTTCGTCATTTGCGACAGGTAGGTACCTACGACAGTTCTCCCCGCGACTCGCCGATGATGATCGCGAGGCTAGTAGAAACGGTGGATTTAAAAGGCCAGAGGAGCAAGCGCCCGTCACGGGCGTGAAATCTAGGTCGAGCTAGAGGTTGGCGAACAAAGAGAATGATCGGAATTTTCGTCCGATCGCGGATGACGTGGAATAATCTGGCTGGCGCAAATCGCGCGCGCATTATTGATTATCGATTCATCGCGATCGGTGTTGTTCGATGCCGAGGGGATATACGAACGTCGTTTCTGAAGCTAACGACCTACGTTTTATCTGCGATTGCGGTTTCGACCGCGATTACCCTGCCTCGGCGTAGATAGGCTACGAAACGGGGTGCCGCGTGTTTTATTTTCAAATTATTTTTATCGCTCTCGCTTATTTTTTTCCCCTCTCGTTCCTCGTTTTTCTCCGCGGGCACACCGTCGCGATTACGATATCTTGGGAGAGATAACGACTAAATATATGCTCGATTAACAACGATGGTCGAGACACGGTATCCGCGAACCTTTGATCGTTGCGCCCGCGTGATTCGCGTCAACGCGCGCGAGTGCAGGACAAAAGGTGGGAAAAATTCCCACGCTCGGGAAAAAAAGGTCTCGTTGCGCAGGAAATTGAGAGCTTACTCGTCGCGGTCGTCGCGACGATCAAGGTCAAAGAGGACAGATTTTTGCGGAGTAATTAACGCGTATGTTTGCGCGACGAAATTGTTTTGCCCCGTCGGGGAAAGAGTACGGGATAAATTGGTAAAATCTTGATCGTTTGCACAGCTGCGCGTGGCGCTTTCAAACGCGAAACTCGTCGCGCGAACATTTTTGTTCTTTCGCTCGATGCAGCGAGAGTGAGATACGCGATCGGGTCGCGTAGGTAGGTTAACCTTCCGCCAGGCTTTTATTAGCCGAAACGAATCAAAGGCGAGCGACGCGCGTCGTCGGTACGGGGAGCGACCGGTTTTACGGCCCTTAATTAAACACCCATCCATTGTCTATAAAAATGTCGCGTTGTGCCAAAACAGCTCTTTGAATCGATTTCCGCCGACGCGTCGCGTCGCGACGGAGAGGGGACCGGTCTGCTCTACGCGGCGGTGGTCGCGGCGGTGGGGTCGCCGACGGCAGTCCGGGGGGCCGGGAGGGGGAATTCGGTAGGGGCGCCGTTCGCCAGACACGCGGAAGAGGGAGAGACCGGGCGAGATCTCGCGACGGGGAAGAAGCAAAGACCTTGCATCCTTCCCCTCCGCGAAGGATTCCCTTCACCGACGAAATAATCAACCCCACCCCGCGCGACGAAGGGAAACGATTAACGCGAAATTTGCGAAGTGGAAGTGAAAAAGGAAAGCCAAGACGAGACGAGGAAAAAAAATCTGATAAACCGATAAGGAAGAAAAATGACGAAATAGAAGAGGAGAAACAGCGTCACCTTTTCAATTCGCTCGCTTTCCTCGCGCTTTTATCTCAACCTACCGTATCGCTGGATATATTTATTTATTTATTTATTCTATCTCCGATCGCTACGATCGCTACGATCATCGGTCTCGGTGAATTATTCTAAAAATAACAACCTTTTACGCGTCGCGTCGATACACGCGCGTATTTTTCACTCTGTTTATCATTCACGCACACGAGCGGAGACCTATTTGTGCGGGGCAACGTGCCTGTTGAGAACGCCTGTACGCGAGGGCAGGCCAACGACGCGATACCAGCCGAGACCAGACACGTGACAGATAACACGAATCTCGCAGTATTCCGTGTATATCTGATAATCATTATGAATGGAACGTTGCGTATGACTGTATGTCAAAGTGCTCGTAGTATCTCGAAAAATCAACAAACGAACAGAGGTCGCGTCTGTTTTTTTATTTTCTTCGTCATTTTTTCACGCCTCCTCCGTATCGCTGAGACATCTCGACATCTGCCAACGAACGAGATGCCGTTGCATTTCCATGAGTGAGTTTCGGCATTATCTTCTCTTTCCTTTCTCCCCCTTTGTCCCTCTCCCCGTTTCCCCCCCCCCCTCGTATCGAGCATCTGCGAACGTTACATTTTTCATCGCGAAATTAAAATCCGCGACACAAGTAACATTTGACCTCGTTGGAATGAGAATTCGGCGTTAATTAAAGGTATTATTCACCGTCTCGTTAGAGTTACCCCGGAGCCGCGCGCGAATGAACATTTCGCGACGAGGGAAAGAAAGAGAAAATGTCGCGGTGCTTTATCGCGTAGGTAAAAGATAAAGAATTCGGGAAAACAAAGGACGAACGTTCGACGAATCGGGCGTCGTCTCCTCGGACGTTGTCTTCTCTCCCTCGGCTGCGCGAAGATTTGATAAAGAGGATGGGAAACGACGGGGCAACGGAGCAATTCGAACGAGAATTTGAACGCGAATTCGCTCGCTCCCGGAGAATCGCGTTGGTCGGTGGCACGTTTCTGCTATACGTCGACCAGGCGCGTTTAGCCCGAGCGTCGCGTTGTCGTTGCAGTTTCTTCTATCCGTGGCAAAGTACGAATGGCGGGCCACCTGTATACACACGCGAATATACGGGGAATCGCGCGTATATTTTTGCTTTCTCCGGCTTCGCGCTCTTCTCCGGTGGGGTTCTTTGTTTGCATTTGAAAAATTGCTTCCATGCAAACGGTAAACCCCTGCGGGGTGGAGCCTTGCCTCGGACCTGGCCAGGATGAATAGGAAGTGGCGGGGGTTTAGGTCTCGGCGCGTGGAGGGGATCGCGATTCAAAGTGGGGCGAAACGAACGCGCGGAGTGGTGCTCGCGCCGGTAGGGAAACTCAGTCGCTGCTCGACGTTCGCCGTGAAACGTTCGAGCGACCTCGTAGCGTCGAGCGTTCTTGAAACTGAGCCTTTTTAACGATATATTCCTACTATACATGCACATGTATATGCAACAGAGGTACATACGTACGTGCGCAGTGAACGACGAAGTGGACGAATATCGCGTGACATCGTTGCGAGACTCTGCGACGAACCGGCAACGAGATAAAACTCATCATCACGTGCTATTAACGAAAACTAGGAGAACAGTACATCGTGACAGTGCGAAAACGACGACAACGAACTCTTCGCATTGATTATATACACACACACATATATATACATACGTACATATATATATATTTGTACACGTTTCGAAGGAAGGATTAACCATTTTCGTGTCCGTGCTTGTCTCTCTGCGGCGCGTTCATTTGTTTTCGACCCTCCTCCCCCCCCCCCCCCCCCCCCCCGTATATCCGTACATCTATCTTATCGAGGAGTGTTAGTCTCGCGATTCTATATCGCCGAACAGTTTCCCCGTGAGATTAATAATCGTCGAGCTGTTCGCGTGGGTTGATCGATACGAACCCGTCGACCAACGGATATCACGTAGAGAGAGAGAGAGAGACAGAGAGAAGGAACGAGGTGAAGCAGGAGAAACGTGTGAATCAGTGAATATCGACGTAATCGTTTGTTCTCGAGTGGCTCGTGTTGATGATATATCCTCTTGTTTTTTCTTTTCTTGTTGTGGCAAGTGTGTCGTGTGTAAAACGTATTGTGCGAAGTGAAGGATCGGATTAATTGGATACCAAGCCGCGATTGTAACACGTGAGATCGGGTCTATCAGTCTCTCGATCCCGAATTAGTGGTTCTCTATTGGAGAGATATATACACGTACGTTCTACGACATTCCCTTGGATACGCGATCAGTCGCTGGGTGCAAAGGATTTCTACGGATTTGACGATCACGCGCGACGGACAAGGTTCGAGGATCGAAGTGACACGCGCTCTGGCTCGTTTCTGGTCGCGAACCGAGACCGCCGGTTGTTTTCTCGCGGACAGATCTCCGTTGTGTTGGATATACAATATTGGTCCGACACGAGGTCGAGTCGTCGCGAGACGCGAACGAATCCGGTCGCGGGAGATACGACGGTTTGGTGGAAAAGCAAAAGAGGAACGAACGAAACGCGGGCATGTCGTTCGCGAGCATGGATTGAGCATCGAATCCATCGTTTAGCGCTACGCGCGGCGGTCGGGACCACCTACAACGTGGAAAACCGTCGCGAGGTGGTCTGGTTATGGAATCGTAACGGGGACGACACCGTGGATCGGTTCCGCAGATCGAGAAGCCCGAAGTACGCGTAGAAATCGGCAGCGAAGACCGTTTCGAAAGAAGTTCTCGCAACAGTCGCGGAGACGAAACGGAATCTACACGCGCGTCTGATACCAAAGAGATAACACAACGGACGGGATTACAGTGGCAGGATCATGGCTGCTGCCTGTTACGAAAAAGAAGTCGTTCTCGGCTTGTCCCACGGGCATGGTCACAACACTCTCATGTCGACGCCCGCGCCGGGACAAACCGTCCTGCCACCAGCATCGACGAATATCGCGATCGGCGGCGGCGGCGGCGTCGCCGGCTCCGGCGGCGTCGGACCCACGTCGAACGGCTACAAAGACTACAAACACTATTTCCAACCGCTCCACGTCGACTGCAGCGTCGAGTACGAGCTACCGAGTCAGGCGAAACCACCGCCGGGCGGCGGCGAACCCCTTCTCATGATACATCCCTGTTACTATCGACGAGCGGAACGCGAGAGGCGAAGTCCCTTCGTTAACAATCTACCACCGCACACGTCCGCGCCGATTTCCTCCTCGAGCAGGAGCAGGAGCAGGCGAAGCGCGACGTCCTCGACGACCGTCTCCGCGTCTTCGTCTAGTATAAACGGCGGGACAGCGGCTGCCGTCGTAACTCAAAACTCCACGTACCACGCGGCGAGCGCCGCGGTGGCACTCAGTCAACAGGCCTCGTTATCCCAACAACAATTGGCCACGTTGACGCAGCAGCAGCAGCAGCAACAGCAGCAACAGCAGCAGCAGCAACAGCAACAGCAACAGCAGCAGCAGCAGCAACAGCAGCAGCAGCAGCATCAACAACAGCAACAGCAACAACAACAACAGCAGTCGTCCGTTCTCACGACGACGGCCAGTGTAATCTCAGCCGATGAAAAGGCAGTAATATCAGGTATTTATCGCCACTACTTCCGGGCAATACGTGGTGCTCACCATCAGCACCAAACCGCGAGCAGTTCCTCCTCGGGATCCTCGGCGACCTCGAGTATTCTCCAAGCCTCGTATCATCAAGGGTATCCTAGCGGAGGTGCATCGTCGGCTTCCTCGTCGCACCATCACGCGCATCTTCCTTACAGACGACCCGTATCGCGGGCCCAACATCTCACGACCCATCACGCCTCTGTATCCGCGATGCACAGACACCACCACCACGCGGCTTCGTTACATGCCTTGCAAGCTGCTACCGGCTTTTACGAGCCGAAGGCGTATCACGCTCTTTTACCACAGAGCTAGGCTCGAATCATTCTTCGATCCATCCTCATCTGCCTGTCTATCCTTATTCCGTTACTCCTGCTCCATCATCTCCGTGGAAGAGAAGCACAACGGGTCGAAACAAAATCTAACCGATCGCTTCTCCTACTACTGCTACCACTACCACTACCACTACCACTACCACCACCACCACCACCACGAACACCCTCCCTCCGACACGCCAGATTCCTAAGCTCGTCGTCTCGTCGTCACGGAACAATCGTCCCTCCCTCGTCCAACAACCCTCCCGATGGATCGTCGCGGAATTCACATACGCGACACACACGCGCGGATACACGTCGTACACATACATCATACATACATACAAAGATACATTCGTAGAGACGTTTACGCGCGCGTTCTCGCGTGCTCTCCTGCGTATACGCGTGTGTGCGCGCGTGCGTGGTGTCCTAGTTATATGTACATATATACATACTCGCAGAGAAAACGAGAACCGCGTGCGGTAGATCGTCGTTCTACCGGCCGGAGAATAAAAAACACGTCGTTTAACAACGACTCTACTGTTATCATTATCATTATTAATTAATTATTAGTTATTATTATTATTATTATTATCATTGTCATTATTAGCTTAGCATATAAAATGCGACGTTTAGTCGTTGTGTACGTACCTAGTTAACGCGTGGAGAAACGTTGCAACGATGCATTCGTATTATTAAGACTGGAAATATCGAATGTTATTGACTCTGTCGAGAATTATTGTCGACCGACACGTTTGGATCTCGTCGGGAAGACCTTCGGTGTTTTCTCGTTCTATTCTTCGCGTATCTCGTATCGTTTCACTTGGTTTTTTCATTTCTCCTCGCTTCGCGTCGCGTCACGTTGTCTTTTCGTAGAGTTATATACGATTTTTCATCTCGACGAGATCCACGTTCATTTCTGTGCGGCTATTATTAGTTTTAAGTGAAACGGAGTCGACAGGGGATTCACAGACGGACTCTGCGATTTATTTTCGCAACGGTCCCGCGTGGTGTAGCGTAGCGTACGCGCGGGAGAGGTTAGGGACTGGTTTCTGGTTTTTCTTTTCCAAATTCGTTGCTCTCCGCTAGTTCGTCTCGTTTATTTTTTAGGCAGTTTTTTTTGTTGCCTCTTTTTCTTTGTTCCGTAGCCTTGTTTTCTTTATTACGTAATCGATGACCGGTGAGTGAAAAAGAAAGACGATCCGGTTAACCGATAACCGGATCGCAGCTTCGTTCTTCGTACCTTCGTGATCGTTCGTCGATCACGGGTGCGAAAAGACTGTATCGTACGGCCTCTCGAGCTTTCCGAGAGCTTCTCCGCAACGTTTATTCCGTCGTCACGTTTCTTCGCGACTGAATCGACGCGTCGCCGGAATTTTTCGCAATTCTGTTTCAACCGAAGAAAATACGCGCGATATGTCGTGACTTCGTTCAATTATTAAGAGTGGGAAAGAAAGCAGAAAAATCAGAGGAGGAAAGTTGCTTTGAAAATACCTCGCTCTCCTGACCTACGCTTAATAATTGTCTGATCCAACGAGCGAGTTTGTTTCGTAGCCAACTTGGCGGCCACAACCTTCCGTTTTTTTTCCTCGTTACGTTTTTATCGCACGAGATTTTTATATTTCTTTTCTATCGCCTAACTTTCGCGGATTTTTTTTTCCTTCGTAAATTTCCGCACGAACCATGGCCAACGCGAATCAGCGGTTGAAGCTCGACTTCAAAAAAAAAAAAAAGAAGAAAAAAAAATGAGAAAAATATAGAAAACCGATCGAGAAAACAGGATTCGTTGGCGGATAGACACGGTTGGTGATTTTTTACGAACTCGTGGTGGTAATTTATCGGAAGAAAGTGGTTTTTCGACGGGTCACGCGTATCGCTCGGCATTTCACGCTTCTCCATTTCACATAGTATTACGGCAACAGGTAACTAAAGTTGTAAATTCTAGTCACATCGTAAAAGTCTTGGAGGAAAAAAAAAAATAAAATAAAAAAAGAAGTGTATCGTCGAATTGAAAAGTCGGAATGCCCAGCGTTATTTATGCCCCGTCCCCTTTTGTTTCCCTGCAATTATCAACGCGTAGGGAAACACGTCCTCGTGCCAGGCCTGCGAAAGCACGCAACGATTAATCATCTCGCAAAGATAAAGAGCCTCGTTTCACGTATATATCCACGCAAACATACACACACTCGCGCGCACGCTCGCCTATATTTATACCATGGTTTTTACTCGCGTCCCAGGAATCATTTTTCTCGATACGTCGAACCGCGAGCCATTGATCCGCGTAACCTCAAGTCCTACGCACGTTTTAAAATTTCACCAGCTACGCGCAGTCTCGCCAATTTTTTTTTTTGCCTTTCTTTTTTTCTGCAACCCGAGATATATACTCGCGCGCTAGGGCGTTTGCCGGTTCTCTGGTCGCTCGTTCTCGTTCAATATTCGATATCCGATATCTGATACGAAATCGCTCGCTCCTCCGCGAGTCACTAGAGAGAGAGAGAGAGAGAGAGAGAGAGAGAGAGAAGGAGAGACAGACACAGAGAGACAGAGAGAGAGAGAGAGAGAGAGAGATAGCGTGATACAGACGGACGGAAAGAGAGAGCGAGGGAAAACCCAACCCTCTTTGGCTACGCGACCCGATGCACTACTACGCGAATGGGTTTCATTTTAGTGCACACGCGACGTACGCGTCTCTCCGTCTGCCTCCACCACCCTCTTCTCTCTCTCTCTCTCTCTCTCTCTTCGTCTCTCTTTGAGAGCGCAGTGCGTACCCTCGCCGGACAAATACGCGCGTTCGCACGTAGATGCAGCTCCCGTGCGTCGTATAGCGGTGAAGCGTACACGTGCACGGCGTGCCTGTTACCGCTGCCACTGCACGCTTGAACTGCCCGTAGAGCGGTTAGGTATATACGACTAGATAGAGGCGTACCCAATGTGTGCCGTCCGTATGTGACGCTCGTGTGTTTTGTTTGTCTGTCTGCCTCTCTGACTCCGGTTGTATGCCGGCTGCCTGTATCGCGGTGGTACCAGCACAGGCGCGCGAGGTGGTATGTCAGTTTCAGAGACGTACCAGACAGAAGTGAAATTGATAGCGGTGTGCTGTTAGCCTAATACTCTGTCCGTTAGATACGCCTCGCGATCGCGTAATGCTATATATTTTATATCTTACGTAAACGTGTATTGTTTGCGTAGCGTAAGATCAACTTTTTCTTTTATCATCGTTCGTTCGCTCGGTCCTTCGAAAGGGACGTTGTAGCCACGATTTTCCCGAATCGTTGATAACCGTATTTTCGTAAGCGAGTCGCTCGTTTTTTTTCGGTTCTGTTTTTCCTTCGTTTTTCCTTCGTTTTTCCTTCGTTTTTTCTTCGTTTTCGTCGTTCCCCTCTTTCTTCTCCTCCGGATTTCCAAATAAGCGATACGACTGTACCGCGATGTTATGTAATTACGATTAGTTTTGCTTTTTACGTTTTGTTATCTCCTCGTGCTTGTTTCCTTTGCCGATAAAGACCGGTCACGCTCGTTGCAGCCCATTTTTATTCAGCCATTTCGACCTAATTATGATTTACCAACGCGGGAAATTAACGGAGCGCTCCATTATCTTGGGTCAACGTTTTTTTGCTCTTGCTCTCTCTCTCTCTCTCGTTCTTTCTCTTCCGATACCACTTTAATTCGTAGTAGTTCGATTTTTCTTTCATTATCATTCGCGCCTCGCGTGGTCTTGCGTAAATTGGGCCCGACCCGTAAATTGGGTAGAGACGTCCTTTTCTCCGAAAAATTCGCGCCTCGATCGTTTTTCTGCTCGGCGGTGTCTCGCGCAATGGAGAAGGAAAAAAACGCTGACTTTTTGCCGATCGTCGTTTCGAAAAAATCGCAGACGTTTGTTCGTGACGTGCGGTCGAGGGGAAAAAATGGATGTTTACGCGTGAAATTAACGAGCGTCGAACGAACGAAATCCGCAGCAACCACGACAACGGTACGCGCGCGCGCATCGTTTGATTTTCCAATAAAAACAAGCCGATCGGCTGCTGGATAATCGTCGTCGCGGTAATAATAGCAATTAAAAGAGCGGTCGAAATTACGTCGATAAAGCGGCATCGATCGTCGCTGTGCGGAAAACCGGCGGGGAAAATATCGCGCGACTAAACAACAGAACCACAAATCTTTCCGCAGCTTCCTAGGGAACTCGCGTGAAAAAAACAATTGGCAAATCGTTGTACGTGCTTTCGAAGTATTCGGCAACGTTCGCGAGCCCGCGATTAATTATAAACTCCGGTAAAAATAACAAGAAATAAATCTCGCCCCGGGTAACGCGGGCTCAAAAGATCGAGGTGATTTAATGAAAGCAAAACAAGTCGAATCGCCGTGAGAAGTCGAACGGAGGAAAAAATAGAAAAACCAAACGAATCGGGAGATGAAACGAGCGACAAATTCATCTCGCGAGCGGTCGGGACACGGACACGCGATCATTAGCCTGAATTATCGACTCGACTCGCAGCTACGCGATCATGCATCCGTCGCGAAATCATATCGATGTACGTACGTACGCGCGCGCACGCGTACGCCTACCGATCGAAACCTAAACAATAAACGAATAACGAAAAACACGACTGCCTAGTAGCCCCGTTTTGTGTTGTAACGATGGAAAGAAAAGAAGCAACAACAACAGCAACAAAAAAAGAGAAAAATAACCCGCATGCCTTTGGGAAATAAATCGCTGCACACCACACACGCAAAACACACCACACACGCAAAACACACTCGCACGCGTAGGCTTCTATGATTCTACGAAAAAGCGTTGCATAATTAAGAAGATGAAATATTATTCTAGCTAAGCGAACGCAAAACAAAAATTAATGAAAAATACGAGCTACAAATAAAGGAAACGAGCCTGCGGACGATAAAATCGAAGTTACGTAGTAGTACCAAGCGTATGAATATCGAATATACATAGCTGCTTGCTAATCGAAACGCGTGAATTAAAAATTAGAAAAAGACTGTTCCCCCCCCCCCCCACCCCTCGTTGTAAGTGAAATATATGATAACGTTATAGTCCATTATCCATCGAAAATCGAACGTAGAGGAAAGAAATAGACGAAATAAAACGACAGCAATTCACATCAACTGATCGATGATCGCAAAGCGAACGACGAGTAGCGAAAGAAAAGAAAAACCGAAATCTCACGATAGAAAAAAAAAATACACACGCGCGAAAAAGCCCTAACCGATTACTTATACGTGCGTGTATACTTCTCGAATATACGCGTACATGCGTACACGCGAAATACGGGGCAAAACGGGACGACGCGGCAACGGGGGAAAAAAGAGGCGTGTACGCATGTCAGCGTGATATTCTGCGTTCACGGACATACAGAGAGACGTATATAGAAGTAAATATATGTATACATCGACGTATGTATTTATATATATATATATACATTATATATATAATATATGATAATGTACAAGTCTCTAGTGTGATACATCTCTACGCTTATTCTCTGACCATAGTTCGTAAGTCTAAACCTAAACTAGTAAGTCTAATCGAAGTGTAACTGATTGATTGATTGATTGATTGAATGACTGAATGACTGACTGATTGATTACTGACGGATCGCTCGGTTAGTCGTGTAATTAATACATATATATATATACGTGTATATATGTATACATATATATATATATATATACATGTATGTATACGTATGTGTACGTGCGTATGTATCGAAACATACAGTAAACGACTAGAATGATATACTATGTGTATAAATAGAAGGACGGTAGGAGAGAGGGAGAGAGAGGCGACGAATTGTATGTATATTGAAGAAACATAAACCGAGTGATTCGATGTCGGTGTTAAGGATTAACATTTGTGTGATGCAATCGAACAAAAGAGACGAATAAAAGAGATCGTGATAGAGATAGGAAAGATAACGATGGACATTTCCTCGACATTATTGATATGATATAAATATGCCTAATTTCAACACGATCAGGTTATCCTGCTGCTGCGTGTACATAGCGTGTATATATGAACCATCCACTGACTGTACAATACCACCCAAATATATTTATATTTCATGTTAAACAGCATCGCTTTTTTCTCAATTATTTGCAACCTCTGAACACACGCGAGCGCGTCTCGAACTTTTCGTATTTCATCGAAACTTTCCCTCTGTTTTCAACTATTTTTTTTTTCCCTTTCGTTCGTACCTACGCGCGTTTTCGCATTTGTACGCGAAGAGGGGGCGAACCTTGTTTTTTTTTCGCTCCATTTCGCGTTCACCCTCCACCCGAATCACTTTCGCACGCGAACGGAGGAAACGAATGATAATTGATCGGCGAACACACGCGCGCCGAAGTTGTCTTTTGAGAAATGAAGGAAACGAAAAAATACGAAAGGTTGCGAACAATTCGATGATACACGTGGGGACAAATTTCTGCAAAATTTATTCGTTCCACGAATAATCCATTTGGCCGGTGAGAGTCGAAGGCAGAGAAATCGTGCTGCCGACAAAAGAGAGAAAGACAAAAGAAAAGAAAAGATAAATTACGAAGAGGCAGAGAAAAAGAATCGGGGGACGGTAGGTGAATCATTATTGGTTTTCATTAGTTAAATAACGATAAGAGAAATATGAAAAGAAAATAATCACGAATCACACCACACGTACGTTGCAACGTCGTTGCGTCACACGTTTCCTCGTTTCGTTGATGCCAGTAGGCGCCTTGCGAAAATGATACGACCGAGCCACGAGCTTTTTTTCCCTTTTTTTTCTCCTCGTCTCCTCCATTTTTTTGCGCACTTGTTGCATCGACCGATGCTCGTTTTGTTTCACTCGGTTTCACCACGCCAGCTTTATTTTTTCTTTTTTTTTTTCTTTCCCACGCGGGGTGATGTATTTGCCATCGTGGATGGTTTATCTACGCAACTCTGTGTCGGAAAAATGTCTGGAAGACGCGAAAAAGATGGCGCCGGTCGGCAACTTCTCGAAAATCGGGCCCAAAGACGATGGAAGGCGATCGAATCGGAAAAAAATGTAAAATGAAAGGAAAGAAAAAAACGTTCGCCGCCGACTTCCGGCCAGTTTTCACCGCGGCTCGCTACGGTTTTTATAACGGCACGGATCGCTGCCGTATGGATTATGGATTAGTGCGCGAGAGCCGGCGTTCCGAGAAGATAATTAAAATTTATTCTCACTCAAATTAATTTCGGGGTGTGGGGCGATTACGCGCCGGAAAAAACCACGCTCCTCGCATATATAGGAGCGACGCTGAGAATGGGATATGGGCGTCGTCCACGAATTTACATCGCTTCAGGAAAGCCATAGAGGAACACACCTCTTCCGCCATTCGTCGGCAATTTCGGCATACGGCAATAGAAATCTCAGTCAGGCTTTCGCTAACGAGGACCCCGTCGAGAATAAACCGAACGGGCAATAAACTTGCGCAACTCGTTGTGTCTATACATCGTAAAACTGAATAAAAACGAGGAACGCGTCGAGAAATTTTGCATATTTTTTCAAAGTCTTAGGTCAAGGTTGGCGCTTCCGGCAATTGTCGAGGCCTCGGTTTAAACCGATTCGAGTCGCCTCGCGTTTTTTACTACCGAAGATCCTCGCCTCGGCGCGGCGCAAAAATTCGAGGAAAAAAAGGACAAAAAACAAACACGTCGTCGTATTTTGGGCCGAAATTGGCAAACTGT
The DNA here is from genome assembly GCA_963969455.1 of Arge pagana. Lineage (NCBI taxonomy): Eukaryota > Metazoa > Arthropoda > Insecta > Hymenoptera > Argidae > Arge > Arge pagana. The sequence continues at coordinate 18,637,550 of OZ018312.1, read as the reverse complement.
TATTTTCTCGGCGAGAATATGTCCGGCGTAGGGAAAGCCTGGAGGCTGCGATAAATTTCCATGGCGGTAAATAAAGAGGACAAAAAAAAAAAATGTGTGATCAAGTAAAAATCGGCGCTGTGGAAAAAATGGGTCTGTTCGCTCGATCGTCGTTGATGATTCGAAATCGGGTTTCTTCGCGGGCAAAAATCGCGCTGGGGCGCTAACGTTGTTCGGAATTTGCGTCGTGTTCTTTTTTACTTGTTCTCTTCGTTTTCTGCGTCGTTTCCCACCGATTTCGACGGGAGGAAAATTTTAATGAAAAACGCGGACGTTGATCGTGAGAACATTTCGCAGCGGCTCGTTGTCTGACCTCCGTCTGAAATTCCTGAGGATAACAGCTTTCGGGATAGCGGACTCGCGACGAAGGAACAAGAACCGTCTGTTCGCGATAGGCTAGCCGCTCCGCTTTTACGAGTCTCCGCGCTTTGCTGCTCGCCTCCTCTCTTTATTGGCAAAGCTCGTGATGTACGGCGAACCGGACCGGTCGCCACCGATCTCACGCGAACCCGAAACTTTTCACCGTTTTTCTCCCCTCCGTTCGGTCAAACGCGGACTCGATTCCGGAGAAATTTCGTTACGATTCCCAGCGACGTCGAGTTTCGATTAAACGAGAGCAGAACTGCGACTCTAAAAAATTTGCGAATCCACCGTCGAGCAGGCTAATAAGAATAACTTTATCGAATTATCGCGCGACATTCTCCTCGCCGGACAATAAAACTTTAGCTGTTTCTTCACGTCGCACTAAACATGCGGCATTCTTCCTCGATCCGCCACCCGTTTCTTTCCGTATCTCTGAAAATTTTGAACAAATTTCACACTCATCTACGCGTTTCGCGTACTCTGCGTGAATTTTCTTGGATTTTTTGGAGCTGTGATGCCGAAGTTACGAACACTTTTCTCTAAAGATCCTCCACACTGTTTTATTTCAAACCAATTTTTTTTTCATGTACAACAATTATTTTACCATTTCGACCCTTCAAATCAGCTTTTTATTGCAATTAATTTTTTTTAATGTTGCTCGAAAAACCTCTAACTTTTGTACACAAATTTTATTGCCCGACATAAATTTATCGCAAGACATTTCTCAATAGACATGCAACTTCGGCGTCGAAGCGCCAAAAAATCACAGAGATGGTCGCCTAGAAAAGTACATTTTGTTCGGAATTTTCAAAGCTGTCGGGGAAAAATTGGTGGCTTGATCGACGAAGAATGCCTTTTATGCTAAATGCAAACTTGATTCTTCGATCACAATGCGCGATGATACTCGTCGTATATCATACTTGTTTATTACGTTTCGAGCGCCGATGAGAAAAAAAGTATCATAGGCATCGTTTGATTAGCCTCGCTTGTTTTTTGCGCGTCGCTCGGCTCGCAAAAATGAGCGTTTACGTTTTGTTCGTTATTTTACTACGGGTAACAACAATTTACCATCGTGAAGCGAATCGAAAACGAGGAGAAGCCGGAAAAAGTGTAGTATAAAAATGAGGAGACGCGGATTGGAGGAGAAACGAAAGATGGAAAAATCCGGCGAGCGGAGAATTACGCGGAGCGAGAGAAAGAGATCATCGGGAATCATTGGGATTTCGGGGGAAAAACGAGCCGGAAACGACGGGAATACGACGGCAGGGTTGTGATGATCGCGGAAAACGGCGAGAGGTGACTGGTAAAAAATTTGGGATAACGAATCGAATGAAAACAGATGTAACGGATGAAACGTGACGAATTTCGCGAGAAGGGGCACACTTGCGTAATGGAATGAACACGAAGTAGGAAAATCGAATTCGTCATCGACGTATATCCTCGCGTTAATCATACGACTGCCGCGGCATAAGCACGATCGTCGTGTGCTCGATGGGAGCAGAGAGGAACGACGCCGAATACGTTTCGTCGAGGTATCGGCGCGATCGTAGGGAATCGGTGTCGGAGTACGTTGCGTTACGTATTCGCGGTGCATACGTAGGTAGGCGGGCGAGATTCGTATTCGTGTCGGTGCGCGATGGAAATGGTTAGATATCTTGGAAATAAAGATGAAAAGATAGTCGAAATTCCGTGATGTTTTGCTTCACGCGCACGACGAATACCCGGCTCGCGTGAAGATCGTTCCGCAAAAGTTACGATCGCTGCAGTATCGTAACGGCGATAAAGCAGGAACAATAATAACAAATTCCTACGTATAATATCGTAGGAACGCACGTGAGGCGCGTTGATTCGCATTCGGTCAGTCGGTGAGTGAGTCAGCCGGTTCTGGCAGCGAGCAAAGTAGGCATCACCGTCGTTATCTATCGCGCGTACCAACGCCGTACGCGAGGCTGTAATGCCGCGATACGCGGATGTAACATTGATTTTCTACGAAATTACTAGGCGGCGGTAATTCACTGCGACGGCGGTGGCGAGGTCGGACGAAGTCCCACTTCGCTCGTATTTTCGTACGTAGTCGTCTCCCGCTGCGATCATACGGGTACGCGACGCATGCATACGCATATATGCATATATGCATGTTGTACGCGACGTATGCCCATTATATTTGAAGAGATGCTTCTTCTCGACACTTGGGACACGTCCGTCGTCTCTCGGTCGATTGGTTTTTTCGTATCTCCTCCTCGCGCGCGGCGACGACGACGACGACGAATACTGTGGTATGCGATAGCTATGCGCGTACAGGGTGTTCCGTTCTAAAACTTCGAGACTGTTGATCAAAAAAAATACAGTTTTTTTTCAATTTCGAATAACTCGTTCGTTGAAAGTATCTGTCCGATCTTCGGCATCGGAAGCGCGGACGTTTGAAGTTTGGAAAATTAAATTCGTGGCATCAAAGTTCGGTCGTATTCCAACGACGATCGTTTGTTGTGCTTCGCTCTGCTGAGAGGATTTTAGTGTCGTGGGCGAATATTCGTCGATCGATGTTTCCATCGTAGTATTATCGCATTTGATCCATGCGCTATTCACCCGTGTCTGTGATAATTCGTGTGAAATGTATATTGACGGAAAGTGGAAGCACGCGTTACTTGCAAACGCAGCTTCCGTTTGTTACTGTGTATTCCCTCGGACGCGACGTACCATCGCGATCGATCCCCCGCGCATCGCGTCGAATAACAATTGACAGCCATCGCGGGTTTATCTTTACAAAAACCGAACGAATCGGTCGGAGTGATCGGCAAGATCGCGATATCGCGGTATTCGGTTGATCTCTATTCTCCCCGAAGTTACCGCACGAGAGCTCTGACCCGATCGATCCGATTCGTTGCGACTGCCGATAACGGGGCGAACATTGATTGAAAAAAATTCTGGTCCACGCTGGTGAAATTCCCTTGAAACAAGGGAGGAACTGGAACGAGGTGCGAACTTGATTTTTGGGATCCCTTCGTTCGATCCTTACGATTGGTGAGCCTCGAATTGGCTCGTTTCAAAAACGGTTCACCGTGATACTTCTGATTCAAATTGGCGCCAGGAATCTGGGCTTTCGGGGAAAGATTTTTGTCACGAGACACCCTGTATACTGGAACGGAGAACGTCGAGGGTAAATTTTATCTCGACGTTTTGTTGCGAGAAGAAAATGGTAGCGCGCGATCCGAGAGAATAACAAACGTAGGGGCTACGCTAGTAGTAGTAATAGTAGCAGCAGTAGCAGTAGCGGTAGCCGCAGCAATAGTAGTTGTAGCAGACGGCGGTTTGCCGAAAAACGAAGGGAAAAATGAAAAAGAATACGCTCAATCGAGCTCGTATTTTCGTCGTTGATACAGCGATATGCGCGAAGACGCACGTGAATCAATACGGTTCGAAAATAATACGCTCGTACTCGCAACACGATGCAAGACGTACAACCTATGTACGTCATTGTTGGGCGACATTGTTTGTATTAGAGCAATAAATTCGCTCGGCTTTTTGAAAGTTTATCCCCGAGCATCGAAGCGTGTTGCGTCTCGTCGTAACGCTCTTGCCAAATCCGTATATATCGTACGCGCGTATACCTATAAGTACGTCTACATCGCAAACTTTAATGGCATTCCAAGAATCGAGTGTAAACAACGCTCGATCTATTCAATCTAACCGGTATTCATTTCGAAGTACTCGCTACAAACGACTTCGAATGAGGCGGCATTACTCGATAATTGAATCACCGTGCGCTTTTTCCTGTTTATATTTTCATCTGCCCACGTTCATTTGCATACCAATCACGCTGGACGTCTATGAAACAAATTTATTTTCCTATCACTGGGAAGTATGACGCCAGTGGAGATTATTTTTTCCCGCGAACTCCCATACTTTTCATACGAACATTCGATTTTCAACGTTTCTCGAAACATTTTTGTTGTATTTTTATCATTAGTATTTTTATCTTATTTATAATATAAAAAGCCGCTTTCTCGTGCTTCGTTTTTTTTTTCGTTTGCATGCGAATTGAGAAAAAAACGAGACGAGCTCGTGGATTATATTTATTTAGGGAACAGAATCTTGGGAAGTGAAGAATTACGAAAACGAAATCCGACGTTTTGGGAACAGAGCGTTCGAGGATGTAGATGAAGAAGCTTTGACGATGGAAACAGTTTAAATCTAGATATTAGATCAAGTTTCGACACCGATTGTTATGTATCTACGATCCTAAGGCTTACAATCACCTGCGAGCGATGTACAGACTGTTAATCAGGTATTCCTGCACCGTAGCCGAAGAATGTAGACTAGATCAGATCTTATCTCCGGTCGTATTTTTCTGCTTTCTCGCGTTGTAAAAACACGGGAAAACCCGTGTATATTGTATAATAAAGCCAACAATTTTTTAATCACCGCAAACATCCTTGTTTATTCGATCATAATTCTTCTAACATGAGCGGGCATTTTTTTGCATAAATCAAACCACACCGTTAAGTCATGCTTCAGGTTTTCCTCGTCGATTCGCGGGAGGCTGTGAATTTTCGAAACTTCCGTGCGATCAGCTTTCAATTTTCGCGGAGTATTTCCAACTAGTAAAACGCACCGGCCACGTTTGTTCCAGCGAAGAGATCACACATTCCGGATAGCCTGTAGGTTTCACCGTAAAGATGAGAAATTAGTCGTATGCGAGTAAATCGGTCGGACGCCGAAGATACGACGAGTGAATCGAACGCGCTGACGTACTGTTTTCTATGGTAAGGAGAGCATGCTGCTGTTAAGCTTATGCGGAGAAATATGAGACAATGTTGTTAAGTCTGTTGACACCGAGTCATGTTTACCTCGGACGAATCGCTCGTTTTTCTTTTCGAGTGGTGGAAAGTGAAAAATTGAGGTTGATACGTTATCGCGTGACGGGCAAACAACTGTTCATCCATAGATAACAAAAAGTTACGTCTTCGTTTCATAAATAAACGACACGCTGCAAATTTCGAGTTCCGTATGCTTCGTCGAATTTCATCTCGGAGGAAAAGAATCGAGAGGAAAAAGAAATCTCCGCGCCGTGATGTCACCGTACAAGTATCGGTTCAATTTTTTTTCATCGACGAGGAAATCGCAGACTTGGCGTACTGAGAAAAAATGTCGAAATATACCCGCGGATAATTATGATATTTGCTCGCCTAATCAGGCGATGTGATTCACGACAGAATGAAATGTACTTTTCCCGCTGCCCGATCGAAATAATATTCTAATCTGAGCGAACGATGAATCACTCTAGTATCACAACATATTTTGTATCACATCTGCATCAACTCATCCTCTGACCTTGAAATTCGTCGTTTTTGCATTTCTCTCGTCAACTATGGCGCCTCGGATCGTGCAAAAAATTGCGTAACAAACAAATTTGGCGTAGCTTTGAAATTTTCCACGTCACTTTTGCCAATTGTAAATCTCTATCGGCATTTTCTTTTCTCTTTCTCGTATCTCCACGCGACGAATGGTTATTTTCTAATTAATCATCAGCAACGGGTTGTCGTCTCCCTGCGTCGACGAACGTGAATAGCGCGGAATTACGTAGATGCGTGTTTTTTTGTTCGAATTTGTGAAATTTCGTCTCGCCGGCCTCTCGAATATCTTGAATTAATCGGCATGGAAATTCGTTACCGGACTCTCCTCCGTACCACGAGATTTGCCTGTTTACTTTGTGATCCAACGTAGAATCTAGCAGAGATGGAGATTACACGATTCGTGTACCTCGTAACTCGTAACTCTGCTCGACGCGATACCGAACAACACGCTGTCGCCGTGTAACGCGATGCATGCGTGCCTCGCGTGTGTGCGCTCGCGTGTTCGGCGGATCCGTATACCGGGTAATCCTATGGAAATTCGACTTCCTCTTTCAAATACGAACTTCGACCCTCGCGTCCCGCCGACTTCCATCGCATTAGAAACAATAAAGAAACTCCGCGGCGACGGCAAATAACGGACCGATCGTGAAAAACTTTCGATGCGTCGAAACCTAATCGGGGAACATGGAATTCCAACCGATCGACGATACCGCACCGATCAACTTTCTCGAGGAAAATTTTTTTAACCATTTTTCTCTTCCAAACCGGATAGAAAAAAATGAATAAACGAACGAACGAACGAACAAACGAACAAACCAACAAACCAACAAACGAGCAAACGAGCAAACAAACAAACGAATAAACGAATAAACGAACAAGCGAACAAGCGAGCAAACTATCAAGCGAAGAAACGAATACAAGAACAAAGCAACAAACGCACAAACAAACAAACTATCAAGCGAACAAGCGGACAAACTATCAAGCGAAGAAACGAATAAAAGAACAAACGCACAAACAAACAAGCGAACAAACGAACAAATGAATGAATAAACGATCCGTCTTGCTTTTTGGAAAGTGATACCCGCGGATTCCAGGTTCTCACGATCATTCGAATTGGATGTCACGATCATTTTTTCAGCTCCCAACGCTGCGGGTTTGCCGGAAATCGACGTTTCGTGAACGTTGCGCTTCGCTTCTTCGGGACGAGCTTGAAATTGTATCGGCAAAATCACCGGAAGTGACCCAGTTCGGCGTATACCTTTGAAAATGTCGTTTATCGGAGTTTCCCCGTCGACTTCGTGATAATTTCTCCTTCAGGATCTCCAACATCGAACATCTTTGGTCGTGACATTCGTCGCGTCGACGATGGTTTCGATATTCTTACAACCTTTTATCGATTCGCGGTGACCAGGAAAAGCTACAGACTAAATACTTTCGTGTTTCTTCCGTAGCAAACAGCGGATTTCCGATGAAAATGGGGTTTTATGGATGACATTCGAAAGAGAGAACGATCGCGTTTTGGCCGGGTAACCTCGAATGCTACCGAACCGATTTTGAAGATTCTCTCACTGCGGGCAGATACAACCATACGAATGATTATAGACTATGTTTAAGCGGAAAAAACGAAATCAGATTTTCCACGCAATCGCAATATTTCAACATCGCTTTGCCTTTATTTTTTTACTCAGATTGCATGACAAAAATGAAATGTGTCGCGCGAATTTAACACGACGTTATTCCATGCTGTCCTCGCATGCCACGTCGGAATATGATTGGACGTCTCGATATGATAATAAAAATATACTGACCAGCGATTTAAATACATACAATCTAGAACGTCGATGATTCAACAGTTTGCGCAACTTTCGGGGAAAATGCCGCAAAACACTGATATTTGTTGTTTTCGTGGAACTATGTAACCGAGAATGTCGAAATTTGTTTGCGCGCGTGCAAAAACGTGATAAAACCAATCGAACCGGTTGGCTAAAGTTATCGGTCATAAAAGCGTATCGCTCGGTTAGTTATCGAAAAAGACGAAGAAATCGGCGAGGAAAAAAAAAACGAAACGGACGGTTGTTCGAAATGATTATCATTACGCTTTTTTCTCTTCTTTCTTTTCCCCAAATAATTATCTCCGGAATTGCGTCCTCTCGACTGTGACGTCCATCGCTCCGTGTTCACCGATTCACCTATGCAACGTGTACTTACGGTCGAGGGGCGGCTCAAGTTGACCATCGTGGTTCGAGTCCCATTATTATATTCTCCTCGACCTCCGTTCGCTCGCGCAATTTCGCTTCCGTACAATTTGGAAAGGCTGTGGCTGCGAGATCAAAGCGGGTAATTTTAATTTTTTCCTCTCCGAGTCCCTCCGCGTCTAGAGAGCACGGCGAATACATCGGATGTCCGCGCGGGCATACCCAACGTCGGAAGAAGAAGCTTTCCTCGCGGATGCAGGAAGCCGCGGGATGAACGCAGGTGAACGATGACAATCCGAACGAAACGGTGCCGAGGAAAATCGAGAACGGTTCGTCATTTGAATTTCCTACGGACTTCCAAAACGGTCGCCCCCCTCTCTCGCTCTCTCTCTGGTTTTTTTTTCAAACGCCCCCCCCCCCCCCCCGCCCCTCGCGATCGTACACGTGTACCGGAAATTTGACTTTCCGATTTAACGACGCTTCTATAGCTTTTGATCCGCGCTGACCTCACCGTTCCGTGCCGCGACGGAATCTTACGTGCCGCGGCGCGTTTCGCTTCGGGGCAGAAAAACAAACGGGCGTTGTGTACCCGGCCCTCGTAAATAATAAACATCGATTGGATCCGCGAGCGAAACGGCGGTGCGATCGTTTCTCGCGCCCTCTTTTCTCCAGGTTTCAACGAAAATTTATCGCCGTACTAAAATCTCGTTTACCTACCGTTGCAACCGCGATGCCGGGCGGAAGTGAGCCGACAAGTGATAAAAACCGTGAAAACCCCTCGCGCGACGAGTTAAAACAGACGAGAACGAAGAAAAACGAGGAAAAACGAGGAACAACGAGGAAAAACGATCACCGGTCCACGAAAATCCTCGACTCCTCGAACGCTGGGGCAGCGCTGACAATGAGACGGCACGTCACACGTTGAGTCAGTCAGTCAGCCAGCGTGATATTCGTGACCGGAGATACGCCGCAATTACGGCCAACGTGATAGCTCAAAGTTGCGTGACGTAGAGGAAAATGCGAGAGGCGAGGAAAACTACGGCAGACGAAGAAAACAACCGCCATTTCTGCGCTTGATGGGTTGCAGTTGCGCACCAAAAAATCCAGGCAGATCAAACGATTACTTGAGCCGAGGAAAAAAACAACATTGCTGGTGTGTCGAGATAGAGCTAGAACGATTCCCTACGTGGGTATTATTCAAAGGTTTGCGACGAGGATCACTCGTTTTTAGACGATATTACATCCGGTAGGGACTCGCGATTCGTTTCATCGAACAGGACACGATTGTCCTCAGGACTTCGTCCTTGGCACAAATGTTTGGCGTTGGATCGAAAAAGGTGCCGTGACATTGTTAGGAACAATTGGTAACAGAATCGTGACATTGGCGAAGAGCGAGAAAAACAATTGATGTGGTTAAGAATGTAGACGCCTGATCGTTCCGTCGACAGTTTATTCGATCCACCTTTATTGGCCCGGTATCTCGTTTTTCCCCAACTTATTTCTTTCTTTCAACAAAATTCGTTTCGAGTGTCAACATTTGAATTATAGAAAATGCGTTCTCGTGGGATATTTTTCCGTTTTACAGTTTCCACATTTTTCGAGCGAGCTGCGATTTTATTCTACGACTTTCCCCCGTCGACTTGGGTCTCCTAGTGCCAATTTCGCCTTCTTCCTTTTACTCAAATTGGCGAAAAAAAAAAAGGGAAACAGGAAAAGAAGCGGCAAAGTGTTCTTCTCGCTTTCAGCGAGCGACGAAAAGCGCGTGGAATGTTCGTTATTTCGTGAAATTTGAAGGAAATTCCATCGCAGAGTAGGTCACGCGCACGTGACGAAGTGGTTTTCTAACGCGCTTTGGACGGTGATGCCTAAGTCATCCCGGATCTTCTCTGCTATAGGTACTCTCCGCGTAGCCTTCGAAGTTACGTCTTCACCGGCGACGAGGGAATTAGGAGGGAAGACACTCCCATATTATTCGTTGAGATTTTCGACTTTCTACGGATTCTGCAAAATGGGATGAACTTGTTTGCGAGCTTACATTGTCACGAACCTCTTTCAGTGCCGTAAAACTAGTACTTACCTCTAATCGGCGTCGTCCTCGTCCTCGCAGCTAATAATCACCTGGGCATTTGTGATATTCAAACGTCAGGGAATCAGCTTCATCGACGACGACGACGACGACGACACATTTTATTTTCTCTGCCTCCTACCGACCCGCAAGGGCTTCGCGACTAATTTCAAGAATATATCTTCACGAGACACAGCTGTTCCCCGAAACACGTTTATTTCCTACATTTTTATTACGGTCCCGTACGTCGCGGCGACGAGAAAAAAGAGAAAAAGAGAAAAGTACTGGAAAGAAAAAAGAAACTGGAGAGAAAAACGAGTGCCAAACAGTTGGCACTCGAAAAAACCATCCGACAGAGACGTGCTACACCGAAATTTGGAAACTCCATTTTGGAGAACGTCGCCTACTTTTTTACATTTTATATTCCACGGATAACCGCGAGGCGATGAGAATTCAAGCAAGGATTACCGTTGGCGTATCGTTGGGGGCGGAAATTCGAGCACGCTCGATGGGTATTTTCGCGATTGCGATTATTCTTGCGAAATCGGTGTGTTTTCTGTTGTTCGAAATGGTCACGCGCTGGCTGTGAGAAAACGGAGCGTTATCGAACGTGAAACGAAATACCAATGAAAAGTACGCGAGGCGGTGGCACGTTTATTAGGCGTGACGGACAACGAGCTCACGCATACGCGCGTGATTGTTGCGGTGGTGGCGGCGCGGAGAGGAAGGGGCGAGTGGTCCGGTGGTTGGCAAGGTCCAAGATTAAATGAGCGTACGCCTCGGCGTGACGTAAGGCGCGGTTATGACGTCCCGACGAATAAAAGGATCAATCGGGCTCAATCCGAGTCTATTGTCAGCACCATCGTTGGTCAGCCTTAGGCAATTGACTCGCAGGAATTACAAATTGCACGGCGAATTAATTGTTCGTTTATTCGGGGAGGCGAGATCGGTTGCTGAATGTTCGTTGATTGGTCCGTGGTCCGCTATTTCGGCGCAACTCTCCCGACGCTCGCTCCATCCATCTCCCGCGTATCGAGAGGATTGTCGAAAACGAAAAGTGGACCGCGCGCGCCTCGCGAGCGGCGATCTGACTCCGTTTCGTTAAGGGATGGTATCGAAAAGCTGGGGGCTTTTGAACCTTCGAGAGAAGGTTCGCCACCGGGCGAACGTGGTGCGAGAACTATGCTTCTGCTGACCCGCGAGCAGCGGCTCTACCCGATACTCCGATTCCCGGATCCTCGTACGATTTCACCGAACGTCGACCACGCGCTTCGCGCGGCATTTCGATGACCATCGTGACAATTTTTCCGAGTCGAGAAGTGATCGGAGGAAGACGCGTCATATTTACGGAATTCATTTGCGAACGTTGCGCCGTCATCGCGTTATCCTGCTCCTCGAAGCGCGACGTCGACCTCGCTTTTTCGTGGGCGAGTCGCTACGAGGAAACGAATACCCACGAACGTGCTCCGCGAAGCCATGGAAACGAGCTGTCCTGAAAATTTCATACCCACGCGTCCGGGTGATTGATAGTTTCGTGCAAGTTTGCAAATACAAGAAGTATCCTCGATCTTGACTTTCCAACGAAAAACGCGCTAGCAATTAATGTGACGAAAATCGTTTTTCCTGTACCAATGTCGATGGCGAGTGTCGTTTTTCGTAATCGTACTCCGTTGCAGTAGGCACTATTTCATCGACGAGTGATGAAATGGATGTACAGGTAGGAATTGTCAATATCGACCACTGTCCAAATTGCTGGGTCACTTGTTATTTGCCATTTAATTTAATTTTTCATTTTTTTTCCAAGGCTTGGACCAACGTTCGGCTAATGATCATACCGAGGCTCGCGCCAAGGCTCTAGAATTGTAAAAACGATTGGCAGAGGCTCGGACCTAGCCTGGACCAATAGTTCTTTCCTACCTGCGCAGTACACTGCGAATTTCTTCGATAACGAATGACGTTCTTCAGTAGTAATTCTCTGCAAAAATGTCTGGTATACGTTTGTTTTGTAAAGCTCCATTTTTTCGTCCGCGTGTTCAGCGTGTTGGGGAATTGTCGAGGAAATTCGGACGAGAATGACGTGGAGCAGGAATTTTGCTAGGAGATGTCTAAACTCGACTCGCGTAGACGTATACTTATGCGAAGTCATTTGAAACGAAGAGTTACGAGGATTCGAATATTTCCTAGCAACTTTATCGAAATGGAGAAAAAGTTGGCACTTCGTCGGATTAGCATGAGATGATTTGTATTTTCACGCAGCTTCAAAGATTCGGAAGCGCGAGCGCGAGAGAAATGTTGATCCAAGCTGAATCATCCCGACGAGCACGCGAATCGTTTGATTTCGCAACGCGGCGGAAAAACTGATTACGCATCGACATTCCAGCAGGAAAAATGAGAAGCGGAGGTCGTTGTCCTAAATTAATCGCATCGCGCGATGGTCGGGCGTAGGATGACGCGAGATTCGCGATTTCGCGAGAGGAAAAAAACAGCGCGTTTCGTACGAAGGTTCGACGTATTCTCGGAAGGTTGCATATTTACGTAAGACTCGTAAAGTGGGGTCGTTCTCTCTCGACCGCGGCGAAATAAAACGGGCTGAAAATCAGGCTCGGAAACTTGTTTGCAACTATTGTTCCCGCGATTCCATTCGCCTCGTCGCGGACATTCCGAGAGTCCTCGAAAACGGCGCGACATCTTGATTCGAAAGGTGGAGGACGAAGAAGCAGCAGCGGTAGCATAAAAAAGGAAACAGCGAGGGATCTGATAAAATAATTTATTCAAATATGCGCTCGTTGACCACTTTATTTTCGTTCGACGTCCGATATATCACTTAGGTACGGAGTCTGGATGATAATAAAAGTTTTTCAACTCGCGTTCGTTGCTCGGAGAAAAAAACTTTCCCCGATTGGCAAACAGCTAATCGCATCGAGCCGAACGAATTAGAAGAATGATCGATGCTCGGTGATGATTCACGAAGAATTGACCAATCAATAAAGGATCGATCGATCGATCGATCGATCGTTAACCGGGAGTCTCGCGCGACTCGTACACGTCGATGAAAATAACGAATGTCCGATCGTTCTCGATCAAACGCTCGTTTCTCGATCGATGACCGATCAAACGTCCCTCATTGGTCGATTCTCTCGGTGGCGAATCGCGCGTCGGTAATTCATTCGTCGAGCATTGATTACTTCCGTGCGCGTTTTTTTCTCTCCTTTTTACACCGGTGTATAATGACTTCGTCGAAATGGTCGGTAATTTCCTGGCGATCGGTTCCATCGCGGGTGAAATCCGGTTCGTAAAAATGAAGATTTATACTTTATATCGGTGATAATTTACGGCGGAATTTATTATTGACTTTATCGAAAGACAGCGAGATTAAACGTCGAAGAGCCGATGGTCGCGGCGCACGTAACACGCGATTCCTCTCCTCGGCCTCCGGACGATAGAGACACGATAGAAATACTCGCCTGCTCTTTACACTTTGCTTCCCGAGCGAGCATAGAAAACTCGAGTCGCGGAATTCATTCCGCCGTTGTTTACGCAGCACGGGATTTTTCACTTTAACCGGTGAATTTACACCTCGCGCTATTGGCGTTTACCTTTAACACTGAACCCGGCGAACTGCGCGGCGATCACAAAAAAAAAAAACAGAGTCTCGATAAACGTCTCCCTCGGGCATCGAGAGAGGCTGCACGGCTTCTCTCTCTCTCTCTCCCCCCTCTTTCACTCACCGTGGACCAGCGCGCCTCTTCTGCACACGATTCGAGAAGGAATCGCGTCAAGGTCGAAGGAAAAAAATCGGAGAAAAAATGAAACGAAACAAACGACGCGCGGAAATTGTGAAAAGGTATAGAAAAAATGAACCGTAAAAGCCTTTCATTCCGACTGTGCAAACGGCACGTCCGACTCGTCATCGTTGTCGCCGATACTCGTGCATATTTCTTCGCGAATGAATAATCGCCTTTGCTCGGCTGCTCGAACGTGGACAACTCGTCGTTATTATCTGGCGAAGAAAAGAGAAGTTATCGGCTCGGTATTAATATGATCACTCGGATCGTATCAATTGATACGACGCGTAACAAAAAGGTGTCACTATTCCCTTTTCATCGCGAAATAATACTCATAATCGGAGACGAATAATCAGCGACGTCTCGAAATAACAGAAGCTCCAACGACCTTACGACCATTATTGTTGCTTTCTACTCCTTATTTCGAGTCACTCGGGGGAGAGCAGCGAAAACGTTGGCGAGTCCCTCTGTATCCTGCGTTTTGTTCGTCTGTGGAAAAATTGTTTGTTTTTTTTTTCCCTCGCAGTTTAAAATAAACGAACACCGGAGGTTTTTCCGCGAAACGGGAATGATGCAATTTGCGGGTTTTTCGCGTTTAAAAGTCCACGGAGATGCGGTTGGCAGATGAAGAGAGAAACGAACGAAGAAATCGACGATTAAAGTTCGGTGAGAAAAGATGAAGTGATTCCGCGACATGTCACCACATCGAAAGGCATTCGCGACTGCGCGTTGTCGCCTGTCGGTTTTTTTTTATTTTCTTAAACGGGATTTACCCGTTTCGATAACGTGGAATGTGGGGAAACCGTAACCCAACGCGCGCTTTATCTAACGAGGAAACATTGGCGATTGATAACCGCAAACCCAAACCATGATTGACACGTCATAACCAGCGTTATTTTTCGCGATTTGCGGTTATCTTCGGTACATCCGACTATTTTTTCCCCTTTCCTACTGCCAACGGGCAAACAGTTTCCTAATATTATCAACAATTTATCAACCGCCTGATAAATATCACTTCTGCTTCAAAAATGCGAGCTATTGTTCGCGGAGCAAAATTATTTGCTTCGTTAATTTTTATCCGCTATTTTGGAATTTCGCTTAAAAATTTATTCTACCAACTAGAAAAGCGACCCGATTCTTCGGTGAAGTTTGACCTAAATCTGTCCAATCGTTTGAACGTTTACCGGTTAAAGGTAGTCACAGGCTATTTCAAGCGATTTTTTTCACACTGGTTCAATTTATTTTATAAAACGAATGACGTAAAGCTATTCTGTCATTTTGAACTTCGTTTTAAGAAATTTCGAAATTTCAGGAAAAAAAATCAGCGTCGATGAATCTATTGCTATATTTGGTGGACCTCGTCATGCATGAGGAATGAAATAATAATCGTTAGTTCGATAGTAGATCTAGTGCTCGATGGAAGTTTTTTGTTGTTGTTGAAAATAAATGAAATGGAAGCCTCTAATTGTAAACTCGCGGGGTTTGAAGGAAAAACGTCCTTGTTAAGTGCTTATTAAACACATAAATTTTAATTTTAAAAAATCCTTGGATCAAGCGCTAGATTAAAAACTGTTCGGTTAAGAAAAAATATGTTCAGGAGTCGAGGAAAATGGGTATTTCGAGTAATATTTCTTGGCGTTTGGAAAATTACTCGGATTGCTCTGGAACGTTTAAAACGTGGCGATATCCCGATTCGAGATAATTCTGAAGTGTTGATTCTTTTTACGATGAAAAAACCGTGTCGTTGCCCGCGAGGATTTTTTTCCTTATTCGCATCTACGCCAGTTTCTGGCGACTTGGCTAAGGAGATATTTCTTCGCTAACATCGCGGGTTGTTTTTCAATAGTTTTTCGGAGTCGGTGCCACCGCGGTTAATAATAGCCGATGACATCGGGACGAGCGCGCAGTCTCCGTCGCTCTCGTTTCGCATCGATCCCCGCGACTGTTTGCATCCTCGTCTCGAAAAATTCCCTCCTGAAATTTCGACAAGCCTCGGCGTCGTTTTATTATTACATAATTCCGTCAGCCTCGAGATAACCGAGCGAGCGTCTCGAAATTCCTCGCGCAGGGAAGGCCGTGAATGATAATGGGGTATTATCGTTCCGGGAACCGAAAATATTCCGAACTTTTCATTCACCCGGAACGCCGCGTTCCTCGCAGTTCATCGTCGTCGTCCGCGCCGCCTCGTGGTCCTCGTAGCATCTCGACCGCGATAAGATCAACGAACGTTGCGCAACGAGTTCGATAATGACGGAAGTCGGCGCTAGTTTAGCGCGGGCTGCCGGTGCTCGAAACGAGCGTGTGATTAAAACGAAACGATATCTGGCGCGCGAACGCCGGTACTTCCGGTTTCACGCCGACTCACCAACTCCGTCTAATCCGTGCTCTGACGCAACGACGACGCATCGCCGGTTCCTCGCGCGAATTCGCGAACCGCAGCGATCGTTATCATCGGGACGAGAAGACGCGATCCTACCTCCTCGCCGATTCCTACGTCTCTCGCTATCAATTCGAGTACTTTGTCCTCGTTTATCGCGTACGACGAGATGCCTGCGTTTCCCAACGTTGCGTGATGTCACATTACGCCACTCGCGAAGGACTACCGACTTTGGAATCACGCGTGACGGATCGAAATCCATTTTTTATAGGGTAAACGTACCAATAGATGGACAGTTAAGCAGCTATGAATGTTTTTTCATCGAAATGATGCTATAAAATAAAACCAAGTAGATTATACTTAGCGACAATATTCCGTTTCCTTGAGAAAAAAAAAATTAAAATTGCGTAGTACGTAGTTTTTTATTAAAAAGAAGAAAACTTTGAGGAATAGCTCGTATTACGAGTAGATGGACATTTTTTTGAAACGATATTTTCATCTTTGTAGGTTTTCACCAAGAGAATAAGAAAAATGTCAAATTTCGTAAGTAGCAACTTGAGGTTAGTGAAATTGACTAGTAAATGAATAATGGTTGGCACAATAACTATTAAAATAAATAGGAAACTAATTGTATTGTCTGAAACTAGTTGCTTGTATATTTCGCATGTGATGTTGGTTCTTGCAGCCGGCGTTATGCTCCTACCATCATCAGTATGGTTTGAATGCTTTTTGCAGGTCATTTGATGAATGGTAATGTAACTTGTAAAATTTTTTTGTCATCCGAGGTTTGGGAAAAGTTTGGCTGGTCTTCCGAGAAAACGCGTCTCATTCGCACTCGAATAATTCCCTCGTCCTGCTTCGACCTTTGGGGAAATAAAAATTCTCGGAAAAGTTTACGACTTTCGAGTTTACTCTTCTTTTACCGCTTACACGCGTCCATCTGTACATTCACACCGTTCGTCTGCTACTCGATACTTTACCGTCCGCGCCGGAGATGGGCGCACGCAGCGTACGACACACTCGGCATGCATGCACACGTGTGCCTACCGTGTACTCGTCGACAGTGCTGTGTCGTACCATGCGTCCGCCACGCACCGATCTGTGTGCACAGGGGAGACGGAGTAAAACCAGAACCCCGAAGTCGAAGATCTAAAAAGAAAAATACTGCCAGAATTCATGTGTAATGTAGTTTAAGGAGCAAAAAGCATCGGATTCTTAAGCGAAGCAACTTTTTTTTATTTTAAACTCTGCCATTTTGTTAAAATTCATTTTTCTTTCGCAAACCTGGGTCATTGTACAGGCAATACCGTCTAGTTTGATAAACTTATTTGTTACCGTGATTTCACGAGCTGTGGAGGCCGCAATCGCTGCAGCAGTGGGGCACATTTTTGGAGTCTTCCAAGATGGCCAATAACTCGCTGAAAATCACATTTTTTCGTACAAAAAAATTACCACGTATTCGTTATTTATGCCCAAATATATCATCAAAATTTGAAAATATTCGATGCGATATTTTTGTTTGAAAAAATTCTTACAATTCACCTTTTTGGACGGTCGTACTTGTGGTCCCCCCTTAATGACACGAGTGTTTAAAGTTTGGGTTGGTAATCCTTTAATGAGCAATCGATGCGGGTTCTGTGATTCCATCAGGAATTCCCTGAATTTTCTGGAGGAATGTTGATGGACGAATCGCTCCGAAAATGAGCTGTCGCGAGAAAATTCAAAATGAAAGTGCAATCAGTGAAATCGCGGACGGTTTTGCCTCGGTGTCCAGTTTCGGACGGCGCCCCCTACACCGGATAACCGATCTCGTATTTACTTTTCATACGGCCGACCTCGTAACGAGTCGATAGGCCACAATTTGTAGGGAAATTGCACGCTTTGCGCAGCAAGTTCAAATTACATGTTACGAAGGATTTTTTCATGCTCAAGTGTGTACCTATATTTTTAATTTACCGAGCAGTAAGTGACTTATTTTCGTACGTTCGTACGTATGTACTTTCCCTATCTGGCCAGTTGCGGCGACGCATTTTTCATCAGGAGTCAATCACGTTGGTCATGGCGAACGTTCTGTTGGTTTCGTTGTAAAAAAAAGTGAAAAAGAGATATCTCATCGTTTTTTTCTCCCGCACGGTGTCGATTCGACGACCGAGCAGTCGCACGCGTGTTTGTAACGTTTCATTCGTAACGCCGAGGGTCTCGCATGACAGATCACTCGTCGCTCCAGCTAGCCGAAAGCCCAGCGATCGAGATGGTACATTTTTCACGTCTTCGATACTTTTTTCGGGAAGATGTCATCTTCAAATAAAAGTTTGACAAACGCGGCTCGAGGCGCAGGCGCAAGTTCGGGAGCGAGGTACCTGCTCGGTGGCCGAACGTCATGCCGGATCCCCGAAGGTAAATCTTGTCGTCTTCGACAAGGATAGGTCTGGGCAGTTGAAAAAAGTCTTCTCTCGCTCGAGATTCCTTTTTTCGATGCTTTTTTTCCGCTCCTGCATCGGGGCGCGTCGATGGAAGATTGATATTCGCGGAGCTTCGTCGTTGCCCGTAGCTACGGTACTGCGTATGTGCAGACGTGACGTCTATGGACGAGCATAGCGGAGGCTTCGTTCGACCAAGTTTCGAACCTTAACCGTAACCTGGAGACACGTTACGAAGCTGAAAGTGCGCGAGGACGTAGGATAACCGTATTGGTCGTTTGCCGGAGGCGGTGACCGCCGCACGAGAGAGAGATTCGGTCGGCGACGATGACGGAGAGACAGCACCGTGCTAGCGTGCGTGTGCTACGAGCACGAGCGC
This sequence comes from Arge pagana, assembly GCA_963969455.1. NCBI lineage: Eukaryota > Metazoa > Arthropoda > Insecta > Hymenoptera > Argidae > Arge > Arge pagana. The sequence continues at coordinate 18,618,573 of OZ018312.1, read as the reverse complement.
GCACACGGCGCGACGATGCTGAAGCGCTCGCGGGGGTCGGTGTGCGGCAGCGGCGCGGCGCTGCCGCCGCGCGCTGGGGGGGGGGGGGGGGGGCAGACCTTCGTCGAGCGTGTACCGCGACGCGCGACGCGGACGGACAGTCTGTGTGAGTGGCTTTCGATTGTGTGTAACTAATTCATTCAGACACGGGAAGTGACCTTTATTTTCCTTCTCTTACTACTCACTTCCATCTGGCTTTCTCTCGCGTATCTAACTACTACTACCTTCGCCGAGCCTCTCGTACCATGCGTCCTGCTCTCGCGCGCTCCTTCGTCGCCTCCATAGCTGGTCCTTCTCGCGCGAGCGAGAACTTCTCTCCCCCCGTCGCGGACGCTCCGTATTTGGAAATTGGCACGATTCGAGGTTCTACGAGGACGTGAATTACGTTTGTCAAAAATACCCTGCGCGGCACCGAGCCGAAGCTTTTTCGATCGGCACACAAAGATCCTTCGGGACGTTTATGAGCACTGGGATATATATTTGACAGCAGTTCGGAAACGCGGAGCGGAATTCGTTACCTTTCAGTCGCGCGATGTATGCGCCGCACGTGCGGATGCCTGCCTTGTATAGAGAGAGAGACTATGCTGTACGCGGGTCGCGCTCTACGCTCGGAGGACGATTTGTTCCTAGGATCACTATCGCTCCTCGACCTGCGGAGCCCGTTTGCATAAAAATTCACTTCGACTCGGGAATTCGCCACGTCGTTTTTTCGTCGTGACCTTTTCCGTCGCTCCTCGTACCGGATGCGGGATTCCTCGTGTAACGATTTCACAATTATCGTCGCTCGCACACAAATACACATATATATATGTGTGTGTGTGTGTGCGTGTTTTTTGGTTTTTCCAATAAAAATTCATAACCAGCAGTATTACGCCAATTAATGTGCCTTCCTATGTTCGAACGTGTAACCGGTCACCCTAAACCATTTCTGTTACGCGCTACGAATACATTTGTGCGAAACTGTTGTTTCAGCCATGTTCGATTCTATCAGTAGTGTTGCGAAGAATTTGAAGATTCCAAAATCGCAGGAAAGGAAAAAAGACTCGTTGCGCGAGGTCACATCAAAAATTGCAGGCAATGGTATTGACTTGCCCCACTCGTTGAGAAAGACCTTTTCTAAATCGACCAACATACTCTACCCATACATATCGATAATTGACTCTAAGTTATCTAATTGATTAATATTTACCTCGATAGTAAATCTCGTATTTAAAGTTGCCGAATGCGGCGCTGTGTATAATTTCTCGCTCTCTTAATATTTACCATCAATATTGTGCTCTACACCTCGACGACCGGCTACCGGACCATGAGACGAGCACATTGTGTCGACACCTCGAATGTCCTCGTTCGATGTCATCCTCGCGTCTTCCCGCGAATGTCCACCGATATTCCGAGTCTGTACTTTCACCCTTCAACTCGCAATGTGCGATGCGTGCGAACTTGAGCTTTCCCAGCTCTTCGCTCCTCACATTTCCACATTCGCGTTGTTCTTCTCGTCGATATTTCGCAAGATAAATCATAAAACGTGTTCTTTGTCCTCGCACTCGTGCTGCTGCTCCGTGGAATTCGTTGATTTTTCCTTCTATTTTTTAAACAGACAGCGAGTCGAGAGTCGAGAGGAAACGGAGACGATGCGGAGAGATTCGAGTTATAAATGTCGTTATTATGATAGATAGAAGAACAACATCCGGTTTCCACGAGGATGCTCGGCGTATCTTCGTCCGTCCGTCTATTCCTTGGCCAGTGTATATACGCGAACCACATGTCCCGACGCGTTGGAAGCAGCAAAGGCGTCCATTGTGCGTTGTTCGTGCGTTATACGCACGAGACGGCTCGCGTCTATACATCGCTTCGTTTTCGCTTCGGTAGCGAACTAAAGAGCTCCGCGACGTTTGCTCTCAGAAATTTATTTCACTCAACGTTCGCGAGGCGCGACGTTATTTCCAAACCAATTACTCAGGGCAAAATTGCCGCGGTCGCTTTTACGTGTTCCCGGTACTTTTTGCGAATGCTTAAAATGCTAATGGTAGCCGCGACCTAAGAACAGATAGAGAAAGGGAAAAAGTCCGAGAAATATACGGGCGTCGAGGGGCGGAGAACGCGGAGGTTCGTACCTCTCTGATCCTCCTGGTATCGCGATGCCCCGAGGCTGAGGTAACGACGACGACGACGACGACGACTTGGAGCCAACGGGCTGAACCTTCGACAAATAACAATTCATTATTCCAAACAAAGCTCGAGTTTTGAACAATCTTGCTGCCATACAACTTATGCCCCGCCGTATATGGAGCCCTAGTCTCTCGGATCTCGCCTCTCTCTCTCTCTCTCGCTCTCTCCGTCCTTCTCGCTCTGCTAACAATGCCCGTGTCAGCCTTAACCTTTAGTTTACCGATTGCGTCACCACGAACGGTTCTCCAAAGTCCAAACGTCTGCCGTATACCGCGGACGAAAGTCCGAATCTCTTGTTTTCGCCGCGACCAATCGATCGAGATCCTCGTTTAACCCGACGCACGCTCCAACACCTTTAGATTTCGCTTCCACGTGAATCGGAGGAAAAAATCCCCTGTTGTTCGCAAAGTTGAAATTTTACTTTGATCCGTCTCTAGTTTATTTATTTATTCTCATCGAATATCCCAGCGAGTCGAGGTTGCGCTATCCTGGTCCGGTCAGCGCGCGAAGCTGGTATTAGCATAGCTTCGTTAAAAATTTACTAACGCGTCCACACGCGCCAGAAATGCGAATTCCCAACTGACGACTATGATCAGGCAACAGCGGATTATATTTGCGCAGAGCTATTGACCGTTTTGTCGTCGTCATCGTTGCGCGATACACTGCAATCTGTCGCCCTCGAAGGTCGAACTTACGAAACTTATGTTAGATCTCAGATCTCATATATGAGTGGTCTTAGATCATGCCAGATCTCTGAAGATCAGAGTGGAATCGTGAAACCGATGACGCTCGAATGACAGCTGAGTGGGACGCGAACACGCGAGAATCTCCAAACCTTCGTCGCAGGGCAGGTTGACGTCGTAAGGTTGACGTTCTGGAAGAGCTCGGTCTAATTTATACGGGATATTATAAGAAGCTTTGCGTATTGCTTTCTTTTTTCCACTCATAATCGTCGCGCGTCCAAACTTGTCCCACGGCTTACGAGTAGTGCTAGTCGGCTGCGACGACCACTTCAGCACTGCTGAACAAAAGACAAACGCTGAGGGCGCAGAAACTTGGCCTGTGGGCTTCAAGTAGGTCAAATCCTCCGCGCCGCGCACTCCGGCTGAGAAATACGCTGAAATACGTCGTCGAACGCTGGTTGTTGTTGGTGTTGTTGGGAAGTGAAAAATGGAAGGAACAGACGTAAGGAGCACGCGTTGTATCTTCGATCTCAGATATGTCGCCGCACACGCTACGCGATCTCTCATCCTCGGCGACGTACGAAACGCGGCGAGCGAACGCGTACCGTCGCTGGTCGTTTAATTAGCCGCAAGACCTTAATTAGACCCACCTGATCCACAACGATTCCTGAATTTCCCACGAAGTTTCTCGTAATTATAGCCAATTACATCCATCATCGATGTAACGGCTACCCCGCGCGTACTACCAGTTTCTTTCGCGCTTCTCTCTTATTCATCGTCTTATCGCTCGTTCGCGATACCGCGTCGCGCCTATCAAACGAATCACCTCCTCGTCCGACATCCTGCTCTCGAGTATCTAATTTCTTCCCTCTTATCTGTCTCGCCCCATTCGTCCTCCGCTTAAATATTCCGACGCGTTTTGCATAGAAAAAGGGAAAAAGGCGCAGATAAGGCGTGGAGAGACCACGCGACGCGGCTATCTACGATGTATCTGCACTTTCCCTCGGAGCTGGCGCAGGCGCGGGGAAATTATTACTTTGTTTTTTCTCGCGAGATTGAACGGTGAGAAAAAACAAATGTACCAACGAACGGGAACGGGACGCGCGTTGCTTCGGCTGGGGACGACGTTCGCGTTGGAAAATACCTGCGCGCGCGGTGAAAATTCCGCAGAAAATACGCCTGCGAGTGAGGTAACCATTTTTCTTCCGCGAACGCGGCGCCGGTGAGATGATATCTTTGGGAAAAAATCTCATCGGATTACGGGAGTGAGAACGAGAGTGTGAGAGAGAGAGAGAGAGAGAGAGAGAGCGGCGCGCAAAGCGTATCGACCAGGCGACTGCGAGTAATTATCGCGAGGGGCATGTTATTGCTGATTTTAACGGCATTAACGACGCTCGTATTTCTGCTCTTCTTCCTTCGCCTCTCCGAGCAGCAATGATATTAAACAATAATTTTCAACGAGATAGCAACGACCGCCGATGGCGTAAAACGTAACGCGCAGAGGCGTGCAACGAGCGCGTATCGTAACACGCCCTCGGTTTTTATCCTCGCCTCCTATCAGCAGTTACACTCTTTACATCCCGCTCTCGATCGCCCTTCGCCGCTTCCTCTTCCCGTGCGTTTCTCGTCCTTCGCACCGTGCGACTCTTTATCACGTACGAAACAGATCCGCGAGGTTTTGCTACTTTGCATATGCGCATGCTGACATCATCTTCTTGAAATACACCTTTGCAACGTCGTTTCTTTTCCTCCTCTTCGCCAAGCAGCCTAGGTACCCGTTAGATTTACAACTTTCGTGCAACTACAAAAATCTCCAAACTCTCCTCCCCCGACGCTCTGGACATTCTGCGCAAACTCCTCGAGAGGATTCCGCCATTTTTCCATTTCCCATTGGTTTGCAACAGTTTAGTTTTATTCGTCGTGGAAGTAATCGATCTTCGTCTGTTAATAAATTAGGTTGATAGAAGATTAGGGTTTTGAGGTTTATCTCATTTCAAGGTCAACAATATCTTGATCTCTTTTATACAGTGAAAAAGAATCGTAATTTGATTCTACCTCTTTCCTAGTTAAAAGTCTATTTTCGGCTGATTTGGAAAAAGTTCAAGTCGAAGTACAAATTTTCAAATCGTTTTTGCTTCATCGTTGTATAGAGATTCGAAAATGAGATTTTTCTAGCAGGTTGGTTGTTGGCCAAATTGTTGATATCTCAACAAATTTTGCGCCGTTCGGATCGTCGGATGAGAAAAGTGTATCGAGACGTCAACTTTTCCCGTTCGAAGTGAGTATGTCGCGAGGAAATTGTCCTCTCATGGTCGTCTCGATCCTGGGAATTAAAAATTATTGGAACAGATGCGAAATCGGGCGGCGACGATGAGAAATTTATCGTATTCTAGGACTGAAATTAGACATCGTCGATTTTAGATGACGACGTGATACCTGGTCGACGACTACTAATCAATTAATTGTCACTGTCGAGTGACTTATCGTACGTCGCGACGTGACGTTGTCCGTCGAGTTGATCCTCGAATCACCCCGCTTCGACTCGTCCGTTATACCTGTCCCTTCTCATCGTCCGTCAGATTTTTATCTAAATTACACGACCCCCTCGGGACGATCTGCAATCGCGTCTAAATTACTGAAATTACGTCGTCAAAGTGACGCGCGTCTGCTTTTATTTTCGTCGGCGGCGTCGCTCATGTATATACTTCTGAAATTTCCTCCTATCGCCGCTCGTTCAACCTAACGGATGCCGTCGCGGAAAATAATCGTTATTTGCAGCGCGAGAACGGCTGCAAAAGGGTAAAAAAACAACAAAAAAAACGAAGATAAAAAACGTTCTTGATAAACTCGTCTGGCGATGTAGGCACTAAAAAAATTTCCGTCGAATTGAACACAAAAGTTTGTGCTAACACGAATTTTCTTGAAGTAACACATCTCTGTGTTACTTCGTCTTACTTCGATGAAGTAACACAGCTCTGTGTTAACAGTAACGCGAACCATGTTAGAGTAACATTTAAGACGTGTTACTTTAGTATCAAATAACAATTTTGTGTGCTGAACAACGGACTGTGAGAACAACGCTAACGAGCGTGTCGATTCAGCACACTAAAATTGTTAATATTCTACCCAAAAATTTTTTTCACCTCGCACTATGATGGACATTTTTTTACTGGGTACGATAAAACGAAATCGATAGACGCATTTCCGCGGGATGTTTGATGCGGTCGGTGAGCGCGCGGAGTCTGGAAACGTAGAACGTACATGGCAGATGTCACGCGTGTGATGAGCTACGGAACGGTGGGCAGAATCCGGCAAGGAAATTTACAACGCAAGCTCTAGATACGTTATCTTCGAGATTTCAGTTTCGGAGTGTTCAATTCCTATCTCGTTCAGCGCGGGGCGATACGAGCAAAGTTCGTCCGGAGGGCCAGACAGTTTCATCGTCGAGGCTCCCGTTACGTTTTAGCGGAGAGAGAGAGAGAGAGAGAGAGAGAGAGAGAGGGCGGGCGCGAGAGGGCGAGGGAGAGAGGCTCGACACGTCTGCCCTGCCACGTTTCAAATTGCCGATCGAACTCGATTATCGTTTCCATCGACTCCAGCGCACACCGATTAACGCCATGCCGCTGCGAAACTTTGCGACTCTTCGACGCAAACTTTTGCCACATAGCGACATTGCGAAACGACTTACACGTCGCATCCGACTCTGTCCAACTACCTAAACGTTTCCCCAAAAAGTTCCGAAGTCGGGGAAAATTTCATCCAAACACCACTTTCCACGTTGGACAATTTGCTTCGCGCTTTTCGCAAACTGCGAGGCACAACGAGGTGAGAAGTGAGCCCTACGCGTTTATATGTTTCGCTTGGAAATTGGCCGGATACTTTATTTTGGCGAGGGATCCGGATTTCGGGTGGGAAAAAAGCGAGGGACATCCCTCGTCGCGGATCGCAGCGGCGAAGGAGGAGGCTCGATAAAGAGGAGGGTAACGGAGAGGCGATAGGGAAAGTACAGTAAGTTGGATCGAGTATAATGGCAGGGAGGACCCTTTGAAATAATGTTGAGTAAAAAATAATACAGGCCACTATTGTTGGCGGCATTCGAGAGGGAGGAGGAGGGAATAGCCTATAGCCTCGTCGTCGTCGTCGTCGTCTATACACCGTGGCGCAGGTACTCCGTTGAATAATAAACCATCGCTAGGGAACTGAACTGAAGTCTTGGCGGGTTGCGCACCGGCATAGAATATAAATTCTATAGACGGTTCGGTAGGTCCCCCGTGCATATACCCGCCGCCACCCTGTACGTACCGCGCGACCCGTCGGCACACGCATACGTACACTTACACCCCGTGCTCGGACACGAACGATATCTCCACGCTGCACGCGTACACCCTTTTCCCCTGCGCGTATATCGTGTGCGGGTTAAGGGATATAGCCGTGCTTACACAGCCAACCAATAATACGTACGGGTCGTCGAGGTGTATCCGTCTCTACGCGGCACAGAGAGATGCGGACACGACGACCTTCCAGCACGTATGAATACGCCAGTACGCCCGATCCATGTGCGGCGTTGTGCTGACGCGAGCATGTGCGCGGACTCGGCATGAGCGCTGGCGCGAGCGTGTGCGCTGGCGCGAGCGTGTGCGCTGATTCGAGCATGCGTGCTGGCGCGAGCATGTGCGTTGACGCGTCTATACTTAATTTAGCGATGCTGCTGGCGCAAGTAAGATTTTCCTACCAGTTAAAGACTTCGGCCAACTCGGTGAAATATTGAAACGAGAGTTCTGGCTTCTGTTACAGAGGTGTTCTCTTATCCTCATCTGACCTCCGTTCGTTTCGTACGCGACGAGCGGCTGGGTATTGAATAACCGGAGGTATCGTACCCACACGCGCACGCGTACGTGTGCGTGCGCCTGATCTTTTACTTCGCTTTTTTTTCCCTACGCGACGAAAGAGGAGAGTTACGCGCTGACAATGATATAATATCGCGTCGAATTTTGGTGAAGTCGTAGAGTTGCGAGTTCGGCGCGATTGTCAGTTCCGAGATTGATTACAGCGCTGGTAATTACAAGTGAAACGAAGGGATTCAAACGTTGCGTAGAATCTACGATAATAATTGCTGGGCTCCGGGTGATTAATGAACGTGGAACGGTGCGCGTAGGAGCGAGATCTTCTGTTACCCGGCAACCGTGGGGCTAATCATTTCATTTTGATCATTACGCAGTTGCAAAGGTAGTGAAATTTAACAGGTATCATTTTGTCGAGGTCAGTTGCTGCTAATGGACGACGTAATTTGTCGCCTTTTTCCATCTCTCGTCTGCCGTTTTTTTTCTCTGCTTTTTTTCAACTACGTCCAACGTCCGTCTCTCTCTCTCTCTCTCTCTCTCTCTCTCTCTTTGTATTTCCTTTGCGCAATGTGCGCGTGCGCGCGTGTACGTATGCACGTAGGAAAACTTTAACGTTGCCGGGAATAGTCGATGCTTCGAGATTGCTCGAGGAACGGAACGATCGAAGGGCCCGGCAGCGTTACGTTTACGATACGATTTGCGCGGATCTCTCGTCGCCTGCGAGTGGAATTACGGATCGTCGTAAAATTGGCAATAATTGAGGCTGCTGCGCGCGCCAGAACGAGATTATAGCGCGAGGTGCGCGTACGAGAGCGGCGCCGCGTTTGCTCGTACGAGTTTCAAGCGTACTGCGCGAAGGATTCGTCGAGCACTTGCACTTTTCGCGTTAAAATCGCCTCGTGCGAAACGTCGAACAAATTTCCCCGGCAGTCGGGAACACTGCCACGCGATTCCCCGCTGAAAATCGAACGGATAAAGTCGAAGAACAAATTTTCTGTGACGCAAAGTTTTCGAGATAATCGATTTCGCAGCGCCGACCAATCGCGCGGCTCGACAGATACGCGACGCGGCGCGGGGCGGCGCCTTGTCGTGCAACGCTCTCCTCCATTGGCTCGCGTTCTTCGATCTCGATTATCTCGAGAAGTACGCGTCGCACGACGTTCGTTCTTTCGCCTATTTTCACAGCTTCGCGCAACGAGACGCGCGAGCGACTCGTCTGCACTGCAGCGCATTCCGCTCCGACCCCTCGCGCATACGTTTGATCTCATCTGATTTCACTCGCTCGTACGAACCTATTCACTCGCGCGCTACGAGCCCGTTGACCGACTCACACGCGCGCGAGCGTAGTGAATCTCTCCTAACGAGGTACGAGAGAGTATCGAGTTTTAAAAAGGTGAACCGCCCAGGTTAATTAGGCGACGCCTGACTATCGCAGGGTTGGAAAGCAACGCAACGAATAAAAAGCCTCGTCCCGCGTTATTATCGGCCGAATCTAACGCAGGGGAAGAAATACTTCGCACCGTCGTTATCGTTGGGAAATTTCCCATCAAAGTCGTCACATACGAGTCCGTCCGCGAGCACGATGCTGCTTTTATCGCGGACCTCCCCACGTGCACGCGGTCGGAAAAAGACGAAGAAGAAGAAGAAGAAGAAGAAGAAGGAGAAGAAGAAGGAGAAGAAGGAAAGCAATAACCAGATAGAGCAAGAAGGCGAAAATAGAGCGACGAATGAAGAAAAAAAACGTCCCAGAGCTGAAAAGCTCACGAACGAAATGAAAACTAACGTCGTTGGCAATCAGAGAGAGGCAGGGGGTAAGAATTATCGTCTCGACGCGGGAGACTGTAACGTGATATTTTTACGAGCTTTAAGCTTCGTACCAGGCTGAAAATTTAACTCGAGAAATAGTCAAAATCTTCGAGACGATCAACCCGAGCCGGGAGAAACTCGTCGTCGCTAATGCGCGCCCCATTGCCATCCGACTACCTTCCCCCCTTCCCCCCGGCCCCTCTCTCGCTCTCGCTCTCTCTCTCTCTCTCTCTCTCTCTCCTTGCCTCTCGATATCCCCGCGTCTCTCCTCCGGTCACGAAAAAGAGCGACGGACGCGTGTTCTTCTCGGACACAATCTGTAATCTAAGATTGAACGATGGAAAAATCGGCTTAGGGAACAAATCCGTCCGGTCCATGCTCGCTGAAGCGTAGGTACCCACCCGTGCGCGGACTCGCACGTCACGAGCTCGCTGCAGGCCTTCCGCGCCCGCGCCGTTCCCGTCTTCGCGAAACAACGGTCACTCGACTGCCAAGCAACGGGAATAAAAAATACGAGCACAAAAAGGGTAAGGGGAAACTCTGAAAAGTTTTGCTAATTATCAAGTCTTTATTATACGTAGGTACGTACTTCGTCGTGGCCGCACACGAGCGTAGCCGTTCTTCTCCGGTCGTGCCGAGGGGAGAGAGAGAGAGAGAGAGAGAGAGAGAGAGAGAGAGAGAGAGAGAGAGAGAGAAATGTTGGTAGGTGGAACGTAGGTAGTTTCGAGGTACGCAATTTCGAAGGCAAAAGTTTCGCGATTACGAGACTGCCGAAGGATTCCAATTTCCAAGGAGGTTGCATCGTAAAAGTATAGGTACTAGTCATCGGGCTGACGTCGAAATGGCTGGTAATAATATTTTTTTTATTGCCCATTCGGCGAACAGACGATTCAGCTCCGCGTTTCGCCTCTTTCCTGCGCTCGGTTTCATCCGCGCGACCAGCGCGCGCTACTTCTTCGCCCATCCGCCGATCTCATCGTCATCTCTTTGGCGAACGATGCGGGAATATTTTATCGCCCGCGAGTTTTCCCCGATCGCGAGGGAAGATCAAACGTCCGGGGAAGCCTGTCGCGAGCAGCACCACAGAGAGAGCGAGCGAGAGAGAGAGAGAGAGAGAGAGAGAGAGATAGGAAATACGTTGCATCACCGGGGGAATTACGGGCTGGTGAACTCTCTTCCTATTCCCGTCCGCGCTCGTTTGACACGCCGAGCCTTTTTTTCGTTTTTCCCCCTTTTTTCAAAACAGCTTCCACAACGGATGATTCAACCGTTCGGTGATGCGACGAACGTGACGCCGCCGACCCAGACCCAGACCCAGATCCGGTAGCGTTCGACCTGGCCAACTCGACCGAACGCTCGCGACTCTGCTGGCTCCGTCCTAATTATATTCCTCGACCCGGGTCGTTAACGGGGAAATGATTTTTTCCAACCGATCGGATATCGCTGGGGCGAGCGCGCGCGCGGGGCGCGTTGGGAAAGCTGTGAACGCGCGAAGGAGAAGGCTGGAAAAAGTGGAACGGGGAAATGGCTGGAATTTTAGGGTTGCTACGGATTATATTCCGGTTCGGGGGGTACAGGACAAACCCCGCGCTTCCATTTATTTCGCCGAGAGCACCCGTGCGCACTTGGTAGCACGGCAGAAAAATATACCGGATGCTTCTCTAAGCCCCTAGTCGTCTAGTCGCCGAAGGCCCTCGTACGTTGGAGCGCGCGCGCGCGCGCGCGCTACTCGTTTAAGACTGCATCCAGAACCGTTCTATGGGAAAATCTCTGAAAGCCTGGCGATATATTACACGTGGTCGTTCTACGCGGACCTGTCCCAGAAGCTGGTGTACGTAGGGGCAAGATTCGTATACGCGCTCGTGAGCCGCGTACTACGCGACGCGCGCTGCTACTCGCGTGTTTCAAGAATTGCCGTAGCTACTGCTGCGTTCTCCAGTGATCATTACGACTCTGCTCTTGCCATTGATTCGACAAAAGGAAAATGCGGTGAATAGAAACGCGTCGATATTCGCGCCTCCTCGAGGCTTCTGGCTTCCCACGACAGACGCGTCCGCGGAAAGAGCTTTCGGAATCCATTTCACAGCCGAATGACCGATCGCAATTTTAATCATTCGATTTGCAATCACCGCGATTCGTCGATTACGAATTTCGAGAAGCGTGCGTTTTAACTGGCAACGTGAAATTGCATCGCGTCGGCAAGAGGGAAGCTGATTGAAAATTATTCCAAACGCGATGTTACGATTTCCATCATCGAAACTTGCCTGGTCATCCTGCGAGCGTGTGGAATCTGAGATTGTGAAAAATCGTGTCTTTGAAAAATGCCCGACGAATGACTAATGGAACCAAGCGCATCGGATCCCCTCCTCGACGCTTATTCTTCAACCTTTCGTCCACTGGTTCCAGAACTTTCGGACGGATACACATCGAACGAAAGTTTGCCGCCCAGCTTCGTAAAAAATGACGACTGTTGTGTCAAATTCCGAGACGATTCCGACTCGAGCACTTTTCGCGTCGCTGAGAATCGAAGAAACACGACAAAAAACAACAACGAATAAGCATACAGCTCGCACGATTACGCCGCTCACTTTTCGCTCTTCGTCTTTCGTTTCGCGAGTAAAAATGTCAACGAGCGTCGAAGTATCGACAGACAAATTCTGTCCGCCAGTTTACAGCAGCGATTATTTTCTTGGCAGATCCTAACGTATCGTGTCAAATTGCATCCGCGGCGGACGTTTCGTCTCGGTTTTGGCACTCGGTCTGTTTTATATTAAACCGGCTAGCAACGTTCGCGCCGTTTGCCTCCCACTTTTCCTAGCCTTTTCCACTTTCGGTGCGAAAATCGCGATCTCTTCTACGGTCTGTCGCGACGTCATCGCTTTGTCGGCTAAGTATTTATCTGGAGGAGACGGGGAGTCGTAATAGCTGCCGCCTTGCGCGAAGGGGTGGCTGTGACGTAGCCGCGTCGCGCCGCTCGTGCCCAAGTCCGAAAATTGCGCGTGACGAAACGACGTCTGCGGATGTTTCTTTTGATATTGCCTGCGATGCTCGTCTTCTGTTTTTATTAAACCGCGCTCGTCCACGCCGCGTTTCCTGTCTCTCTATTCGTGTGCCCACCCACTTCGGAGGCCGCGTCTCCTCTTTTGACTTTTGCCGTGATATAACTGTTTTCCCGGACGACGAAGGTTCCAGGATAGATTTCAGTAAACTCCGTTCGCCTCGGTCGAGTCTCTTTGGACCGCCTGCGACGAGGCTGCCCGTCGTCTCGCTTGTGTATTTTTCTTCCGATATTTGCTCCGAGAATTCCCTTTTATCGCTGTTTATATTAAACGGCACGTGAAGACACTCGCCTCGTCGTTGCAACGACGACGACGACGACGACGACGATGTCGCCGCTTTTTATTATTCGCTTTGTACAGATCGCATGACTCGGCTTATCCTAGGTAGCGCGACGAGTCACGACTACAAATACCACGGACTCTCCGTCCAAACTTCCATAATCATCCTCTACGCCCGGGGAATACGCACCTCGCATACCCACCGCCACCACCCACTTGCTCGAGAGAGGCGTACCGAACCGAGGGAAAGAGAGAGAGAGAGAGAGAGCGAGAGGGAGAGAGAAAGCGCGTGTGCGTGCAAGAGATAGATAGATGAGAGAGGGGGGGGGGGGGGAGAGAGAGACAGAACGATCCCAGATAAGGGACATGCAAGGGTTTTCGCACGGGTAAATTTGATGCCCGGCGACAGGGCGACGCGTACAATGCACGGACATCGGATGTGTCCCGCTGACCGAGCAGGGCGCATCGATCATGTCCAATAATTAAATCGTGGGGATCGCTTGTTGTCCCGGTATCTCCTCTGCTGTCCTCAGAAGTCGCGTGAGAAACGCGTCACTATCGCGGTCTACCTACCTGGAGAGCGTCGACAGAGTGCCACGGGCAATAATTCTGGTGACAACAGCTTGTGAATTTGGACAGTGGTCGGAAACGGTGATTGCGTTTGCGGGAATCATGCGCGTATAACTGACTCGGAGCTAACTTTACGATCGGGTGCATGGGAAGATGTTCGGAGAGACGAGAACTCTGGGAGGAGACGCGTAGACGAGGATGTGGTAGCTGCGAGGGAAAGCGCGAAGAAATATGGTTTTCAGATCGCGACGTTTCGCCGATGTTTTTGTGAATGCGGAAGGGAAGGGAGAGGCGAATTCTATGGGTGAAACGGCGAGGTATCCTTCGATTCGTCTCGCCGAGGTATTCTCGTCCGGGTACGTAGGTAGGTACGCAGCGGCGGCGGTGCATTTCCATCGGGAGAGAGAATCGCTGTCAGCCGAATGTGAAATTGGTATATGCATAGCGTGGAGGGGGATTCGGTTCTCGATGGAGGATATCGGAGAAGGATGAAGAAAAGCCTGGGCTGTCGGGTAGAGTATGGACTAAGAGGCGGCACAGCGGTGCATTGATGTAAAGGCATCGGGTGTACGGCGCACGGAGGCTACTTCTGCCAGTTGGCAGAGACCCGAAACTGCTCTCTCGCTTCGCTTACCTCCTCCTGGTTACATTCATTATTCCATGCATACACGCCAGGGCTGTCTCCCCGTCGGCCCCCCTCCCCCCGACTTCTGCTGCCCTGGCGAGTAACCGCGTCGGCATTTTCTCTTCAGCCCTCTCCGTCTCGTTCCCCCACTTGCCAACAGACGTACATCGCGAGTGAGAGCAACAGAGACGAAAGGAGGGCGAAGATCGAGATGGAGAAAGAGAGAGAGAGAGAGAGAGAGCGAGAGAGAGAGAGAGAGCGAGAGAGAGAGAGAGAGAGAGAGAGAGAGAGAGAGAGAGAGAGAGAGAGAGAGAGAGAGAGAGAGAGAGAGAGAGAGAGAGAGAGAGAGAGAGAGCGAGAAGTGAGAAGTGAGAAACGGAGAAAGCCGAAGAGATTGAGAGAGAGAGAGAGAGAGAGAGAGAGAGAGAGAGAGACGAAACGAGAGACCTTGGATTTGTCGCTCTGTGGTTGTTGCTGTCTGCGGCCGCGACTTACCTCGGACGAGTAGACCGAGGGGGTATGGGAAGGAGAAGAGGATGAGCCTTCTTTGGCCCGAATGGAATTAGGTACCAAAAGTATACTACGCACGGAAAGTCGTGCGAAGTACGCGAGTCCGATGAGGGGAGGAGAGATGACAGGGGGAGGAACGAGAATGAAGATCCGTCCGTCTGTCGTCCGACCGAACAATGAGGCCTCGAAGAGCAGCCAAACCGGACGGAATCTGTTTAATAGCCTTTTTTTCATCTCTCCCCGTTCCTTTTTTCTTTTCCCATCGCTACAGACTCGTCTTTGACGAAGTGCTTCGTCGCGACGTGGGTTGTTCGGTAGGTGTGCGCTGTCCGTTTACGCGCGGGCATCCCGGTACGTCCTCCCAGAGCCGTCCGCGACTCGGCACTCCTATTTCATCGCGATCGGAAACAGAGAAACGCAGAAACACGGAAATGCTATTTCTCACGTAACGTCATCTATAATAAAAAAGACAACGATCGTTCCACTCAGCTTTCGGAATAACGAATAAGGTGGGGTCGATCGATCCGGAGGAGATAGGCAGCCTAGTTTCTCGTCTTTGTACTCCGAAGTTGTTCGTCGACTCTACGATCTATCTAACCTGAAGGAAAATTTCATTCGCTTCTGGGGAGGAAAACTGTCCGGTGGCTAATAAAAGACCCTTGCTCGTGCGAGCGGCGCACGCTCGCGTCGATGATCGATTTTCATCCACCTTTCCCGATTCAGCCCACTTTTTCCAACTCCTCCGATCAAACGCATGCTAGTTCGTAGTCGAAGGGAAATATCCCTAGAAGCTATTCGTCGGAGGATCTGTTGTTTTTCATCCAGATGACGAGTGTATCCGGTGAGTCGAGGAGAGCGAAAAATCTGACAACCGTTTGGGTGGGAAACGGTCGACTCGGGAGTTTTTTCTTCCGAAGAAATTCGTGGATATTAATCTGAAGAGGCTCTTCGCGAGAGCAACGAGCGTCGATGGGGAAATTTGTTGAGAAAGGAGAGTTTTGCGGAAAACGTTGTACCTTGCGAAAGATTTATTACCTACAGGCCGACAGGAGTGCGAGAAACGGAGAAAGAAATGTCGGGAATCATCGCGTGACAATCGCATGGAGAATGGTCGGAGAATCTTCGTACGATCGACGACTGAATAATTCCACTCCGATGGAAACGGAACGGTTCGCTATTGTGCGCTAAGTTAATCTTCCGAGAGCAAAGAACCTTTGGGTGAATGTTCAACGGTAATCGATCGCTGCTCTAGCTGTTATTATCGCTATACTCCGGACGATGAATTATAAACAGTTCCACTTTTTTTTCCTCCTTCTTTTTTCTCACCTGTAAATTGTCCCACCGTTCGCACTTCTGGAAAGACTTCATCGCGCCTATTTCTACGCGAAACGCCTCTTCGCTATCGATCCGTCTGCTCTCCTAGTCAAGTCTGCTAACCGTATTGCGGTATACGTTCCGAACTCGCTTGTCTCTCGATTCAAGTCGGCAGATCTCCGGGAATTTGACCCAAATGACGCGACGAGGAGCCAGAACGCTCCTTTGTATCCCCGAATTACACTTCCCGGTATCTAAATAGAAATCACCTTTTCTGAAAGCTCCAGCTGACTCGAAAATCCCACCTTCATCGAGGAATTCCATCCGGGGCTCTTGAAATTCGAGGACTCGCCGAGATTCTGCTCGTCTCGCGAACAGAATACTGCTTTGATGCAATAAACATTCGTTCAACGCGGCGATGATGTAGCTCGACGTCGTTGCGAAAATCCACAGATACCGGGTTGAGAATGTATTTCGCTTACGTGTATTTCATGTTAGGTAAACACCGACAAATCCACATTTTAACGAGCGCAACTCGTTATCAAACGTGATGAATATTCTTCAAAATGTTACTTCGACACAGTTGAAAATTTGCATTTCTCCCGTCCGACGAACAGTACAAACACTGAGCGAGAAAATCACGTCTACTCGTAAAAATATATCCTTTCCATTGGCGTCCAATAATAATGATAACAACAATATAAATGCCATTAAATTGTTTCAAAAAAAACGGTGCACTTTTTTATTTCCGTCTGGCTGGACGTCGACGTCGTAGTGGTACGTCGGGTAAATTTTGTATGAAATATCCTTGAAACAACAGAAAACGAGAAAAACATTTCCTCGGCGTAACTTCGTTTCTGTGAATTTCCTTCGAACCGATGAATAAAAAAGCCAAACGACATCTTTTGTTCGTTCTCCCCTCGATAGAAGAACAAGAACAAGAAGAGGAGGAAGAAAAAGAGGAAAAACGTGGGGAAGTAGGGATAAGCTGAAAGGACAGCGGCAATCCGACGATTACATACACGCACACGTGTGTCAACAACGGTAAACCTACTCGGATCCGTGTTCATAAACGAGCTCGCGTTTATATATTTCTGAACAGTTGAAACTGTAACGAAAGTTTGTGCGGAAAGATCGACGTCATCGCGCAACGCCCTACGCACCCGGGATTCGCACGTTTCCAACAATGGTAGGTAGGTAGGTAGGCAACAGTTGAGAAGAGCTGCAATACCCACCACTGCGCGAGCTTAGAGAACCGTAACTGCGCTCCATTCTGTACATCCGTTTACACGAACGTAGCGGAGCCATCGGTCTCGTTGTTCGTATCGTCAACCGATGAGGGTTTTTTTTCTCTCTCCTATTTATTTTTTTCCACGTGGTACACCTTTCCGTGGACCCGGATCGACGCGTCAGAACGGAGCGCGGAGCCGTGGAAACTAACGAGCAGACGGGCGTTGGGGCGGGGAGGAAAATTCTCGGGGGTGGTGGCAAACGACTGGAATTACAATTTGGGTCGCTCCAAGTTCCATAAACCGTACCTACTCGCCTGACGACCACCATCACCGTCACTTTTCTCCGTCTCTCTCTCTCTCTCTCTCGCGCCACCTCACGCCCGTCTTTCCGTCGCCCTCCCATCGCCACCGCATGTATAAATCCACGAGGCGAAGGCTAGGGAATAATGGGTCTGCTGTCATCCGTGACACGGGCACAGCTGTGTTTCGCGATCGGTCGATTTCTTCTGTAAAATAATAATTTCGCTAGCGTTTCTCTAGCCGAGGCTGGAAATCTGCGACGACAGAGGGGTGGAACGGATACGGGGAAGATGGATACACGCGAGAGTCGTCCTGAAACGCATTTCGAGTTTCATTCTCGAGCGACGCGCGTCCTCCCCCTCGTAATGTACGCAGCAGCAGTGACGTAGATTTGGCGAATGTAAGTAAATTGCATTCCCCGGAAGCTCTATACTCGAGAGAGCTGCCACGTCGCGCCGAGCTTTCGTTGGGGTTGCGCAGTTTCGACGATATATCAGCTCCGTGCATACCGTGTATATGACACTCTCGGCAAAGTGAGAACGTGTAGTCCGTAGATGCATGAATTATTTCCAAATAAAATAGCGATACCTACTATTGGCGTCGCAGCTAGTCTGCACGTACACGACAGCACGCTCTCACCGTGCTGATCGTGTATAGGTGTGCACGGAGCGAATACTCGCATGTATGCCACGTGGACGTAGCGACGTCTAGTCGGCTCGAGCTTTGAGGGATTAAGTGTGTGAATAAATGACTATTCTAAATACTTTTTTTTGTTCGCAGTAGTTCGTTACGTTTTAACTTTATTCGATCGAAATTAAAAAAAAAAATCATTGTCGCGCGCAAGTCATGCTTTGCGATAAAAAAAAATCCTTCGATCAAGCTCTAGATCAACTATGAAACTAACGATCTTTTTGTTTCGTTGATTACAGCTGAACCAGTAAAATGTTACGATGGTAACCGTAACATTTTTTTGTTACATTTTGGTGGAATAAAGTCGAAACGTGGTATAATAACGTTGTATCGTGTGTTTTATGAAATAAATTGGACTACTGGCGAAAAAAAAAACTATCGAAATATGACATCTCCAACCCCTTGAAATGGGGAGGTTGTTTCGGGAAAAATACCATTCGCGTCGTTTCCTTCTGTTCGGGGGACGTTCGCGTCGCGCGAGACGAGGAAGGCCGGATGACGAAGAGGTGTATCTAGCTGCGCCTATCGACGTGCGACGGAAGTTGAATCGTCGGCCTCGAGTTTAACCTACCTTAATACGATCGGACGAAAGTGGCGGCGTCGAACACCTCCGCCGCCGAAAATGGAAAGTGTTGGTTGTAACGGTGCGTTCCGGATGCTGCGAAGTAGACGGTAGACAGTACGACGGTAAGGCGTCGAATAGTAAAGGCGTAATAGCGGATGCAACGTAAAACCGTGACGCGACGGAGCTGCCCGTGGCTGTTGAAAATAAAGAAATGAAAAATGGACGAAGGACAGACGCCACCCTTCCGCCCGGAAGGACGGGATCTCGCAACGTTGTGCAATTTCGCCTGCGTCGTTGAGGAATGAAACTGCGCGGCGAACCGAAGGACGAACCTTGCGAGGGCACGACGACGTCCTAGTTGCGCAGTAGTCGCGAAAAATTTGCCAACCCATACGTCGCGGGCTGTCGGCGCTGTACGCGGTGTCCCGACCGGATTCCAATCTTCATTTTTGTTCTTCCATCTCCCATAAATGCAATAATAACTCGGAATAACATCATGATCAGAAAAAACTATAAAAAATTATATTTCGCAACTAAAACTTGGGAAAATACAATTCTTAGAATTGTTAACATTTAGACAAATTTGAGCAACGGTATGCGAGCAGACGCTCCTTTCATACAATTAATCTGCCGTTTTCCTTTTTTCTATTTTCTTTATCTTTTTCTCTTCTATGCTGTTATTTTAGAATTTTTATAACTTGTTTTCTGCTATTTTGTTCTCTGTGTTGTTAATATTATGGTTATCATCATTACTATGCACATATTTTTCTTCCGCTGCACCGCCAGTCCTACAGGCAGGTAATCCTATTTATCTCCGTAGTTTTTTTATGCGCGTACAAGTTTGTACGTGTAATTGGATAGATAAACGAACGAATAAATGCAACGAGCGTATATACCAGTGTTAATAGTGTATAGAAAAAAATGAGTTTCGCTTAATTGATCTGCTAATGTGTGCGAGTTGTTCGATGGCGACGGGTGTAAAAAGAGAGTGTGAGAAAGGCGCGCGTCGAGGTTGGCTGTTGAGCGAGAGGCAATCAGCCAAATCTAGCGATGCTCGGATAAGGACAGGGGGGGTGTGGGGGGCGAGCATTTTAGAGGTGACAAATTCGGTGGAAATGAGGAGGGAGCGAGCAGCGGGCACCCGGTATGCAGCGCAACGAGCGTAGTAGGATGCGTCGAGGGAGCCACTCGATGTCGGACGAGGCTTGCGCGCTGGTCTCCGCCACGGCGCCGTAAATTCAACGTTATCCGATTCTGCCAACTCGGCGAACTCTTGGGACAGATCAAAATGCTGCCTTCGTCCTTTTGCGAGCGATTCGTTCGCCGCCCCGTCCCAGTTTGTTGCACACGTGCGTGCGCGAGTCGGCGCGCCCTCGTGGACGAGGAGGGCGATATACGCGTAGGTGAGCGACGCGTCAATCGATTTGGACCTCTGGAAGCGCACCTGTCATACAAAGTGGAATTGTCGTGAAATATATTCGCGGAATTTTCGAGTCGCCCGGGTTTCGCGCTCCGTTCTGTTCGAGCGATCGTGAAAATTGAATCGGGGGCGCGAGGGCGGGGAAACGCGAGCGTTTCGCGGGGAAAACGTAGAAAAAGCGTGGCGCGAGACGTTTGACGGGGAATCTGCGACGCGTGGATTTCGCAGAAGCGCTCCGTCGAATGAAAGTTGGCTTTGAAAATCGAGCCTCGTTTGTTTATAATTGGAGGAAAAAAGCAACATTTTTCGCGAATTTCGCTCGCGTCCGGCATACCCGCTGGAATTTCATCGCCGTTGTTTGCCGACTCGACGACGGGAGCGAGCGAAAGGGTCGCCGGCGTATTTCGAAACGAATTTCATTTCTTTCGATCGGAACGTTGACTCCCGCGATTAATGCGATCGATCGCCCCGACCAACTTCGGAAATTCATTTCTCCCGCTTTTCCATAATAAATCCACGACGGCGACGGCGACGACGAACTCCGCGAGATATTTAACTTGCATTTTTCAGAGCACGTTCCGCTCTCTCGGTCCCGAGGTTAAAATCGATGCGTATCTTCGAAGCCGAGGTACGTACGGTGCCTATCGAATCGCGAGTCATTGTTAACCGTGTCGAGAGACTAGAAAGAGATTTGAAAAAACAACGAACCGTTCTCGAACCCCCGTCTCGAAACTAACCGCTCGAACTACCAAATGACGAGGCTACGCTTGTCTTCATTATTCTTACTTTACAACAGTCACGTTGCCCGCGTACCGCGGACCCTTTTTTATCCCCACATTAATTTCTTTTCACATTTCTCACACTTGATTCTCGACAACACTCGCCGCCTTCTTCCAGCCCAGATGCCTACGAATATTACCGTGCGCCACGTCGTTTGCGCGATCTATCACTTTAAGGAATCAGCGGATTACCTCGAGATTCGTGAACAATCTCTCTCATCGTTCCCCGATGCTACCGCCCAATATCCAGAGATCGTTTTGTGATACCGAAAATTATCTAACGGTTAGTTTTTAAAAGCACGTCGATTCGCCAAAATTTGAAACTCCATAACGGGCTCGAGGACACGACGATCGAGTACCTATTCCAACGAGAAAGCTGTAGAGAAAGGTTAAGAGTGCAAAGATATAGCTGCTGCGCTGATGGAAGCAATGTACAACGGAGGGGGCGCAGATTACATATGAGATGGAAGCTATTCATTTATGCTGCCCAAAAACGACTCTTTTTCTCAAAACTACTTCTTCCACGATGGTGGACCAAATGACTCGAAAACTATGGGATCGGTTTAGTTTGAAAAATTACTCACCTATCAGCGATAAAGTTATCTTTGACGCGACGTAGGATTTTTTCGTTAAATCGAGCCATTGGATTATTATAAATTCGAAAGTTTATTTTCCACGAGTTTGAATGAAAATTCCTGGTAGAAGAAATAAACCTGGTCGAAAGTTGGCTGATCGCGTGGATATCGATAAAGCTGCGTCGGGGCGATGACGGATGGAGGGATCGCGCGGCTGACCGAGATTGGAAGGTGAAATCCATAAAAACCATCCGAGTTACGGATTTGGAATCGGGCGAGTCGGGGTTTCGCGCAGAGAGGAGTGGAAAAGATCGTTTCCGAATCACATATGGATGTACGCGCGCGCGTAACTCGCGCGTATATAGCCGCGTGATGTAAAAACAAGCGAAGATATTTTGACGACGGCGATGTACCAGATGCCGAGGAGCGTGCAGTCATAGTCGGGGCAGCAAAGTAGTCGCGGGCTGGCCGAGATGGTAGTCGTGCGCGGTGGTGCGGTGGGTTGGGTGCGAGGTAGTACAGAGAGTAAGGAAACCCCGCGTTGGACGACGTGAAACGAAGCACTTACGCGTAATTGCCTTATCGGAGAAACAACACGCGTCGTTACCAGCATAATGTCGGCAGCCATTAGGAATCAGACCGGGACGTTTTTACGGGGCGCTTTCTTGATCGAGCAAGGTGAGGCGGCGGGGAGGAGGAGGAGGAGGACGACGACGAAGAGGTGGAGGCGAACGGCGCGCTCCGTCGAAATCCTCCGTCCCTCGTCTCGTCGCGAGATCGATCGAATCAGCCAAAACGTCAGCGCAGCTTCCATCATCCCTGCAAAAGTACGGAGAAAAGGATGGAATGAAATCGATCGGGCGTAAAATATGCTCTCGTCGACGTATCGCGCGGCGAAGAAGGAGAGAGAAAAAAACGCGAGGAGTCGTCATTTCTTCTTTCTCTCTTCCCTAGAGTAAAAAGATAAAAATACTCGTGTCGAATAACGGACAGATCGAGCTGCGGCGATAAGAGCGGCTCTCGCGCAAAACGGGCGATGGGATCGCGATCTTCGGTGCGCGCGAGAGAGAGATAGAGAGAGATAGCCATTACGCGTTCGGACCATATAGAACGCGATCGTCAATGGTTTTCGAGCCTAAGATAGAACGAGCGTCGTAAACTCGTCGGAAAAATGTTCGATGACGCGCAAAGGATCGAGTTCTTGGTCGCGTAAAACTTGCGGCGACCGCCGCCAAGAATGTACCTGGATCTCGGTCCGTACATCTTGTAATTACACTGATTATCATTCGTCGAGCAACCCGATTCTGGTCGCGTCGACGTATTTGGCTCGTCCGATACACGCTCGATTCCGCGTCCTCGACCAGACATCAAATATCTGGCTGGGTCACGGACTCTCTCCGCGTGCCTCGATCGAACGAATGAATTTCGATGAAACCGGAGCAAAATGAACGACGGTGAAACGATTCGACGTTGGAGCAAAATCAATTCTACAATTTTCCTCGACGGCGAGATTGCTTTTTAGCTTTTCGGGCAGCAGAATAAAAATAAAACAACAACCGTAGCATCGAGCAAGTCGGGAGGCGAAATAAAAGCGGAGAATTTCGTCAAATTTTATCCAAAGGGGGGAATCGCCCGCTCGAAAGTTTGGATGATAAAGGAAGGAAGAAGAGAGACGACGAGGTTTATCGATCGCTGTTATCTCGTGGTTTTTCACGTGACATTAACCACTAGATACGAGGTGGGTGGGCGGGTGTAGAGAGCCGATACAAGCATAATTCGTCATGCGGGTGAAAAAAGGCTTGGGTCGTTCGCCCTTCCGTTCCGTTTTGTTCTCTCCTCTCCTCTGTTCTATACGCTCGTTCGTCCGTCCGGTTGGTCTTCCGGAAAGCCATTTCTATCGCCCTCTCCCTCCCTCCCTCTCTCTCTCTCTCTCCGTGTCTCGCTCGTACTCTCTTTAGTTGCGCGCACGAGGGTCGACGGGGGTTGCGACGGGACGGGACGAGCCGAGCCTCCCTTACCGAGGAAAACTCGGCGGGGGGAATATCAAATTAAAACTGACGCGGAAAGCGCGACCGACGGACCGAGGGACGTAGGGTGACAGGAGGGGTTCGGGAGGAGCGTAATTGGACCGCGTTACGCATAAAGGATCTAAGCGCTGAAACGTAGAGTCAAGAAGGCCGTTTCGGTTTTTTAATTACCCCGTCGAGTTCTCGAAGCGGGACTAACTACCATCCCGTCTCTCTCTCTCTCTCTCTCTCTCTCTCTCTCTCTCTCTCTCTCTCTCTCTCCGTGTCGCCGCGTCCTCGTCTCTCTGTGCGTTTGCACGTAACCGGAGAGTTCGGTAATCCTCGATCGACTTCCCGACGCATTATTTACGTCTCTTGTTCTAAACCGTGGTAAACGATTCTTTCTTTTTTTCCCTCGCTCGTTGTATAATTATTAATGGCCGTTTGATTTCTGCGCCGCGAGGCGAACTTTGCCGAACTTCCAGCTATAGACAAATAGTTTTACGTATAAGCCGTACGAGTATAGCCAAAGTGTACCCGCGTACCGGATACCAGGATTACCCGAGCCGTTGGTAAGGGAAAGATTAAAGACACGTAACGGCGCAACTTCGCCTATAACTTACCGCTTTTACCTGGACGTGCGCGATCGCGCGAGTAACCTATCGCCAAATAGTCGCGTTTCAAGACCAGAGATATTACGTAGAGTCTCTAACGAACGATACGCCCGGACGTATATCTCTCTCATCTCCGTCGTTAGCCCAACGGCGAGCCTTATACGCGATTTCGAGCCGTGTAATTGGGTCGACGTGACAGCGTGGCGAATCGTAACGAGGATAGAAGTTATTTTTATCAGATTACGAAGCCTCGAGGATAAAATATTCAACGGACGATGGTAGGTATTCGGAACGGGGATTAAAATAGGAAATATGCACGTTGGATTTATCGGGGTCCGAACGATCATGGATGTCGCGAGACGGGTGACGCCGGCTCGAGGCTGGGACATCTGTCGGTAGAGATAATCGTGGAATCACTTCGTACCTCCGCTTCATCAAACATCGGCCCGCCGGTATCATCTGGCGTAGCCACCGATCGTTTTGGAAACTTCGTATCTGATTGATACGAACCTCGTTGCCCGAGCTCGGCGTGATCGGGTGGCAGCGCCTCTTTTCCCGTTGAAACGCGAACGACAATTTCGTGGTTACGCGCATCTGTCCGAGTTTGCCAGAGTCGCGTGGTTCGATCCCACCGAATCGATCGGGTAAGTAATTGGAAAAACACTTGACGATCGGTTTTCGAAATCTTTCGAAGCGATTTTTCCAGCGCTTCGAGCCGTGGAAATTCGACGATCGTCGCGGACGAACAACGAGACTGGGAATTTCGTGTTGTTGGGAAAATTCTAGCGTAGGCAGAATTTGCATCACCGTTGAAAAAGAAGTCGACTGTTCGAGGTGTTTCGTTGCTGTATCTTTTTTCAATCTCTTTTTTCGTTCTTTTTGTGGAAACGAGAATCTCATCGCGCGTAACAAAAGTTTCGAGGAGGAAGGTATCGACGGCGCGTCATTACATGCAAATCGGCGTTGTACTTCGTAAAATTATTCCTACGAGACGTGCACGCCGCGCGGATGATATTTGCATAGATATGATAGTAAAAGAAACGAAAAAAAATAGCGTTCGAGTTCGAACGGCAGTAGGAAAAGTATTGGCATATCGAAATAAACGCGTTTCTATTCGGTTCGCGTTACGTTGTCGGGAAAGTATGCGCGCTAGTCTGCCGCGCGTTTTCGCTTCGTGTGCGAGCGCGAGACACGGTCGAGGTACGGGGTGGATTTTATCGGGAAAGTTTGAGGAATGCATCGATATTACGTTGCGGAGTGCTTCGAAGCATGCTATCAATATAATACCATCCGAGGGTTGGCATCCCTTCTATCCGGCCTGGACCCGGTTCCGCGCCCCGCGACGCGCTGCTCCGTCGCAACGTCGAGTTGCAACTTCTGGAATAGAGAATGCGAAGAGGCGTCGCGGTCAGTAATACGAGGGATCTCCCGTAATACAAATTCCATATATTTTCGGAAAGAATTTCGGCGATTTTTCCGCGCGTCTCTTTAATGAAATATCGAGCAGGATAGTTTGACATTTTTGCGGGAGGTTGACTCGCGGTCTCGGCGTCGGGGGGTTGTAATTATTGGGGGGCAGATTCGGGAGCAGCGTCGCTGGAATTGTTGCGGAGATAATAAGTTTTGAGAAGAAAACTCGTCTCGAATCTCATTAAATTGAATAATCTGCTCCGAATCAAAGGTGGCAGGTAAACGACTCGGCGATTCCGTCTCCTCGTCGTTCCATTCGAATTTTCCTGCCGGATTTAATTAGAGGTAGGAAAATACAGGTCCCGGGTTCGTACGGTACGCGTTTGAAAAATGGGAGGAAGACGAATTATAGTAGAGCTCGTCGGGGGGTGGTAACGATCGATAATTGGACGGGACGCGAAAGGAGAAGAAATGAGAGAAAGACCGAGCGGTCTTTGATCGACGATAAATGTATAATTGACAGCCCCGTTCGCGGGAATATTCGCGAAGGGAATAAATTGGCGTCGCGGCGGAGGAGGGAAAAAAATAAAAGAAATTGGAAATAATTTCAGCTGTCACTCGCAGGAGTGCTTCGCAAATACTCGTATCTCCCCGGTACGCGCGAGCCTGGCAATTTCTATGGGCACGTTATAATCCCTCTAGAAATTCTATGTGACCCCGTCCCCGTAGGGGTACCTACGAAAAAAAAATATATAATCGGTCGTCCGTCGCGGTACTTGGCTATTTATTCGAAAAATAATTCGAGTCAAAAATTCTATGCCGTACCCGGGGTGCGCGGTACCTCTACCCACGGTACTTCGAAATCATCGAATACCAACGCCGGGCGTCGCCGCGATGCCCTCCGATTCTTTGTAGGCACGGCATGGTACGGTTAGATAAAATGCCCTCGCCGGAGAGAACACTTCGTATACGGTATAAAGCTTCGATTCAGCGCGTCTATCCGCGCCTAACCGGCACTAAACCCGTACGCATACACGCGCGCTCCTGCTAATACGGGGCAATTTATATACGCGCGCGTGTTTGCGCTCGTGCACGTACGAGCGAATGCAAACGCGCGCGCGAGGGCGACGCACACGGATCGTACATCCCACTCGCTGTACGCGCACACGCCGATGCGGGGGTTGCTAATCCGCGTACATCCCAAAGAACCCTACACACAGCCTATATCCACGTTTTCATCGGACATGCAGGCGCGGATTCGAGGAAGAGCGAGGCAGAGAGCAAGAGAGAGAGGGAGATAGATAGATAGAGAGAGAGAGAGAGAGAGAGAGAGAGAGAGGGAGAGAGACAGAGAGATAGATAGATAGATTGAGAGAGAGAGAGGGCGGAGAGGAAATCGTGTGGCTGGTGTGCAGAGGCACCATGTGCGGAGACGGCCTAACATTATCAGCTCAAGCTCTTTCGCTCCCGCGTACATAAATCAGATTTAAAGCATGAAAATGCACGGGGGTGCGCCTTTAGTCCGCCAGAAACGTTCCTATTCGTTATACTCTCAGCTGAATACAGATTCTCGGAGCAAACATACTCGAGGAGAAGTTGGAAGTTATCCTGAAACGTGGCGATCGAACGGAATCGCAACGTAACCGTTTTGAAAATAGCATAGCGCGGGATAAGTTGAAACTTGGAAGCGTGGTAGAGAGAACACAGTGAAGTCTTTGTTCTTTGGGAGTGGACGATGAATCTGGGGTGTTACGTGCCAGCTTGACCCATCGCTCCAACGGTCTGACCATAAAGGCTTCGGTTGGAGCATTCCTCCCGTTTTGAGCGCCCACGCCGCTTCGCCTTAATCATTCGTCGCTGAATAGCAGGAATTGAGGAATTCTCGCCGCGAAGAATGACGAAACTAAACAGCTGATTTTTGATTCAACGGCGGAAAGCGCGTCACGAGCACGGCGCGAGAGAATTCGCGAGCGATAGGGATCGAGCTTTGGTGGCTGGCCTCGCGCATTGGGATGCAAGCCCACTCCTCGTGGACATAGGTGGGTATCGATTCGTTGACGTAGTTTCACTCCACTCGCGTCAGGATCGTTCCACGGAAAGAATCCAACCCAGCCAAACCCTCGTCGCGAAACTGGTTGCGCGACGAATTTCCATCGCACGGTGGAATTTGTCGCGGACACTGGTGCTCGAGCTTGATGATCGTGTTCCCCCCGCGTTCACGTGCGGAGTTATTTAATATTACAAATTACCAAATTTGTCGAACAAACGGTCGCGACCTCGGGCACGAGACTCGACGGGGACGCGTTGCGTAATATTTTTGCCGAGAAAGGGTCACCCTCCGCGCGAAGACGATCGGACGCGATGGAAGGAAATGTGGGGGTGTAGCGTAGGTAATTGTTTCGAAATCTTCTCATTCGACGACCATTCGTATCAGTTATCGTCGAATCAATAGCCGACGGAATCTGCGCGACGTGCTCGAGCTGAATATGCGGGATCATGTCAAGAATTTATTCGAACGGCTTTCACACCCGCATTCGTCCTCGTACGTATCTAAATCACGCGCTCTTCGCGTACATATAGAAGCGGGACGTATTTACGTGGCGAAGAGGAATGGAACGGAGAGCAAAAGCCGCCTGCTGATGTAATCCCAGTCGACTAGTCCGCCGAGATGATTGTGAGTACAGATACACGCGCGCAACCGTACAACGTACACTCGTCGACCCGCCACGTTTCTATGGATCCGCACACGCGCGCACGCACACGCGCGCGCGTCCGGGGCGAGATGGAGCGAAGGGAGAGGGAGGAATAGAATTGTAGAGAATATTTGAATATTTACCTAGCCACGTTCTATCTCTCGCTCTCCCTCTCCCTCTCTCTCTCTCTCTCTCCGTACCTCTGTATCTCCCTCCGTATCTCTCTTTCCCTTACCCGCGTCGCGCTTTGTTATGCCACCGTGTCGGTACGAATGCGGGTTAAATGCCGGCATTTTGTTATTCCACGTACACGTCTACGCACCTATATGCACGCGCGCGAATATACGCGTATATATATGTATATATGTACGTGAACTTTTTTGTCGTTGTTCAAATTGTCAAATTGATTACGGGATTTTAAATCCCATGACGGGTTTACCTCCGTTTGTCATTGTAATAAGTGTCGGCGGGGCTTCGCCGACCCTGTCGGTTCGGTCGAGTAGGGCGATGGACAATGATCGGTTATACCTGCTACCTGCGCGACCTGTTCGCCAATTAGTCGCGGAAAATTGCTCCCGTTGGTAAACAAGCAATTCTAATTGTTTAATAATTTCGAGGAGGCGTTCGTTATCGTTCGCGTTCGCGTACGTAGCTCGTCACCGCTTTCATTATCCGCGCGCGAGCCCTCGCCTTTTCGGAAAATGATACCGGACACCGGCTCCGCGGGGGATTTCCTGGATTAGGGTCTAACGGAACTTGAGCGTAACGCTGCCTCGTCGCGACGAGCCGACTCTGCCGACGATATAATTAGAAGTTTATCATCCGGAATAATTTATGGCGCGGGAAATGAATAAGTTTTCACGACAGTTTAGTTGTATAGATAAGTTTTTGCATCGAAAGTTATTAGCGATAATGCCTCGTTACCCGCTCGCTCCTCCGTTCGCGAATTGGGTTAATGTAACGACCATACGACTAACGGCGGAACCTATATTACGAATATGCAAATTCTATCCGGCAAAATGCTGCTGCTGCTGCTGCTGCTGCTCCGTTGAATAACGCGACGGACGTTTTCTTCTCGCCTTTTCCTCGCTGATTAACGAGGCTTACCCTACCCGCGAGCGTGTACGCGTACGCCTCTCTCTCTCTCTCTCTCTCTCTCTCTCTCTCACTCTCTCTCTGTCTCTGTCACGCGCACGCTCTCGTATGGACCGCGGCGCTGAAACGTGCTCGGGCAAGGATCTCGTGGAATGCAATTGATATCGATGGGATCGCAGCTAACGAAACGAGACCGTTGGATCGTGAAAGGATTTTGATGACGGGCAGCTGCTCGATGAATCCGTCGAACGATACCAAACGAGGTCTGCTCGCTCGAGGAGAATCCGTTAATACTCAGGTAGTTGTCATTTCCACGCCGCGTTTCAGCAGCATTTTCAATCCGTCTGCCTTAAAAATGTCTGACCTTTCGAACGACCGTTTTCCCATTTAATCTTCGTCACGTTTTACCTTCACGCGGATCCGATTTTGGGCGAAATCTGTCGGCGCGTTTGCCGAAAAACGAATCTACCTTGGGAATGTGAAAGGGCGATGGGTAGGTACTTTGAAAAAGTAAGGAGAAATTCGACCGGTAACGCTCGATCGTTCGATTAATTTCTCTCTTATCTCGTTCTCTCTTACCTCCGCGCGGCCGAGGAACCTTCTACGAAACCCGTCGGCAACGTGGTCGTTACAATGCCCCACCCTCGGCATTGAATGTCACCCCCGTGTGTTCGTGAAAGGTCGGTTTCCTTTTTTCAAAACAACCCTGGAAATCGAATGTCAGGTTGCCACGGGCGACGATCGGTCTCAAAGGTGGGTAAAAAATAGACGAAGCCAAAAGGGAAAAATACATAAATTGCCGGCCGCGATGGTCGCCGGCCGAACGGTCCGTCGCAAAACCTTATTACGGAAATAGAATAGCCGAAAATTTGAACTTTCGACAAAGATCTCGGCAAGGAATCGTTAACCGTGAACGACGCATTGTTACGTCGTACCGCGGAGCAAGAAATATCGCGTTTCCGAGGTTGGAGCGAACCTTTAAACTTTCGCTAACCTTCGGACAAACCGGAAGATCATTTACTACAAATCGCTTTTCCGAGTAACCATTTATCTCGCCTGTCTTTGAAAACTCCTCGCGTTTGAAAAAAATATTCAAACTCGGTGTTCGTCTCAAGGTCGTTCGAAAACCGCGTGCGAAGTACGCGTTTCAATTTTTTTTTGCAAACAGGAGTTGCGAAATTGGCAGGAAAATGGTTCGGACGCGGTTGTCAGTTGGCCCCGTTGGGATCTTCCTCCGTGGTAGCGTCGCTTTGGCTAGTCGGCTACCTTTGCACCGTCGTCGTCGAGACGAATAGGGGCGGACCAAGTTCCTTCGAATGATCATCGGTCGTGATTTATCGGCGAGGTTACGGGAAACGAGCAAAACTTTCGAGTATCACCCGAATAAATTACTCTCATTGTCGCCGGAAGGCGATCCGACAACGAGAGAAGAGAGAAGAACGAGAGCTCGTCGAAAATAAAAATTCGAGTCCGAACGGGGGAGAACGCGCGATGATTTTTCAAAAAGTTAGCGATGGCAGAAAAAAGATAAATAAATATAAATACGCGCGGCGAAAGCGTGAGGAAAAAATTCGTGGAGCTTTGGGGAGCGGGTACAGTTTCCTTTGTTCCCAGAAGTATGCCGAGGCGTTGTTTAGTTTCGTGACTATTTTCCCAGCATTCTCCCGAAGCGCACGCGAGAAGGAACGAATATCCACGCGTTTAAAAATATTCCTCGTAAAGGCCGCCGTAAAAACACAAATGGTATTCCGACCCGAACGCTAAGTTGGCGATGATAAGGAGAGTCCGGAAATGAGACCGGATTACCTTTCGATTTCTTTCCTCGTCGATCCGATATCGCGATTCGTCGGATTCAACGGCGCCGTAATCTACGAATCCAACCCCAAATGTACGGGCGGGATGATAAGATGATATGAAATGGCCTTTCATATACTTCCAGGAGAATTAAAGCCGTGCCCGCTTTGTTTCGTGACTCTTCGTGGCGCAACCCTCGCTCGTTTCGCCGCTACCGCGCGCGATCGAGTCCCTCCGCTTGCGCCGAAGACACATTAGATTCCTATTATGTATCCGAACGTCCATTCAACGTGTTGGAAGCACCGGGTCTCTCCTCCCTCCTCAGGATCGACCGCATAAAGCGACAGACTCGCGTTTTCGATTCGCTCGCGCCACAGCTGACGCGATTTACGCTCAGTTTTACACCGTCGCCTAGTCTTCTCTTCTATCTCCCATCTCCCGTTCTCTCGCACCCTGTTGTTACTTGTTATTCCTTTATCAGAAATTTACCACATCACTCATTACCCCGGGCGCAATTCATCTCCCCTCCGCTGCCCTCCGCCCCCTTCCATCTCCTTCTCTCTCTCCCGCTCTCCCGGGGTCTGAGTGGTGTGGTCCCTGGACCCCGAATCTCGCTCTTTCCCCCTCGTTCTCCTATCCCTCAGGATTTAGACCAGGGAATTTCTATACGACGGTGATTGCAGGGTTCACGCCTACCATTGTATATCCCCGGCACGAGGGCCTTTTCGTGGCTTAGATGGGCCCAACCTGATAGTATACGAACCTCGGCGCCACTCACCGATCGTTACGAGCCCTTCCTCGGCTCTCTACCCGGGCTCTCCTCCCATACCTCTCAGCATCTCCTCTCTCTCTCCCTCCCTCTCTCCCTCTCTCCCTCTCTCTCTCTCTCTCTCTCTCTCACCTCAACAAACTCTTCGCCTCGGGCCCAACGAAGCCCTCGAGGAGCTGTCCGTTCCACGGGCTTCGCGAGCCACGCTTTATTTATTTGTACTTTTTGTTATTTCACTTTTTTTTCTCACTTCACACAAATTCACGATCGCTCGATTCTATCGTCGATAATTTTCCCTTTCATAAGCTCTTCAACTATTAATTTTCCCCGAGCCTAGACCCTTCCCCCCGCCCTCCTTTGTGCGGAGCCGCGCATCCGCGGATATAAATCTCTACCCTCTTCGCCTACTTTCTCATTCGCATTGTTCGATACTACCACTACTACGCGTTCGAGTTATCGTCGGATCGAGACCGCGCGTCGACGACTGCCGTTATGAAAGTTTGGCGGGTCGTTACGCGACCCAGGAAAGGTGAGAACGCGGAAATTAGGCTCGAGGACGGAGCAAACGATTCGTTTGGGGAAAAGGCTCGACTCGCGTAAAGCTTACCTACGAACGTCGTCGTAGGTAGAGTCTCTGGTCTGCTGGATGACCACTCGATCGCGAGTACTAGTTCTTTCCTCGCTCGCGAAATAGAGTTCTACCTTCACCTGAAAGTGTCCTCCGTACTCCTCGTCGCGTTTGTTTGTTCTTTCGTCCGATTATACTTTCTTCCTCGCCAACGAAGATCTAAGGCCTGTCTTCACGCTGCTGTCGCAGAGGACCGGGATATTTGGCGAGGACTCCTTCAGTTTTCCTTCGATATCCCGATGCCGCGGCGTTAGTCGAGGTGTGCGTGAAAAGTTTGGAAATTTCCGGCGATTTCCTTCGATGGCTATTCATCAACTTTTATTTATTGTGCCCGAAACTCGGATAGTTTTGAACTCTTGAATTTTTCAATCTCTTAACCCAACGCCAGGGCGACTTGACAGGAGAAATATCTCACGCTCTCGTACCCCGCTATCGTTCCCCATTCGAGGCGACAGGGGAAAGAAATATATCGGACGAACGACTCGTCGTCGTCGTCGTCCTCGTCAACGTTCGCTCAACAAACTTTTCGAATACTTTTTCGAGCGTCGATAATTTATACGAGGCTGGTCCTCTCGTCGTCGTCGTCGTCGTCGTCGTGCCCCGCGGTACCACCTATCGCGAGTAGGTATGCCCGTAGGTAGGCAGGAGCGACGTCGAAAACGATCACCGAACGTCGAACGACTAGTCCCAGAGTCGCGCGAGGCAACGATCGCGATCGTAGAATTCGTCACGGTCGTTTCATCCGCAGCAGTCGGATCTTACGGTTCGCGCGGTGCGGCGCGTGCATTTTTCTGCTCCAAGCTGCTGGAAAGATATTCGATCCAAGGTCCTTGCGCTTAGGTTCACCGCTCAGAGGCAACCTCTGGGGGCCTAACGCGAGTAATAATAAGCCCGCGCGACTCGCACGCGTTACGCGACACCGACGTCCCGCCATGTCCCCTTTCATTTTGGCTCCGGTTGACCGTAGCGAATGGCCACTTCTTCTCCGCCTCGCTCTTTTTATTTCCACGGTTCTGCCTACTTTGGCGGATTAGTTTTGCCGACTCCTCGTCTCGACGAGGAGAGGAGGCGGAGGGGAGGAGGACTTTGAGTGGACACGTACGTCGAGGTTCTTTATTTGGCGTATACGCGCGGCTCGAATAAATATACGGAGGACTCGTCTTACTCGTTAGCGAGAGAGACGTCGCGACGCGGATGAGGCCGCGAAGGGGGGCAGAGAGGCGAGAGACAGGTGACAGTCGGAGAGACGTTAGATAAATAATACGTTCGAGGTGGAAAGGCCGTTTGCGGCGCGTCGCCGTTGGACGTTTCGAACGCTCGATTCGGCAAAGGTGAGTGAGTAGTAGGTACCTCCGCGCTCCCGAGGCTTGGGACGAGGGATGGAAAATCGCCTTAGAATCGTTCGTTGCGCGGCGCGGCGAGGGATAATCAACGAACGTGCCCTGGCTATAAGTTACCGTCGAAACCGATAATGGTCACAGAACGATTCGTGGAAGCACGGCGTTTCGGAAAGTCTATAATTTGAAAAATTTACAAGTTTTTGGGTCGGGCTTTGCTGAGAGCTCGTTGCTCTTGTCCTCCCGCTCGCTCTCCCTCTGCGAGGCAGCCGACGTGAAATCAAGCCGGGGTGTACGCATAACGATGCTTCCGAGGCCCCCTAGCCTCGCCTCGCCTCTGCTCCACTGGATCCCACTTTTGGGGACCCCGTGACTTCTCGGATATAAGTAATGGTGCGAGAGAGGGACGGACACTCCGCTTGTGCGTCTACCCGCCTGTCTGCCCGCGTCCGCAAGGCCTGTGGTTCTCTCTTAAGCCCATGATTGACTGTACCCCACCCAACCTACGAACCACCTACTCGAACCCTGCGGACTCCCTCGAGCTTCGCCTTACACTTACGACCTCGCGTCGTGTAAACGGGATTCAAACTGTGCTCCGTCATTCCTTACATCTCCGCGACGACTCCACCCAAACCTCGCTTCTCTCGAACCGCACTCTCTCTCTCTCTCTCTCTCTCACTCTCTCTCTCTCTCCCTCCGTCTATCCCTCCCGGTCCCTTTCTCTCGTTCCCTACGTCACACCTCGGTCCGAAAAACGTAATCATCCCCGATTATCCTCGAAAATGCGACGAGTTTCCAAGGCATTATGTTCTCCATCGCAAAAATTGCGAGCTACGTTTGAGAATAACGTTCACGTTGGTTAGTCGTTGTAGTTGTCGAAGGACTAGGAGATTCGCGACACTTTTTTCAATACACTGGATCAATACACTTCTCTGCAACGGCATCTGCACCCACTTCTCTGCCGCGTAACTTGATGTACTTGTTTTTGTTTTGTGGCTGAGAAGATCGGTGCGATGGGGTTCTCGTAGAAATGGAGCTTGGAAATATCGAACGGTTGTTTGAAATCATCCGGTATTCGCCGCGATCGCGCATGTTTTATCTTCAATCGCGCTAGATTCGTCTCGATACGATGCGAAACAGTGATCTGTGGGTAGTGATCGAGGAGCGAGCGAGGTATCACTGCATCGAGCATCGTACAGCGATGCGAGGAGTCCCTTGATTCATCAGGATCAACGGCTGTTGTGTTCCGATGCGAGGCCTGCTAGAGCTTTCGTTAGATGTTGAGCCTCCGGTAAACAAAGTTTACCATCCATAGTTTCGATTCGCGTTGTGGAAAATTGATTCGTCAAAAAAATGCGTCGACGCACCGGTACCAAGAGTTTTGCGAATAAGAAACGTGTCTGCCAAATTTCGTTTCAACTCGCTTTGAGATAGGGAAGTAATAACGATTTGACAATCTGCCCTACAACATCAGCTCTCGCGGAATTACAGGGGTACTACAAATATGACGGTGCAATTGTCGAGAAGTCTTCAAACAAAATGTACACCGCATCCGTCACCCGTATTTCTCTTCCGCGTCCGGCGTTGTAAATTTACGTACAGCGAACTGCACGTACAGGTGATTTTATTTCGCCTCGTCCTTAATTACGGAAATATAACAGCTGCGACGGAGAAGGGTGCAGGAAGTTGCCCGCGGGTAAAAGTTGGCGTACATCGTAGAAAGGTGTCCGTGTACGGGGGGAGTTGTCGAGGTAAAAAACTCCTTTGGGGCAGGGAAAGTCTGGAAGTAAGGGCAGTTAGTTTTGTAAATTGCATCGCACTTAAAAAGTTTCGCGGTACCAGTAAAGATTGCAAAGTTACGGATGAAAAAAGGAGGAAAAAGGGAAGAGAAGAAAAAATGAATAAATAAACGCGAGAACGAACGGCGTGCACGGCTGCTAATGAAAAACACATCCGCGTGTGAAAATTGCGCGGTGGAGACTTGTGGACGCAATTATTAAACGCGCCTCTCCGCGGTAGGCGGCTAATGAAAGCGCGTCGAGAACAACGGAACGTAATAATGACGAGAGATAAAAAAAAATTAAATAAAAATATAAAAAGTGGTAAATGAAAAATAGAAACGACCGAGGAGGAAACTTATGAATTTTTGCCACCTCGAAATTGCAGTTGGATTCACGGCACGGATATATCTACCGAATACGGAGATTTCGTAACTTTAGAGTCTCTCTCTCTTGCCGTTGGCCACATTTCGAACGAAGGTTTCGTTCCAGGTAACGATTTATCGCGCTCGTACTGCTTATTCCACGCGAAATGATGCTCGCTCGTGATTATAGAATTTTCAGTACGCATAACCCTGTAATAAGCTGCTACCATTGGCCAACGGCTACGAACGAAGTGTAGTTTGCTTACGCGCGCCTCGCTCGTTCGAGTCGTAAGTTTGAAACAACTTGTCCGAGAAATAAACTCCTTTATCCTCGGAATATTTCTCCTTCGGTTTCCAACCCGACGATATACGACCGCGAATCGTAACGCGAAGCTACGTAGATGTTTCCGAATAAAAAGTCTCTGATTACCGAAACGAAATCGTACGTTTCAATTTTTTTTTAAATTATTCTATTAAAATTAAAGTAAAACGACGTGTTCACGTAAATATAGAAGGTCACAACGTATCTTTGTCGAAAGAAAGGGTCTATTTGTCGCGGAGATATGGAAGAGAGTTGGATAATTTATAAAATGTTTAGGAAAAATATGATCTTTTTAGCATCAAGTTCGTATTAGATATTTTAGAACGGTAGATACGTACTTGTAAAAGTGAAAAAAAATGTGACGCGGTAGGTGGAAACGGAGTTTATGTTTGGAAGGAACGAGTCAAAATTCGTATGTTTCAGGCGAGAGTATTCGAAAAGACTTTTTTACCGCAGACCCGTGTAATCGATGCTCGTCGGAGCTAGTCTCTCTCTCTCTCTCCGTCCGTGAAATCCCGGCCACGTTGTTCTACTCGTTTGGTTATTTATCATTCCTTCTGCCTCGACTCTTCGTTCTGTATTTTTCCCCCTCGCTCTTAGCGATCCCAACGATCGACCATAATTGAATCGAAATGCCCGTAACGAACGCAAATTGACTCAACCTTCGGCGGTATATTTGCGCTACCACTTTTTCTACCTCGAATTGTTGGTTGAATTATTTTTGTTCTTTCGTAAATCGGGTCAAGGTTAGTTTCATTCAAGCTCTCGCGGATAAACGCGCGTAATCGATGGAGAACGTAAACGCAGCGCCTCGGCGTTTCGTTCGCCACCTCCTCCATTTCAATCAACGGATACCCATCGTCCCGGAAAACCGATGGCCGTGCGAAGAAAAACTGGTGAAATTCGAACGACATCTATCATCGCTCGGCGCGATCGTGCTGCCTTCGATTCTCTCGGTAGATCCCGAGATCGTAGATCCGTCTTTCGTCGGGCCTTCCAGCTTCTCCGCTCTTCGTCTCGGCGAAACGCGGTCTTCGGGTCTCTTCCCGAGGGGCTGAGCTGCCGCCGCCGTCGAAAGTGGGGGCCGAGTACTCAGCCACCAGGCTGAAACCCGCCTCCTACGAAAATATTAATCCAAGGCTACTCTCGAGGACCATGGAGACCCTCGTACTCGGGAAGGCATGCCCACCGGGGTCCAGTCTTTACAATCCATAATAAACAAACGGAGCAAACATTAACGCGAGAGGCGATGGCCTACCTCCGTTAGTTGGATCCTCCTGCGTATTCCAGCCACGCACACGCACGCGCGTATACAAACAGGAATAGATAAGTACACGCGACCATCGTATCTAGCCGCGAAGAATATTGGTTTAGGCCGCGACGCGAGGATTAGTCAAATAGTTTGCATATAATATCCGCTTCCCTGTCTCCCCGAAACGTTTTCACGCGGTGGCAGAGGCGATAAAAACTGTTTGAATTTCTACCGTTCCATGCGAAATCGACCATGCGCGTCGTTGACGCCTGATCAGCTTCGTCGCTCGTTGTCCGTACCGCGAGCACCGCGCAAGCTCTCCTCGTTGTTCTCAACTGCATTCCGTCGTTCCTTCGCAACGCGATCGCGAGCATTCTGAAATAATTGTCAAACATCGACGCTCGATCCGACGGTCGTGGCAGCTCCATGCTCCGCACCGAATTGCTCCGAAACGGAGGAAGGAGTTTCCGTTTCGCCCGCGTCGGATGAGTCTCGTTTGGCCGAAATCGTGGTTCGCTTGCCGCGGCAAATTTCTCGGTAGAACGGTTTTCACCTGCTCGAAGATCATGCCGACTGTGAAACTAGCTTTCCCAGAGTATCGAGCAGCCGGTATTTCTTCGCAGCGCGACGGTAGCGGAGACAAATGTGTGAAACAGACGGTAGGGAAATAAAGGGCTCGTTGACGGAGTCTTCTTCCTATTCGAAGGTGCGTAGGCTCGTAAAGCCCGTGGAGGCTAATATTTCGAGATAGAAAAGAACCGGATGCGAATCTTGTCGGTGACTCGCGGTGCTCGCTCGTAACGTGTGGGTAGGATCGTTTCGCGCGTGGAATATGACCGCGACTGTTATACCGATAAGAGGTAGAAGAGTCGACGATAAGAGGTAAAGGGTCCCCTCGTGCGGAGATACGTTTTCGAGGCAATGAAGCGTCGCGAGCAGGTACCACCTACCTACACGCGCGTACGACGGTATTACTCGCTGTTTCGCGCGAGACAGCAAACGTATAACTTTTTCTCCCAGGTATGTAGCTATCGCCGCGAAGAAACAAGTTCGCGGCACAAAGTCACCGGGAGAGAGAAGACGGCGAGAGGGGAGGGCGCGGAGGGCGGGCGGAGGAAAAACAGTTCTTCGAAACTCCTGGCGCTTTTCCAACTCGGTCCGCGCGACGCCCTCGTCCCATCTCCGTAGCTCCGGTTCTTTTATCTCGGTCTCACACCGTTTACCACCTTCCCGTACTCGCCTCGACATCCGGGAGCGCGCCGCCTCCGCATCGGCGCAAGGGCGAAAAGATCGCGGATCTGCAAGATCGAGAACGGAAGCGAGTGGACGATCGAGGCTGTAACGACTCTTCTCGTCGTCGACCCCACGCGGTAAACAGCTGTCCGTCCAATTTACCAAAAAAACTGTTTTTCCCGCAAAATTAGGGTGATCGCCGATGTTAGAGTACCGTTAAAAAAGTGCTACTTCGGTATCAAATAACATTTTCGTGTGTTGAAAAATGGACGTTGAGAACAACGCTGACGATCGCGTAAAATCTGTACGCCAAAACGTTCAATATTCTACACCCGAATTCTGACACTTTACATCATGGGAGGGAACTTTTTTTTCACCTCGATCACTCGCGGTCTTTCTCTGCCCTACGAGACGGTTGACGCAATTTTATTATCACTATCGATCGATTACGGCACAACGCAGCCCACGTTTACTGTCTACTCGTGTTTATTGTTATCACACGTATAGACAATAAAGTCACGAAGCGTTACGGTACGTCTCCGAGACCGCTTCGTTGTTGTTTTAAAAATACGCGCGTCAATTTCGTGTCGAACACCGACGGCGGGGAACATGTCCGCGAGGCTGCATAGGAGGATAGACATCGGGCATGCCTCGACGCTGCACGGCTCGCATAATAGCCTCTGCCACGGTGAATCAACACGACAACCATACCCGCGGCGAGGAGCGGTGGTACCTGCGTCAACGGCTACGCGTGTATATACGTGTGTATATACGCGTGTACGTATATATGTATACACACATGTAGGTACGCGCATACGTATGGTATATTTAATCGTAGCACTGTCTTCGTTGATCGTTATAACTGTAATTATTCAACGTAGGCCTCGGTAAATGGAGTGCATTTTCTCAGCCGTTCGCGCAGAAACTAGCGTGGAGCATGTATGGACATTAACTGCTGTATAATAATAATAACGACGACGACAACGACAACGACAACGACGATGACGACGAATACGACGTTCCACCTCCTACTTTTCTCCGCTCGCTTGCGCTACCACTACCGTTTCGCTACTGTTATACCATGCGGCACGCTCGTACGTCGCAGCTGTGTGCAGTCACACGGAGCGCGTCGTCGTTGGGGGGCGAGTTTCGTCTGATTGTAATCGTTCCCGCGGTAATTACGCCAGGCGTCACCGGCTGCCCGAAATGGC
Organism: Arge pagana; assembly: GCA_963969455.1. Classification (NCBI taxonomy): domain Eukaryota; kingdom Metazoa; phylum Arthropoda; class Insecta; order Hymenoptera; family Argidae; genus Arge; species Arge pagana. The sequence continues at coordinate 18,578,610 of OZ018312.1, read as the reverse complement.
GCCGTTGAAAATTCTTCTCCTTTGTCCGTGAGACTCGGTCCGATGTGCCCTCTTCGCGCGGCGCGAGGGATGCGGAGGGCGCGAAGTAGCGTCGCGAGGATCGGTGTCGCAACGCGGTCCGCGCGACTGCGAAGCACTTGCCATTAGTCGATCTGTACTAAGCTCGCGGGTTTTTAATTAACCTGAAATTAGATTCTCCGTCGGAGAGAGAAGAGATTCGCTTAGCCTCCGAGTTGCAATTTAAGAGGACTATATTTTGCACGCTCGGAGTAAGCTCCGAGGGATATAATAAGTGAAATATGATGCTTTCGTAGCGCACACGACTCCCAAGTACGGCCGAATCGTTCCGTTTCCATTTAAGGATCGCGAGCGATATTCGTATCTACGACTTCGCATGGTCGTTTCCTCCTCGTCTCGTGACTCGTTTATTTTATTTTATTTATCTACTATCTTTCTTCCTCCACGCGGATGAGATTTTCCGCGGCTGCTATGCAAGTCGCTCGTAATTACCTTGTACGCGTTGCAGATTTTCCTCCGTGGTACAGCCACTTCCCGCGATAGCGCGCTAACCACTAACAACGAGCACGGATAGAATCGAGCGTTCGGTTCCACGTTGTCGTTACTCCTCGTCGTTGTTATCGTTTGCTATCGCCCTGGCCGAGAAACGATATTTTTCTAAGAGCGCGCCGAAACGACCGCGGAAGTTTCGGAAGCACAGACGAAACTTGGGACGCTTTTATCAGAAAAGTTTCCGAGATCCCGGTACCTATGGGACAAAATAGCTCATTTGTCCGTTATGAAAAAAGTGAAGAGCTTTTCGTAGCCGGGGTAATTTTAGAATCGACATCTTATCGTCGGAGCTCGTCACGTTTCGATCGCGAGCCGGCGTCTTCGCGTTATCCGCGACGAGTGGATTAAAAAGTACTGCATCGACGTGGCGAGGAGTTTGGATAAAAATACATCGGCATGATTCGTTAGACGTGACTATGACAGATGTTCCCGTTGAGGTCGTGATCGATGGCATCGAATCGCGACATATAAATCACGAGATTTCGCGACTCTGGGGAAAACCGCGTTACGTTCTCTCTTCAAAAACTATCGAAGAACCGTCCATCTCCGCGGTTCGTTGATCTCGACTTCGGGCAAAAACAAGATCGGCGATCGTTCGTTTACCCGGTGACTTCGTTAACTCCGAAGAATTTCGCGACTTCCCAACTTTTGGCGATTTTTTTTTCTCCCGATATTGCCCATTTTCCGATCAGTTCTCGCCGCGGGGTTTGAGACGTACATCGCAAAGCTCCGAATTCGTTATCCAAAAGTCTCGCCCGACCGCCGCGACCGAATCTCCCGAGCGTCTCTCCGACGTTTGATTATACCTAATTCTCCGCGCACCTGTTTCACCATAATGCTGTTAACAAGTTCTTGGAAACCTTGTGTAAAATGACAAACTGCTCTAGAGGCGAGACGGTGAGGCCGCGGAGCGACGCCGCCAGGTGTAAATTTATTTATATATGCTGTTATTTGTATATCGTTTATACGAACATCATTCGTGCGCTTCCCCGCGTTCCCTCTCTATATCCACGCACGTTACTTCCCTCCGCACCCGTTCTCGTCGCCTCCTCGAACCGCGAAAATATCACCGATGGGAGAAAAAAAAAACTACGCACCCGTTCGTTTGTTTTTATCGGCGCTATCGATGCCGGAATTCCTCGCGCGTAAACAAAATGTCGGATGAACGTTCGTAGCGTATACAGATTATAATGGTATCTGCAGGGTACAGGCTATCTCTGTAGAGATGCTCGGTGGTACGACGACTCGCGGTAACGCGTACCGCAGCCAATAGACCGAAATTGAACGTAACTTCATTTTATTCAAGGATTACGAGAACCCCTGTACCAGATTCGCGAAATCCATTTCCCACGCGCTCGTTCGCTCGCCTAGGAGAAAAAATGTCGCTTCGGCAACATCCAATTTTACGTATTTGCACGGTCGTGCAAACTTATCGGAGGACAGCATCGCTACGCACGCGCACACGCGCGCGCGTAGGAGCTGGTGTCCGTAGTATATAGGGCACGCACAGTTCTCGAAATACCCGTGTTATATATACGCGCGAGTGTGTATTTATACGTACGTGTAAGACACACGGATGGTTCGCGGTGGCGAACAGAGGCGGCGGCGGAGGGGAGTCGTAAAGGGTACACACCACTAGCTCTCGAGCGATTCCAAGTCTGGAGTTCCCAGTCTCTGCCATAAGGCCTCGTAATCTCCTATTACACTTCATGGTTTCTTTCAGAGAAAATCCATTTAGCACGCGGTTCGTACCGCTGCCGCCGCGCGCCGACTAGTCTGATGTCCCCTTTTATACCTACCTCTCCGGTTTGCAATGCTCGCGGTGCCACGTAATTTCGAAACTGCTTCTCGTAGCCATTTCGCTCGCGTGTTTTGCGATCGGTGCGAATTTGCTCCTCTCCCCTGCTCGGGACGAGCGCATTTTTTCTTCGATGCGAGTAACGCGAAACATTTTCGTCGACAACGAGTGTCGAATTTCCTCGGAGTCGCGATCTCGATACCTGCCGTCGTTATCGATACGTCTCGCTGCGACTAACCACGATAGAAGACGACGAGCAGTCTCTCTGACTTCGCTCGTTTTTTTTTTGTTTTTTGTTTTTGATTTTTTTAATTATTTGTTTTCGCATCGCGACGTCGGCGTTTTGCTTTCGCTCGTAGCTGTGAAAATATCCATGAGAGCGCCGCCGATTGTTTGGTCGCCAAATTTCTCGGATGAATTCCTTCATTAGCGTTCATTTAAATTTGAAATAGAGCTACGATTATTCGGATCGGTTTGCTCTCTTTTGATAGCCGCGCCGAGGGAATGAACCGTGAACAGTTCGAATAATCGAGCCGCGTTAAATTTTCATGCACGTGGAAATTGCAACGTTGTTCGGTATATTTTCTCCGCCATTGTGCTCCGCACGAACAGTTTCGAGCGTCTCGCTGAAAGACAACTCGCAGGTGCAGCCCGTGGCCTGGAATTGTCGGTAAACTGTTGATGCACTTATTGTACTCGTGAACATCACCTGGTCGATTCCTGGAAACTCGATTGCGCATAAGTAATCATTTTCATTTCACTCGTTCCACCGGAAAAATGGTAAAAAGGTACGCTTCGTCGCGGTAGCAGCGACCCATCCGAAAGTCATAGATCTTCCAAACCGAGTAGGACAACAAATTGGGCAGAGAATCCTAGTAATACGTTTCTCTACTCCATTTCGCATTTCTGACCGAGTGAAATAATTTTTTGAATCATCTTGACCGCGAATATAGTTTTAGGGCTCCTCTTGATCACTGCTTCCCTGGCTAAACGTTTTTTCGCCCTCAGATAGCGTTTTTCACCAATTTCCATCGAGCTCTTAGTGGATCTCGCGCGGATCTACAGGCGACACATGCATCTCGAAAAATTACTCGGACGAGTCTTGGGAACGTTAGAAACGTGGAGATGTCGCGATTCGAGAGGTGATTTTGAGACGGTCACGCTTTTTCCGATGACGAATTTATAAGACACTTTGCTTCGGTCTATTTGTAAGCCTCGTATACGATTGTCGCGGTGACGAGTGGAACTCGACGGATGTGTCGGCGATAAGTTCGGATGAATAGGTTGCTTCTTGCCTGAAAATACTTCCGGGGGTGGATTTCGGAAACGCGTCGCTGTCAGCTATTCCGTGTGCGTTCCCCACGCTCGCGGTACGGACGCCGGGTGAGTCATGTGCGATGCGAGGTAGGGCTTTCTTTTGTCGACAACCGAGAAACGAACAGCCCATTTTGTGCCGGTCGACAATGGATCCGATGTCTATTTTCCTGCCGCGGTATACCGCAGAAGTCTTATTCGTGTTGAAAAAATCAGGGGGGCGGGGGGCAGGGAAACGACGATCCATCGGCTGATTAAAGAGACCGCGAAATACGACTTCAAGATGTCGCGATCCGAGCGAGAAGAACAAAAAATCACTCCACCTGTAAAAGTGGCAATAAAATCGATGCAACATCGATGCGTGTATTTCTTGCCAACGAGGCTGATTCGTACCTCTCGTCAGCCCCGTCCAGATGCTTCGCGA